>CM070665.1:23600221-24287721 GCA_036346575.1 Dendrocalamus sinicus
TATGGTGGCTTGAGCCAATGTACTAAATACGTTCATAGCACCCGCAATAGCATCTGCAATTATGTAGCAGAGTATAAACGCTACCGAGGAGGAGCGGCCAGAAATAGCGGTTTTAAAATTTAGCAGCCACTATAGTAGTCTGACAAATGCTATAGCAGCCGTGACAAAGCCGATTTAGTGGCCCACTATTGCCGCACCAACCCCGTGCAAAGTGAAATCCTAAATTAGTAATAGTTATCACACTCCATATTCATCCTCCTCAGCTACTGTATCCTAATCTCCTACTCCATAGCTAATGGTGCTTGCCATCAATCATACTCACCGCATGTCCATGCCTCATGTTCCTTCTTTGTTGCTCACTTGCTTGCAGTTTGACCAACCAACAGCCGTTGTGGTGACAACTAAAATTGAGAGCCACGCTTGCAAGTTGCAAGTCATGTTCAGTCCGGCATTTTCTAACATTTAAAGTCTAAATTGATGCTAAGATCGAATCTGAACTTCTGATGTCGTGTTGTTACTTGATTGCTCTAACATTGATCTTATGCAATATCTAATTCTAGCTAATTTATCATGCATGTACTACATTATGCTTAAGTTTCTAATTGACTTGGCTATCTTGCATGCTGGAGTTGCCTTTTATTGTTATAGGAAGTCATGAGATATACATGGTAAACTAAAGAATTATGAGTGTCTTTAAATTCCTCTATATGAACATAGTGTCTGTTATATCGCCTGCTATCCGCTATCCACTATGTCGATACATATCCGTTACGACCCTGCTATCCGCTATTTAGTATGTTGGCTTGAGCTAGCCATCTTTGGGATGTTTTCCTTGGGGGGAGCTCAAAAGGGAAATGTGCATAATCTACGGAGCATTACATTCTCCAAACAATGTTCGGTTTTTGTTGGCTATAAGCTGTCATTGACCTCATCATGCTTTCCAAGCATAGGATCCAAGTTAACTTATTGCTTATATTTATACTCCATCATGCATGGTTGTTCTTACATGCACCCCAAGGTAGAAAGAAGTTCATGGTGAAAAAAAGCCGCACTACCTTTCAGTTGACTTGCGTATATGTTTACTGTGAAAAACACATCCTCATTTGGAAAAATGCCCTTAAAAAAGTTTTCGTCAGATGAGCCGGTGTCAGCATTCAGTAGAGTGGTATTCAAGTATATGCAATAACATATCTTATGCACTCAAGCTTGTGGTATACTCATTGTGCACTCAAACTAAAAAATCACGAAAAATTCCAAAAAATTCTGCATATATTTCATAGCTTACTCTACCTATGTATAAAATTTTAATTTAAAATATATTTTATGTTAAGAGCAGCAAAAAAGAAGAAATTCCAACAAATCTGAACTATTAACCGTTGTCAGATTTTCTATTTTTTGTTACCGCTAACATATAATGAATATAAAGTTGAAATTTCATGCATAGTTAAAGTAAGCTTATATGTAAATGTAGAAATTGTTTCGGATTTTTTATGGTTTTTTTAATTAGGGTGCACAGCAAGTACACCATAAATTTGAATACATAGGATATGTTGTCATATATACACACACACACATATGTGCGTATGTATATATATAATATGAGTCACAAAGAAAAAACTTTGCACAAATGCACCTGCAGAACATAGTTGCAATGCAACATATGCTGGGAACATATGCTATGCACTCAAGCTTATAGTGCAATCACAATGCACTCCAACTAAAAATGGTCACAAAAAATTATGAAATTTTTACATATACTTTATGGTTTAATCCACACGTGTATAAAATTTCAAGATCAAATTCATTCTGTGTTAAAAAGTAACAAAAAAGAAAAAAATCTGATAAATTTGAACTCTCAACATTTGTCAGATTTTCCTCTTTTTGTTCCTTTTAATTAGAATGAATTTGAACTTGAGATTTAATAAATAGGTAGATAAAGTTTAGAAGTACATGTATAAATTTTTCACAATTTTTGTAATTTTTTAGTTGGAGTGCACTATAAACTTGAGTGCATAGCTAGGTTCTTTTGGGCTCCATGTTTATGGGTTTTGCTACAGTAACTAGCTTTTAAATGGTGAATCTTTTCGAGGCGGGGTTTACAAGTTGATTATAATAGATACTGTATTGACTTTAGTTATACTAACTAAAATCGCAATAATTGTCTCTCTCTTTATACTCTCTTATGAACAACCAGCATTTAAAAGCTATAAACCAAAAACCACAGCAAAAGAATCCATCTAATATCTGCCTTCAGATATTAGCAAACTAGAAGAATATTTCGAGTGCTAGTTAAACAACCTTCCCTTGATGCGGCTGCGTGCGAATGTCTTGGTCGAATAAAACTAATGCTGAGGTCATAGGGCTGCTAATTAACTAATCCCACCAAATTAACCACAATCTAATTAATTAATTATCAAACGTGAGGCTTAGACCAAGTACTACTGGTACCAGTACAAAATACTCCTATGGTCTCACTTTACTCCGTGAAGCCAGGGTCACGTGACGACATCTCCCTCTCACGTGAGTCCACGGGAATCTCGCTTCATCCATCCATGCGCATTTCATTCTTCTACTCTGCTTCTTCTTTTTCTTCTTCAAGAAAGGATTGTCAGGTTTTTTATTTTTCTCTTAGGTCATATATATAATAGTGTAATATTAGCTATCTATAAACTTTATCATATAGAACATTGAGATAATATAGAGGAAAAGAGAGAAAGCATAGAGAATCGCACCATCTCTTATATAATAGTCGACTGTAATACGATAAACAAGACACAGTATATAATAGAGAAGCTATTTATAAAAACATAAAAATACATAATTTATTGTATAAATTATATTAGTACCGTCTATAGGTGATATAAAAAATATTATAAACAGTAATTATTTATATCGTTGTAATCCCAAGGCTTTGACCTACAGCGACACCATAGCCCAATTATTTTTCACCGTGCGTATCGCTGACCCACACGTGGCAGCATCTAAGTGGTACGTCCCGGTACGGTTTTGGAAGCTGGCACACGAGTGGCTCCGTCTTCCTTCCCTTTGCCAGCTGCTGCGTCCATGCATGATATCATCCTCTGAGTGTGGGGGCATACTACCGCTGCAAAGGAATATGCCATCTGATAATGTTGATGTAAAAATCAATTATTAATTAAGTTGCAGACCGGAGGAATTATGGGAAAGAAAGCCCCGTGTAAAACGGTTTTTACAGCTGATGACTTTTAACTATGACTATTAACTTTTGGTTAAAATAGACACAGTAACAGCTGTTAGTTTTTTAGCTGAGCCATTCAATTAAAAAAAGAAAAAAAAGAAAAAGTCATTATATCTGCACGGACAATGCAAAAAAAATATAAAAAAGCCGTGTTAATTAAGAAGTCAATTCATTTAAAACGGCTTATGGCTTCTAGTTAAAAGTGGGAAGCTAAAAGTCATTTTGAGCAGGTCTAAAATTTGTGCTTTCATGTGTGGAGTACTGAAAGTATGATACCTTTTTGTTTTGGCATCAAATTTTAAAAAAAAAATCCAAAAACACAAGGCCGTTTCAAAAACATGGATTTCCTTTTGCAATACTGGATGGTTGGTATGTAATTTCTGGTCCTTCTGAAATCACATGGTTGTCGCGGCTTGAAGATGCATGAACTTTGATCAGGTCGGTTGCGGGTTATCCTAGCTCCCGTACTAATGCTAAACCAAAGTTTGCTGGTGCATATTGCGCAAAAAGCTAAGGTCTGTGGGGGCAAATATGGATGCATCCTTTAGGGGGAATTCTTAATGGCCATCTTGCCGCGAGTACGAACTTACCAGTCGTCCAAAACAACCATAGCTCTTGGACCACTTAGGTTTGTTCTTCTTTTCTAGTTAGATCACACCACTATGGTGTACACACAAAGTGTACTGATCCCCTAAAAAAAGTTTATAGCTGGCAAAATGTAAAGCACTTTGTATGCAGACAAAAGGGGCCGGGAAAGCATTGTGCAAGTAGCAATTTGGTGTAGGCAGAGTAACGACACCGGTTCAGGCATCAAATCGGTATGAAAATTTGTATAGAAAAATGACAATAATGTAGGTATAGATTATATCTATTAAATATCAACATACTCCGATATGCTTATGCAAAATGCAAAGCTCAGCATAACTTGTTAATTTTGCTATAACTTCTCCTCTCTTGATAGTCACTTCAATTGTCCTTCGATTTATAAACGTACGTTATTCAGAATTTGAGTTCATGAACTCCATGTACTTTTTAGGCACTCAGGACTTTCCCAAGGTTTATTTCCTTGTTAAATGTTAGAGGTAGTACGCACATACATAGTACATACATGTGTAGGCATATCATGTACTTGTAACAATTTCAGGCTAGTTGATGTTTGACAAGTATGCATCCATCAGTGTCTGAGTATGTATCAGTGTCAATTGCAGTAAACAGCAAGCTACTACTGTAGAAAGGGTCATCATAGACAGTTCAAAACTATTATCATAGGTAGTTTCTGAATTATCTGAATTTATATGTCTGTGATAACAGGTGGTTATCACAGGCGGCTCTCAAACCGTATGTGATACGTTATAACACAGACGGTTTTTGAAAACAACAGTCTGTGATATGTCTGCTATCACAGACGACTGTCTGTGATAGTAGACATATCATAGATGTTTTTTTAAAAACCATCTGTGATATTGGACATATCATAAATGGTTTGATATTACAAACCGTCTGTGATAGTTATTCAAAAAGCTACATTATTTTCTATTATTTGGCTAGCCTTAGGAAATGCTAACTATTCCATTGAAAAACAAGCAAGCAGATCACATATATAGCACAGGACAATTATTACACAGATCTCACAAATGAATTAACCAACGTAAGCATATCACATATATAGCATATGACAAATCATTACACAGATCTTACAAATAAATTAAACAACTGAATGAAGTACAATTGAATTAATTATTTGATTAAGCACAACTGAGTGAATTACAATTGAATCGAATGTTTGAACAACTAATCATCTTCATTGGGGTCGAACTCTCCATTTCATTGAATGACCTCCACCATCAAGAATTCAGAGAGCTTTTTTCAAACTTTGGCAAGCTTCTCAAGATCGTATGCACTTGAGTCGAATTCTACACCCTGTCGTTAGGAATGTTAAAGTCATTAGCATACACACACAAATAGAAATTGATAATCACGAAATAAAAATTGATACGTTGACAAACCTTTAGATCTTTTGGTTTTGTGTCCATGATTTTTTGCATATGTCTGCAAACGTAGAATCCATATACGTTGCCCTGTAGCTGCTGGTGGCACTGCAAAAATAGAATTACATACATAGGTATTGTTAGTTCTAGAGGTATTATTATGAAGTGTGATACAATATTATTGTGTTGTAGCGGGTACTGGAAATCGCGTCCTGTGTCGCAGTGTGGCGTTAGATTCCTTGTGTCTCCCTCCCTGGGCAACATAAGTGCTAAATGACCTACGTGATTCTAAAAAGTTAGTCTCGGCCATTACAAACAAAGGGAAGACTATAATAGAGTTATGTATAGAGGAAATGAGTTTACCTGTCAATTGTTTATTGCACAAGGGTGAAGTCGTGGTTGCCTGTAAGCAAGGAATCAAGGTATATTATCTTGCTCCACTTTGGTACAATCACGGTCAGAATCCAGTGAGCCCTAGTAAGGTATATCGCCATAATGATTAACCTTAAGTTCATGTTGCGTATAAAGTACAAATAAAACTTATATGGCAACTAATGAAGTACTAAGGGTACCATAATGTAGTCCTTGTCACTCTGAGCAAGTAATTCCTTTGTTATGTAATCTTAGATGAAGGATGTGTTGTCCTTGATGCACTGCTTAGAGACCAATACTACTACAAAAAGGGTCATCATAGACGATTTAGAACTATCATCAAAGACAGTTTTTTGAACCATCTGAATTTATGCATCAGTGATAATCGGAGGTTATCACAGATGGTTTATGAGCCATTTGTGATAAATACAACATATACGGTTTGTAACTAGAACCATCTGTGAAGAACACTATCACAGATGGCTCGAACCAAAAATCATCTGTGATACTCACACATCATAGACGGTTCTAACTACCAATCGTCTGTGATGAGCGAAGTATCACAGATGGTTGGTAGATAGAACTATCTGTGATGTGCAAGTATCATAGACGATTTTTGGTTCGAGCCGTCTGTGATAATCCGTAACAAACAGTTTGTACCACAAAACTTTCTATGATAGTTTATTCTATACCTAAAATTTTTCTATTTTTTCTATCATGAGGAAATGTTAACTATGCCATCATAAACAAGCAAATACAGCAACACATTCCATTTCCATTAAGAATAGAATCCACAATTACAACATCACAACATAACGAGTACGTTACCTATAGCACTGCATTAATAAGAGGACACTTACAATTTTACAAATATAAGCTTCACGGTTACAAATTTAGAAAGATGCTTACACTACAAGAAACTTTAGGCTAATATAAGCTAGACTTACATATTCTTCATTAAACTACAATCTAAAACAAGTGGTATGGAAAAATTTTCATGTAGCAGAAATAAAAAGGCAACAAACACTATTTTCAGCTTGTATGCCAAAATCAACAGCTTCCATTCCGGCAACATGGAATATTGTAGATTTGCCATTACCTTTTTGTTTCCATCTTGCTTCAAGTGAAATTTCAGTTGCTCTTGTCGAACCCCTTTTCACCCTTGTCGCGCACAAACGAGTTGTAGTAGTACTGGTTGTATTGGTTCTTCGAGTAGGGAGAGGGGGTTAATAAGGGGTGAGAGGTGGGGAGGAGACCGGTGCCTGCCGTTCGATACGAAGAGAATGGATGGGTGAGATCGGGATCTTAGGTGATATGCCACGGATCGATGACGTGGCGGGGCATCACAAACGGTTCGGATTACAAACCGTCTATGATAGAGATATCACAGACGGTTCATAATAAAAACATCTATGATAACAGAAGATATCACAGATGATTCTTCTTAAAAATCATTGGTGATAATGGCCAAACGGTAGATCACAAAGACAATATATCGGTGCAATGTAAATAGCTAGTCTCAAAAGATAAAATAGCAAAGTTTTATATAGCTTATATATGCTTGTTTGAAAGGTTTCAACAAAATCTACAACTTTGCAGTTGAGGTGAAACCCAAATTCAGAAGGGAAGACCAAGAAAAATGGCAAAAATAGAAACCGAAAACTTACGACGCAAATTCAGAGCCAAGGATGGCCAATTTTGGGGGTCTTAGAGGGCGATGGGCTTAAGTCAATCATTTTTTGGATCGGGCTCATTGTTAGTTTTCCAACGAATACAAGAATATCGAAAATAGACACCGTATGTAAAAGTTATGCCGTTTTACTAAAGGTGTCTCGGAACGGAATCCTACTCAGACTTAGGTAAGCAATTATGAAATTTTGGGGGATTGTGAGGCGAGAAATATATCACAGACAGTTTTTAATATAATCCGTCTGTGATAACTTCATTATAACAGACGATTTTTAATACAAACTATCTGTGAAGTATCACATACGGTTTAAATAAAGAACCATTTGTGATATCTGCCATTATCACAGACGGTTTTTATTAATAACCGTCTGTGAATTATCATAGATGGGTATTAGTAATAACTATCTGTGATGTTTTGCTCATTTTGAGAAGATTTTGAGTAACTTGCATAGAGCTAGTGTTATTTCTGCTAATGGAGATAATACCACTAAAATTTTGAGATCTTTAGGTTCAGAGTGGTTGATGGCCATCACGACTAATAATCAAACCATCGTTTCATGAGATGAAAGCGTTACCATTTAAGAATGATAAATATTCATCTTTAGCACTAGTTACTAACCCCATGCAGGCTGCTTTGTCAAGTATATTGTCTGGTTTGACTTCTTTTTTAGAGGAACAATTCGAGCAGCTACTTGAAGAGGACATGGTGCTGATTTCCTCACGAGTATACAAGGCACTCAACAATCTGAAGATTAGAAAGTGAGGTGGAGCTTCAAGACCAATCAGGTGCTTTGAGTGTGGTAAGCCATGTCACATTAAGATGGATTACCTCAAGCTCAAAGGGAAAGTGATGAATGATTACCGTCATTGGCCATCCAAGAACATCAACACAAAGGGTGGTAATTTCCATCGCAAGATTGCTGAAAAGATCATGTCGGCTCTCGACGTCTAGATTTGATTGATATGGAATATAAGAGTTGCATCGACATCGACCATGACTGTGATAATGCTAAAGGTAAGAAAAAGAAGAACGATGACTTCATGGCATGTGCATCACGGCAAGCAGTAACAATGATTACAGTGATCTCGATGAGGTAGGACCATGGTATAATGAGCTTTAAGATGATTTGATTAAACTTCCTATTGAATTGAAAAAGACAAAAACTGCATGGTGTCCGTAAAATGACGGAGGTGTAATGGCAGGAAAATTACTGTTGATCGGTGAGCTCCTGTGGCGTGTAGTGTATGTCATTGATCCATTTTATCAACCATTGTCATTGATACGTGTATGTCACTGTGGAAGGTGGGGGTAGGGGCACCATGGTGTTTAGGCACAATGATTTCAAATAACACGAAGTCAACCCCAATTCGGGTGTATTTTAAAAATATCATTTTTAGGCTATATACCCATATATAACAATTCAAATGAAATGTATACATTTGAAAAAATATACTCGATTTCAAAGTTTCGAACGAATTTAGATCACATGCTTTGCTGATTTATCATTTTTATATGTAATCACACATACTTACAATCAAATTATCTAAAAAAGACAACTACAATCGAATTTCGGCTCAAACTTGTTTGAATTAGTTAGTAAACTAGTTAAACTCGACGTCCAAAAAATTTCAAACTTTTTCGTACATAATATATATAGAAAAATATCTATTTTACATAATGGTGCTTAGACACCATGGTATTGTGTGCGAATTGAAAATAAAGAATATACGAATTAAGCAACAAACCTTGAATATAATCACCTTAAATAAGAAGGCACTGTTTGCTGGGGACTGATTCTGGTTAATTCCATGATAAAAATGCCATCCGGGTGCAGGTTTGATGATTTCTTGGGATGAAAGAGACAGTTAAGTAGAAATGCTCCATCTTTCTTTTCAGCTGTTGTCGATGAGTCCATGTCAACAGCATAATCACATGGAGCGAGCAGAGGCTCGTGAGCAAATAATATTCCAGCTATTGCACCGTCAAATCGGATGGACCTACCAGAGGCTTGATAGCACAAGGTCATGAACAGTGGAGAGACAAAAGGTTATTGCCTTGAGTTAGACCTAGGGTGAAACGGACCCGAACTCAGTCAGATTATCCAGTTACCGAATTCGGATACTTAATATCTGAATCAGAATAGAAAACGATTCCAAATTTGGATGTTGAACTGATGAAGTCCCAGATATCGGATACGAATCTGATATGGCTTGATGCAGATTTGGAGCCAGATATCCGAATAAGATCCGGATTCAGCAGATATAATAGCAGCAGCTAGCTAATACGTATCTTTTGTATTTGACCTCTAATTGGACATATTATATATGCATTTCGATTATTTCAACGAGCCCGTCGTTATGGTGGACTCTAATATGTTATTTCATGTTTTTTTATTTTGGCACATCCCCTAATAAAGCTTTTTGTATAATCTTTTTAGTCAAATTTGATATGTTTATAACCGATTTATTTGCAATATATCTAGAATTAGTTAGGATTAGTGTCAAAATGACACTAATGATTAATGATTATGTGATAAACTAGAAGAAAAAGGACATAAATATTACTATAAAATAGGTATCAATTTGCTAAATTTTATTGTGCCATAGGATATAAAGCTGTCCTCAGAAGCTATATTATACAAATACATAAGTCGAATGATTTATTGGTTGATGTCAATATTTAATGCACAGTTACATGTTAGAGTTAGCTATTTATCAATTTAAAATATTAAAACAATTCGGTGTCATGTTTTAAAAAATGAGATGTCACTAATAATTATTGGAATACGAAAAATAGTTGAATTCAATCCAATTTTGAGTATAATCCAATCTAAATTCATATCTAATATTTATCCAGTTTATATTCATATCCAACATTTGTCCAATTCATATTTGAATCTGAGAAACAAATATGGACTTTTGGGCGGCCCGGGCTTCAGCGGGTGAGACTTGGCACGGGAGTACAATAAGGTGGAGTTGGACGAGTAGCAACCCTAAATACTCGAGGGCGCTTGTAAACATTAGCTCTTTGTGAATGTCATTGCCTACTGTCCTTGTAAACATTTTGTTATGAATGCAATAAAGACTTTCGGTTGCTTTTTACGATCAAGCCTCTCTCCGAGCCGCTCGTAGGGCTTAACGCTCCGTCCTCACGCCCCCTGGCCGAGGTAGACACTTGAGGGTTCCGCCCCACTCTTCGAATCAGCGGCAGCGGAGCTGGCGACTAATTAAAGTAGTCGCTCGAGCGCTCCGTCCCCTACCCTTTGAAGTGGCGGCAGCGGAGCTGACGGCTAGTCGAAGTAGACGCTCAAGTGCTCCGTCCCCTACCCTTCAAAGTGGCGGCGGTAGAGCTGGCGACTAACCAAAGTAGTCGCTTGAGCGCTCCATCCCCTACCCTTCGAAGTGGCGGCAGCAGACTTGGCGTCTAGGCAAAGTAGACGCTCGAGTGCTCCGTCCCCTACCCTTCGAAGTGATGGCAGCGGAGCTGGCGGCTAGGCGAATTAGACGCTCGAGCGCTCCGTCCCCTACCCTTTGAAGTGGTGGCAGCTAAGCTGGCGACTAGTCGAAGTAGACGCTTGAGCGCTCCGTCCCCTACCCTTCGAAGCGATGGCAGCGGAGCTGGCGACCAACCAAAGTGGTCGCTCGAGCGCTCCGTCCCCTACCTTCGAAGTGGCGGTAGCGGAGCTGGCGGTTAGTCGAAGTAGATGCTCAAGCACTCCGTCCCCTATCCTTCGAAGTTGTGGCAGCGGAGCTGGCGACCAACTAAAGTAGTCGCTCGAGCGCTCCGTCCTCTACCCTTCGAAGTGGTGGCAGCGGAGTTGGCGTCTAGTCAACTATTTGTACTCTGTAGAGTACGCTGAGGCGTGAGGCCATCGTGCGAACGAGAGCACACATATAGATGCAGACAACACCTAGCAGCATCAAATGCTTGTGAAGAGTGCACCTCTCTTGCCTGCTACTTGATGTGATCGACACGTTCGATGTTGCTATCGTTCCTTATGGTGCGCTGATGACGTGAGGCAGCTAGTAGGTGCTGACGCCCCCTCACGTCCTACACTTGTTAACACGAGAGAGCTAGGGCAGCAGCTGCCGCTCGCGTGTTGATCTTGGAGGTGAAGTCCGCGAGACCCTAGCCACGCAGGCGCATTTTGTGAGGGCAAACCCGAGAGCAGAGCTGCTACATGGCGCTGTCTTTTGCGTGTAGGGAGCAAAGGTGAAGGGTGCGAGTGCTATTTTGTGTTTCATTACGCATGCATGCGGTTGGCACGCCACTAAAGCGATGCACTCTCTGGTGCGACACGCATGAAGGCGCGTTATCTAGGAGGTGTGTCGCTATGGTGATGCCCTCCCCGGTGCTACATGCGCGAAGGTGTGTTGTGCAGGAGGCGCTGTGTGAGTTTTATACTCCGTAGAGTGTGCGCGGAGGCTTGCCTCCGCGCGTCTTTTTTATACTCCGTGGAGTGCGTGCGGAGACCACATGTCTTATTTCATACTCACGAAGAGTGCGCGCGGAGACCGTGTGTCTTATTTTATACTCACAAAGAGTGCGCGTGGAGACCGCGTGTCTTATTTATACTATGTAGAGTGCACGCGGAGACCGCGTGTCTTATTTTATACTCACAAAGAGTGCGCGCGGAGACCGCGTGTCTTATTTTATACTCACGAAGAGTGCGTGCGGAGACCGCGTGTCTTATTTTATATTCGTGAAGAGTGCACGCGGAGACCGCGTGTCTTATTTTATACTCCATAGACTGCGCGCGGAGACCACGTGTCTTATTTTATACTCACGAAGAGTGCGCGCGGAGACCGCGTGTCTTTTTTATACTCCGTAGAGTGCGTGCGAGACCACATGTCTTATTTTATACTCACGAAGAGTGCGCACGGAGACCGCGTGTCTTATGCCTTATTTATACTCCGTAGAGTGCGCGCGGAGGCGTGCCTTCGCATGTCTTATTTAGACTCCGTAGAGTGTGCGGGAGGCATGCCTCCGCGCGTGTTATTTATACTCCGTAGAGTGCGCGCGGAGGCGTGCTTCTGTGCGTCTTATTTAGACTCCATAGAGTGTGCGCGGAGGTGTGCCTCCGCGCGTCTTATTTATACTCCGTAAAGTGTGCACGGAGGCGAGCCTCCGCGCGTTTTATATATACTCTGTAATGTGCGCGCGGAGACGTGCCTCCACGCGCCTTAGCCTCCGTGTGTCTTATTTATACTCTGCAGAGTGCGCGCCGAGGCGTGCCTCCGCGCATCTTGTTTAGACTCCGTAGAGTGTGCACCGAGGCGTGCCTCCGCGCGTGTTATTTACACTCCGTAGAGTGCGCGCGGAGGCGTGCTTCTGCGCGTCTTATTTAGACTCCGTAGAGTGTGCGCGGAGGTGTGCCTCCGCGCGTCTTATTTATACTCCGTAGAGTGCGCGCGGAGGCGAGCCTCTACGCGTTTTATATATACTCCGTAAGAGTAAGTACAATAGTATAGCCAACTAGTGGCTATAACACTTGTCCATTTCATCTATAGCCTTCAAAAAAATAGTTCATACAATAAGGTAGCTATTACAATAACTATTTGGCCCCATGTGTAAGAGAGTGAAATACATATTTTTACGTGCTATAGCTAGCTGTAATTTAGTAGCCAGCTTCCTTCTCTCTCTTCCTTTCTCTCTCTGCCACGTAAGATTTGGTTGATATTATATTTGCTATAGCCTGCTGACTAAGCCTTATTGTACGTGCTCTAATGTGCACGCGGAGGCGTGCCTCCGCTCGCCTTAGCCTCCACGCGTCTTATTTATACTCCGCAAAGTGTGCGCCGAGGTGGTCCGCGCGTCTTGTTTAGACTCCGTAGAGTGCACACCGAGGCGTGCCTCTGCGTGTGTTATTTATACTCCGTAGAGTGCGCATGGAGGCATGCGTCTGCGCATCTTATTTAGACTCCGTACAGTGCGCGTGGAGGCATGCGTCCGCGCGTCTTATTTAGACTCCGTAGAGTGCGCGCGGAGGCGTGCGTCCACACGTCTTATTTATACTCCGTAGAGTGCGCGCGGAGGCGTGCCTCCACGCGTCGTATTTATACTCCGCAGAGTGCGCGCGGAGGCGTGTCTCCGCGCGTCTTATTTATACTCCGTAGAGTGCGCATGGAGGCATGCCTCCGCACGCCTTATTTAGACTCCGTAGAGTTCACGCGGAGGTGTGCCTCCGCGCATCTTATTTATACTCCGTAGAGTGCGCACGGAGGCGTGCCTCCGTGCGTCTTAGCACAAAATGAGACATGTTTCGTAAACGAATGGACTTTATTAATGTCCTGTTTGCGCGGGCGAGCAATTACAAAAGAAAGAATACTAACCGCTGTCCGCTCGAGGACAAAGACGACGCTGGCCACTATTGCTGTGGCGGCGAGGTACAACAAGCGGGGAGCCTCTGGTGCTGGGGCGAGCCTCTGGTGCTAGAGCGACCAACGTGGGAAGGCCTGCGAGGTGCTTCTTGAGGTCGTCAGAAGCCTTCGCGTGGTCTTGTCGGCCTTAGGATTCTTGGTGGGCCTTGTGGTGCGGGCCCCGAGCACCAAGCTTTATGCGCCAGGCGAGGCCCTGGTGAGGGAACTCCATGCCCTCAGCGTCAGTGGGCGTGAAGGTAATTTTGTGTTGTGCCCACTCCGACGGTGCCTGCGCCGGGTACGTTGTCACATGGTGTAGCCTCCGTGCGTAGGCCTTATGTTGCCACGCCGAGGAGAACTCCAGTGAAGAGCCCCCGGAGATGACGTTTATAACCGGCGCTGGGCTCCGTCCGGGGCTTGAATTCGCAAGGGGCCTTCCTGGGGTTGCTGCACGTGAGCTTGAATCTGCAAGGGGCCCTCCTGAGGCTGCTGCCCGTGGGCTTGAATCTGAATGGGGCCCTCTTGGGGCTGCTGCACGTGGGCCACGATGGGCGGCCCCGCTTCTAGGGTTCTATCCCTGGTGACGCTCTGACGGAGCGCCACAATGGCAGTGCATGCCCGCGTGTTGTGGCCACCCCGGCCATGCACCTCGCACCACAGGCCGTAAAGCTAGTCTTCTTGTTCCGCACGGGGTCTATCGTCACGACCCTGGCCACGCCCTCGCCCCCGGCCTCGGCAACCTCACCCGCGACTGGTGTGGGCACTGTCTTCATAACCGCCCTCAATGTCGAAGATGTAGCGGGCCCTCTAGGATCTACATTAGCTGCGCTTGGACTTGTCACCCGACGAGTCCTTAGGCTTGGCGTCCATGCACTCGGGGGGCGTCCTTCGAAGACTCTTGCTTGCGCTTGCCCTTCGAGGAGCCCTCCGGTGAGTCTTCATTCCTTGTCTAGGCCTCTGCTTGATTAGTGTCGGAGTCGTCGCCTTTGCGCCGTCGCGCGTTCTCCTCTGCCCTCGCATACTCTTCCATCTTATCGAAGAGCTTTGCGATCGTATTGATCGGGCTACGCGCGTTGTACTCAGCCAGCGGCCCCGGGCGGAGGCCTTATATCGCTGCGTTGATAATAGTTGACTCGTTGATGTCCTTGACCTGGCAGCGGACCTTAGCGAAGCGCTTGAAGTACTCCCGGAGCTTCTCCGAGGGTTTTTGCTTGACGGCGAAGAGCTGATCCACGTCGACATGTTCAACGTAGTTCACCTGGAAGTTGTTGTAGAGTCGGTCATGGATTTTCTCTCACGCGTAGATGGAGTTTGGCTCTATGGTGAAAAACCAAGAAAGCGCCACTCCCTCTAGCGCGAGGGGGAGCCCCTTCGCTTTGGTGGTGTCGTCTCCACCCGCAGCTTCGATGGTGGCCTCGTACACACACACGAACTCTCGAGGGTCTGTGTCGCCCTTATACGATTTGATGGCATTGGGGAACTTGAAGTCCTCTGGCCATGCCAACTACTGCAGGCCCGTCAAGAGAGGGGACTCCGGATCCACGCGCTGTAGCGGGATGCGACTGGAGGTAGGGGGTGTCACGACTGTCTACCCGCTCCGGCGTGGGCTCTGCGTGGCCACTGGCGGGACTTGTAGGCTCCGAGCCTCTTGTATATCCCGCACGGCTCTGCGGAAGTCCGCTAACTCCCGTTGCAGCGTGCCAATGGCCGTTAGTATAGCATTCTCCACCGTCGATGTGGTTACGGCAGTTGGAGCAGCGGGTTGCACCGTCGGGCTGGCAGCCACCACGGCCTGCGCTCCAGAACTGTTCGGCACGTCGGTGCGGTGGTCTCTGGAGTCGGTGACGGGACCGGTGTTGCCGCCGAGGCCACCTGCCGCTTCCACGCCAGGCGTGGTGGCAGCGGACGTGGTGGCACGAGCATCGGCGTCACCACTCTCGACGGCCCAATTGGTACCCGCGCCGATCGCCGCACCAGCAGTTGGGGCGACCGTCGCCCCGCGAGTGTCGAGGTCGGCAGCCACAGAGCCGGCGCTGTCGCCCGCACCTGCAGCCGACGCCGAAGCGTTGCCGAGTGCTTCTTTCGTTCTCTTCTTCTTCGCAGCCACCGATGATGGAGCCTTCTTTGGTGCCATCCTTCTTTAGATCTTGGAGCTTGCTCTTGTCTTCCCCACGGACGGCGCCAATTGTTGTAGTATGGTAGTGGAAATGTTAGGTGAGCAATGCTTGGGGTCTTCCCCATGGCCCGAAGGGCTCTATATATATTCTCATGGGGAGTTTTTTTACAACTATGTCCTTACTGTTGGTGATATGCCCTAGAGGCAACATGGAGATGTTGAATATATCACATACTATGTTTATGATACATTACTTTGTTCCTTGAAATAGACATTATCATTATTGATCAATGAGTATGTGACTTATTCATGAGACTCTTAATGCCAAAATGTTGCTATTTCTAAATGATCCCTGATCATATATCATATGAGGAACAAATATGATTCAAAGATCAGCATATGTATTGATTGATGATCATGTCTCATGGATCATGGTATGGAGATACCAAATCAATAATATGGACATGTGTTAGTGAACATATGTTGGATAGACCCGCCATGAGACACTGCAGAGATTCCATGTGTCATTAGTTGGTCTCAAGTAGTGTTTATGTAGAATCCTTAGACTTGAGATCATCATGGTTCCCAATATGCGTAGTAGCCTATTTTGGGACTACTAACCACTACTCCGTAATCTGGGTAGTCATAAAAGTAGTCTTCGGGTTTGCTATGAAACATGTAGTGGGATGTGAATGATCAAGATAGAATTTGCCACTCCTTATGGGAGAGATATCTCTGGCCCTCGATGTAATGGATTATGAAAGTGCATGGCCATGCCAATGTGATTGAGGAGTCAATCACAAGTTTATAATCTATCACGGAATCGAGAGAGTGATTGAGCTATTAAGAGGATGACACAGTCTCGCCTTGAGCTTAATCTATATCGTGAGGCAAAGGGATTCGTACATGAGAACATTACAGTTCAGCCGATATGATCTTTACGTATACTTTGGGGTTAATATGTCTTGCTAGAGGCCGCTATTAACGGGTGACCGGAAAGGTGTTTCGGGTCGCGACCAAGTATACGTGAACCTCTGGTCGCACACTTAACGGGTTGGAACACTAATTCGAATGTGATTCGGATGTGGGCTCAATTCGGATAGAGATCCGGATAGACTCCTATTGGGCCTCGGTCCACGAGGCCCAAGTGAGGAGGTCTATATATTTGGAGGCGGGGCCGAGGATGTACGCCTCATTCCTCACGAGCAAAACCCTAGCCGCCACCTCCCGAGCCAAACCCTAGCCGCTCGCGAGTCTTTGGTACACTCGCGATCGGCGTTCCACCCGGACGTGTGGATACCGGTGGAGGCGCTGCTCGTTGCGGCATTGATCGGCATCAACAAACTACGATTGGATCTGCTCGTGGTGTGGTTGATCGCGTGGAGGAGACGATCTGCTCGGGACGATCGGCTACTTCCACTACTACCTCGACGCGCGTGGTTGGATCGGCTTCTCCAACTCTTCTTCACGCTGCACTGCGCCTAGTGGTAACGATCTATGATCCCTCCTTAGCATGATGTCCTGGTGTGCGCGGTAGAAATTTTTATTTTCGCTATCGTAGCCTCGCGCGTTCCTTCATGGTATCGAGCCATCTTGCTTAGTTTGCGATCCGGATCAGCGCATATGTTGATATGCGGTTGTAGTAGATTGGATCTATTACAGTCTAGATCAATCGGTTCATGTGATGAATCGATGGTAGCACGGGTTGATGAGATCAATCGGTGAATCGGGGTTAGATGAGGCGCAGATTGTATTACTACTAGTGCCCTAGAGATTGTCTCGGATCGGCATAAGGTGGTTATGTCGAATACTAGTAGGATATGAATCTGATAGCCTCGGGCCAATAAAAAAACTAGTGTCCTAGAGAATGTCTCGGATCGGCATAAGGTGGTTATGTCGAATACTAGTAGGTTACGGATCTGATGGCCTCGGCCCAGTGGAAAAACTAGCTTCCTAGAGAATGTCTCGGATCGGCATAAGGCGGTTGTACCCGCCTTGTATAGCGTCATGGGTTCACATCGTTAGGTAGAATACGATTCTACGTCTAACTTATTTTTGCAGAGAATGATGTGAATGGTATGGCCCTATATCTTATTGGAATGTATGAGATGTATGTGATGCATGTAACATTCATTCATGGCTCATGTCATGATTATTTCAGCTATTGTTAGCTGTCTATATTGTATTTAACGACTGCAGTGTGACCTTAATGCTTGAATCTATCTTTGTAATCTTCAATTTCTAGCTATTATAGGTAGTAGCCTAGTTTTGAGGTTACAAGCTTTCAAGCATGGTGGCCTAAAGGAGTGATGTGGAGGATGGAGATCGTCTACACCTACATGGAGATGGAGATCACCATTTTTGGGCCATACTACTTCACGCTTAAATGTGTTTATCTGTGATATTATCTATCTTATTCTTATGCAATGTTTTTGTGATATGTTGCTTTGGTAGGATAGAATCCTCATAAAATTAGGTGTTCATGCCCTTCCATATGTTGCACCAAAAGATAATGATCACCGCATGGTAGGTCTACCAAAGTAGAGTGCCGTCGATTATCATCATTATTTGGGGTAGATGTCGGACATCTACATGCGGAAGCATTTGGTTTACTTAACAAGGTTATCAAAACAGTTTTGGACCTTGGGGCATAGGTTGGGGCAGGGCATATTGATGTCACCCAACAAGCAAGAGTCACATAGAGATGTGATTAGCAAGGTGTTGCTTACCCATGTCACTAGTTTTCTAGCCGTGATGCCAAAGCTCACTAGGAATTTGTGAAATGAGGATCTTGACCCACTATGTGACTTAGAGGGAGTTTTGTTGCAAAACACATAGTAGGAGTCTTTTGTTAAATAGTTTAATAAAAGATGAACATAAACATAGTGCTAAACTTTGCATATTCTTTGTTGTAGATCATGTCAACTAATGCCGCATCCAGTTCTTTTAATTTGCGATCTATTCTTGAGAAAGAAAAACTCAATGGAACGAACTTTATGGATTGGTATCGCAACTTGAGAATTGTTCTCAAGCAAGAGCGCAAGGAGTATGTCCTTGAGTCTCATTATCCCGATGACTTGCCCGATAATGCTATCTGCGGGTGCACGAAGAGCTTATGAGAAGCAAACGAATGATTACCTTGATGTGAGTGTCTCATGCTTGCCACAATGTCCTCTGAGCTTGAAGCAATATGAGAACACAGATGCCTACAATATCATTGTGGGGTTGCGTGGTATGTTTGAGAACCAAGCAAGGGCCGAGAGGTTCAACACTTCAAAGTCCTTGTTTGCGTGCGAAGCTTGCGAGAGGAATCCCGTTAGCCCTCATGTGATTAAGATGATTGGCTACATTGAGAGTCCGAAAAGCTTGGTTTTCCCTTAACCAAGAGTTGGCTATCGATGTGATTCTCCACGCTCCACCCGAGCTTTGAGCCATTCATATTGAACTATCACATGAACAACATGGATAAGACCTTGGCGAGTTGCATGGGATGCTAAAAGCTGCGAGGAAAGCATTAAGAAAAGCAGCAATCATGTGATGATGATGCAGAAAGGCAAGGCAAGCCCAATATCAAGAAAGGCGCGTCAAAGAAAGTTAGCTCCGATGAGATCGCGAGCGGTTCTAAGGCCAAGCAAGTCAAGAAGGGCGCTGCTCCCAATGCGATTGTTACTACTGTAAGCAATCGTGTCATTGGAAAAGGAACGCCCAAAGTACTTGGAGGATCTTGAGAAGAAGAAGGGAAGTACGACTTCTTCTCCGTATAAATGTTATAGAGATCAATCTTGCTACTTCATCCACCGATTCTTGGGTATTTGATATCGGATCGGTTGCTCACCTTTGCAAATCGTTGCGGGGGCTAAGAAGAAGTAGAAGTTTGAGGAGGAGCGAAGTGGATCTTCGCGTTGGCAATGGAGCAAAAGTTGTCTTTGCGGTCATTGTTGGCACCATGCCATTGTCTTTACCTTCGTGATTAGTTTTGGAATTGAATAATTGTTATTGTGTTCCATCTCTTTCCAAGAACATTATTTCGCTTCATGTTTGCAAGCGTAAGGTTATGACTTTAGATCTGTGAACAATGGTTGTTCTCTTTATTTCAAAGATATGTTCTATTGTCATACTCCATTGGTGAATGGGTTATATGTTCTTACTCTTGAAGAGTCACCGGTCTATAACATTAATGCAAAGAGGCAACGTTCAATGATTTAAATCCCACGCTTATTTGGCACCGCCGCTTAGGTCACATAAATGAGAAACGCATGGAGAAGCTCCATAGAGATGGTATTCTGCACTCATTTGATTTTGAATCATTTGAGACATGCGAATCTTGTTTACTTGGCAAGATGACAAAGGCACCTTTCACCGGTCAAGGTGAACGGGCAAGTGACTTATTGGCACTCGTACATTCGATGTATGTGGACCAATGAGCTCAATAGCCGAGGGGGTTTTCAGTATTTCATAACTTTTATCGATGACTTTAGTAGATATGGGTATATCTACCGATGAAGCATAAGTCTGAATCCTTTGAAAAGTTCAAAGAATTCCAAAATGAAGTGCAAAATCATTTAGGCAAGACAATCAAGTTTCTACGATTTGATCGTGGAGGCGAGTATTTGAGCCATGAGTTTGGCAATCATCTCAAGGATTGTGGAATTGTTCCACAATTGACTCGCCAGAACACCTCAATGGAATGGGGTATCTGAACGAGAAATCGCACCTTATTAGATATGGTGCACTCCATGATGAGCCAAAGTGATCTTCCGTTGTCTTTTTGGGGTACGCTCTTGAAACAAAATGCTTTCACACTAAACAGGGTTCCATCAAAATCGAGAAAAGACACCATATGAGATGTGGGCAGGA
The DNA here is from genome assembly GCA_036346575.1 of Dendrocalamus sinicus. Taxonomy (NCBI): domain Eukaryota; kingdom Viridiplantae; phylum Streptophyta; class Magnoliopsida; order Poales; family Poaceae; genus Dendrocalamus; species Dendrocalamus sinicus. The sequence goes on from CM070665.1 coordinate 23,620,821, forward strand.
CAACGTCCTAGCTTGTCTTTTCTTAAGATTTGGGGATGTGAGGCTTATGTAAAACGTTTACAATCTGATAAGCTCAGTCCTAAATCTGATAAATGCTTCTTTATCGGGTATCCTAAGGAAACAAAAGGATATTACTTCTATAATCAAGGAGAAGGCAAAGTGTTTGTCGCCTGGCATGGTGTCTTCTTAGAGAAAGAGTTTCTCTCAAGAAGAGATAGTGGAGCACGTGCAACTTGAAGAAATTCGAGAAACACCAAAACGTTTCAGCTCCTACGAACCACAACAGATGAACAAACTGTTGAAGAACTCATTGTGGACACACCGGCACCACGTAGGTCGAGAGGTCACGTCGTGCACCGAGAGGTACATGTTCTTGACTACTCAACAACGGGACATATTGTTGTTAGACAACGATGAGCCTAAGACCTATGAAGAAGCGATGGTGGGACCAGACTCGAGAAATGGCTTGAAGCCATGAGATCCAAATTGAATCCATGCACAAGAATCAAGTTTGGAACTTGGTTGATCCACCGATGGTGTTAAAACCATTGAGTGCAAATGGATTTTCAAGAAAAGATAGGCATAGATGGAAATGTTCACGTCTATAAAGCGCGATTGGTGGCCAAAGGTTTCAAACAAATTCAAGGTGTTGATTATGATGAAACTTTTTCGCTCGTCGCAATGCTAAAGTCTATTCGATCATTCTAGCGATTGCTGCATATTTCGACTATGAAATATGGCAAATGGATGTCAAAACAGCTTTCCTTAATGGAAATCTGAGTGAGGATGTGTACATGACACAGCCCACGGGTTTTGTCAATCCGCAATCACCGAAAGATATGCAAGCTGCAAAGATCCATTTATGGATTAAAGCAGCATCTCGAGTTGGAACATTCGTTTTGATGAAGTAATCAAAGGGTTTGGTTTCATCAAGAACGAAGAAGAGCCTTGTGTTTACAAAAGGCTAGTGGGAGCACACTCGCGTTTACGGTCTTATATGTGGATGACATATTATCGATCGGAAATGACATTCCTATGCTCGAATCATTAAGTCTTCATTGAAAAATAGTTTCTCTATGAAAGACTTAGGAGAGGCGGCATATATTCTGGGCATCAAGATCTATAGGGATAGATCAAGAAGGCTAATTGGATTAAGCCAAGATACGTACATTGACAAGGTATTGAAAAGGTTCAACATGCAGGATTCCAAGAAAGGCTTCCTACCTATGTCACATGGTATAAATCTTAGCAAGAGTCGGTGTCCTAGTACACCGATGAGCGGGATAAAATGAATGCGATTCCATATGCTTCGGCTATGGGATCCATTATGTATGCCATGCTTTGTACACGTCCGGATGTCTCGTATGCTTTAAGTGCTACAAGTAGATACCAATCGATCGGTGAAAGTCACTAGATTGCCGTAAAGAACATCTTGAAGTACTTGAGAAGAACTAAAGATGTGTTCCTCGTCTATGGGGTGAGGAAGAGCTCGTTGTAAATGGTTACACCGATGCTAGCTTCCAAACCGACAAAGATGATTTTAGATCGCAATCTGGATTTGTGTTCTGCTGAATGGCGGTGCGGTGAGTGGAAGAGTTCCAAGCAGAGACGGTTGCTGATTCTACAACGAAGCCGAGTACATAGCAGCTTCGAAGGCGCTAAAGAGGCTGTTTGGATCAAGAAATTTGTTTCGAGCTTGGTGTGGTGGCTAGTGCCTCCAGCCCAATGGACCTCATCGTGACAATAGTGGGGCCATTGCGCAAGCCAAGGAGCCTAGATCGCACTAAAAGTCCAAGCACATTGTACGGCGATTTCATCTCATCCGCGAGATTGTGGAGAGAGGCGATGTGAAGATATGCAAAGTACAAACGGATTTGAACATTGCAGATCCGTTGACAAAGCCGCTTCCCACCAAAGCATGAGGCTCACACTAGGGCAATGGGTATTAGATACCTATATGGTTGACTCTAGTGCAAGTGGGAGATCATTGGTGATATGCCCTAGAGGCAACATGGAGATGTTGAATATATCACATACTATGTTTATGATACATTGCTTTGTTCCTTGAAATAGACATTATCATTATTGATCAATGAGTATGTGACTTATTCATGAGACTCTTAATGCCAAAATGTTGCTATTTCTAAATGATCCCCGATCATATATCATATGAGGAACAAATATGATTCAAAGATCAGCATATGTATTGATTGATGATCATGTCTCATGGATCATGGTATGAAGATACCAAATCAATAATATGGACATGTGTTAGTGAACATATGTTGGATAGACCCGCCATGAGACACCGCAGAGATTCCATGTGTCATTAGTTGGTCTCAAGTAGTGTTTATGTAGAATCCTTAGACTTGAGATCATCATGGTTCCCAATATGCGTAGTAGCCTATTTTGGGACTACTAACCACTACTCCGTAATCGGGTAGTCATAAAAGTAGTCTTCGGGTTTGCTATGAAACATGTAGTGGGATGTGAATGATCAAGATAGAATTTGCCCTCCTTATGGGAGAGATATCTCTGGCCCTCGATGTAATGGATTATGAAAGTGCATGGCCATGCCAATGTGATTGAGGAGTCAATCACAAGTTTATAATCTATCACGGAATCGAGAGAGTGATTGAGCTATTAAGAGGATGACACAGTCTCGCCTTGAGCTTAATCTATATCGTGAGGCAAAGGGATTCGTACATGAGAACATTACAGTTCAGTGATATGATCTTTACGTATACTTTGGGGTTAATATGTCTTGCTAGAGGCCGCTATTAACAGGGTGACCGAAAGGTGTTTCCGGTCGCGACCAAGTATACGCGAACCTGCTGTGGTCGCACACTTAACGGTTGGAACACTAATTCGAATGTGATTCGGATGTGGGCTCAATTCAGATAGAGATCCGGATAGACTCCTATTGGGCCTCGGTCTCACGAGGCTCAAGTGAGGAGGTCTATATATTTGGAGGCGGGGCCGAGGATGTACGCTCGTTCCTCACGAGCAAAACCCTAGCCGCCACCTCCCGAGCCAAACCCTAGCCGCCGCGAGTCTTTGGTACACTCGCGATCGGCGCCCACCCGGACGTGTGGATACCGGTGGAGGCGCTGCTCGCTGCGGCGTTGATCGGCATCAACAAACTACGATTGGATCTGCTCGTGGTGTGGTTGATCGCGTGGAGGAGACGATCCGTTCGGACGATCGGCTACTTCCACTAATACCTCGACGCGCGTGGTTGGATCGGCTTCTCCAACTCTTCTTCACGCACTGCGCGTCTAGTGGTAACGATCTATGATCCCTCCTTAGCATGATGTCCTGGTGTGCGCGGTAGAAATTTTTTATTTTCTGCTATCATAGCCTACGCGCGTTCCTTCACTTACACCCAAGTATCCCTCTCAAGGGCATTTAAGTCATTACACATGTCCCATTTAAGTCAGCTGGGCTTAGGTGGGGGCCACCCCTACAACACATATGATTTGAGCACCATCCGATCTGTTTTCACCGCCTAGTTAGAGAAAACGAAACCTGTCAATACCTTATGAATATAAGGAAGGTCATCACGGCCACGTGTTCCTTCTTTTGCTATGGATCAATAGGGATGGAAACGAATAGAATATGAATCGGGTAATCTCGAATACGAATCCATATTTTTAAATACATACGGATACGGATATGAATTTATATTTTCAAAATAAATACGAATACGAATTTGAACATACTCAAATATGAATATGAATTGAATGTCGTAACGAATACGAATTCAAATCGAATATGTACTTAGCTCGGTCGAATGTGAATATCCTAAAACTTGTATAACAAATCTCGGTAGAACAAATTTATGTAACATGACTACACGTCTACACGAGCTAGCACTATAGCGCATAAAGTTGAAAACTATGCTAAGTAATTTTCACTTCTTGCTTATGAACCCTGGTTCATTAGAAAATTGATTTCTACAATCATCTCCTGGGAGTTCAGCGGATCAACCGATCGATTTGACTATTCCCTACCATCTCCTTCACTCTTGGAAGCTAGGTCCTTAATTCAAAAAATTTGTATAGACATATATAGATGCAGCTAGAAGAGCGATTTTAGAAAATTAAAATTTGTAAACTAGCAGGAAAGGTCGATGCACAGATTATAAAATTTTGTAAAATTAACTTTCATAATTCGTATGCGCTGTAGAGTATTGTTCTCACAATATAGGGATAAACATAACTAATTATTGAGTACACTACTACAAGAGGTTAAACTGGACGCTTACATCATAGATGGTTCCTAAGAACCGCCTGTATTGTAAGTATTACAAACGGTTTATACGAATAACCGTCTGTGGTATTTTCACAGACGGTTATTTATACGAAGCATCTGTGATAATACAAGACATCACAAACAATTCTTATCAAGAACCATCTATGAATTATCACAGATAGTTCTTGATAAGAACCGTCTATGATAATGGCAGACATCATAGATGGTTTTTTATTTAAACTGTCTGTGATAATAACAGACATCACAGACAATTTTCAGATGAGTATACATAAGTCATATAAAATTTTGCTATTTTATCTTTTGAGACTAGCTATTTATATTGTACCGATATAATGTCTTTGTGATGCCATTATCACTGACTGTTTTTGTTATGAACCGTCTGTGATATCTCCTATTATCATAGACGAGTTTTTTATGAACTGTCTGTGATGTCTCTATCATAGACGGTTTGTAATCCGAACCGTTTGTGATGTCCTGCCACGGCATATCCCCGAGGATCCCGATCTCACCTGTCCATTCTCTCCGCATCGAACGACAGGCACTGTTGTCCTCCCCACCTCTCGCCCCTTATTAACCCCCTCTCCCTACTTGAAGAACCAATACCACCAGTACTACTCCAACTCGTTTGTGCACGGCAAGGGTGGGAAGGCGTTCGGCAAGGACAACTGAAATTTCACTTGAAACAAGATGGAAAGGAAGAAGGCAATGGCAAATCTGCACTATTCTAAGTCGTCGGCATAGAAACTGTTGATTTTGTCATAGAAGATGATAATGGTGTTCGTTGCCTTTTCTTTTCTGCTACTTGAAAATTTTCCCGCAACACTATTCTAAGTCGTCGGCATAGGAGCTATTGATTTTGTCATAGAAGATGAAAATGGTGTTCGTTGCCCTTTTGTTTCTGCTACTTAAAAATTTTCCCACAACACTATTCTAAGTCGTCGGAATAGAAGCTGTTGATTTTGTCATAGAAGATATAGTTAACATTTCCTGAGGCTAACCGGAAAATAGAAAAAATTTAGGTATAGAATAAACTATCATAGATGGTTTTGTAATATAAACCGTCTATGAAGAATTATCACAGACGACTCAAACCAGAAACCGTCTGTGATGGGGAAGTATCACAGGCGGTACTATATATCAACCGTTTGTGATATTCATACATCACAGACGGTTTGGTAGCTAGAACCATCTGTGATATGTGAGTATCACAGACGGTTGGTAGGTAAAACTGTCTATGATAGTGTTCTTCACAGACGGTTCTAGTTATAAACTGTCTGTGATGTATTTATCACAGACGGCTTACAAACCGTCTGTGATAACTTTTGATTATCTCTGACGAATAAATTTAGATGGTTCAAAAAACTATCTGTGATGATAGTTTTGAATTATCTGTGATGATCCTTTTTATAGTAATGGTAATTATTCGAGTTAATATTTCTACAGTTGTTTCCGCATTCTCTTGTGCGATTAGTGGCATACACATATGTTTGCTTCGACCGAACCATAAATACTAAGACTATATATTACTCCTCCCATCCCAAAAATATGTTAATGTGGTATTCGTACGGTTGAGGTTTCAAAATTAATTATTAATATATGTTAAAGTATATATATTGACTATACGAAAAATATCATGATCTCATCTCACTACTACAGAAAAAGGTCATCACAGACGGTTCGAAAACGTCATCACAGACGGTTTTGTGAACCGTCTGTGATTATCAGCTATCACAGACGGTTTTTGGGTAAAACCCGTCTGTGATAGCTGATAATCACGCACGGTTTTGAGTCAAAACCGCTCGTGATAATAAGTATCACGCATTTATTTTTAATTCAAAACCGTGCGTGATAGTGATAATCACGAGCGGTTTTGAATTAAAACCGTCAGGATATTTATTATCATGCACGGTTTTGACTCAAAATCCGTCTGTGATTATCAGCTATCACGTAAGGTTTTGCTCAAAACCGTCTCGTGATATTCCTTCAACCCTAAATATATTTCGCTTATTGGCTAGCCTCAGAAATGCTAGCCATGCCCTCTGAAACAAGCGGATAATCACGGACATAAAACATATGCAATTCACACATCTCATTTCATTTCGATACATTTCACATCTCAATTCATTTCACGGACATAAAACATCCAATTGACAAGGCACTTCATTTCACAAACATAAAGCATCCATTTCGCAAATCAATTCATTGAATTGAAATAAAATATCCATTAACAAATACACAATTGTAAAAGATCTACACTGCATTTGCACTTAGAATTACAATAAAAATCTTAAGGCGTGGAACTCTCCATCCGATCTTACGACTTTACTCCACAAAACCAAATGAACTCTCCTCGAATTTTTGCAAAATCCATTTGTTTCAATGCAGATGTAGAGATGGGCGCACTGTCGATCTGAATATCAACGCGCGCACATATAAAACTTGACATGTATGAAATAAATGTGGAAAGATTGACAAACCTTAGGAGTGGAGATCTTGCTGGAATCGAGGAGTAGTCTCATATGGTGGCACACGTAGTATCCACACGTGTTGCCCGGCTGCTGCTGGTGGCACTGCAAAAAAAATTGAATGTGTTAAATCAAGTGGCATTACTACTAAGTGTTGTATATGATTAATTAATGTATAGCTAGCCAATACCCGAAAATTGCGATCATATTTCAAGGGCTTGGCAGCTGTCGTCAAGCCACTTGTTTGTTGAACGTATGTGATGAACGACCTTCGTTATTCGAAAAAGTTAGATTAGTCATTCGGAAGGAAAGAAAGAGTACATTGTACAATGTACTTACCTATCGAGTATTTCGGCGATAGCTGTGTACTTGGATTTGTTCTTACTTAGAGAATCAAGGTATATAGCCTTGTTCTATTTTGGTATAATTACAATTAAAATCCAATGGAAGTTCTCATTGTATGGCATAAGAACAAATTCCTTATCTTGGTGAGCCAGCAGTGCTTTTGTAATATAGTCCTCGACGAAGGATGCATTCTCGTTGATGGTATCAATGGCGACCAAGCGTGGGTCCAGGAAACCAATTGGTGATTTCGATGATCTAGCTTCGATCAGCATGAATCTATATATATACACAGAAAAGCAACAAATTGTGACATATATCAGTATTACGTGAACAGAGACTGTGATTGTACAGACTTACAGCGTCCAGCATCGAACGAGTGAGGCGTCGAGAGCGTTGAGCGTGAAAACAGCAAATATATCGTCAAAGGTAACCGGGAGCATTTGGGTGGAACAGTTGAGCTGGTCTTCAGATGTGGCATTCCTCAAGACACAGCAGCAGGCCTCGGATGTGCCTCGGATGCTATGCTATGCTTCGAATTGGCAGTCATGCGCCTGACGAAACAGTTCATCTTTCCACCCAAATGCTCCATGTATCTTTTGCAACAATCGCAAGATTTCTTTATCTGGCAACCTCATCCACAACATTCTCCACTCCGACAATCCTTATTTTTCCCGCAAAATTCAAGGCAATTTTATTACAAAAGTGCAAAAAAAAGACATTCCCAGATTTTTCGTGAGCAGCCACATAGCCGACTTCTTCGTTGTGCGACTATCCATCTACTTCTTCCCACTCCTTTTCTTTATCTCTGGTCTCTGGATCACGTACGCCAGTAGCGATGATTCAGAATCATAGCTACTGGCGTACGTGATCCAGAGACCAGAGATGAAGAAAAGGAGTGGGAAGAAGCGATGGATAGTCGCCACCAAAAAGTCGGCTATGTCGCTGCTCACGAAGAATCTCGAATGTCTTTTTCCCACTTTTGTAATAAAATTGCCTTGCATTTAAGAAGGAAAAGATGGATTGTGGGAGTGAACATCACATCTCGGCAGAGTCGATATATACTATTACTACAAGGTCTTTAAACAAAGTTCTATGAAGCAAATGACACAAACTAGTGTATCCGGTTCATTGAACGGAACACTCAGTGTGTCACTTACTTCATGCCCCTTGAAGGTCTATGTGGCATATACACTAGAGTGGTCCTTGATTGGTTAATTTGTGCTCTCAAATTGTAGGGTTGCACAAGATTAATCTTGGCCGTCCCGCTACTAAATGAGGAAGCAAGAAAAGTGAAACATGATAAGATGAGGAAGCAAGAAAACTGAAACATGATGCTCAATGTTAGGAAGAGAGGAGAGGAGTAGAGGGAAGGGGGAGAAGGGAGGGGGTGATGTGGACAGAGAGAGGGGTTATGTGCCTATACTATATACTAACACAACAAGCAATGTAATATGTACCAATGTAAACTAAGCAAGCTGCATAAACAATGTACCAATGTAGTATGTACCAAATAGCAAATTAAACTAAGCTACTGGAGTAAACAATGTACCAATGTAATATGTACCAAATAGCAAACTAATTAAGCAACTGCAGTAAACAATGTACCAATGTAGTATGTACCAAATAGCAAATTAAACTAAGCTACTGCAGTAAACAATATACTAATGTAATATGTACCAAATAGCAAACTAATTAAGCTACTGCAGTAAACAATGTACCAATGTAGTATGTACCAAATAGCAAACTAATTAAGCTACTGCAGTAAACAATGTACCAAATAGCAAACTAACTAAGCTACTGCAGTAAACAATGTACCAATGTAATATGTACCAAATAGCAAACTAATTAAGCTACTGCAGTAAACAATGCTCACAATGCTCAAAACCATAGTCCATCACGTAAACCGCTCACAATACTCAAAACCCTAGTCCATCACGAAAGTGCTCACAATGCGACGTTAATCGAGGGGAGGTGGCGGCGAGGGGCTCGACGAGGGCTCGGGGAGGCGGCGGCGACGGCTCGACGAGGGCTTGGGGAGCCGACCGGCGACGGGCTCGACGAGGGGCTCGGGGAGGCGGCCGGCGACGGGGTCGGGGAGGCGGCGCGATGGGCTCAACGAGGGCTCGGGAGCCGACCGGCGACGGCTCGATGAGGGCTCGGGAGGCGGCCGCGACGGGTCGGGAGGCGGCGGCGACGGGCTCGACGGAGGCGGTGGCGAGGGGCTCGGGAGGCGGCCGACGAGGGTTCGGGAGGCGGAGGCGATGACGGGCTCGGGATTTAATTAGATCTAGATCGAATAATCTGCGCGACACGGAAACCCTAGCCAAAGGGTATGTATAGGAGGTTATCACGACGGATCTAAACTTAGAACTGCAGGATAAATATCACGACGGTTCTAAGTTTATAACCGTCGTGATAGTTATACTATCACGACGGTTTTAAACTTAGAACCGTCATGATATTGATATCACGACACGTTCTAAGTTCGAACCGTCAGTGATAAGCTTCTTTGCATCGTAGTTATTAAGACAACACCAATAACCACAGCTGCATTCATATCCACCACCAAACAAATGCATTCATATACAACACCAACCATTGCATTCATATCAACCATCACATGTACATCACACATATACATCACATATACATAAATACCAATACACATATACATTTTCACATATACATTTTGACACACATTTTCACATATACATCTCAAAATTGACTACATCACATATTTTCACATATACATCTCAAAATTGTCACACATTTTCACATATACATTCTTATTGTACTTGCTTAATTATTTTCTTTAAAAATTAGCCCTTCATCATGATCAATGCGTATGTAACTAGTTTCGTCACGTTGTTCATCGTCGACCCTTATGCCATTTCCAAAAGGAGGTAACTCGTCAAATTGATTGTATTCCTCCTTGTCCACTACATTCTCCACTCCGACAATTCTCCTTTTTCCATGAAGAACTACATGGCGTTTCTTATTTGCCGGGTCGGTTACATAGAAAACTTGAACAACTTGATTGGCGAGTACGAATGGTTCGTCTTTGTACCCGACACATTGGAGGTCCACGGTCGTGACACCATACTTGTCAACCTTCACTGTGGAGATGCACCCAACGGCAAAGAAAATAAGGGGATCTTGAAAATCACATAGTCGAGCTCCCAAATCTCTTCTATGAAGCCATAGTACGAGTTTCTCGACCCATCGGCATGAGAATGCATCTATGCGGACACCACTGCTCGTTAGTGCTCTTGACATCCCGAGATCTGCAGATAGAATGTGTACCCATTTATGTCATATCCTTGCCATGTCACAATCTGTAAATGTCGGCCCTTTTCCCAACCATGTCGCTGCCTCACTCGGTGAGCTCCTAGCGATTTGCTCCTTCAACCATTGGTTGAACCAACGGTTGTGTTGTCTCATGATCCAAACATCCGGCCGCTCTGGATTCTGTTGCCAAAGCACATCCTTGTGCTGGTCCACATAAGGCGCCACTTCAGTCATGTGTTGCAACACCGTGAAATGGGCTTGAGTGTACGTGTCCATATCTGGAGTGATTGCTTTCCTTCCGATAGTTCCGAGACCCTTCAGCCTCCCCTCATGACGAGATTGAGGGACACCTATCGATTGAATCTGAGCCATATAATCGACACAAAACTCAATGACCTCTTCGCTTGCATAACCTTCGACGATGCTGCCCTCCGACCGAGAACGATTCCGTACGTAGGACTTGAGAATTCCCATGAACCTCTCAAATGGGTACATGCTATGTAGGAATACGGGCCCGTATATTTTTTTCTCCCACACAACGTGAACAATGAGATGGACCATGATATCGAAAAACGAAGGAGGGAAATACATTTCAAGGTGACATAGAGTCATCACCACCTCGTCCTGCAGAGCATCTAGTCATTCGGGATCGATGACCTTCTGAGCAATTGTGTTAAAGAAATAACATAGCCTCATGATTGTCTCTCGGACTTTGATCGGCAAAATATTTCTAATTGCAATAGGGAGCATCTGTGTCATCAGCACATGACAATCATGAGACTTCATGCCATTTAACTTCAAATCTTGCATCAAAACAAGTTTCTTCACGTTGCCGGAGTAACCAGACGGAACTTTGACACCATGTAAGCACCGCACGCTCATTTTCGGCCTTGGACATAGTGTAACACGCAGGGGAAGGTACGCTCATCCATTATCGGTGCTTGTCGGTGCTAACTCGTGCCCGATGTCCATGTCACCAAGTCAAGCCGTGCGTTGACACCGCCCTTTGTTTTATCACGGATGTTCAAGAAGAGACCAATCAGGTCGCCGCACACATTCTTTTCTACGTGCATGACGTCGATGCAAAGCGAACATCTAGGTACTCCCAATAAGGTAAGTCCCAAAATATTGATGTCTTCTTCCAGGTGTTCTTCTCATGAGCCCTCAATTTACGTCCCTTTCCGAGGACAACATCTAAATCCTTAACCATATCATAAACCTCGTGTCCCCTTAAATGCCTTGGAGCTGAACCGTCTTCCTTCTCTCCGTCAAATTGTTTCTCCATCTTGCGGTATGGGTGAGCCCTCCGAAGGAACCGGCGGTGACGCATGTAGACGGTTTTGCGTGAGTGTCTCAACCACACACTCTCGGTACCATCTAAACAGTGAGTACAAGCTTTGACACCTTTTGTACTATGGCCCGATAGGTTACCAAGGGCAGGATAATCATTTATGGTGCAGAACAATAAGGAGTGCAGAGTGAAGTTCTCTCGTTTGTATGCATCCCATACATGTACCTCTTCGTTCCACAGTACTTTTAGATCTTCCACCAACGGTGCTAGGAACACATCGATATCATTCCCAGGTTGTTTTGGCCCTTGGATAAGTATCGACAACAAAATGTACTTTCGCTTCATACACAACCAAGGAGGAAAGTTATAGATGCAGAGAGTCACGGACCATGTGCTATGTCGGCTGCTCATGCTACTGAAAGGATTCATGCCATCTGTACTCAGTTCAAACCTTATATTCCTTGGTTCTGCACCGAACTCTGCAAAACTCCTATCGATGTTTCTCCACTGCGCGGAATCAGCAAGGTGTCTTATCATTCCATCCTTCTTGCGCTCCTCCGAGTGCCAACGCAGCAGTTTTGCCTCCTTTGGATTTGCAAAAAACCTTTTCAAACGGGGAATTATAGGAAAATACCATGCCACCTTAGCAGGAGGTCCTTTCTTCGCCTCTGTTCCCTCGCCATCATCTGATTGTTTGTTACGTTTGTATCGGGATGCGTTACACACCGGACATACATGCATGTTTGCATACTCTTTACGGTAGAGGATACAGTCGTTCGGGCATGCATGTATTCTTTCTACTTCCATTCCCAACGGACAAAAAACCTTCTTGGCTTTATATGTGGTTTTAGGCAACTCATTTCCCTCCGGAAGCATGTCCGCTAAAAGACCTAGCAGCGCCGTGAAACTCTTGTCGGACCAACCGTTGCTTGCCTTCAATTTCAACAGTTCAAGCACGGCCGACAACCTCGTGTACTTGCAGCCCGTGTACAAAGGTTTCTCTAAGTCCTCCATCAAGCCATGGAATTTAACATACTCTCTCTAATCATAGTTCTCTTCTACATCGCGAAGCATCTGATCCAGATTATCATCGTGCAACCTATCCGAATCCGAGCAACAATCGACATCAGCTGGCGGCATGTCATTCACTTTATCGGCGATGTCATCCGGGGGCATACCATTCACTTCACCGGCGATGTCATCCGGCGGCATATGATCATTCACTTCGCCATGACTGGTCCAACACGTATAATCCTTTTTGAAACCCCTCTGAATCAAGTGCGCTTCAATTTGCCCTCGGTTCTTAAACATCTTCAAATTCTCGCAGTCAGTGCATGGACAGCACATATATTCCACCCCCTTATTCAACATATCCTCCTCTGCGGCTCTTATAAAAGCAGAAACACCATTAATGTACTCTTCACTCACACGGCTCGCGGCATACATCTAGCTTCGGTCCTATGTTACGTACATATATAACAACTTAGTATTAAAATCTAGATTAACTAATTATAACTACATATATACCAGGCACATTTATTATATTGAGAATTAATTTGCTAGCTCAATTCATATTGCAAACACAACAGCTATTATATAACCAACAATTTTGCAAATTAACCATATCTTCAATAACCACTCATGGATTACTTAGACCTAAATTGTAATGCAATTAAAGAAAAAATAAATTTCATTACTAACCATACTACAGCAACCAGGAAAGTCTGAATCTTAATTCAAAGCTCAATCTCGCCTCTTCCCACCAAATTAATCGGCTGAAATCGCCTAGCTTCCTCCCGAGTGAAAAAGTGCGCAGCAGTGGCTAGATCTGGATCGAAATGAAGACAGATGCGGTCTGAGCAGCGCAATAAATGCCTTAGTCATTATCACAGACGGTTTTTAACTAAAAACCGTCTGTGAATTATCACAGACGGTTTTTAACTTAAAACCGTCTATGATAAATATTATCACAGACGGTTTTTTATTAAAAAAACCGTCTGTGATAAGCTTCATACCAGAACGCTTCGTGCGTGTTTGCATTGCCAGAACACTTCGTGTTTCGATCATCTAATTAACGTCTCTCGATCGTTATACGAAGCGTCTATATCATTAATGCTTCGCGCGTTTTCCATTGCCGTAACGCCGTGTTTCGATTGCCGTAACGCCGTGTTTCGATCGTCTAATTAACGCCCTCGATCGTTATACGGCGCCTATATCATTAATGTTTGGGTATACGATGCTAAAGGTTAAATATGCGCGCTAATCCAGTCTCTTCTACGTGCGTATAATATGGATTCTACTATTCTTGTGATCATCTCCTTCCTCTCATCTGCTCATCACGAATTGTTCGGTCGTAACCTTACACAAAGCGCCAGCAATTTGCATCCGAGCGACTTCTCCGCACACGCCCGCTCTCCTTCCCGACTTTCTTGCATCCGTCACTCGACCTCATCATCCGCCGTCGACGGAGGCGTCTCGCTGCCACTCAAGAAAGGGAAACATCCCTCACCCTGGTTCTTCTCCACAATGTGTGCAAAGCGGAAGAAGCTCTACACGCATTGGAGAGACTGATGGATAGCCTTGCCGATCAAGCAAATACGACAGATTCTGAGGAATCTTTTCATGCTATCCTCTACGACATTATGGATGTTGCTGATCATTTGCCCAGGCTGGAGGAGGAAGTGCTGAGGACAAGGGCAATCTTAATGGCGTTCGAGAATTTAGCGGCTGATCCTCCAAGTCCCCAAGTCGAAGAAGAAGCGTACGAAGCCCAAAAGAATATAATCTGGGAAACTCTTTACCAGTGCGACTTTTGTAATAAATTTGCCTCTAATTGAAATTAATAAATTTGCCTTTAATTTGTGATCTCTTGTCTCATTAGTTCGTAGTTAAGTTATTAGAAGCAATGTGTACTTATATATTAACCTCGATCTAGAATATGACAGATAAAGAGACATCACGATAGATTCTTGTTAAAACCGCTCAGTGAACATTTCCATTTTCTTAACAACAACCGTCTGTGATAGTCAACACAACACAGACGATTTTTTTTAATAAAAACCGTCTGTGATATTCCAGTATCACAGACGGTTCAGCGGTAAGAACCATCTGTGATACTCCTTTTTCCCGTCACAAATACCACAGACGGCCTTCAAATTAAAACCGTCTGTAATAGTTTACATTACAGACGATTTCACAAAACCGTCTGTGATTTGGCGTCTACTATTAGCCTTTCTGTAGTAGTGTTTATTACTCTTCCCATCCCAAAAGTATTTCCACGTCTGCATCGATTAATTCGCGCCATTTCCGAACTATTGGTGTTTCCATTGGTTTCTTGTTGTTACATATATTTATTCCAGATCTCATCTGTTTTTTTCCTTTTCATTTTTTGGCCTTGTTGGGGTTACATATGCATGCATGGCCACCTATATATCTAGCCTAGGCTGTGGACAATCACAACCAACAGTACGAGACAGAGAGATCCCACAGGTTGCATGTATGGATGCATGGAATTCACACTTTAGCATCCATATATATATATATATATATATACATATATATATATATATATATATATATATATATATATATATATATATATATATATATATATATATATATATATATATATATATATATATATATATATAGTAAAAGTATTGAGGACTCCTAGGTGTCCAGACTCCTCAATCCAAAGCCGTCCGATCGCGTATGCACAGTGAGCGGAAGAAACGATGATTAACGGGTTCGGCGGCTGCAGACCCATTGCTTCTCGCCTCTTTCCCCCGGTCTCGCCCTTTCCCCAAATCGCGCGCGGTTGCTTCACCGGAGGCCAGATCCGCCGTGCACAACACCGTGTCGCCTCCATGAAGAGGAGGAGACGGCCGACGGTGGCGGCCCGGGAGGGTAGCGTCGACCCAAGGGTGGTGGCCGGAGAAGGCGGCGCCCCGAGGAGTTGCCGCCGCTTGAGGTCGTTGCCACCGCCGCCGGGGAGCGAGACGAAGGTGATCTGCACGCCCGGCTCCACCTGCGCCACCCACTCCCTTGCCCCTTCCTCGGGCCGCGCCAACTCCCACGCCAGAGTCAAGCTCGAGCTCGACGTGCCGTCGCGCGCCGCCAGTACGTCGTGGGGGCACCGCCATGTCGCCCGCACCACGCCCGCCGGTAGCCGCCGCCAGAGAGGAGGTCGCCTCCCTCGGAGGCGGCGAGCCGCCGCGCCTGTGACCCTGCCGGTGCATCCGCGTTCAGCCCCAATGCCGGCGCCGGCCACTACGGCAGCGAGATGGGGTTTCTTGATGTCATTCAGCCCAAGGTGCCCCTGGTGGAGGGGGGCTTTGGAGTCTGCAAGGTGGAGCCCGGGCTGGTGGAGGGTGGCGGCGCGTCTCCTCACAGCATAGGGTTTGGCCTGTCCGCTCCGCTCGCCCCACGCGCTTCCAATCCAGAAGCTTCTAGATACTTCCAGGAAGAGCAGGGGGAAGCTTCCGCCGCTGCAGCCATGGCGTCCACCAAGGTCCAGCGTATCATGACCCAGCCCATCGTACGCTCCTCTCTTTCCCCTCCTCTGCTCTTGTCTTATTCTCCGCTTTTGGTATTCTTCTCCTAATTATTATTTTTTTGGCTGCTGCGGTGGATTGTGAATCATTGGTGCGCGACGGCAGAATCTCATCTTCCGGTTCCTCCAGAGCGTAAGTGGACGGGGAAATTTCGTGTTTTATTACCGCCTAACGTTTAGGGTTCTTGGCTGTGCTTCGTTGCGGGTTCTTGATGGTTGGCTTGAACTAATTCGGTTCTTGTTAGGTTCTGATTTCGTGCAGAAAGCCCGCATCCAGATCTGGCTGTTCGAGCAGAAGGATCTCCGGATTGAGGGTCGGATCATCGTGAGTTTCTCCATCGATATCTTGCTCGGAATTGCAAAATTTAGTGCTATCCCCCTGCTTGCATACACATAGTAGTGTAATTGTGTAGTATAACATGTAGATTACAAAGGGAAATTCTTGTAGGGGACGAGTTGTCTTGTGTTTCTTTCCAGGTGGTAGCTGCCAACTTAAATCCCCTAAAGAACCTAAACAAGAGGGAATGAATAAATAAACCCTATGATAAGTTGGCAGAGCACGTTTCTTGGTCTGTTTTGTGAAAACCCAACATGCAAATGCATCAATGTTTCTCATCACAGAGACTTGTAAAACCCACATGCTCTAGAAGTAAGGTATTAATGTAAATGCTAAGGAATGATACACTCTTGAAGGGTCTGAACTCTGAACTTGATAGAACACTTAGGTTAGAGAAAATTACCGCAAGGACTGCAACATTAGTCTTGCGTTTCTTAATTTTATGAGAGAAGGCTTGCTTCTGCAACCGCGAAAAGTGAGCACTGAGCACTTACAATTTTGCAGTTCTATCATTCAGCTGAGATACCAGGGTCTCCACTGACTTTTTTTTAATTTATTTTTTGGTGTTTGTGTGGTTAGCATCAGGTGTTTCTTTTCGCTATTGTCTATACATGAAGCTCAGAAATCAAACCGATCCAAATCCTGAATTTGAAAATTAAGCAACAAGGTTATACGAACAACTATACCGTAAGTAGTTATTGAGTTCTTGTGATGCTTTACCATGAAACCAAGAAAGACACTATCTATTTGTATAATTGGAATGTTACCGTTGTCTACTCGGATGATGAGAGTATTTCCAGAAGATGCTTTGTAGAATGTGTTCATTTAAGGATCACAGGCATTATTTTTGTGTATGGAAGATTGGGGGTGTAGATTTCGTGTAATTTGATTTCGTCTTGCCGGTTTGGTCTCCAGCAGTGAGGAGAATATATTGCAGTTGCATGGTATGTCCTTTTTTTTTAATCATTGTTTTGAAGTTCTGAAGCACTGAAGTTCTGAAGTTCTCACTTTTAAAATCTTACTTTTTAAATGGAGTGCTGAAGTTCTATCTTTTTTTTTTGATAACAACATACTTACTATTACCGAAAAAACGTGAGGAGAATACTCTGCATGTACTACTCAATGTTTACTTTTTGTTTTAATGGTATATTACAGGATACTTATTGTTCCTGGTCCATCCATGAGTAGAATTCGCTGATTTCTTTCTTGTTGTTTCATCCAGTAGACGTCCACTTATCTTACATCCTGTTCTAGCATTTGACTACTTGAAAATACTCCTTGTTAGTTGTTCGAATCAATCATTTGTCTACTTGAAAATACTTCCTAGTAGTCGTAACTACATTTAGTTTGTTCACTGCCATGACTCTCCATGATGATGCTATGATCCATACTTACTATTACAAATCAAACGTTAGGAGAATACTTACTGTTCCTGAACAAATGTGAGGGTATAACATAGGATTATTCTGTACTACATGTACAAACTCAATAATTGCTTTCTTGTTGTAAGGGTATAACATAGGAAACTTAGTGTTCCTGATCCATCCATTAGGAGAATACTCCCCTGAATGTATAGCTCACTTGATTTATTTAGTGGCAGAATCTGATCAAACAATCTAGTGGCAGTAGCTCCAAATCTGCTTTTACTAGGGCTCTGTCTCTGGTGCGCTCCAAAGAAAAATGATGAACAACAGAAGCGTAGAGGTGACAAGGGTTCTTACAAGAGGACTTTGACCATACCATGATTTTTCTGAAATACTGCATGAACATTACTCCCTATGTTTTCGTATGTTCATACTTCCCTGAACTTTTCTTGAGTTCACCATGTTTTCGTATGTACAGACACGTTTTCGTATGTGACAACATGCAGTAGTATCTGGTTTGAAATAGTGTATCTGTCAGTTTGGAGTATGAAAGAGGGTAGTAATTCCACAATTTCTCAAACACGACTCTCATGTTTGTCGGATACATTGGAAGTCCGAGGTATACATTTTTGAAAACACATACCCCAAACCAAAAGCCACGCAAAGATCGATTTCTGAATAACAAAATACCACCTCTCCGGGAATGAGATCCACACCCTATCATGCTGATAGGGACTACCTTGCTCCACCGCCACTCTTTCCCCTCACTAGCGTTGGCTCCATACAACTACTCGCTGTTCTTGTGTGCCAACGTTGCCAACAAATTCAAAGATCAAATGCAGTGCCGAACTCAAAAGCGGACGTTGTTTTCGCAAATATATTAACTAAATCCTGTAATCCGGGTGATGCGGCAAAACTGCCTACATCAAGCGGCAAAACTGCCATTCGTCTACATCAATCATTTTAAGTTAACATTTGTTGTCCGATTCAGCTAAAAAAATCACATAAGCTTTCCACCTATAACCCTAACATGATGTACAAATTCGCCGTTCTTAAAAAATGGAAGTCAACACATGCAGTTTTTCCGACATCGTTCTTGTCCATCAACAATTCAACGAGCATTTGTTGCTCGAATGAGATGAAAATTTCACATAAGATTTTTACCTTAACCTCTTACATGACTTAAAAATTCGCCGCTCTAATTCATTACATGCGGCGTATATAAAATAATGTAAGTAAACATACTCGTTATTTCTGTGCCGTTTGTCTCCTTCAACCATTTAATATATTTTTCTGTTGTCCGATTTAGACGAAAAATTCACATAAGAATCTCACCTTGAATGCTAACATCACGTGCGAATTTACCACTCTAAATCATTCCGTGCGACATCAAAATATTAATGGAAATAATGCAAGTTGACATACTCGTTTTGTCTATGACGTTCGTGGCCGTAAGTATACCGCTTAATTTTTTTTGAGTATAATACTCGATTTGATCACAATGATTCATGATATGTTACACATAATGATATTTTGCATGCACCATATACTATTAAATTTATATGTACAAGCGAGCATACTTCCAATTCTGTTGTACGGATTTGCATACCTACTCCAAGTGAATTAATACATCGCCAATATACATACCTATTTCACGTTAATAACACATTGAGCAGGAATTCTATTTATGGCAAATAATGATCTAAACACATACATTTTTACACGTTAATTCAAAACGATCTCCACACATACTTGTAAAGGCATCAGGTATGTGGATATTTATGGCAATAACGAGTAGTGATCACGCATGCAAGGCAAGCCGGAGAAATAGGATCACGCACGCAAAAGCAAACTGGAGAAATGACGCACATTCAGATCGCTGCATATTTATGGCAATTAATATTCCGGTTTGCACTAATAAATATCCCGTTTGAATACTACGGCAAGCAATATTGGCTAATGGGTATACCCGTTAATCTCATACCTACTACAAAGTAGCACATCTCAATGCGATCTAATGGTTGATAGGTTAGGTGCTTGGACTCCTAGGAGTCCCATTTCGCCTTCCTATATATATATGTATATATATATATATGTATATATATGTATATGTATGTATATGTATATATATGTATATGTGTGTGTATATATATATATATATATATATATATATATATATATATATATATATATATATATATATATATATATATATATATATATATATATATATATATATATATATATATATATATATATATATATATATATATATATATATATATATATATATATGTATGTATGTATGTATGTATATGTGTGTGTATGCACCTAGTATTTCTGTGTTCAATGCAGGAGCTGTAGCAACTGATATTGTTGCTGCTGCTGCTGCTGCTGCATGATGCTGCAGCAAGCATGGAGATCTATATTGCCAGGCAGCAGCGCAAGGTGCTGTGTTGGGATCGATCGAACGCATGCATGCAGGCCTTAATTTTAAGATGATCGATAGGATAGGATCTGCATGCAGCAATGGCTCCAGCAATCTTATAATGTGAGCCTGCATGCGTGCATGGACTGTGGGTGACAAACACAAGTTATGAAGCCACCTCTTAATTTATCATGATGCTTTTTTACTGATCTGAATTTTCGTGCACCACCCCAAAATAATATTCAGCTGCCTAGCTCTGCCTTTTCTTCTTAATTTTCTGAGATTAGTTATTAGAATATTGAAATTTAATTTGACCCTATATAACAAGTTCTTTGCAAGTTGTGTAAAGTAATTGACATCCATCACTAGGCACGTGACGATGTACATGGATGCACCGCAAAAAAAAAAAGATTGGATGAATCCGCAAAATCGTTAGTTCTTTTTATTTAGTAAACGTAATGTTTCATAAATTATTTAGATTTATTTTTCTGAGTTTCCGACTCCGAGACTCAAAACCATAACCATCTTCTGGTCCACCGTACATATGGTGGATCGGTGGGTGAACAAGCTTCTAAAGAAGTTGTGTGTACTGAAATGGTCGTCTCCATTCTGTTAGGGACAAACTGGAACCACCCTTGTTAGGGACACAAAGGCTCATTTCTGCTTTTCAGACGTCGATTACTCCACGAACGGCCCAGATACACTCAGGATCCTCTGCTGCTCCATTCAATCAAACCAAAATGCTTAGGATCCAGGCTTTGCTTGCTCAACAACGGCAAAAAAGAAGAGAAATTTGCACTTGAAGGCTTCAGAAACATGGTGTTACATTCCCAATGTCTGTGCAATGGATGGAAAAGGCGTATGGGCTTTGGTCGATGGAGCCTTGGGGTTTGTGGCCATATGCTCATGTGGTTAGCATAGGGGTATTAGCATGTGGAGATGACATAATAACCCCAGACAGGGTTGTCGCTGGATCGGATGGAATATCTTGGGGTGAGCATGCCAAGGGGACTAGAAGATTTGAGGAGGGGTTTTGGCTTTTGGGGAGTACCTTCTTATTCTAATCATTGTGATTCGTTAATTTAATCAAGTGGCTAAGGGTACACTGGTAAGGCACAGCGGAAAAATCTGTTATTACCTCTGGGTTTTTATGACTTAGAAGGTGTCCGTGCATTGCAACGGAGTCTCAAAAAAAGGATGATATACACACACACATACAAACTCTAAAAAATTAAATCGGACACAAATGCCCACATTTAATAGTGGTCATTGTTTCATAGAGGGAGGAGAAGATTGATTTGGTGTACTGCTCTTGCTATGAATTATCTCTTTGGCTTTGCAATGTAGAATCTCACTTGGTGCTTTGGAATCGGAAAGGCTAAATATTAAGAATACCTCCTCTGGCATCTCTACAGTTGTTGGCAGTCTCCGATCAATAAGCCTCTCTAGATCATCGAGATACTGAGGTCCGTCACTTTTTCGGTACATTAAATATTCTTTTTTAAGAACTTTGGTGCTCAAGTGTTTTGTAAATGGTAAATTTTGCATGGTAATATGGTTGATTTGGTGTGTTGCTCTTGCTATGAATCAGCAAAAAATCTACCGCAACCACCACCGTTCATCACTTGGTGGGAGCCCCTCTTCAATTTTTTTTGTCCTAGAGCATCCATACATCTCCATTCACCTTCCCCAAGTGCACATTTAAGGTATCCATTTCTAGGTCACCGCCACCATGACAAGCTCCCTGCGCCACCCTAGGTCTCCACCGCTAACCCGACTCGGCTCATCTCCGCCCCACTAGTGAGAACCCTCATCCCATGGATGCCCGTGCGCACCCACTTTCCTCCCTCTCCCCTCCCGCATTGCCGCCCCATTTCTTCTCCATTTTCGACAACCAAACGTAGCCCCGCAAGCTCACCCTAAACGCTGCTACCTGCAACACTGCCACCCCTAGCCTCCTTTCCCTCACTGAGATTGGTTTTTGAGGACTCCTCTCCGTAGCCCCTTTATTGCCGGCAAGGCCCTGAAACCATGCGTGTAGCCTCCCTATTTCTCTCTCCCCCTTCTCTCTCTCTCTCTCTCTCTCTCTCTCTCTCTCTCTTTGTTTCTCCCTCTTTCTCTGTCCAAGGTGTGTGCGTTGCAATGAAAATCAAATATCATGCGCATTTTCTTTTGCTTTACATGAGAACTTATTACACATAAAACTCTAGGACAATATTACCGATGAAATTTCTTTCTCCAGATAGCATATCTTTAATGACCCATTCTAATAATTGTCAAACTCAATAATAATATGATGCTACAAATCCATGGTGAAGATATGCAATGCATTTAAGAAAAAATAGTGCTACTCATGCATTTGTCTTCCCTGCTAATCTCTTTGTCTTCCTTGCAACATGCATAACCATCATAAGGGCAAATGCTAAATGTTTCTATAAGGGCATACTTTACAACCTGTGAACCACAATAAAAAAAAGGCCATATGATAGGGTGGTTTGTCGTATTCTTTTAAGCTTATGGCTTTCCTCGAACAAAGAAACGGGATGGCTTCTCCACCACTGTTTCAAAGCAGCTTATCAGGATAATCTTTTAAAAGAATGCTATTGGCTTATCAGCTTTTAGTTCATTCGCACGAGTGCTCACACTAGGGCCAAAAGCCATAAACCGTAGCCATAAGTCATAAGCCGCAGTCAAAAAGAATGCACTATCCCTCATGCATTAAGCCCATGACTGCAAATTTGATGCAATTTAGAAATTTAATTGTGACAAGTATTCATCTTCCTGGACAGAAACAAGGTCGTACATGACTGCTTGCTCATATATATGGAGAACATGTGGTGCACATACAGAGCATGCATTGTTGTTCTTAAGATGTGCAGAAATAATTACTTTGAAATATATCATTTTGACATTTACGTAAGGAAACCAAACATATATCCTAAATAGAAATTAAGGCAGTTTTCCTTATCTATATCATATATCCTTTACGCACAATACCAACTTATATCTTGTACCAACAAATAAAATTGTGTTGTGGTATATATCTATTCCTCTTGTGATGGGTGGTGGAGAAAAATCAAGACATTTCCTGCTGATGGCTCAATTATTGGATTCAAACCCCAGTGGAATCTTGGAGCAACATCCAAATACTTGTAGAGAATAGGCAACTGATTGCAGATATGATGTACCTTGTAGACATCACAAAGTAAAGGAAGATCGCTAGAGAAGGGGGCTGCTTGTCGCTGGAGAAAGGAATCGCTAGTTGCCAGGTGGCCGCCAATCTACCAAGGAGTGAGAGCAAGTAGTGAAATCAAAAGAAAGTAGGGGCAACCTCACCATAAGATGGTATCAATGAACAAATCAATCAACAAAAAATCAGTACTGGGTGTAATACTAGCATGGACTGAAAAAGACAACAAGCATTTTCAACTGGCAAAAATATGAACCCTAGGCTAGTGCAAGCCTTGTTTATAGGGACATGAGCACCAACTGGTGGAACTGTCGCACTGCTACAAAATAAATTAGATATATCATGCATAATAGGTAGTTACTATGGCGGTGAGGGCAGGGCAATAGGGCACAGATTGGCAAGAGGGTGTTGTCATGGTGGTGCACAACAGAGCGGGAAAGGGTAGTGACCTTTGCGGCATGTGACAGAGAGGGCAAGAAGGTGTGACAGGAGGACGACGACATGATAGGAAGATGTGATCGTGACAGAGCACCATTGGGGGAGGAGAGCGCCACGATGTAGCAGGAGGGTGTGACGGTGACAACGAGGGAGTGAAAATGGGGCAGGAGGTCATGATGGTGACAATAGGAGGACGTGATGGCGATGGCGAGGGAGCCTCAGTGTGGGAGGAGGTCACAACAGTGACGGCGAGGGTGCAATGGCGTGTTAGGAGGTTGTGACGATGAGGGCTGGATGGCGCAATTGCATGGCAGAACAATGACGGAGAATGGTGGGGCAAATCAGGGAGCCGAGGAGGTAGTTGCGAGAATAGGGAAGCAGTTCTATTCATCCCCAACAGAACTAGCCGCCGTTGGGGAGGGACACGCCGAATCCAATCGATGCCACCACACCGCCGCCTGATTCAACCTCCCTTGACTGAGCTGCTACCTGATCTGGTCTCCACCGGGCATGCCACCGTCAGTTCAGATGTTGCTCACACATCGCGCCATCGGTAGTTCAGCCGTCCCACCATTCGCCATTGCAAGCCTACTGCATCGCCACATCATCACTGCACCACCACCCTCTGGCCCGCGCCGCCTATGTCAAGCCATCGTGCGAGCACCGCACGGCCGCTGCGCCGCAACCCACGGTGAAGAGGAGAGAGAGAGATGACAGGGAAAGAGGAGAGTTGGGAGATAGTTGAAATAGGAGGCAATTGCAAGAACAAGGACGAGCGGGCTAGCATGTGGTAGGGGAAGGGGTGATGAGATTGTGGTGGTAGCTAGAGGTGGGGAAGGGGAGGGGCGGACAGTATGCGGCTGTGTTTAGGGCATTGGTTAAGGGCGAGCAAACCGGAGGAGAGGCTGACGACACAGGTCCACCTGTCAATGTGCACCAGTTTTCTCTGGTTTTGTTGAGGGCCGTTTTTTTCATGGATGGTGCGATCGATCGAAAAGAGAAACACATGAGCAGCATGGGGGAAGGGAGGGGAGGGGTGGTGAATTGATAAGCTCTCCTTTTATATTAGTAAAGATAGGTGGACATAAAAGGTACATATGTCATGTGTCCTTGCCCATGTTTCAGATAAACAAAGAGGCACATTTCGAGTTTGGACCGCCCTGTTCTTAAGCTTATTATCAAAACAACAAATGCAAGAAATGGTAGGCCTAGTGATGAAACTATCCAAGCATAAGAAAGGTGCGCGGGTTGAACATCTCAATGACGAAGTGACAAATGGAAAGATACAAGCTGTAAGTTTCGATTCTTAACAGGGCTGTTCTTTCCAAGGAGATATGGTATTTTCTATTCAAACCCAAGAAACGTTTTAAGCTCAATACTAAAAAAAAGCCAAACACGACACTTAATAAAGTTTTAATGAGTAGTGACAGAAACACATTTTTTCTACAACTACCACGACGTTCTAGAAAATACGTTACATCAGCATTACATCTGAAGGGTTTACCATCAAATACAAAATTAAGTACCAAATGTCGTGATAAAAAAATCCATATGAACAAACTGGCACATGTCAAACTTTTTGTCAAATGAACTGAATTATTGAGGAATCGTCGCTGGCGAGTCCAGTCCGATCGATTCCTCTCCTATGCAAAGAGACGGATAAATCACAGAGTAATGCACATAGTATATTAGAAACACAGAGATAGGGGAGAACTCATGTTCTTTCTTTATTGCTTTCTCTTTCACGTGTGTACAAAATAGCCAATGGGACTCCCTATATATAGCCTAGTGGTGAGGTATCTACCATGGGCTAAGACTTTAAGCCCAGCCCCAGGTTTTCTAACACTCCCCTTGGGCACTCATCCGACACGTTCATGTCTCATCAAAACTCCATAAAACCGAGTGGGAAAATTTTGGAGAAAGAGTACATGATACATGTTATGCTGTGTTGCACGAATTGCCTCATTAAAAATCTTGGCCGAGAAACTTTCAGGAAAACATGTCAAAGGAAAAATAGTACAATCCACCCAATTAATCTATATGATTTATTCTTTAGGTACTTGATCTGCACGATCAAGTTTTAATAACGAGCTTGAGAAAAATCTATCATTGAATTCTGCACCTCTCTAAGTCTCATCATTCCAATTCCTCGTACGCATCTTTTAAAACTAGATGATGGGAGTAATTTAGTGGATAAATCTATAAGATTTTTACATGACTTAGTATGCAGTACCTAAATTTTGTCCATCTTTTGCAATTCTTGAGCATAGAAGAATTTGGGGTTGATATGCTTTGTGAGATGACTCTTTACGTAGCCCGTCTGCACTTGTGTAACACAAGCTGCATTATCTACTTCATAGATAATTGTGGGAGCTTGCATGATATTCATCCCACATGACAGCTAGATGTGGTGAATCATTCGTCGAAGCCAAGCACATTCTCGTGCGGTTTCGTACAATGCTATGATTTTCGACTGGTTCATCGAAGTTGCTACACGACTTTGCTTAGACGATTTTCATGAAATTATAGTTCTGCCACACATGAATACATAGCCTGTTTGTGACCTTGCGATATGCGGGTCCGACAGGTACTCTGCATCTGCATAGCCAGTTATATTCAAGTCTTGGTTCTTTATGTAGAATAACCCAAGGTCTTTACTTTTTAGAGGTATCGGAAGATATCCTTTATTCCCTACCAATGTCTTTTGGTAGGTTCTGCACTATGCCTTGCTAATAGGTTTACGGCAAATGTAATATCCGGTTTAGTGCAATTTGCTAGATACATAAGTGCTCCTACTACACTTAAGTATGGGAATTCCGGTTCCAGGACTTCCTCCCCCTCTTCTCTAGGTCGGTACGGATCCTTATCTTGCTGTAAAGATCTCTCGATCATTGGTACTTTTAATAGGTATGCCCTTTCAAAGCCAAAACTTTCTAACACCTTCTGGGCGTAGGGTGACTGATGCGTGTAATGCACCGCCTTATGGAAATTCTAAGCGCTATGAAAGAGGACTATCGAAAAGGTTTGAGGGCCGATTTACCTTTATGGAGGTCGATGCGTCTAGGAACCTTCTCAATCCTCACTGAGCAGTGTTCGCATTCCGAAGAAAGGTCAGAATACTTGCACAGGAATGGGTTGATATCACATACAATTCATGGAAGAACTTGAGCAAAAATCAGAAAAATAAGCTGGTGACAAAAATTTGTCAATCGTTCAAGATCTCGGAAGAACACCAAGCCTCCGTGCGATGACATGCGTTGCTAGCAGCATGCAAAGTATAGAAGAACTTCAAGATTATGTTTATCAAGCAAAACATGGAGAAGGATCTCTTCCTAGAACCGTGTTGGCAAAAGTTTGTGGTGAAGAAGATGACACATAATTTTAAGAGTGAAAGTCGACACATAGGGCCCTCCTGGCAAAAAAACCATGTACCCCCACAAACTCGACACCGTTGGGTATGCGGGTAAAATCTCTCAATAGAGGAAGAAGGATGAGCAGGCAATCTAGCGGCATCTGCACCATTTGCCGAGATCCCTGATGAGCATGCCCGAAACTGGATAGGAGCGAGATCATCTACCGTATTGTTGGGGCCATCTCCTTTCCAAACCCTGCAAACAAGGAAGTGTCCCATCGTCTGGTAAAATATTGAACTACCTAGTTTGTAATTACTCCATAACTTCATAGGAAGTGAAATGACATGTCAGGCTCTTACAGGAAGCGCTGAGTGTAGAATCTTCCCAAGGCTCATTCTAAGCAGTTAGAGAGAGAGAGATATACTCTTCGCGGCTCTGGAAAACAAGAAGCACCCTAGTCGCACAAGAGGCCTTGGTCTTTATGTTCCATGGAAACATGGTTCCTGAGAGTACTCCGAAGCATACTGGAGTTAGAAGAGAGTCAAAGCCAAGCATGACACACGGCTACAAGACAAGCTTAAGGCATCCCTTGGAGAGGAGATCACTGATGTCGTCAAAGATGAGATGCAATGGTAGATATAGAGCAGGCATGAATTTAGGGGGAATCGGTTGGAAGCCTTCGCCGCTCCTGTGCTAACCAGCCTCCCAACCGTCAAAGTAGATGCGCGTCCAGCCCTAATTTGAAAAGGGACCACATATTTCCTATCGATGGCATCCTACTAATAATTATTATCTCTACAATGCTCAATCCATTGATAGACTTGTTGGAGTAACTAATTTTATATTGAGATGTAGGTGGCTATGAAGTACAATATCCAAGTGAGATATGCCTCTGTTACCTTGTACGTTGCTTGGGGTCAGGCATATCCATCCGGTGCTAGGGCCTTGGTGCACGGTGTAACTCTAGCACTAGATTTCGCAAAAGTGAATGTGGACGGCATTTATGCCAACTTCGAGGTCATCCTGATGCGAATGCCCCCAAACAGCGAGGTCGTGACTCTAGGGCAAGCCATTGGAATGTTCATCCAGTGGCCACTCCTGCACCGGTGTCAACTTCATAGGAAAGTCCTGCACCGGTGCCAACTTCACGAGAAAGTCCTGCAACAGTGCCAAGTCCATAGGAGCTATCTGCATCCGGAGCTACCTTCATCACGACAAGGGTGCGATGAATCACATGCATCTACATCTTGTGCCCGGTCGACTACCATGAAGTCAACCTCTAAACAATGAGGCAGCAAGGACAAACCAAAGAAGACCGATAATATCCACTAATTGCCATTGGCCTAGAAATTTGAGCTAGGTGAGCCGTTGGTCGTCCCAGAAGAGCGCCTCCTAATCATAGGATTTGCTTGCCAGAGATTGCATTCATGGTACATGGAATAGGCCAACAAGCCGAATGGACAACGAGGCTCGGGTGTCAACGTTAAGTTCAGGCTGCATCATCTTTAGCACGATATTCATGACTGTGTCTTCACAGTGACCTTCGAGGACTTATTATTTCTCTTCAACCTTAATGCCCTCGACGCCTCACTCATTTGATGTTGGACATTGTAAGTATGTACAATTATGGTCTATGTTTATATAATACCAATAAATGTTATATATAACTCTTTACTTTTGTGTGTGTGTGTATGATAATGGCGACTGAAGCCAGATTAGTGAAATTACCGGTAGGTTTCCTCGACCCACACTTGATCTTCATGGATATCATCAAGAAAAATACATCCTTCGTCGAGGAGTACATGATGACGGCATTGCTGGCTCATCGCAATAAAGAATTCATACTTATGCTCTACAACCAGGGGTAAGTGCTGCGCTAGTAGCTATACTTGTTGATTTATACTTTATAAGAAACACGAACTTAGGTTTAACAACCATGAAGACATACGTGTGTTGGTTCCACTGAATTCTAATTGTAATTATACCAAAATGGAATAAGGCAATATACCTTGATTCCCTAAAGGGGCCAAAACTGACTTCACAATTATCCAACAATTAATCAATAGGTAAACACATTTCCTCCATAGATAATTCTATTGTAGTCTTTCCTTTCTTCACAATGACTAAGACTAACTTTTTGGAATCACGTAGGTTATTCGCCAAGTATGTTGGTACTCTACGGAAATCCAAGGGAGGGATCAATGCCCTGTGATACGATTTAGATTTCTTGGTATTTGCTAGTATACATTAATTCTATATAACACTTCGTAGTAATGCCTTTCGAACTCACAAATTCTATTTTTACAGTACCACTAGCAACCGCCGGGCAACACGTGTGGATACTATGTTTAATTTGTCACAACATGAAACTACTCCTCGGTTCCATGAAGACCAATCATCCTCAAGTTTGTCAATCTTGCAATAATTATTACATACTTATCAATTTATATGTATGCACGACATTGATCTTCCTAACGACAGGTTGCGACCATCGCTACAACTGCGTTAAAATAGGCCAACATCCAAAAAAAATTTGGACTGTGTGCATACTTCTTGATGTCTCAGGTCATAAACAAAGATGAAAAGTTCCATAATGTAAAATGAACTTGATTGAGATAAGATTAAATTTAATTTTACATATATGTATTTGTTCTTGAATATGGTTAATTTATTTAATTTGAGTTAATTGAATTGTGAAATAGATGTTCTTGTTTCTGAAATGAATGTGAATTGGATGTATACATGTACTTGTTGTGTTTCTGCTTATTTCAGAGGGCATGACTAGCATTTCTTGATGCTAGCCAACAAACATAAATTAATTTAGCTTTATAGTAGATTATCACAAACGGTAATAAGTTAATAGTTGTCTGTGATATTATATATCACAGACGGTTCAACAACCGTCGATGATGATCTCATATCATTACTGACCGATAAACTCAGACGGCTTATGAAACTGTCTGTGATGATATTTTTAAACCGTCTATGATGATCTTTTTTGCAATAGTGCAATAAAGTAGGGTGGGTTGAACAGTAAAATAGGCTTTTTTTTTTGTGAGGTATTACATCATTTCTATTCAAACCCAAGAAATTTTCAAGTGCAATACTACAAAAAGGCATACACAAAACTAACTACGGTCTTAATGAGTAGCAACGGAAAGACATTTTCCTGCGACTACCGCGATGTTCTTGACACTCAAGGATACCGTACGTAAGCATTACGTCTCTGGGTTGTACTCTTAACAAAAACCCAAGAACCGAATATTGTTAGGGAAATGCTGCAGCACAGACATCCGACTAATTGAAGAAAGAATCGGACACCACATCTGCCCTCCACGCTAATTAATCTAATAGAGTAGCAGTCAATAGCCTCCACTGATGGTATCTCCGGAGCCTTCTGCCCCGCTCATTCCTCGATCCTCATCCTTTCCTCAGCCCTCATCCGACCTACAGCCTATTGAAGCGCCTCCACCTCCTTCGCTCACTGTATCATATACCCCTAACCTCCCGTAACTCTATTCCCTTCTATTCCTCAACCTTCTCTAATTTAGGCCAAACGAGTAATCATTAGAGTTGTGCCTGCGAATGTGCCAGTGCCATTGGAGGCACAAGATGACTCAACCACCAAGATGCCGGAATGTGTTGTACAAGAAGCTGTGTCCATGAATGAAGCCAACGGTGGCGGCAAGGCCTAACAAACAAGTCATAGAGAAAATGCATCCAGATGGATAAGCAGGTGCTATAATGGAAATCTCAGAGCCCAAAGCTGAGCTTGCCACTACTACCGTCGAGTCAGTGAGTTAAGGCATTGGATGTTTGTTACAACCATTTTTTTATTGCAAGAGGTTATTTGAGATGTTGGGACTAAAATTTCTTAATGTTACAATAACAAACTCTGGCAATGCGATTTTTTTGAAAAAAAAAATCGCAATGTTGCATCTGTTGTTTTGATTATTATGTAAGTGAAATCAAAATATTTCATACCACCGCGCCATCAAGGCTTAGAGCCAGTGAGCTGGGGCCTTAGGTGTTTGTTGCAGCCATAAATTTTTCTTTTTGTTGCAAGAAGTGATTTGAGATGTTGAGACTAGACTTTTTAAATGTTGCAGTAACAAGCGCATGCAAAATTTTCAAGAATTTTCTTGATGTTGCATCTGGTGTTATTTATTATTACATAAGTGATGTCAAAAATTTTCATAAGTCTCAAACGTTGCAGCACTCAGTCATCCATTTTTTTTCTTGCAACCCAGTTTTTTGGTTGCTCTTCATTGAATTTGTTGTTGGTCTTCCTCCCAAAAAGAACCAATTTGTTGTTTGCTTTTGGAAGTTGGTTTGTTGGAGGGAAAACAATGGGTTTAGTTATGTTTCGTGGCAAAGGATTTGATATTTGTTGCAGGCGATGTTTTCTTTTGTTGCCCCGTGAAACATTTTGTTAGGCTTGTGTCGTAGGGGTGGCCCCCACCTAAACCTAGCAGGCCTGGTAGGAGGTTATAAGGCCCAGAATAGGCCATGTGTAATGACATAACTGCCCTCGGAAGGGATAACCAGATGTAAGGGTATAACTGTAAAAGCATTCCTCATGTGCATATATATATATGAATACAGGCCATGGGGAGGGGGCAGGCCAAGATACCCATCTTTATCACTCTCCACTACCATCTCCCTCTCTGTTTGGCGTAGCCACAACAGCTTGGCACCGTCAGTGGGAGGACAAGGACAAGCCCAAGACCAAGAAGAAGGATGGCACCAAAAAAGTTTCATCGCGCGCGAAGGGAAAGAAGACGGTTGGGCGGGCGGCGCGTGAATACGAGCCGGCATCGGCGCCGAAGGAGCCGGGCGGCGCGCAGTGCCGTGGTCGCGGCGCCGACCCTCGCTACAACAACCGACCCGCCAGCCGACGCTACAACGACATCCAACCCGACGCTCGCGCTCTGCCGATCGACCCGCCGCCGCGCCGCTTAACGACACCCAACCCCGCTGCGCTGCATCGCAACGACCCCCCGCCACCCTCATCGGCAGCGCGAATCGAGCGGCCGGGCAGCCGCAACGGCATCCGGCGGATCCGAGATCGCTAGGCGATGGTCCTCGCACCGACCCGTTCGGCTGGTGTTCGGCGGCCCGGCGGCAAAGACTGCGGTGGAAGGCGCCATACTAGCAGCCCTCAACGCGTTCCAGCGGGAGCTAGGGGACCTTCGCGGAGCCGTCCGAGATATGCAAGAGGCTCGGAGCCAGTAGGCTGCGCCAGTAGT
Source organism: Dendrocalamus sinicus (assembly GCA_036346575.1). Lineage (NCBI taxonomy): Eukaryota > Viridiplantae > Streptophyta > Magnoliopsida > Poales > Poaceae > Dendrocalamus > Dendrocalamus sinicus. The sequence continues at coordinate 23,653,396 of CM070665.1, forward strand.
CGCGCCCGAGCCCACGCCGGAAAGGGCGGACAGTCGCGAAGCCCCCACGCCTAGCCGCGTGCCGCGCGGCGCGTGAGACCGAGTCCCGCTTTCAGCGGGGCTGCAGCAGGCGGCATGGCCCGAAGACTTCAAGTTTCCTAGCGCCATCGACCCATACAAAGGCGACACAGACCCCCGCGAGTTCGTGCGCGTGTACGAAACCGCGGTCGAAGCCGCGGGCGGAGATGACACCACAAAGGCGAAGGGGCTCCCCCTCGCGCTGCAAGGCGTGGCGCTCTCTTGGTTCTTTACCATAGAGCCGGGCTCCATCTACGCGTGGGAGTAGCTCCGCGATCGCCTTCACAACAACTTCCAAGGAAACTACGTCGAGCGAGTCAACGCGGACCAACTTTTCGCTGTGAAGCAAAAACCCTCGGAGAAGCTCCGGGACTACTTCAAGCGCTTCGCCAAGATTCGATGCCAAGTGAAAGACGTTAATGAAACCACTATCGTTAATGCAGCCATACAGGGCCTTCGTCCGGGCCCGATGGCCGAGTACAATGCACAAAAGCCAATCAAGACGGTGGCGAAGCTCTTCGACAAAATGGAGGAATACGCCAGGGCGGAAGAAGACGCGCGGCGAAGGCAAGGTGACGATAAAAGTCGTGGAGATTACGAAGGCGCTCCCGCGGGCCGAGGCGGTCGGGGGCGCGGTCGTGGCTGGGGCCGCGACGATAAAAGTCGTGGAGATTACGACGACCAGCACCAGGGACTCTGGTGCGTAGTCCACGGCTGCGGCAACCACGATACCCGCACCTGCACCTCCATAGCGGCGCTCCGCGATAGCGTCGCTAGGGACAGGAACCCGGAGACACGTCCGCCCGCCGTGGCCCACGCCCACCTCCGTCGAGGCCCCATGCAGTGCAGTGCAAGGGATGCAACCCAGGAAGGCCCCTTACGGATCCAAGCTCACATACAGCAGCCTCTGGAGGGCCCCCTGTCACTGCAGGCCCCGGAGGCAACCCACCGCAGGGTCATTAACGTCATATCCGGAGGCTCTGTGCTGGAATTTGCCTCAGCACAGCAGCGAAGGCCTATCGCGAAGACTACATCACGTGGCGGCATACCAGCGCAAGCACCGCGGATCGGGCGCAGCACGGTTACATTCACACCCGATGACGCCCAGGCGTGGACTTCCTCACCAGACCCCGGTCATCCGGTCACTATCGCAGATGCGACGTGGGCGTGCCTTGGTGGACGGCGGTAGCTCGCGAATGTATTGTTTGCGCCGGCCTTCGACCATATGGGGATTCCTCGAAGCCGCCTAGGGCCCTCAGGAATCCCGCTGCAGGGCTTTGGGGGACAGCCCCTGCAGGCGCTGGGCCAAATAAGTCTTCAAGTCTCCTTCGCCAAGATGACAATGTGCGGGCGAAGATGCCACCTTCGACGTGGTCAACCTTCCGCACCCTACAATGCCATATTAGGCGCCCAATCCTCAATTCCTTCGGCGCGGTACCACATCACGGCTATCTATGCATGAAGATCCCGGGTCCCCGGACCATCATCACCGTCCGGGGTGACCAGGATACGGCCCGGCGCATCGAGCCAGCACCAAGCACCGCGTCGCGAAGCCCAACGGCGCTCTTAGAGTCGGCGTCACAGCCGCGGGGTCCACGGGCCGATCGAGGCGCTTTGGCAGGCCACGCAAATGTCCGCGACTAGAGGCTTCGCGCACCAAGGACAAACGGTTAGTATATCCCCCCTGTAATTGCTTACCCGCGCAAACGGGGATGTAATGAAGATCGCCGTTTGTCACCAATCTTTCTTCATCACGCGCAAGTACGCGGCGAAAGCGCGCGCAGGCTTGGCCAGCACGCGCGTCCCCTTTAGCCTGAGTATAAACAAAGACGCACGTTCGTGTGTGCACTCACCGTAGCTGTGGTACGGTCCGAGTATAAATCGAAGTCGCACGTTCGCGTGTGCACTCGCCGTAGCCACAGGTGACGGTCCTGAGTATAAACAAAGACGCACGTTCGCGTGTGCACTCGCCGTAGCCAGGGGTACGGGTCTGAGTATAAATCGAAGTCGCACGTTCGCGTGTGCACTCGCCGTAGCCAGAGGTGACGGGCCTGAGTATAAACAAAGACGCATGTTTGCGTGTGCACTCGCCAGAGCTGTGGGTACGGTCCGAGTATAAATCGAAGTCGCGCGTTCGCGTGTGCACTCGCCGTAGCCAAAGGTGACGGGCCCGAGTATAAACAAAGACGCACGCTTTGCGTGTGCACTCGCCGTGCCGGGTTACGGTCCGAGTATAATCGGCGGCACGTTCGCGTGTGCACTCGCCGTAGCCAAAGATGACGGGCCTGAGTATAAACAAAGACGCACGTTCGCGTGTGCACTCGCCGTAGCCAGGGGTACGGGTCTGAGTATAAATCGAAGTCGCACGTTTGCGTGTGCACTCGCCGTAGCCAAAGTGACGGGCCTGTGTATAAACAAAGACGCACGTTCGCGTGTGCACTCGTCGTAGCCAGGGGTACGGATCTGAGTATAAATCGAAGTCGCACGTTTGCGTGTGCACTCGCCGTAGCCAAAGGTGACGGGCCCGAGTATAAACAAAGACGCGCGTTCGCAGTGTGCACTCGCCGTGGCTGTGGGCACGGTGCGAGTATAAATCAAAGTCGCGCGTTCGCGTGTGCACTCGCCGTAGCCAAAGGTGACGGGCACGAGTATAAACAAAAGACGCAACGGGGACGCCCGCGCACGCGCGCCACGGACTCTAAATAAGACGAAGGCGTCGAGGTCCGCCCGCGCGCACGATCACGGATTCTAAATAAGACGTAGCGTCGAGGTCCGCCTCCGCACGCGCGAGTCTCCGGACTATAAAGAAAGACGTAGCATCGAGGTCCGCCTCCGCACGCACCAGTCTACGGACTCTAAATAAGACGTAGCGTCGAGGTCCGCCTCCGCACGCGCGAGTCTCCGGACTATAAAGAAAGTCGTAGCGTCGAGGTCCGCCTCCGCACACGCCAGTCTACGGACTGTACAAGGGCGAAGTGCCGAGGTCCGCCTCCGTACACGCTAGTCTACGGACTGTAAAAAGGTGAAGTGCTGAGATACGCCTCCGCACACGCCAGTCTACGGACTATAAAAAGGCGAAATGCCGAGGTTCGCCTCCGCACACGCCAGTCTACGGACTATAAAAAGGCGAAGCGTCGAGGTCTGCCTCCGCACACGCCCGTCTGCGGACTGTAAAAAGGTGAGGCACCAAGAACTGCCCCCGCAAGCGCCGCTCTAGGGAACCCTTGCGCGACTACTTCGCCAACGGTGTGCGTCGAGCGCGGAGATCCCGTCCCCGCGCAGCAAGTGGCGCACCGGTGAACCCGAAGTGGCATAAACGCACAGCGCATATCTTAAGATGACAGAAAATCTGCATATCGGAAAAATCACACAAGTACAAAGATCCGGCAGCATCCTTGCCGCTCTAAGCCGCTATCCCGCGAGCTCGTCCTCAACACGCGCTAAAGCTGGGGCCTCACTCGAAGAAGGTCGGCCTGCCCAAAAGTTCAACGACTCCTCGGCCCTTTGCCAACGCCGAAGCGCCGCGGTCGCAAGGCCGACGCGAGATCGCCCCAAAGAAGGAAGCTGCCCGGGATGAAGGCAAGAGATCAGTTCGTGAAGCAAACACGCACTTTATTCATTCAATTAAGGGGCAGGCGTTACAACGCACACCTAGCCACATTGGCGCCGCACCTGTGAGCCTTCGGCACACCTAGCCACCCTCGTCGCGCCGCGGGACCTCAACGCCACCCTCGTCGCGCCGTGGGACTTCGTCCAGAAATTGGCCGAGGCTCCCCCCGCCACGAAGGGACTTCCGAAGCTCGACCTCCATGGCGGCTATCCCGGTGTAGTCCCAGATCCGCTCGTAGAAGAATTTGACGGGGCCGCGAACGGCACGGATTTCACCGGACATCACCCCGGCCCCGCTGGGCATCTCCAGTTGAGGGTTCTCCAGCTCGGCGACGTGCGTGCAACCACGGTGCTGAAGGAGGGCGCACACCAGGCACGACGCCACATAGGCATAGTGGTCGCCAAAGTTCGTCGCAGCCCCGCGCGCAACATCGGCGGCATCGTGAATCCAGCGAAGGGCCCGCAGCAACTCCTCCGGGCCGAAGGCGTGGTCCGGCGCTCCAGCCACAAGTCTCTGGAGGTGGACTTCCAGCATTTCCAGGGCGTCCCACACAACCACCGAGGCGTCGCTGCGTGCCCGTTGCGACTGCTCCAGAGCCCGTCCCCGCTCGCCGCAAACTCAGAGAGCGGCTCATGCGGCGCTTCCCACGCCGAGGCAACAAGTCCCTCGGCGTGTGCTCTCGCTTCGGCGCATTCCGCTTCCAGCTGGCGGATGCGGGCGTCCTGGGCAGAGCGGGCTCCAGAGGCTTCGCGGCTCCTCCTCGGCGGCCCGCGGCCTATCTCGAGCGTCTTTCGCCACGAGTATAGGCCGTCTGCGAGGCTGCCCAAAGACAAGTGTCTGCAGAATGGAAAGACTTAGCAAGCTCACCACCCCAGCGTTGTCGCATGAGTACTTACTCTCACCCGCACACCTCGGCGTCTTGAGGCGCCGCCCGTAGGCTCGCGGCGACTTGCGGGTCGACGCTGGTGGCCGCGTCATTCACAATCCCGCGCCACGCCTTCAGCGTCTCCGGGGGCGGTACGAAGTCCGCGGGGCCTGCGTGCGCGGAGGTCCCGTGTCCCGCCAAGTGCTCCCCCTCCGGAATGAGCAACGCTGCAAACATGGCTGCACGTGAGCACCGCAAGGTATGAAAGAATACACCAGAGTTAGCTAAGCCACCTTACCTTCAGTCGCAGAAGGAGGGTCTCGGGGACTCGCCCCCTCATCCCCGGGCGGGGCGGCGGTGGCGTAAGCCCCCGCAGAAGGAATGGTCCCGCCGCAGGTAGAAACCTCCGCGTTCGGGGCAGGCGACGGCTGCCCCTGCGCGGCGGGCAGCGTGGCCAAGGGGCGGAAGGCGCATATGCCGTAGGGTCTCCGGCACTTGAACTGGACTCCCACAAGCTTCTGACGCCCGTGGCCATGACGAACCCCCGCGGTGTCCGGTGGAGCTCCGGCCGCACACACGGCCGTTGGCCGGGCGCAAGAGCGATACCGCCCCGCAGCGACGACACAAAGAACCCGCCTTTTGGCAGGCTAGGCGTCGGTACGATCCCAGCCGCCATTAAAGGCGCCCTACCGGACCGACAGGGGCAACCTCCAATTCCGCCTCTGGCTCTAGCAAGAGCGCGCGTGTCTACTTCGGCTAGGCGCCAGCTCCGCTGCGACCCGTTCGAAGGGTAGGGGACGGAGCGCGCGCGTCTTCTTCGGCTAGCGCGCCGGCTCGCCGCCACCATGCTCGACGGGTAGGGACGGGCGCGCGCGTCTACCGGCTAGGCGCCACTCGCCGCCACCCGTTGGAAGGGTAGGGGCGAGCACGGCGTCTACCGGCTAGCGCGCGGCTCGCCGCCACCCGCTCGAAGGTAGGGGACGGAGCGCGCGCGTCTACTACGGGCTGGCGCCACTCGCGCCACTGCTCGACGGGTAGGGGCGGAGTGCGCGCGCCTGCCGAGCTAGGCGCCACTCGCTACCACCCGCTCGAGGTGACAGGACGGAGCGCGCGTCTACCGGCTAGGCGCCCGGCTCGCTGCGACCCGCTCGAAGGGTAGGGGCGGAGCGCGCGCGTCTACGCCGGCTAGGCGCCACTCGCGCCACCCGCTCAAGGGTAGGGGACGGAGCGCGCGCGTCTACCGGCTAGGCGCCGGCTCGCGCCACTGCTCGACGGGTAGGGGCGAGTGCGCGCGCCTACTTCGAGCTAGGCGCCAGCTCCGCTGCCACCCATTCGAGGTGACAGGACGGAGCGCGCGCGTCTACTTCGGCTAGGTGTCAGCTCCGCTGCTACCCGTTCGAAGGGTAGGGGACGGAGCGCGCGCGCTTACGCCGAGCTAGGCGCCACTCCACCGCCACCCGCTCGAGGTGACAGGGCGGGCGCGCGCGTCTACCGGCTAGGCGCCACTCGCGCTACCCGCTCAAGAGTAGGGGACGGAGCGCGCGCTGCCGATTAGGACAGGCGCCACTCGCGCCACCCGCTCGAGGGTAGGGGCGGAGCGCGCGTGTCTGCCCGGCTAGCGCCCGGCTCGCGCCACTGCTCAACGGTAGGGGCGGAGCGCGCGCCTACTTCGAGCTAGCGCCAGGCTCGCGCCACCCGCTCGAGGTGACAGGACGGAGCGCGCGCGTCATTTCGCTGGCGCCACTGCGCTCGACCCGTTCAAGGGTAGGGGACAGAGCGCGCGTCTACCGCCAGGCGCGGCTCGCGCCACCCGCTCAAGGGTAGGGGACGGAGCGCGCGCGTCTACTTCGGCTAGGCGCCAGCTCCGCTGCCACCCGTTCGAGGTGAAGGGACGGAGCGCGCGCGTCTACCGGTGGCGCGCCTCGCGCCACCCATCCGAAGGTGGGGATGGAGCGCGTCGCCTACTTCGGCGAGGCGCCGCAAGGCCGGGGGTCTTGTCCCGCAAAGTCTGCCTTGTTTTCCTTAATAGGCCACCTACAGTGCATGAACATAAACGGTAATGCCGGTGGGCTCCATCAGGAACACCGACTGTAGGTAGGCCTGCTAAGAAAACAGGCGACCTTGCCGCCGCCGCTTGAGCGCAGTGCGAGGGAAGCGCGGTATCGCCGATAACCGGCGCTGACTAAGCTCCCAAGAAAAAGGGACCTCCTTCTATGCATCAACATTCCCCAAGCCACTCAGCGTCACCCAGGAATGTTGATGCACGGTAGGGGCCCATTTTAGGGGAGCAGCTTCTGTCACAGTATGCGCAGGAACAACGTCGCACCAGCGCCATATATATATATACCCCATCACCAGGGCAGCCAACCGGCGGAAGGCCAATCGGCAGAAGTCCAACCGCCGGAAGTCCGCCGTCATATAAATGGTCACGACGCCTCAAGGCTCGCACCGCGTCAAGCACGCTTCACCACGTGGACGGCTGGAAGAGCGAGTGTCGCAGCACGCCCCTTATCACTTAAGGCTCACGCGGCGGCTCAGGGGCCCGCTACGCTTCCCTGTGCTAGTGCGACGCCTCCGGCGCGCGTCCACTTCGGCTAGGGCCAACTTCACCGCCGCCCGTTCGAAGGGTGAGGGACGGAGCGCACGCATCTGCTTCGGCTACAGCACAGCCCCGGATCAAGTTTGGAAAAGCTCACAGGCCGCGGGGACGGAGGGGGCCAAAGGACTCGGCAACATGGCTTCGGCCCCGTGAAGCCCTTTACCATGAGAGGCTCCTGTCGTAGGGGTGGCCCCCACCTAAACCCAGCAGGCCTGGTAGGAGGTTATAAGGCCCAAAATAGGCCATGTGTAATGACATAACTGCTCTCAGAAGGGATAACCAGATGTAAGGGTATAACTGTAAAAGCATTCCTAATGTGCATATATATATGAATACAGGCCATGGGGAGGGGGCAGGCCAAGATACCCATCTTCATCACTCTCCTCTACCATCTCCCTCTCTGTTTGACCCATAGTCACAACAGCTTGAGTCATGGATTCGGACATTCGAGATTTGCTCGCATTATGAATATCTGGTAGCAAAGGGAACCATGTGGCGCTAGCATTACAACCCGACGTCTGGGCACTAGTAGGCCCCATATTTTTATGATAAAAAGCCAGATGAATAAGCATTCACATTTTAAATGCAAGCCACTTCAACTTTAAGCTTTGTGTCAAACAATGTTACGTCTTGTGCTGATGCCCTCTTTTTTTTTCATTTTATGGCCGGTGATTTCTCTAAATAAATAAATGGGATAGTTTATCCATCGTAATTGGAATAGTCTCTTTAAAATGACTTATCGACATTCGATTCGTTCGTATAAGTACTCGTGCTTGGATCAAAAGCAACAAACCGTAACCAAAAAACACAAGCTGTGCGTTTCTATCAGTAAAAAAACAATTCTTTGTGAGGCGTTATGGCATTTCTATTCAAACCCAAGAAACATTTCAAGTGCAACACTACAAAAAAAAAAAGCCCACAAAACATTCACTACAATTTTAATGAGTAATAACGGAAAATCATATTTCTGCAACTACCGCAATGTTCTCGAGAGCCAAGAATACCCTACGTAGCTCGAAGAGGCTGCAATAAAAAGCAAAAAATACAACATATACGTTTCTATTCGTGAAAAGGGCTATTCCTTCTAAGGCTGATCAAGCTGTTTCTATTCAAACCCAATAATCTTTTTTAAGTGAAATACTACAAAATGGCGTACACAACACTTACTAAAATTTAATTTTAATGAGTAGTAACGGGAAAAAAAACATATTTTTGCAACTACTCCGATGTTCCCGAGAGTCAAGAATACCGTACGTAGTTCGAAGAGGATGCAACAAAAAGCAAAATCACAAGATATACGTTTCTATTCGTAAAAAGGCTATTCTTTCCAAGGCATCAAGACGTTTCTATTCATACCCAAGAAGCTTTTGAAGTGCAAGTTTTAATGAGTAACAACGGAGACACATTTTCCAGCAACCACCGCAATGTTCTCCAGGATACCGTACGAAATATGAGTAGCCCTCTTAAAAACAGCTACAGCTGAAAATTTTCAACTACAGTTAATGGTTTTTTATTATATTTTTTGAGGTAGCGATTAATAGCGGAGATACCGACGTGAACAACATACGATGGCAGACTCGGGAATCCATTTGAAGATGTTCAGAGAAGTCGTCCTGTTTATTTGAGCTTTTAGAGAAACCAAAGTTAAAAGCTACCTTAAAAGCCATCTTAAGGTGCCGCTCGGTTGGGCTGAAGTAAGCTGGTTTATGACTGAAATTGCATTGTAGCTGGCTGAAATTACACTGTAACTGATGTTGGCTTATTTGGCATAGCTAAATTAAAAAAAATAAAAATAGAAAAAACAGGTTAGCCCATCACGGACAATACAAACGAATATAGGGAAAAAACCAGCAAAAAAGCTAAAAAAAGAAGTCAAAAATCTAGAAAAGACAAAATTTAAGAATAGTGAAAAATAAATCAAAAGTTAGAAGTCCAATTCGAAATGAACGGAGCCATAAATAGGACCTAAGCATACATGTCCCCGAGGCTTATCCTCAAATACAAAAATTATTGGCCAAATGTTGTTTTTATGGTACAATGTAATTAGAGAGACTGATGAGAAAGTATAAGGAGTTCTCAGAGAATGTGTCAACTGAAAAGCGAGGTAGGAACTGACATCCACACACACGCAACTTGCGGACAAGGGGAAAAATTAAGGATGAAACCGCAGAAACACAAGGGCTTCATTCGTTATCGCCGTATTGCGATGAGACTGTAGAATGTCGACCGGGTCAGCAGCCATGGGGGCATTGCAGCCCCACACACATCCAATCCGAAAGTGAGATGGGAGAGAAAATCCGTAGAGAGAGAAAGTTAGGAGAAGCCTGATCTCTCTCTCTACAGCTAGCTCGTGATCTCCGGCCTCTCCGTCTCAGCTCCCCCATAAAAAAAGGGCGCAGTGCTCTACAGAGGCAGGGATGAGAGAGAATAAAGGGATTTGTAGAGGAGAGAGGGGCGCCCAAGCCCTGTGGGCATTGGGGGGATCCTAAGCACATGAGCTCACTAAGTCCATCAACAAATAAAATCAGGGCAAACTCTTCCCCTACAATATATCCACACCTACCTACATGTAACATTTTTTATGTGTATGTCTCAATCTTTTGTGTATGTGTGTATAGTAGTATATTTATTTATAGTACTAATGTACATGTATAGAAACAAAAGCATGCTTCCTTTGACTCCACTTGCCTCTTAAGTGTCATTTTCTCATACATGGTGATGCCTGCCTTGACTGCCCCTCCTAAACAGGATAACCTCACACTCCTTCCTCCTCTCACATTCTCCTCGTCCCTCCTCTCTCTCTCTCTCTCTACCTTTTTATACTTGTAGCTAGCAATAAGGCAGGACAGCGCAAGAAACCAATTCATCCCTGGTCTCTCATGTTAGGACCTTGAGAGAGAGTGTGGTGGTAGTAGTAGTAGTAACTCCAGTACTAGAGACAGAGATCACACAAAGTGAGACACTACCCGGCCAGGCCAAAGCACAAGCACAAACAAGAGGAGAAGAGGAGCCTCCTCCTCTTCCAAGAACATCAAGAATCTCTTCCTACCTCTCCTGCATACATTTATACATCCATCCATCACATCAGCTCTCCACGATCACCTTACTGCTGCTAGAGGAGGGGAGGAGGGGGGGGGGGCGGGTGGTAGTTGTGTTGCTCGCCCGCCGTACGTGCGACCGAGGTAGGAGACGCACGCGGGCGGTGGTGGGAGATGGAGGCGAGCTCGGCGGCGTCGCCGGACCTGTCGCTGCACATCAGCCCGCCGAGCAGCGGTCCGGCGTCAGGGCCGGGAAGCGGCGTTGTCGGCCGCGGCGAGGTGGGAGGAGGAGCGGCCGGAGGGGGAGGAGACCCGTGGCGGAGGCTGAACGGGTCCACGGCATCGACGGAGCTGTCGCTGTCGCCGCCGCCGCAGGCAGCCGAGCAGGAGGGCGCCGCGCTGCCATGGCGGCACCGGCCGTCGATGGCGGCCACGACGTCTGCCGGGGCTGCGCTGATGACCGTGCCGATGCTGCAGCCGCTGGACGCCGGCGGTGGGGGCGTGGGTGGCGCGTCGGTGCCGCCGCCAATCCGGGGGATACCTATCTACAACGGCCCAAGCGGCTTCCCGTTCCTGCCGCCGGGGGCCGGGGGAGACGGCCACCACCACCCGAAGGTCGGGTTCTACAGCTCCTACCACCCGGCCACGTGGCCCTCCTCCCTGGGCTCCACGTCGCCGTCGCCCCTCTCGCCGGGGGCGGCGCCACCCGCCGCGTCCCTCGATCCCACGGCAGCGTTCCTCTCCCCCGCCGCGCACCACCGGATGCTGTCGGCCTCGGGCAGGCTCAACGGCATGCTCTCCGACACCCTCCGCGGCTACGGCGCCCCCGGCTGCGGCGTCGGCCTGGGCATCGGCGCGCACCACCACCACCACCTCCACGGCGGGCAGCCCTTCGGCCTGGCCTCCCGGTTCATGCCCAAGCTACCCGCCAAGCGCAGCATGCGGGCGCCCCGCATGCGGTGGACGAGCACCCTCCACGCCCGCTTCGTCCACGCCGTCGAGCTCCTCGGCGGCCACGAGAGTACGTAATCACCTCACCTCCGCGGCTCCGCCTCCCAACAATCCGCCGCCACCATCGCCGCAATCTTTTCCGATCAAAATTCCTTCTTTCTCCTGCAGGGGCGACGCCCAAGTCGGTGCTGGAGCTCATGGACGTGAAGGATCTGACGCTAGCGCATGTCAAGAGCCATCTCCAGGTACGTACCCGCCAACCAATTCCAAACCCGATCTTGCTGTTCTTGCAAACCCACTTGCTTCTTCGTACTCTCGCTCTTCCTGTTCTTGTTTCGGTCAGACAAGGAAGCCAATGCCGTAACTCCTGACTTAGTGAAGAAACTGCCATTCTTGAAGGGAGAGAGAGAGAGAGTGAAGATGTTTCGGGATGTGTGTGTGAGAGAGAAAAAGTTGCATCATTACACAATAATGCAATGTATGTGCATCTGTGTGCCTACCTAGCTAGCGTATGAGTGTGCGCACGGCCCGAAGCACTCACCTCCCCAAAGAAATAACCAGGCCAAGCCAGACAGTGAGAGAGAGAGAGAGAGAGAGAGAGAGAGGGAGAAAGCTAGCAAGGGTCCAAGGGAAGGGCATGGCATCATACGTAGCATTTCCCGGTGTTTTCTTGCGCGTCGATCCATCTGCTGATCCATTTGCTTGTCTTTCCCCTCCTCCCCTATCCCCTAACTAATCGCTGTAACCTTTGCTTTTTTGGGGTTCGCTTTCCTCCTCCTCAGATGTATAGAACCGTGAAGAGCACTGACAAGCCTGCAGCCTCCTCAGGTAATTCGCATAGTCAACCTCCATTTGGCAACTCCATTGCATTCATTGCCTTCATTCCTCTGTGTACTTACTCTTGGTGGCTGCCGGCATTGTGTACGCGTCCAGGCCCAACCGACGGCGGCTCCGGCGACGAGGACATCCCGGGAGCCGGCCAGGCAGCGTCGGGCGGCGACAACAACATGTGCCTGAGCCGGCCGTTCGCCGAGCACCGGTCCACCTCCGAGGGCGCGGCGAGCTCGGTGGGCGGAGGCTGCGGCGACATGGACCAGTCCTCGGCCGGCACTACCAGCGCCAGGTGGATCAACTCGTCAAGGTACTATACTACTCGATCGCATGACAACAACATGTTAATGTTGTGCGCAAATCATCACAGCCTCCCTTTTGTTACCCAAATACTACACAGCTACACCTTTTTGCTTTGTTTCATGTCTATGTAGATAATAACATGTCATGAGATAATACCATAATAGCATGAATTTGATGTGTTTAATTGTTAGTTTAAGCCCAAAGACACCACAGAACTTTGGTATGCATTGACACCTAAAGTTGTAAATTAGCCAGGCTAATTAACATTTGTAAATTGTAGATAATGTTGTGATGGCTAAAGCTTAAAAGAATGTTTTGGGGGCGCGCACACACACACATCTGGGGAGAAGGTACACACAGGGCTGTCTATCTTTAGGTGGCCAATGCTATGTCACAGAAAAGACCAAAAAGTCACACCCCCATGACCTCCCTTGACTAGAGCAGCCAGAGCCAGGCTTCTCCTCTGTGTTTGGTTTATGTGGAACTAAGATATGAAAAATACAATATATCACTACATGTTGTGTTTGTTGTTGTGTGTAGGTTCTTGGGCTCTGGCCATTGTCCTCTCTCTCTCTCTCTCTCTCAATCCTAGGGGGCTGGCTTGTTGGCTACATTATCTTTTCTTATCAATGCGTGGCTCTGATTCCAGGGGGATGGGGCTTTGACCTGACATGCCTGCCTAGGAATATGTAACCAAGGACTTGCTGCATTCTTGGTTCTTTACCCCTCACTCCTCAGTCTCTTCAATTCAATGCCTTTTTTATTTCTTGGGTAATTATTAGCACGACACACAACTGCTCTCTCTCTCTCTCTCTCTCTCTCTTCTCTTGGTCTGATTAGGTCCTAATGCATGGGGAGATGCTACTATCAGCAGAGCCATTAAACATTTCTTTCATTAATGTGGATTTGTTTGCATGTGTCTCGACAGTTTTTTTAGTCCAGCCTTGGCGTAAAACTTGATCTTTGGGCAGCTTGGAAGCAAGTACAGTTCAACCTGCCCTTGGCTGCATTCGCTTTTTCTCTCCTACTCCATCTTTCTTGCCATCCCTTTCTTGGTCATAGTTGCATTCTTGATTTCTTGGAATTGCTTTCCATCCTCTTCTCTCTTCAATCTTCAATGCCCTCATTTTGTTTCTTTCCATAGGCAAATCTATCTCTCACACACCGTTCAGCCGATTCAAGTCAAATTTTTTGGGAAAAATCCATTGTCTTAACTCTTACTACGTCGCTCTTTTTTGGGAAAAATCCATTGTCTTAACTCTTACTACGTCAAGTGCATACTACGTCGCTCTTTTTTCTGGAAGAATCCATTGTCTTAACTCTTACTAGTGACAAAAATGTAGCCATGGTATTAAATGGCAACCATCCTAATTCCAAAGAAAATGGCAACCATCTTGCTTGATTTATCTGATTCATTATCTGCATACATATTTTACTTCCCCTCATGTTTGAGAATTTCAGAAAAGTGAAGGGAGGAAACCCACAAATCATGCTGCAATCTTGTATTTCAGGAATGTTGATGGTCAAAATATTTCAGATGATCAGCAGAACATGCATGGAAACTTTTTTCTTATTGTAAACCATCTTCTTTTTAGTTGGTTGATCAAATGCTTGCTTTTTTGTAATGCTATTTTAATTGTGGAGTGAGGCAAATAAAACTTTGTAGTATATATATTGATCTGCTCAGAGTGAACTAGCAATGAATGTTTAATTAGCTAGATCTAGATTCTGGCATGCACTGTCCATCTAGAACAAATTTCATGACATATATAGTGCTTAATCAGAAAAGATCCAGATATACTCAGGTATATAAAGTAGTGTACGTATGATTGATATTCTGGACTTGCAAAGTCTACTGGTCCCTCAATGTTAACAGTATACATTTGTTCCTATCAAGACAAAAGCACTTTACAACGGTTTGGTAGTAAGTTGGTGTTATGTGCGTGTCATGTTGATAGAGTAGTGGTAAAGGAAGGGCACTTTTCTTGTGTAAAATCACACAAAAAACTGTCAATTTCATTATCTCCAACATGTGGGGCATGATAATAAAATTTCCTCTTTCTCTCTCTCTCTCTCTCTCTAAGCATTGTAGTCTACAAAAGACAAAACAACAAGACATACACAAGACTCTACCTATATATGTAAATAAAAACACTAATCAGATATGTCCAAGCTAGCCGCAACCATTTTAGTATATAGGAAATGAGAGCAAATTAGGGCTGATCTCTCCAAATACCCTTCTTGTGTTCCTCATGTAGCATTAGATTCCTTGCTTGTGCTTCTTCTTCACCTTAATTCCTTGCCACAGCAGCTTGCTGATGAGCTCCTGTGCCATTGCACTGCACGACTGTACCAAATCGGAACATGTTTTAAGAGCTTTTTGCCTAGAAAGGAGCTATGTAACGAACTGATCAGGGAGAGCAACTGTTGTTACTCACTTTAGCTAAAGCTAACTGGGCATTGTGCATGCATGTCATGTTCCTAGCTATAGTAAACTCGCCATACATGCATATACCCAATTGTAGCATTGCAAGTGACCGACTTTACTGTTTGGTTAGTCTCAACCTGGATATATATATATTAGCTTAATTTGGAAAGGTCGTAACAACTTTGCTAAATGGGAAATTCTCCTCCAGGGACCCATGGCTGTCGTCGAATTCTTGCAACATGGACGCTCATCGCTCGGTAGTATTGTCTTCTCCGATTGAGGTATGTGTACAAGCTTCTTCTTCTCTACCTGTACTTGTTACATTCATTGCTATATACGCACATGATGCGTTAATTCTTGTGCACATGATGCATCTGTTTCAGAACGTGGAGCCGTGCAGATCGAGTAGCTCGCAGGTGTCCAACAACGAGCTGAGCAGCCCGAGCCTCGAGTTCACGCTAGGAAGACCGGATTGGCACGGCGCAGATCATGACTAGCCAACCATCAAGCTTATAAAACCTAGCAAGGCTAATAGTCCATTCAGATACAACCGGTGTACTGATCATCTTTTGTCCCCAATTCCTCTCGACGGCGCGAAAGTTTGCAGCGAAGAACGGTGAACGACAACGAACATTTTCACCGGGAGGAACACCGGCATTGATCGATCGGAAAAGACATATCAGATCTCTCTTACTTTGGGTTTCTTCTTGTGCCATGTTTCTGGTTTCCTTTTGCTTCTTCTTCCTCCTCTTTAATTTTGTTCCCCTTCTTCAGTGGCGTGATTACAGTAGTGCAGGGTGCTAGGAGATGCGTGAGAGAGAGGCTTAAAGCCGCGTGTGCGAGAGTGAGTGTGTGTGTTTGGTGAGTTGGTGGTGGAGCGTATCATTAGCACATGGAAAGGAGAAAAGAAAGAAAAGGGAATGAGTTCTGGTGAAGCAATCTAACTAAGATGATTCCATGATCCTTTTTGTGCGTGTGCTGCGTGTTCTTTCTTTAATCCCTGCAGGTTCTAGCTTTCTTTCTCCCCCCACTTGATCATGCCAGTTATTTTGGCTAGCTCGATCTTTTCCAGCACCCAAGTGTGAACCGCTTGACCAGACTTAAGTTAAAGGCCACACTTTACACAAACACATTACACACATATGGATCAAACCAATCAAGACCAAAAGGCCAAGCATTGGGCATACATGCATGGTATATCTCCCCATCTTTGCATCCTGCAATCAATAATCGCCTTCGATTCCGGTACCGCCTTCTCAATCATTCATCGACCGATTGCTCGCTCGTTCGCTCCCCCGATTCCATGGTGGTCCAAGAAACCACGCCATTGATCCAAGATTCCAAGTACATTGCCATAAACCCGCCGCGCGCGCGCGACAGAAACAATATTTACGCAACTAACAATGCATATGCTAAGATCCCACCCTCTTTCAATCCAAATGTGCGTCATCTGCCAATAGCCAGCCAGCCAGCCAGCCAGCATTGATGATGAATATTTGGGTCACAGGTGTGTGTGACGCCATGATAGCAACCGAGATGAATGCGCAGAAAGCGTCAGCCACAATTCAGCAAGAACTAATCCATCAAGGGATGCAGTGGGTACGCTTGGTGCCAACTCGGATAGCGTAGCAGCGGAAGAGAGAGATATTGATTCCATACTTCTGGAAATATGTGCTCTCCGTTCTCATGTACTGCTTTAATAGTGTTGTTATATATTTATATCTATTTAAGTATACTCTAACAATAATTATAAGATACTTCAAAGTGAGTTCCATGAAAAATTTCATCAAAATCTATTTTTTATAGTATGATTTGTATATAAACTCTATGAAAAAATGGTATATAGCAAAAAAAAGGATTCTGATAAATTTTTGAACTAAGTCACATTGAAATATCTTATAATTTGTATTTAAGTATACCAAAAGTGATAAAGGGGTATAAACAAATATTTTATACCTCTTTATCACTTTCGGCACATACACACATATATATACTACTTAAAAAAATAGTGGTGGTGGTTCATCTGTCCCTCCTCCCAATAAGAGTGCCTCTAGGGCCCCAATTCTAACTAATCGCGATTTTTACTCCTCTCTCACTCCCACCATTCCAAGTCTTATAAAAAAGGCAACAACTTCCACAAAATCCAGATCATGCGCCCCATCCTCTAGCTGCACACAGCAATTGCCTTTGCTCCCTCTCCTTGCGCTCCTCACCGCATCGCCCCTCCTGGTCTTCTGATCCCCTCCCTCTACCTCTTGAGTCTCAACCGGCGACGGCAAGAAGATAGCAAGCGAGGCCCAACTAGTGATGCGAGAATGCGATGCAATGAGAGGATGATATGAAGCGATGGGCACTCTCTCTTCTTTCCTCTATCCCCACCTCATCAGCCACCACTTGCTCTCAGCATAACCGGCCGGAACATCCACTAAGAGGAAGCGGATGCAGGAGGGCAATGATCTCCAAGGCGAGTTTACCGTGGTCGGTGTCTAATACCGAGTTACCAATCTGCACTATCGTGTTTACCACCTTCTCCATTTTCATTCACCACTGGGCATGGGCTGCAGCCTTCTCTTAGGGAAAAGCCACTGCTTCTTGAAATTTGGTCTATTTGATCTCATATTGGTTTAGAAGATGTTAGTTTTAATCTTGACTGAGTTTTGCATGAGTCAGGTAATTAATTAGTGCTGATCTGGAACTAGTCTTTACATGCATGTGTGCATGTTTTGGTTGGAGCCATGCAGCCGGTCAGTTTGCATGCTAAATCAATTAGTGCTAGTTAAGGTTGTCAGTTATGATCCAGGAGCGTTATAGGACTATGTGCTATTTATACCCCTCATGTACTCAGCTTAAAAATTAGCAGGGAATAAGAAACAATGTGGTCCTCTCTGGGTTTCTTTCGTGTGCTCGCGTGAGTCAGTGTGTGTCTTTATATTGTATTTTGTGAGTTTTTTTTGGGCTAACAGAAGATACACATTTATTCGCCCTCGAATGCCATGTGATAAACCGATAAAAATAGTACGTACACCATGAAGAAGTCTAATACGCCTGGTTGGTACGTTCTGATAAACTGCTATGGACTAACGTTCAGGATGTCAATGAAAAACTTTGCTTTTTATACTGATTTCGTCATGCACGCAGGCCTAGGAACTAACAACAATTAACATGTTAAAACAAGGAGTGACTTGCACGGTAATTAGTATGTACATAGGGCAGAGGCAAAGGCAGCAGTGTTTTAGGTGCTCATGATCTGTGAACTTATGCTTGACACCTGACATGAATGCTTATTTTAATGGCTAGAGCAAAGGAAGGTTTTGTGATGAGGAGCACAATCAGACTATCTGAAGGTGCCTTTCCTAGTGTTGTATATATGAGCTTTGTTAGATTCTTCGGTGGGTGTACCGTCCCTATCCAATCTTGCTTTTTTCTAAAAAAAGAAAATATTTTGTTGCTGCTTATAGTTGTTTGGTGAAGCTTATAGTCCTTAATGTTGTCTATATGAGCTTTGTTAGATTCTATGCTGAAGCTCAACACATGGGTTCTTTCGTCAGTTGTGTGGTTAGCGCTGTACGCCCTTGAAATTATGGGATCTCCCAATTAACTTCATGTTTTAGTCACTAAAAGTAGCTGAAGAAAACAGGGTGTTCAAGTTTGCTTGTTGGTAAAGAAGAGAAAATAATATTGTTGGGTCGTAATGGACCTCTATTTGGTTACTAGTAACATGACACGAGGACAACAGACGCATGTCAGGCGTTGCAGCAGGGTTGAGGGCGTAGAACATGTTGGCTGAGCAAGGGTGAGGTGTTGGACAAGCACGGCAGCAAAGCCTCGCTGCGGGCCGAGTGGAGTTTAGAGGGTGTTGATAAATATTATCTGAATATTTTTTAATTATTATATAGATTTATAACTATTGGATTAGATATTCAACGGTCATGAATTCTTTCCCTCTCTCTAGAAAAATGAGCCGTTGGATCTCTAATCCAACAGTTCTAAATCTAGATGATTGTTAGGAAGAAAACATCTAGATAATATCTAGACACATCTTTAGACAAGTGTTGTAACCGAGTCGAGGGTGTAGCACAAATTAAGCCTAACAATAATAAAAAGACATAACGAGGTAATATAATTTTTTTGTCCGTAGCAATATATAAGCATCCCGCTTTTGTGTGTGTATATCGGTCCAGTGCTTGATTGACGAGGATGGACGTCCTTGAAACGTACCTATGGAAGGATCAAGCATTGATTCTGATTGACCCACACCTACCGTGAAGGGCGGCCTAGCAGAGACATCCCCTGAGAGTAGGCAACCTGGAGATCCATCCATCCATTCTACCGACGTTACGGTCCAACAGCTGCCGAGGTAGCTAATAAGCTTCTAATTAATTTGATGGTTGTTCCTAACTGACCTAGTAATGTTGTTCTATACTCTACACGCGTTCCCTGGCGGTATGTCTAGTGGAACAACAAATTAAAGAAAAAAAAATCCCTCCTTTGTTTCATATATGCACAGAGCTAAAATCGTTCCACGGATATTCGCCGAGATGGGACATCTAAATCAGAGAGGATGGAGTATACTTTTCTTTCAACTTTGTTTCGGAGTAGTGCTCACTAACAAGTAGGCCAGGGCAATGTGCACCGGGTTTTGCGGTTAGCGTAGCATGCAACAAATTACAAAGTGTCATAGAAAAAGTTTGGGTTCATGTATGTGACCATGCAGGATAGGGGAACTAATCTGGGAGAAAAGTTGCCGCCAGGCAGGAGTACTACTAATAATTTATGTCTGTTTCCTCTGTGATGAGAGGCACTTTCGATTTGACAACCATAAGACTGATTAACCCAATAGTTTCATTTGGCTGTGTATATCCTTCGTGGATATAGAGGTCGAATTTTATATCCTTTATCTAAAAAAAACCCAATAATTTCATGTAGCACTACTAGTAAACCTCAAGCCATTGCAATGCTACCACTCTACAATTGTCACCGACACAGTAGGCTGCCAGTTGCAAGAAAGAGAGCGATTCTGTTTAGGTGGGGCTTATCTAGGTTTAAAAGCTTATGTTTATATTTTTTACACTGTAGTGATCAAAAATATACTAAGCTACTAGTCGTTTTTTAATATAATTGACTTTAAATAATAAAAAATATTATATCATTATAGACAACATAATGGAATAAGAAAAAACCTAAAAAAACAAAAAAACCTAAAAAGATAAAATTAAAAAGCTAAAAGTTAGAAGTAGAAGCTCAAATGAGTAAGCAAGGAAAAGATCAAAAAGGGTGAGGGTCCAAGCTAACCAAGAAGAGTGAAAAAGAAAAAAAAGGACATAAAGCAATGGATTGCAAAATCATTTTTCCAGACCCCATGTTTCTATGTCCCCTCATTGAAGTCATTCTATTGTTCCCTCTTCCTTTGTCGGCCCTTTTGCTCAGTGTCTGACAAAAGAGATTGAGAAGAGGGAGAAAGAGGAGAGGGAGGGGAGGAAAAGAATTAATGGGCAGGAATAAAAGAAGGGGAAGAAAGCAAGCTGCAGCAGCACAAAGGAAAAATAAAGAGAGGCGCTGTGCAACATCTGTGCCCATTTAGATGCCATGTCCTCCCCCTCACTGAAACTCTCTCTCTCTCTAAAACTGTAGTTGGGGGCCTGGGGGAGACGTGGCCTAGTTCCTGTTGCACTGTGGCTATGAGAGAGAGAGAGGCACTGTCACTTCGAGCTGGTCATTTATTTGCAAGGTGCCTTTTGGCCCCGTGCAGATGGGAGGCTGCAACCTGGCCTTGGACCACCGCGGACTGTGCCTCATTCATCACCGTATGATCTGTATGTACGGAGTGGACTTCCATTGAAGTAGTACTCGGCATCTTGCCAAATAATAGACCATTTTGGTTCATACCTGCTATAAATCTCCCATTTTCCGTTGGGAAATGTGTTTGCACTTTTTCGCTAGGAAATATAAACGTCTGCATTTGACTGGATACTAAGAACACTGAGTTTAAAGGTGTATTTTTTTGAGCTGTGGCTTATGAGTTATAAATTTTGGTTGTTCATGAGAGAGTACGAGAGACAATCATATGTGATTTTGACTGGTATAGCTAACGTCGGTATAGTGTCTACTACAATCGACTTATAAATCATGTCTTGAAAAGATGTACCGTTTGAAAGCTCGTTATTGTAGTTGTCGATATTTTAATACCGATCTTAAGTATAATTTGTTTGGATTCAGGAGAAACTCTAGAAGACTCGAATTATGAACATGCAGAATAGAGACACAGGAATCTTTATATAGGTTTGGGCCTTCTCCTAGGAAAATAATAACTCTACGTCCTATGTGACTATTGCTCAGAGAAATTGATTATAACTAAGAGTAATGCGAAATACCTATCACTATCTCCTGATTCAATATCCTTCTACCTCTTTCCCTCTGGCGTTAACCTTTATATAGTTGACGGAGCGACGACCGTTGTCTTGTGCCAAAAGACATCTAAACGCTTTGGGAGATAATTGTCTGGCGGAAGTTATTGTCAGAAAGACGTGGTGGCCTGTTCGTCGTGCAATGGTTTGTTGTCAGAGAGAGATCGTGTGCAGTTATTAGAAATAAGCACACGTTCTAACCGCCTTGTCAGACAGACTTACTATGCCATAAGTTGTCGTAGACAAGCTAGTCGGAAATAGACTAGTTGTACTAAGGCCCATAGCCACAAGGTAATCGTAGGACGACTCACGACTACGTGGTCATAAAAAAACTTACGACTAGATGGTTGTAGAAGGACTTACAGCCAATGAGTGGTCGTAGAAGGACTTACAACTATGTGACTGTAGAAGGACTTACAACTACGTGGTCGTAGAAGAACTTATGACTAGATAGTCGCAAAAGGATTTACGACCAATGAGTGGTCATAAAAGAACTTACGACTACCCTGTGAAATCTTTCTCTTATCGATAAGGGGTATACTCGGAGAATATAATGATGTAATAATTAGAGGATTAGTATATCCTCATCATCTGGCCTCCAACTTCAAGTAAAAATAACTTGAGAAAATGAGGTCATAGACGGGGGATGCTCGAAAGCAAAGCCTTTTTTATTCTTATCGATCAGAAGCGAGCTTAGTTAATAAGGTAATTTTGCTTGAGTTACGAAGACAAACGGACTTCAAAGGGAAAATTTTCAATCGATTTATACCATCTTGTCCGCTGAAATGGTTTCTGAGATAACTGTTCGGTTCCCAAGATAAGTAATCGATTCGCAAGGTTATAAAAGCTTGCCGGAGGGTGACTTTTAGTCTTCTTACTTTCCCCTTCTTTCCCGATCCACTTCGAGCTTTCTGTCGCCGACTAGGTTGTCGTCAACCTCTTCCAAATCCCAACCAAACACCCAAAAAAAATGACTAAGTCTTTGTCAAATTGGCTAGTGTCAAAGATGGATTATGCAAAATTGAAGGCATTGGAGGATGCTGAGAAGATTCCTCCATGGAGATTCATCAAGTGGATTGAAGCTGCCGGACAACACTAGCCATCGGGATAGATCGGAGAAATTCTGGTGTTCCAGGTGTTCTATGAGTGCAGCCTTCGTCTCCCTGCTCATCCCTTCCTAACCGTTGTACTCGAATACTTTGGAGTCGAATTGGTGAACTTGGTTCCCAATTTGATTACCATGCTCGGTGTATTTGTATATTTGTGTGAGACATATCTAGGTATTTCGTGGGACCTTGAGCTCTTTCAGTATTACTATGAAATGAGCCAACAAACTGGTTTCACTGGGAGCTGCAGTCTAAATCTACACAACGGCAAGACAAATCTATATATTCAGATGTTCACTCGGTCTTCGTGGTCGAATTGGAAGAAAAGGTGGTTCTACTAGGAGATGACCAGCAAGGAAAACCTTTCTTTCATGGAAAAGTTACAAAGAAGACAACCTCCTTGAATTCGGTCCCTAAGGACCTTACTCGGATAGCTCCCTACATCTTAGCCATCAAGGAGCTGAGAGACAAAGGACTAACAGGCTGGCACGTGGTGAAGGACTTCATCACCCATCGCATCAGCACCCTGAAGTGATGAGCACATCCTATGTGGATGTACTCGGGAGTCTCGGATCCGACCAGGGACTACAAGAATGGTAAGTAACGATTGTACTCATAATAAGATTAAATTTCAAGCACTATTTACTGACCTCTTCATCTATATAAATAGATCTTGATTTAAAAGAAATTAATACTCGGGTCAAGTCTATCTGCGAGAAGGCTCCATCACTCTAACTGGAGGCTTCTCGTATCCTGGTGGATGTATCTACCGAAGAAAGAGAAGAACGCCTAAAGGTAATCAAAAAATTGATCTCAACTTTAGGACTACATAGTCATAAAAACGACAAAATAGTTATTCATCTTCCTTACAAAAGGTAGGCGTAAACAACTGTCAGGACAACCACGAGGTCGAACTGATGGTAGTTGGAGGAGAGGTGGAGAAGGTTAAGACTCCTCCGGCTAAGAGACGTCGACTGACCAAAGCAGCCGATAAGGACAAGGAGAGCACAAGTGTTGTCGTTCCCCTTGCCAATCTTCTCCTGTTGCCCCGAGCACCCCCATTGAGTAGTTCCTCGCGGACGTGGCTACCGAGAGGAGATAGGAACCTCCGTGCACGAGCAACCGACTTCTAAGATCAAGATACCCTTCAGACCAAGATACCCTTCTACTACGATACCGAAACTCACTCAGTAAGCACTTATCAAGGCTTTATCAAGCAACTCTAAAAGGAAAACTGGAACAGTTTTGTATCTTTTGTGAAAGAGATTGTCATGGTAGCAGCACCTGTGATCGAGAAGGAGATAGCCCTTCAAGTGTTCGAAACTAGTTTCGACTCCCATTTGGGGCAAGAAGGAGAAAGAGAAGTAACTCTTGCTCAAGACCTTCGAACGGATGTGGTTGAAGGAACACAAGACTCTGGACCAGACACGATCAAAGAAACTCTCATTCCTCTATGAGCAGAAGTGGTCAAAGAGAGGAAATCGAAGAAACTAATCTTTGGAAAAGTTTCTTCTAAATTCACGCTCAAGGCTACGACATCAAGGTATGAAATTCTTCTTTATGATTTTAGCCCGACTTCTCTACTCCTCAAGGATGCTTATATCGAGAAGCCCCCTGCGGCTTTGCCCATAATCGAAAAAGTGGTGGAGATGTTGGTCGAGGGAACGACCACTGCAGCAACAGAAGTTGTAGTCGAGGTGCGAGTCGATAATTGCTCCTTCTTGCGCCAATAAAACATCAGTGGCAAAATCAAAGTTGAAACTTCACAAATTATTATGCCAAGTCTATCACATACTAGACATGTGGTTATACTATAAGGCTCAGATCAATAGTGCACAAAGTTAAGTCTTTAGACATTGCCCAGATGAAACATCCATATCCCTGAAGTGCTAACCACACTTCCCCTTTTACTGCACGATCATTTGACCAAGTGAAAACCATTTTATATAACCACCACCAATAACACTACTCATGCCAAGGTGCACAAATTTTATAACTATGGATGACCACCATGATTTAATATCTCATTAAGTCAAAATTAATTAATTGATCATATGTGATGATAGCCCAATGTATGTACTACAATCACGGCTAAGCATACTAAATGTACAACCTATGTGACAACTAATATTATATCACTAGATAAATACCCATCCTATGGTGACAATGGAATCATGATATTCAAATTATCGGGGAGAAATTAATCAAATAAGTCATTAAATACTAATACAAAGGTTTTATAATAAAATAGCGATGCATGATAATTTTAAACAAAATAATACATAATAGATTTGAAAACTAAGTTCAACATGATCAAAGGACACGACTTGCCTTGGCCTTGCTCAATTAATTGCTCTGGATCTTCAAATCTTGCTTCAACTCCTTCGAAGGTGTGATCTAACGAGAGAGAAAATAAAACAAACACAAAATAAAAATTAAATAAAATTCAAATGAACTCTAAAAACTTCAAAACCAGAACCAAAATATAGAATTCAATTTTAGACGAATCTAGAAAAAAAGAATTGGGTCAATCGGAGCTAGGACGAGAAGAATGGGCTATTAGAAAATCTAATCTAAAGAAAATATTAGAAATTAGAAAATTCTACTGTGTTGTGGACTTGGTGCACGGAATAGCTAGTCTACAGTGGACTCGGCTCAACTAGATCATGGGTCTATGGTATTGTGTGGCTGGCAAGTGGGACCCAGCTGTCAGTGACTTAGCTCATGGAGGACCAGGTCTACAGAGAAGTTGAACCGACAGTCGGCGCGGGAGCATTCTAACATCAGTAGGTACATGGCACGAGGCTTCACATCTGGGCTCGGATGAGCACGACGCATGAACCGAGGGTGGCAGATAGCGGCGGTTGCTGGATGGCTAGCGGCGGCGGTGAGGCAGCTAGGCAGGGTGTGTGGCAGGGTTGACCAGTGCCTAAGCGATGGGTGGTGCTTACCGCCGGATGGACCGTGGAGGGATGCACGACGAGAAGTGGTAGCGGAACGGAATGGCAGATCAAGGCAGGGCTCACTGGTGACGGTGGAACTGCTTGGGCGACGAGTCTCGGCGCGGCAGTTCACCAGTCGACACCAGAGACGACGACTTGCCTTAGTAGTGCACGAGCTCGGCGAGCAGCGGTGGAGATGCAGTGGCAATGGTGCTCAGGCATGGAGAGGCGGCAATGCCCGGCTGTGTGGTGTGGAACGCGGGGGAGGCAGCGCAAGTTTATAGTACGGACACCGAGGTGACCATGACGTGGATGGCATGGACACAAAGGCCATGTCGGACGCGGACGACGGCGGAGTCCGCCTAGAAGACGACGATGAACATTGCATTGCCCATCGGATGCATGACATGTGGCACTAAGGGATTGGATGGATGAGGCTGACAGCACCGATGAACAGTGGTTTATGGCCCGGATTCTTGACATGTGTTAATCAAATGGCGGATGGAGAGGGTGGGATGGATGGCAAGGATGTGGGCGGCGAGCAGCCGATGGCTGACGCGTGGCACGGTGGCAAAGGATGCAAGCTGGGCTGGCGGGTGTTGGACTTCAGCCCAAAATATTTTAAAAGATTTTCCAAATTTATGAATTCCAGAAAATCAGAAAAAAGAAATTGAGCTCTAGGGAATAGCAAATAAACCCGAATAAAATACAAAAAATTCCAGGAAATTCATTGAAGCACAAGAAATCCAAATAAAATACTTCTAGCAAATGTTAAAGTTTAATTTAGTCATGTAAAAGTCTTTTACTTAATAAAAATTCATTTTAAGATTCAAATGGTGAATTTTCTTTTAAAAGCTTCGAATAAACTCTGGAAAACAGAATGTTACAAACCTCCCCCTAAAAGGAATCTCGACCCTGAGATTCTAGCTCACTAAGAGAATAGATTTGGAGACTCAGCTCTGAGATCCTCCTCATGCTCCCAGGTGGCTTCCTCCTCAGAATGATTGCTCCACTGAACTTTGCAAAGGCGAACAACCTTACTCCTGGTCAAATGATCAGACACTTCTAAGATTCTAAGGGTGCTCCTTTTAAGTCAAATCCTCTTGAAGATCAATTGCTTCCACTGGCACTACCTCCTCTGGCACTCGCAAACACTTCTTCTTTTGAGACACATGAAAGACATCGTGTATCCCACTAAGGTCACAAGTAACACCAACTGGTAAGCAACCTCTTCCCTACACTTTAATATCTTGAATGGCCCAACATATCTTGGCACAAGCTTTCCTTTCATTTGAAACATCTTAACACCTTAGAATGGTGTAATCCTGAGATACACATAATCATCTGGCTCAAAGCTCAACTCTCAATGACAGGCATCTGCATAACTTTTCTGTCTAACCTGAGCAATTCTTAACCTTTCTTGGATCAACTGAACCTTTTCCTCGGCTTCCTTTAAACATTCTAGCCCAAAGACCTGACTTTCCCCCATCTCTTTCCAATTGAGAGGGTTCTGCATTTTTTACCATACAAAGATTCAAACGGTGACATTTGCAAACTAGCTTGGTAACTATTGTTGTAGGAAAACTCTATGAAAGGCAAACAACTGTCCCACTTGTCTCCATGGTCCAACACATAGGCTTTTAGCATGTCCTCTAAAATATGGTTCACACGCTCAGTCTGACCATTGGTTTGGGGATGATATGATGTATTAAAATTCAAATGAGTACCCATTGCTTCATGAAAACTTTCCCAAAATCATGAAGTAAACTGCGATCCATGGTCCGATATTATTTTCTTACGTACTACATGGAGACTCATAATTCTTGACATGTATAGCTCTACCAGTTTGCCTCGTGCATAGGTTGTCTTGACTGGAATGAAATGAGCAACTTTCGTCAAACGATCCACAATTACCCAAATTGAATCAAAACCATACTTGGTCTTGCGTAATCCCGTAATAAAGTCCTTGCCCACTTCTTCCCACTTCCACTCATAAATCTTCAATGGTTGTAGCAAACCTGTCGGTCTTTGGTGCTCAGCTTTTACCCTTTGACACACATTACAAAGTGCAACATACTTTGCTATCTCACGCTTAATACTTGGCCACCAATATTTGTCCTTGATATCCTGATACATCTTGGTACTACCCAGATGGATCGAGTACAATGACTCATGAGCTTTCTTTAGCAATAACTCTTTCAAGTTCTTTCTATTTGGCACACACAATCGCTCCTTAAACCACAAGGCACCTTTGTCATCCTTTGTAAAACTTGATACTTTACCCTTACTCATATTAGTCTTGATCTGCTGAATGCTTTTATCCTCTGCTTGAGCTTGATGAATCTGACTATCCAGAGTCGACTGCAACTCCATTGTGGCCAAGAATCCTTCCTCAACCAACTTCAAGCTAAGTTTCTAAAATTCCTCATATAGGGCTGGCTAACTTTCTTTGATCATCACCGTATTGCAATAAACCTTTCTGCTCAATGCATCTGCTACTACATTGACTTTTTCTAGATGATAATGAATTCCAATATTATAGTCTTTTATCAACTCCAACCACCTTATTTGCCTAAGATTA
Source organism: Dendrocalamus sinicus (assembly GCA_036346575.1). NCBI lineage: Eukaryota > Viridiplantae > Streptophyta > Magnoliopsida > Poales > Poaceae > Dendrocalamus > Dendrocalamus sinicus. The sequence continues at coordinate 23,681,111 of CM070665.1, forward strand.
AGATTGAATGGAGTGAAGATATACTTCAAACTCTTGTGATCCATGTAGATTTCACAATGATTACCCATGAGATAGTGGCGCCTAATTTTCAAAGCACACACTATGACTGCTAACTCCAAATCATGCGTGGGATAATTCTCTTCATGTGGCCTCAACTGACACAAAGCATAAGCTACCGCTCTTCTGTCTTGCATCAGCATACATCCCAAACCTTTGTGGAAAGCATCGCAATAGATCTCAAAATCCTTGTTAATGTCTGGCAGTACTAGCACGGGTGCAGTGGTCAAACACTCCTTCAGTTTCTGGAAACTCTTTTCACACTCTGGCATCCAAGAAAATTTCTTTTCCTTCTTTAGCAACTATGTAAGTGGATTTACTACACTGGCAAATCCTTTGATGAAACAATGGTAATAACCAGCCATTCTAAGAAAACTTCTAGCTTACAACACTAATGTTGGCGACTTCCAATTAAGCATATCTTTCGCTTTCCCGGTGTCAACTGCAACTCCTCCTGTTGACATGATGTGGCTTAGAAATGCAACTTCCTTTATCCAAAATTCGTATTTACTAAACTTAGCATACAGCTTGTGCTCTCTTAGCTTTTGCAACATTAACCTCAAATGTTCCTCATGCTCTTTCTCATCCTTAGAGTAGATCAAAATGCCATCAATGAACACAATGATAAACTTGTCCAAATACTCCATGAACACATTGTTCATCAGGTACATAAAATAAGCTGGGCATTGGTTAAACCAAAGGATATCACTATAAACTCATACAGTCTATAACGAGTTGAGAATGCTGTCTTAGGTATATCCTCTTGACAAATTTTCATCTAATGGTACCTGTTGTAGGGGTGGCCCCCACCTAAGCCCAGCCAGCCTGTTAGAAGGCTGTAAGGCCCAAGATGGGACATGTATAATGACATAAATGCCCTTGAGGGGGACACCTGAGTGTAAGGGTATTATTGTAAAATACTCCACATGTGAATATATATATATATATACCATCCAGGCCATGGGGGAAACCCTAAGTATTGCTCACCTAACTCTCCACTACCATACCTCTCTCTGTTTGGTCTGTAACCACGACAGTTGGCACTGTCCGTGGGGAAGACAAGAACAAGCCTCAAGATCTGAAGAAGGATGGCACAGAAGAAAGCTTCAGCATCGGTGGCTAAGAAGAAGAAGGGGGCGCGATGGAGTCCCGCGTTAACACCAGGGCTTCGGCGTCAACAATCGCGAGCGTGGACGACGGCGCGGGTGCGGCAGCCACGAACATCGACGCTCATGGGGCAACGATTGACCCCGCCACCGCTGGCACGACGGTCGACGCCGCCCCGCGCGCGACGATCGACCCCACTGCTGGAGCGACAGCCGACCCCCGCCTCGCGCGTGACGATCGACCCCACCGCTAGCGCGACGGTTGACACCGGCGGCACCAACCGGGTAGTCGGGAGCGATAATGCCGACGCCCATGTTGGCACGGCCACCGTCCCTACACTCGGTGCGGAGCGGCGAGCGGTTCCGACGGCAATGCCGGCCTCGTTACCGATTCCGGAGTCTACCGCACCAGCGCATCGGGCAACCCGAGAGCGCAGGTGGTGGTCGCCACTGTCCCGGCAGTGCGGCTAGGTGCGCCGATTGCCCCAGCTACGCCAACGGTGGAGAGCGCCTTGCTGACGGCCATCAGCACGCTCCAACGGGAGTTAGCAGATCTCTGGGGAGCCGTGCGAGATATGCAAGAGGCTCGAAATCAGCAGACCCTGCCGGTGGTCGCGCTGGAGCCCACGCCATAACGGGCGGACAGTCGCGAGGCCCCCACGTCTAACCGCATCCCAATGCGACGCGTGGACCCAGAGTCCCCACTCTCTGCGGGCCTGCAGCAATCGGCATGGCCGGAGCAACTATGTAAGTGGATTGAACCAAGAGAACAAATCCAAAAACAATTGTTTTCGATTATTGCCTTAAAGCAAAACTCCAAGAAACAAATGAATGCGAAGCTCCTGAATCAAACAAAAATATAGTAGGAACTGAATTTACTTGGAACTTACTGATCACAACATCTGGCGCTACTTGAGCCTCCTCTGCAGTGACATGGTTCACTTGTCCTTGCATAATTAATTGTGGCGCTCGACTGGCTTGGCCTGACACTTGAGATGCTCCGCACCTTGATCCTAAAGCAGAGGTCCGATCTGATATGGCTCCCAGATTGAAATGAACTAGCGATGAAGCTTGATTCTACGGACATTTGTTGGTGTAGTGTCCTTGTTCATGGCACTTAAAACAAGTAACTACTATTGTAGGATTGGCATTACTCTGTTGCTGATTGCTTGAACCAATCGGCTAGGATCCAGACATGAATTGACGAGGTGTTGGCGCTGGGGTCTTAAATCTCGACTACCGAGGAACACAAGCTGACTGGTATGCATTGAAATGAGCCTTCTGGCACTAATGCATCTGAGATCGCTATTGCATCATCCTTATTTTGCGAGACTCCTCTAGATCACAATGACTTTCTTCAATGAGCATTACTTTGTCCACCATGTTCTGAAAACTGACATAGTCATTGCCCACAACTTAGACTTTCAATCCTAAATTTAGTCCTTTCTTGAGCCTCTTCTGATGAGCATCATCAGTGGCAACATCCTCAAGTGCATAGTGAGCTAGCTGAGTGACCTTGTTGAGGTACTCGCTTACTGATATGTTCTTTTGCTACAATTCTCAAAATTCTTCCTTCTTCATTTCGATCACTCCATCCAGGATATGGGCATGTCAAAACGCTGCTATGAACTCAGCCCAAGTGATGTTGTCTTGGTCCTCATGAGCGGTGCAGTAGTTCTCCCACCACTCTACAGCGGCTCCCTCTAGCTGGTGGGTAGTATATAGCACTTTCTCGCGATCAGTGCACTGAGCGAGATTCAGCTTCTTCTCCACTGAATGAATCCAATCATCCACTTCCAAGGGCTCAGAAGACCACGAAAAAGTGGGCAGCTTGTCCTCATGAATTCTGCAAACTTTGATTGCTGGCGAGCTGGCTGGGGTGCAACTGCTTCCTGATTCTGCCGATTTGTCATTGCATTCATGTTCTGCATTATAGTGTTCATCAATTGAGTCTGAGCTGCCATGAACTGACTTAGGATCAAATCCAGTCCCATTGGGGTTGCTTGCGGTCCCTGAGTTGATTAATTTGTGTTGTTGCCATCTAGGTCTTGGTTCATCTGACTACGTCCAGCTGAGTTCCCGGTGTCAACCATTTTTCCTCTGTTCTGAAAGAAAAAGACCACTTGCTAAGAACTAGGTGAGAGGAAAAAGCATAGGTAAGAGATAAACGCGTTTAAGGGGGATAGTCTAATGGCAAACCTAAACTAAGCAAATACTTAGCCAAAAGGCTAACAAAAGAAGCAATTAAATTACTCCAATAAAGGGTTTTGACATGACTGCAACATAATGTTTTTAAGGGCAAAACTATGGCTCATATCACAAGCAATTGCAAACAAGAGTCAAAATGCTCTATTCGCTCTTTCTAAGCTACACAAGGGTCTAATCTAGTGGCTACCACTTGGGTCCTGCCAAATAAGGATCGCTTGACTCCTCAAGAGTTGCGGACTTGGGGCAACGGCTCTTCTATCACAACTGGAATGAGATGCCAAAGGTACTCTTGGTGGTTGCCTGCTATGCATCGCCTCTCCTCCGGACTGGGTGGCGTAGGCAAAGCTAGAGATACGGGTAGCTACGGTTGAGGTTCCTCTTATTTTGCTAGAATGGGAGTGTGTACATATTGCTCCTTGAACTTCTGAATGGGCTTGGACATATTGATCTTGTACAGCTTGCAGAAACATCAAATGGCCTTGTGCATAGCTCCTTGTGCCAACCACGCCTCACAAGCACCGGTACACTTCAAACTATGGTGCAGAACTCGACTGTCAATCCTTGTGGTGAAGTACAATCTGGTGATGCATCCAATACATTGGCCATTTGCCTTATCATCCTTGGTGAAGTAAACCGGTGTCCTTTTTGATGCAAGACTCTACAACAAAACTCAAAGAAGTCCTTGTCATCCTCTGGTATTGTAAGGGAAACTTAAGACATCTACAGTATTGTATTACAAGGGAGAGAAGTTAGATTAAATATTTAAAAATGACTTTTTAGAATAAGGCGAAGAGTAAGAACCTTAATAAAGGGGAGGAGAGTAGAGAGATTACTAAATATCCAATTTGGCAAGTTTGATCTAGAAAATAGATTTTTTTTTTGAAATTCTGCTAAGGTGACCATTCTAAATAGGGCTTCATCTTATTGTTGATATGGCTCTAATACCGCCTCTGTTGAAACTCGAATATGTAAATCTGGATACCTCTGTGTATACCACATTAGTCTAGAATCACGCTAGTGCACACATATAAACATAGAAGAAATATTGACCATACACTCCATTAATGAAGGAAAAGATAAAAATATTATTAATTATCATAGTTGCGACCATACGGCCAAGCTTACAGATAATAGCATGAAAGGCTTAAGAAACTTGCAGCGGAAAATAGAAATAAGTATAGTAGCCATTCGACATACACACAGGCAATCAACTGAGGAGTGAAGTCCTAATACGTAAAGTCGTCGAAGTATCCTCCTTCAGGTACCTTCTGCTGATATGGTTCCTCTTCTTCAACTGAGCAATAATAGGCATAAAGCCGTGAGTATATTGGTACTCAACAAGTTGTTTGTAACAAAGAATGCAATATAGTATACAAGGCTTACTAAATGATGGTTGGGTGGTTATTTTGCACAAAAACAATAATTTGAAGTAAATACAGTAAATAGATTGAAAGCAAACATTGAAAATGATTATTAAGTAAATAAACAAAGGAATTGAGAGTAATCACAAATGAACTGACCATTCACTCCATTAAACCACCTGTGAACTAACTATTTACATAATGAATCACCAGTGAACTAACCATTCACTTTGCAACTTAATCCAACCAAGTTTTTATGAAAACTCTATCTTTCGTGTGAAATCATCAAGCATTGTCCATAACCAGGGACATGGCTATTCAAATAGTTTTATAGTCTACAGACGTTGCACAACTTTACCCACATGATGTGATCATCTCTACGTAAAAGAAGATCACAATAAGGTTTTTACAATGCTCAATCTCAACATGATCTCACCCGCTAAGGTTTGCCATCGAGTAGGCTAACCACCTAATCGATAATTGCTCCCTCTTGCGCCAATAAAATATCAGTGGCGAAATTAAAGTTGAAACTTCATAAATTATTATGCCAGGTCTATCCTATACTAGATATGTGATTGTACGACTCGGAGCGGCAACTCACCGGTCGGCACCGGAGATGATGACTTGGCATGGTGGCGCACGACCTTAAGATTCTAGCTCACTAAGAGAATAGGTTTGGGAACTCTGCTGTGAGATCCTCTTGACAATCCCATGTGGCTTCCTCCTCTAAATGATTGCTTCACTACACTTTGCAAAGATGAACAACCTTACTCCTGGTCACACGCTCGTAGAATCATTAGGATTGGGAGGATTATAGTGGGATCGTGATACTGATAGTAAACTATACTAGCATATAAAATTTGATACTACCTTGTTCTAGTTTAAGTTGCACTAGTTTAATTTGCTTCGTTTTGTTGTACTAGTTTAATTTTCTTTGTTTTGTTGTTTACATGTTCTAAGGTAAAAATATTATCTTTGATATATTGCATTTTTAGATTATTAGTTTATTAAAATAATTAAATAATTTTCAAAAATCAATCTTAATTTAATATAACATGATTAAGTGTACTCAAATTACAAAATTGAATTCAAAAATCTACTATAGACTTGCATATTTAGAAATATAATTCAATTTTTATATAAAGTATATACGCTTTAAATTTTTTATGGTATCATGATTCTACGATCTGTCCCATCAGACGAAAAATGATCCTACCTGGTATCACAATCTTGACAACCTTGTGTGTCACCATGAATTTAGACTCATTTTTTGAAATGATAATTTAATTTCATGAAAGGCACAACAAAAGGTACACATATGGTCAGACTATAGTAAGATGTGAATATCTATACCGTGGATAGATTTCTTTATCTATAGTTTACCTAAACAATTTTCACATATTGATTGAGAATCTTCTCTTCATTCTTGTTCTTCTTATAATGAATTCTTTTTGCCTCTTCAATTCCAATTTCAGAAATTACAGTCCGATAATTTGTCATCTTATATAAAACAACATTTTGGTAAGAAATTATCGAGAAGTGTTTCAATTTGTATGTTCTGTTTCTCTTTTGGTATAAATGTTTATACTCATGAGTTTTTGTTTTTTTAGTTGTAGAAATTTTCATTCATGGAACAATTAGTCATTTCTAGAGAGTGGCGACTTTAGTCATAGGTCTGGATGAAAATAATCATAAATGTCTATTTTAGTTTTTCTCAAACCTGTCATTATTTTTATTTTGTTTGGATGGCTCGCAGATGGGTTTAGTTTTCATAGTCTTTCATATAACCCTCTTTTAATTAGTTGTTCGTTTGATGTGGGAAAGCAAAAATGCTACTTAGTGTAAGCTCTAATATTCCATTGCAACGCATGGGCATCCAACTAGTACTACGATAATGATCATTTTATTTGTAAACACAAAGTACTCATTCATAAGTAAGAAAGGTACATGGGATCGGGCACATACCAAACTACTGAAGATGATTCTCTAGAACCTCAACTACACAGAGCTGACCCAACTCCTATCCTCTCTACATGGCTACTAGACCTCCAGCGTCGCCTACACTATGCAATGGTGTGTGTGGATGGCGAAGTGGTGGAATGAGGTGTTGTGATGTTGATATCTTGAGATGGGGTCTTGCCCACTATTTATAGCCTTGGCGAGCTGGTGTAGGTCAATTGGCCGATCGAGCTACGTGGCACACATGCGTGGTGGAGTAGTCCTCAAGTCGGGGAGGTAGAGGACTTGGCCGACTGGTGTAGGTTGGTTGGCCAGCCAGTGTGCACTGGTGTGAATGGATAGCAGGGATAGGTTGAAGATAGTGCAAAGAAAACATCCTCCATGCAACACGTTTGTGCGCAGCCCGGTAGGTGTGGACCGAGTTGGCTAGGTGGCCAAGTCTTCTTTGGACTAGGTGTGTGGGCTGCACACCACCTGGTGGTGTAGGTTGGACTGGCATGTGTAATGGGCTTGGTGATGTGACCACGCCACCAACACGTACGACCATAGCGGCCAATATCACGAATGAACTAAAGGTGAATTCGTTTCTTCAACTTCAACATATTTTAAATGAGAATATGATGCTACCTAATGATGAAAATATATATATTTGTAGCACCACATCACTTTGAAACCAATTGAAGCAAGGGTTCAAGTTGGACAGGTTTTGGAATCCAATTCGGCCTCCAGATCAATTCGGATTCAGCTTGACAAGCCAACTTCAAACGGCCATAACTTTTGATCCAGAAGGCTTCTCGGGGCCCGTGAGTACTCGTTGGAAAGATCTTGGAGTCTACTTTCAGATGGATCTGGTTTCACCTCCAAAATCCACTCGTGAAGATCAGAAACTGCGAAACAAGCCATGTCACTTTTTCAGTCCGACTCAAAGTGGGCCGAGGGCCTTGTAACTTGGGCTATTTGGGCTGGTACTGTTCATGTGAACAGTACCACGTGCGTGAATAGTAACTAGGAATAGTACCACATCCCTTTTCATTAGATAAGTGTGGCTTCCCCCTAACCTATTTAAGGAGGCCACACCCCTTTAGTTTTCCTTGGGTTTTGCTTAGATTAATCTGTCTTTGAACAGTTTCGCCGTTCATCGGTTTGTGAGACCCCAACTTGTGAACTTAATATTTATTCGCAATTTCAGATTGCATCTTGTACTCTCTTGCTTGTGTTCTCGATTCGCTTGCAGGAGATAGCCTTCTTGGCGAGGTCAATCGTGTTCGCACGGTTGATAACCAACGAGCGATGGTGTAGTGATTGCGAGGGGTTCGATCTGTTTTGGTCGGAGCCTTTGGATCATCAACGTCGAGATCTCCACAATCGACTTATCAGTACCTCTCGGAAGATCGGGCCATCGTCACATCACTTGGTCAGCCGTTGTGATGGGCTTGACCTGCTAGCCAGTGAGCCTGGGCTTGGCCTCCCTAGACCGAGTGGGAAAATGCATGGGTGGCTGTCTGTGCCATTTTCCCTTTTTTTTCTTCATGTTTTTCCTATTTTTGTTGATTTTTCTACAAAGCATGTTGGCGCACTATATATATGGAAATAATTGCATAAATCAGCACAAAAATGTATTAAATCATCATTTTACCATGCCTTTTTGCAGGATTTTAGATGGTAAATATGGTAATTTGGCACAACAACATTGATCACGGTTGGAGATGTTGCTACTAGAATCGTGATGGCCAAGGGCACAATCCGTGTCAATGACAACTTCATACTTAAAAATGTGACTTTGGTAAGTAAGCTCAAGTACAATTTTCTTTCAGTCTCATAATTAATTGATGATGGTCTTGAGATGAACTTTAGGAGAAGTGCTTGCAGAGTTGTAGATCAGTCTGGGGATCTAGTCTTTGAGATTTCTCGTCTTGTGAGAGTTTTTAGTATTGATTTTGCTGAGTCTTCCACTTTTGGTCTTATATGTATTGTTGCTTCAGAGTCTACAGATCTTGTCTTCTGGCACCATAAGTTAGGGCAGCATAGACCTTATTAGAGGGTTACCTAAACTCAAGAGTGAGAAGGATTTCGTTGGCTCTTCATGTAGACATAGTAAAATGGTTGCTACTTCACATCTATCTCTTAACATGATCATGATAGATGGTCCAAGTCAGCTCTTGCACATGGATATTATAGGACCTTCTAAAGTCCAGTTGTCCAGTTAGTAGGAGAAAAGTGGTATGTGCTAGTAATTATTGATGATTACTCTAAATACTCATGGATTTACTTCCTAGCATCTAAGGATGAGACATTTGATTATTTTGGAGAATTAGCTCTTAGATTGTCAGTTGGTCTTCTAGAATCCCTTAGTGTCATTACGAGTGATCATGGGACTAAGTTTAAGAACTCATCCTCTCTGTTTTTCTGTGCTAAGCATGGTCTATAGTATCAGTTCTCCTCTCCTAGAGTCACTCAATGGAATAGTGTAGTTGAGAGGAAGAACAAGATCCTAGTTGAGATGTCTAGGACTATGTTAGATGAGCATGCTACTCCTAGAGGTATTGAGCTAAAGCTATTTCCACTGCATGTTATGTATCTAATAGGGTATTCTTGAAAGCCTCATTGCACAAGACTTCCTATAAGTTGAGATTTGGTCACAGCCTAGTGTGTCTCATTTTAGAGTGTTTGGTTGTAAGATCTTCATTCTTAAACAAGGTAATATTGATAAGTTTGAGTTTAGATCTTCATATGGAATCTTTATAGGATATCCTGCTAAACCTACAAGGTTACTTTTGATGAGGCTAGTCCAGAGACTAAACCAAACATTGCAAGTACACAAGTTCAGGAAGATTCAAAAAGTATCTTCCTTGAGGAGTGCAATGAAGATGATGAGGGTGTTACTCTACTTCCTCTCCAGCCAGCCGAAGCATGTACTTCATCTACTTCACTTTCAGCTGAACAGCCTACTGCAACATCTTTCTCAGCACTGTGTGGCTCTGCACCTACCTCTACAGCCCATGAGGTAGAGGCCATTACAATGTCAAGATTGTCTCGACATCTCCAGCGGCTACACCCACCAGATCAGATGATTGGAGACCTTCATGAGTGAGTTACTCTCTCTAGGTTCATTTTTCCTGACTCACATACTCATTCTGCTTTTATTACTTCCTTTGAGCTCTGTGATGTCACCCATGCACTAACTGATGAATCTTGGATCAATACCATGCACCAATAGTTAGAGAACTTTGAAAGAAACAATGTATAGACCTTAGTTAAGCATTCCCATAGTCACAATGTTACAGGAACCAAGTGGGTTTTCAAGAACAAACAGAGTGAGCATAGGGTAGTTGTTAGGAATAAGGCTAGACTTGTAGCTTAGGGCTTCCCCAGATAAAGAGATTAGACTTTGATGAGATTTTTGCACTTGTTGCTAGATTATAAGCCATTAGGATTCTCTTAGTATTTGTAGCCTAAGGGTTTTATATTGTATCAGATGGATGGCAAGAGTGTCTTTAATAATGGTTTCATAGAAGGAAAAGTCTATTTTAAACAACCTCTTGGGTTTGAGAGATCAAAAGTTTCCAAATCATATCTACAAACTGTCCAAAACTTTGTATGGTCTTTAAGCAAGCCCCAATAACTTGGTATGATAGGCTTAAGTCATTTGTGTAGAAAATAAGTTTGAGATGGGCAAGGTAGACAAGACAATATTCCCCCTTAGGCTTGGAAGTGATCTTCTCTTAGTTCAAATCTATGTGGATGATATTATTTTCAATAGCTCATCTCATGCTTTAGTTTTCAAGTTTTCAAATACTATGAGCAGGGAGTTTGAGATGAGCATAACAAGGGAGTTGACACACTTCCTTGGATTCCAAATCAAGCAAATGAGGCAAGGTATATTTGTGCATCAAGCCAAGTATACTAAGAACCTACTTCGATGCTTTGACATGGAGAGTAGCAAGCCAATCTCAACCATGATGGCTTCTACAATGACTTTGGATCTAGATGAGGACAGTGAGCATGTTGATCAGAAGGAGTATTGCAGCACGATCGGCTCCCTTCTCTATCTCACGACATCAAGGCTGGACATACACTTCGCAGTGTGTCTGTGTGCTCGATTTCAGTCTTCCCCTCACACATCTCACCGCCAAGCATTGAAATGCATATTTAGGTACCTTCAGTTTACTCTTGAGTTCGGACTTTGGTATTCTTCTTCTTCCCGCATCTCTCTGCATGCTTTATCAAATACAGACTTTGCGGTTCTAGGATGGATAGGAAGAGTACTTGGGCACTTGTCATTTTTTAGGCACATCTCTTATCTCTTAGTCCTCTAAGAAATAGCCTTCTATTGCACAACCCACTGCAGAGGTTAAGTATGTAGCTGTTGTCAATAGTTACTCTTAGATTCTTTGGATCTTATCTACTCTCAGGGACTTTAGGTTAGATTTAGGTAGTGTTCTACTTTTCTGTAATAACACTAGTGCCATTAACATAGCTAAAAACCTTATGCAACATTCTAGGACCAAACATATAGACATCAGGTATCACTGTCTTAAAGACCATGTAGAGAAAGGGGATCTTGTCTTGCACTTTATTGAGTTTGAACTCCAGATTACTGACATTTTCACAAAACCTTTGAATTATTCTCGGTTTTCTTACTTGCAGGGAGAATTTGGGGTTATTCATCATATGGGATTGATGCGAGGGGGAGTTTCCTTTACTTGCATGCATGTATAATATATATTGCATATCTACCTTCAATTCTTGCATTGTAACATAATCTAAAACTTTGTCTATTATCCATGCTTATATGTTGTACTCATACATGACTGCTTAAATGAGCTTTCCTTATCATATGCTTACATGTGTAGCTTAGCATGTGTCATAACTACCATTATAACAATTGCTCAACTTGAACTAAAATAATTCAAGGGTGAATTATTTGAATAGTTTAGTTTTAGGGTCATTTTTTGATTCCTGCCATAGCAAAGTACTTAGTTGAGTTTTGAAACTGAGCTAGCTTAGGTATAGCTTTTTAGTTCCATTGTGAATCATTTAGTAGCTCTTGCATTTTATTGCTTTAAATTATCTCAATTGTGCTTATAATTTTATCTTAGCACTTTTTCTCATGAGACTACTTGCCATTGCACTTGACATAAACTCAGGGGAGTTATACATGACCAAGATAATTTTCTTAAGCTCTTTGCTTGATGTGTTTGACAAATAGTTTGAGATCAATCAAATTGATAACATGAACTTAATTCAAAGTGGTTGAAACTCAGGAGGTAGTTATAGATGGCACCTAGTTTAGGATTTGCTTTACTGAAATAGACCATACAAATGTAAGTTACAATTTGGTTAATACTCAAGAAGCAGTTGTAAATGACTCTTAATCTAGGACTTATTTTACTAAGATGGATCATTCAAATGTGAATTACAATTTGGACTGAAGCTTAGGGGACAGTTGTAAATGGTTCATAATCTACAACTTACTCTACCAAGATAAGTCATTGATCTAGTCAATTGCAACTATATATTCAATAAGCCTTTAGCTTAAGTGAGTCCCTTTGGATCTCTTTAGCATATTTCTTGCCAGACTTACAATCTTAGCTCATTTTGCACTTTGCCCTATCATGACTTAGATTAGTATCTCTCTACCTATACATGTGAATTTGATAGCCTGACATATTTTTAAAATCATGTAATCACTTCAAGCTAGTTGTGGCCTACTATGCTATATATGTTCGTACATGACACAGCAAGCTAATTTCTTAAGCACGGCTTGGTGAAATCTTTTTCATTGACTTGGATAATTTTCAATGCTCATAATCCAATTGAAAACTGAAAATTACCACACAAAAAAAGTAATTCTAGCCTTCTAGTCTTTCCTGGTTTCTTCCTTTCCTTTCTCGATGAATTCGTTGTCAAAAAGGGAGAAATTGTGGCAAAAATGCATGATTTAGGCTAAGAGGAGAAAATGATATTTCTGAATTTTATTGAAAACCTTATTGGGTTCAAGCTTTATCTCATTATTGTTCTTTCATGCGGATTTAGAATGAGATTTTTCCAAGTTCAAGTGGTTTTCGAGTGCTTGTATTGAAAATCTACTCTTTCTAGTTTCTTCACTCTATTTTCTAGCTCACTTGGCCATTTTTATCTTCTATTCCTATGTTGATCCATGTTAAGTTTCTTTGTGCAAAACTCTCTTCAAGTATTACCAATGTGTTAATCAAGGGGAGATTAGGACATCACGTGAGTTGTCACTGGTCAATATATGATAAGCAATTGGCACATTTATTGAGTTGTATTTTGGTCATGCAAATGAACCACAATTTTTAGTGTTACTGGCAATGGGTGGTCTGATTGATTTGTAGAACCAGTCAGACCATTGTGCATGGGCAGTCTGACCATCCTACAGGGCCGGTCTGACTGACTGAATTGGATTGTGATAAAAAAAAATGTACAGGGTGGTTTGACCTACATGGGATGAGTGGTCAAACCAGCCAAGGTATCTTTTGTGATTTTTGGGGATTCTGATCAAACACATGTGTAGGACTATTTGAAGATGAGTTAGCACTAGGTGTCATTGGAAATGGAGTTGTGATTGGCCTAGTAATGGTGGTCAAACCGATTGTGGCATTTTGGGTTGATCAAGGTGAGTTGTGCTGAGTTGGTTTGAGTTGGGTTCAGGCTTGGGAGCCATGATGGTTTGTGTTGCATTGTTTGATGCAAGTTTTTTACTAACATGAGTCAAGTGAATGGAACTTCTGCTCGATATAGTTGCTTGGTTTTTGGATGTGCAAGTGGCTTGGAGGACGTGATGGTTGCTGGAAATGAACCAAGACTAGGCTAGGGTGCTAAGATCCGGAGTGGTCATATAAGTCCTAATAAGGCTACATGGCTCAAGCAAGAGCACAGAGAAGGCAAGGATCATGGAGAGGTACATGTGATACGCCAAGTGACGAGACTGATGCACGTAGAGATGGTTCAAGAAGTCCAAATGCGTGAAGATGTGATGGCTAGTCGTTAGGCACTACGGACTAAGTGTCAAAGCATCTGAGATGCTTTGAGCTGAAGATGAGGACAGAGTTAAGGGAAGGTACTGAAAGCTTCATCAAGGGCATTTTGGGAAATTCCTAAAATCAAACTTGAGGCCTACACCAAAATCGTGGCATGAGAACGCACAAAGGATGTGGTTTAGGGTTAGGATAAAGTCAGTTGTGTGGGGTGGATCAAACATTAGTGTGTTAGTGGGTTGATCCTTATAAGCGCTTTGAGAAGTTTGCGTGAGTGTGTAAAACCCATGTTAGTAAGGTTGACAGGTTTCCCTGGTAAGCTTAATGGGTTAATATTTAGAGGGGAGAAGATGAGGTAGTAACCAAGGATTCTAGGGTTATGTTTTCTTCTACCACCTTATCTCCTTCCATAGTTGCAAGAGAGAAAGTTGTGAGAGGGAAGAGCAGTGTTGTGGCTACACCATGTAATCATCAATGAGCATGTAAACATCATCCTCTAGTGAGAATCAATCAAAGCCTTCTTGTAATCAGGTTTGTGTTTGTATTCTTACTTCGTTTTGTTTATTCTTGAGTTTAATTTGTGATTTTGTGGTTGTGGCTATTCTAAGTCGATCTCTTGCTTGGATTCCCTTGCAAGAACATGTGAGAATAGATATGAAAGTTCTCATACCTTATATCCTCACAAGTAAGAAGTAATTTGTGATTTAAGATTTTTGGTGTTCTTGTGGCCTAGATTCGATTCTCCTCAATTCAATGTATTGAGGCCAAGAACCTTGTGATTCTTAATTAGTTTAAGTTCTTGATGGCTTGAACAAGTCTCATGCAAAACTTCAAAATGTTTGGATAAGATTTGTGAAAGTTCTTAAGATTTGAGCTTTTGTCCCGAGAAGATTTCAGACAACGAATAGGAGACTGGTTAGATTGGCCCTAGTCATGCGGTCTGACTAGCCAGAGGTCAGACCGGCATTACCCCGGCGGTCAGACCGTCCGCAATGGTTAGACCGGTCCATCAATGGCAGTCTAACCACCCTTGGGCTGAAATGTATTGATTTTATTGGCTCTTGTTTATAGCCTTATCTTGCTAAGTCCAAGTGGTGTAATATAAGCTTGGTGACTATCATAGTCACTTAAGTAAAGATTGGAATACCTAAGTAAGAAAAGATTTCAAAAATCATTCACACGTTTGATTATCAACATTGGTCCTACAATATGTATGCACCTATCAAGGCATTTGTAAAGCACCATATTTCCTGCTGAAGGCTATTCAACAATAGGGGTCTAGATTAGGGGTGGAAACGGATCGGATACGGTCGAATAGTCTCAAATACGAATACGAATCTATATTTTTAAAACGAATACGAATACGAATTCGAATATTTTCAAATACGGATACGAATATTCTCGAATACGAATACGAATATTTTCGAATACGGATTTTCTCGGATACGAATATCGGATAAAACGGATTCCTAACGGTTTTGCCGATTTTTCATCGGTTTTTGA
Organism: Dendrocalamus sinicus; assembly: GCA_036346575.1. Classification (NCBI taxonomy): domain Eukaryota; kingdom Viridiplantae; phylum Streptophyta; class Magnoliopsida; order Poales; family Poaceae; genus Dendrocalamus; species Dendrocalamus sinicus. Next base: position 23,696,303 of record CM070665.1, read on the forward strand.
CCGGTTACCAGTTTTAAACCGCCTAAATTCAAGTTTTGAATCACAAAATTTGTACGGATTTTTCATGGGTTCTAAAAACGGATCGAATACGAATCGAATAGTCTCGAATACGGATACGGATACGAATATTCTCGAATACGAATACTCTCATATACGGATACGAATATTCTCGAATACGAATACGAATATTTTCGAATATGGATTTTGCTTACCATATTCGGATTTCTCTCGGATACGAATATCGGATAAAACGAATTATCCGTTACTATTTTCCACCCCTAGTCTAGATGAATGCCATGGACTATCTCTTAGACCAAGACCAAAAAGGACCTCATAAATTAAATTAGCTCTTGAGCTCCAATTTGATAGGAGTTGACTTACTAGCTTTTGCCAACTGGTGGCTAATCACTTGTGTCTTGTGGCTAATGGCTACAGTTTAAGTCCCACTAATTACATAGACAAATTATTAATAGATTTTTTAGAATTTGATCCTGCGACTATTCAGTTCCATCCATCCGGCCAGCTCTGTTTTAACATAAGAAAACATGAAGGCAAATCTCAATCATTGCATCGTATTCGGGTGGAATATTAAGGCAAGCTACCGGAGCGATTAGGTACTATTTGGAACGTGCGAGTTCAACAAAACTCCAATATAAGGCCTCGTTTAATCTAGTTTTTTTAACGGTTTCTGCCTTCCGACTATTGGTTTTTAGTTGAAATTGTACTATAACAACTGCTAGTTTATTCTAAATCATTCGATTAAAAAATAAAAAAACACCGTTATATCTCCACGGATAATACAAAGAAAAAGGGGTAAAATAAAAGGCAAAAAAATTAAAAACCCAAATTAAGAAGCTAACACGTTAAATTACACAGTTTCCAGCTGAAATGTTGGAGGGCAACAAAGTAAGAGCCAGTTTGGAACCTATGAAAGAAAAGAAACATAAGAATATGAGGGGGAAAATATATAGGAATAGGATGTCATGCACGTAAGGTTGAGCAGTTCAGGTGCCTTTCAAATGCGCCGGCGACTTTTCATCGCTAGGTACTATATCAGTTCCATATATCCAGTCCTGATCCAGTGAACAAGATTACATCAAATTAAAGTTCGTTCTATCTGTGCCTTAAGATAGAGAGAGGACAGCAAGCAGCAGCTCCCAACGAACACCTTTGGCATTGTCTGAGATGATCATCACCATATGTCTGGACTCTATATGTGTAATTAAACGTATAATGGCCCAATGTACAGGCATGTTGTTGCGCAGCTAGCGTACGTTGAAAGGCGTTATGAATGCGAAAGCTACACACGGTACGTACGTTGCAGTTTCACTGCATACAACAGTGTACCGTTATGTACGTGCTGCCTGCTCCTAGCTATGGTAGGGTAGAACGGGACCACCAGAAACTGTGTTCTACAGTGTGCACACATCTCTGCGGAACGGAACGGGAAAGTGATTGTTGGTACGTATATGAAATAGATGGAACTGCTAACCAATTCGAGCGTTTTGTATTGAGCATTCGGATTTTTTGCTATAGAATTTTGTCTCGAGATTTATGCTCTTGCCTTTCTCTGTGGCTCCGTGGAGAGCTCTAGTGATGGCTCCGATGAGTTAAGGATAGGGTTCGGGTTCAGGTTCAATTTAGGTTCATCGGAGTCCCCCGAATTTAGAGGGAGGTTGAGGGCAGTAGCAGACGGATAGTGGACGATGCCGGTGGTAGGGCAATGAAGCGGCGGCAGCGCCTCGGCCGTGGGCCAAAAGAGGGTAGTGGAAGTCGGCAGGTGCAACAAGGAGCGGGTGCGACAAGGATGAGTAGTTAGGAGGTGGCGATAGCTGCCAGACATGAGGAAGAAGAGCGACGCGGGGGAATTTTGTCGAAGAGGAAGAAGAAGGTGAGGGTGTGGGGCGGCTCGTCAGAGAGGAGGAAGAAGGGCGGCATGGGAGGGAGGGAGGCAGCCGGCAGGAGCGATTGCGAAGGCTCACCGGTGGGCAGCTCTGGCGCTAGGGATGGCGATGGCACGGTGACAGCGGCGAGTAGGACCGACAGCTGCGGTTTAGGGAGGGAAGGAGATGGGAGGGGAAGATAAAGAATATCTATGATTTAGGGGAGGAACAAGATCCTTTAAATCTAGATCCAACATCTTAAATTCAATTTCCCTTTAATAAATAAATACTCAAATGTTCCCTAAACATCTTCCAAAATAGATATACCTTTGACCGGATGGGATAACTACGTTTGGCCATCCTTTCTCTTAGGACCAAGGCTAAAGCATAGACGCTAGGTCATTACAGTCGAATAACAATTTCTGTTAAACCCCAACCTTTATGCTCTGGATTCTCCCCTACGGCTACTTAGGACCAGTTTACCATCGTTGCGCCGTGATGTAAAACGTTTAGTCACGCGAATCTTTACTGGCCATGGTAAAACGTTTCTGTTATACCTTATGGAAAAGATCGTCAGTAGTGAAGCAAAAGCATGTTCTGAAAACCGCTTGACGAGCTGGTGGCTTCGGCGTGGTGGATGCGCGTGGAGCCCCGTAGAGCATATGGGCCGGAAGTGTCACGGCCTGGAAGAGGATGGCCTGTTAGCCAGCGTCTCTTTGGTCCCAAATCAAGCTCGGCCCGGCCGGACTCGGCGTGCGCTGCCGGCTCCATTTCGTTTCACCTCGCCTCGTCTCATGCAGCTGGCTCGGCTAAGGGTAAAGGGTCTCAGGCTCTCGGTCCTCTGGTGCATAGATGTGCATCTCACTGCACCGTCTCATGTGAAGCTTCATAAAACCTGTGTACGGCGTACGTATGCGGTCAGTTGGATTGTGTGCTGTCTCTGCGACTGCGAGAAGCTCATGCCACGGATAGCCAAGGCACACATGCCCTTGTTCTGCAGCAGCCTCCAGCAAAAACAGCAGCGGCTGCTGCACACGCAACAATGCTCATCTCAGATTCTCTGTCACTACCTCGTGTGGGTGTCGTAGTTGGAGATGAGGTTGATGTGGGGCCAAGTAGCCACTGGCCTTTGGATTAGGTCATTAGGGTTCCAACATACCAAACCTTGGGTGTTAGTATCATTAGCACTTGGATCCAAACCAACCCGTGATTGAAGCAGGTATTTGCAGTAGTACTAGTATTTTTGTCTACAGTTTACCGAACAACCCAATAGAGTTCACTTAGGAATGTTTGGTTTGCGGTACCAAGTTAGATGGAACAGTCACGTTCGGGGTGGTGTGATTCGCTCGATTTTATCGAACGATACGATACAGCATCTGGACGGAATATTCCTCACCAAATCAACGAAATAAAATCATCTAGTTCAGAATGAAACCATTCCATTCCACAAATCAATGGTCTGACCAACAAGGAGGTGTGTTTTGGCAAGTTTTGTAATTTTTGGGAATTTGATTGTGGTGTGGTTTGTTTAAACCTAGGTTAGTGTATTTATGTTATATGAAACATGTATGTATAACATAGGTCAATTTATAAAGAACTTGTGCCCGAAAATGATTTCTTTATCTTTAGATATATGCAATGAGGTTTGAAGTTAACCATGATCAATGGTAAGGATTAAAGCTACACTCATGAGGAACTGAGACCCAGAATGATCAAGGATACCGGGAGAGATGGCTGAGCTTAAGCATGGCATAAGAAAGGTAGGAAATGTTGAAAGAAAAGTTCAAGCGACGGGTTGCATCAAGTGGCTTGATCGATCCAAGTGAGATGTGGTCCAGTGAAGTTAGAAAAGGAGGGACTTGCTGACGTGTGGCAAGCCAATAGTGCACATATACATGAAAAGCACGATGATTGCTCGCAAGGAAAGATGGAGACCAAGTCAAGGAAGAGTATTTTTGTAAGCTTGCCAAATACCGAAAACCATGTAGATCAAAACTGCGATGCTTGAGCAGCATTTAGGAAAGCAAACAATAGTTTAAATCAAGGAGATACTGAGAAGATCAAGTGAATCAGAGGCAAATGACTTAGTGGATTTGGGCCCATGTGCTTTAAAAACCGTGCATGAGTTAAGTGCATAAGTAAAGTCCGTGTTGTGTGGGGTTAATGGGTTTTCCAAAATATACTAGTAGATAGTATCCATTAGGGTTAGATAATGGATGGCTGCCTCATCTATTTAGCGGATTAGGGATGGAATGCTACAAGCCAACCATTCATTCCAACCTTGTGTTCTAGGGTTAGGGTTTGAAGAGTAAGTGTTGTGATGTGTTCCCTTATCCTTCAGGTGGAGTGATCATAAAACCTTCATTCCTAAGTAGTAATAAATTAATTTTGTTCATCAGTTATTGTGTTTTCTTGATTTGGTTGATTTACTCTTGTGCTTGTTTATTTTTTTTATATTTTATCTCCCTTTCTTTATCTTATTGTGTGCTAAGGATGTGTAAGTGGTAGGGATGAATTATGATAAACTCCCATCCATCTAGGCATATGATCTTGCAAGTTCTCAAAGTTGCTTGGCTTTGCTTTAATTTGAGCTCATCTTGAGACTTCTTGATCCTAGGTTTTTTGCTTTGAATTTTTGGGAAAAATAGCTTGCTGTTACATGTGGAAACTCATCTAGAGTTGTCTTGGCTATCTTGTACCCACAAGCAAGTCGTATCCCATGATTTTGATGTTTGTCTTTGGAAAAGATTGGAACTTTGAGCAAGATCTTTATGATCCTTGGATGAATAGATTCTTGAGACCCTTAACAAAATGCATGCAAAGTTTCAACTCATTTGGTTAAGGATTTTGGGAGTTGCAACTTCTTGGTTTTAGCTCAGGCTAATTTTCTATTCTGTGAACAGCAGAGCAATCGGACCGCCCCTAGGCTTGGTCCAACTGGCAACTGGTCAAACCGCCAGCTTCAAGCCGGTCAGACCTCTCACCAAAAATCGCACTCCTAAAGGTGATCTGACTGGTGAGGAGCTAAGATCTTCTTTAGGATTTTTGAGTGTGTTGCTTTACTCTTAGCTTCCAATTCTAATCTTTATAGCTATATAGCTACTAAAGTGGAGAATTAATAAATACTTAGAGAAAAATTTTAGAGGCAACATTTACCCCTCTGTTGGTGTACCAGTCCCACACTAATGTTAGGCAGTGACCAGCTTCCTTTCCCACGAGCCCATTACCATGTAGATGATTTCATTTCTGCATTTGACAATAGAGACACAATTTTTTTATTTATTTGGCCTCAATGTGCCATGTTAATTTGAAAATTGGCCCCATGCGCCACAAAATTGGAAATATAGCCCACTTAGCGAGCGCGGAAAGACCCGAGGGTGATTCATGGAGTGTACCGTGCTACCCGGGTACAGTAAGCACCTGCCACCGTAGCACCCCCACACAACGCAGCACTGCTCGACTGGGTACAGTAGGTGACAGGCCCCACCGAGGTGCCACACCCCATGGTTGCGGCATGACCCAGGCGAGGTGCCACCCTCCCGTGCTGCGGTAGGCACCAGGGCAGGTGCCGTGCTAGGGAGGCGCGGCACCATGGTCTACAAACTTTTTTCGAAAAGAAAATTTGAAGAATAAATGAGGAAAGCAAAAATTTGTGAAACTCGCGATATAGATGATTTGAAACATCGTTACTATATTTTATTGGTTGTGATCTTGTCATAACAACTACGAAGTCCAATTTTGCTATGGGGCTTGGAGATTACAAATGCACTCGTATGTAGCAAATTGATTTTATCTTCGGACCGAAGCTAAAGTGTGAGGCACGGAACCTAAAATATATTAGAGTTACCAAACAGAGCATACTATTCAGCTAATTGCTTCTGACAACGGTACATAGCGACACAAACATCTAGACCATATAAACATGCATGCCCTTAGGACAAAGGGAAAATAGGGCAGGTAGGATGGGGAAGTAGGGCGGGATGGCCCGATCTACTGCATGGACCAACGCCATATGCCCTTATTTGCGAGCTCAGCATTGTACTCCTCGTCGACTGTCGTGTCCGCTATTTCGCGCTTTCTCTCGTGCTCCTTCTCACGAGCCTTGCATTCTCTATGCCTGCACACCTCGAGGTGAACTTGTGTCTCCTGTTGGATACGCTGGTTGTGCTCTTTGTTGCGACGCCGCTCCTCCCTCCAGTCGCAGTCCCTATTGGCACCCCACTCCTCGCAGCCGAGTCGCCACTAGTCATGTGGGTGGATCTCTTGGTTGATCTAGCTGTGGTGCCATATAGCGGATCCGGGGACTATGGCTAAATGGGAGAGGATTTTAGCATGTGCTTTCAAAGAGAAATGGTACGAGAATATATTGTGAACAGTCCTTATCGGCTGCCAGTATCACCCCGTGTCCCAACTGCGGTTGGGATAGTCCCCAGTGTAGTTAGTACAACCCCAGTAACGCATGCCTAGGCTCAGCCACTCCTTGGACTTGAAGAACTTGCATGTATCTCTGCACCAACAGAGGGGGTGGCATGTCCCCCTCGAGCGGGTCTTGTGGTGATTCCTTAGTAGGATTATTGAGATAGGGGTTGCTACAATGCAGGGCGTTGTTGTGGGGAGGTGCCCTCCTGGTATGCTCCTTTTGTTCATCGCAAGCTGCAGCAGCCCTTATGAGTCGGCGGATCTCCTCCCACTGCTGCTCCATCTGAGCGAGCTAATGTTGTAGTCTTGATGCAGGAGAACTCGGTACAGAATGGGTACTAATATGCCGAGTTGGCATGGCGTACGTGGCTGAAGTGCAATTTGATTTGTTCAAATTTGTAGCTATTAGGCATCTACCCCGACAAGCAGTTTTGTGCAGTTTTGCATCACATCGTTGTGGAAAGATGCCTCATTAGGTCACATCGTTGTGGAAAGCTGCCTTATTGGGTCACATCACTGCACACAACTCCCTTGTTGGGTAAAAACAATGGAGTGATCCATACAAATTAGTGTGATCCAGAGACGTCGAAACGGTATTAACAACTTGTAACTGTCTATTAAGCTTAAGGCGTGGATACGTATTGTACAGACATACATCATACAGAGGAGTACATATAAGAATGCAATGATATTGAAGACAACATACATAAGCTCATGGTATGTCCGTCTGCCGCTTGGTCTAATGATGTAGCTGGTCCTCAGGGAAGTTAAGCCTGTCAGGGGAGCAACGTGTGTCTCGGAGATCATAGTACAAGGGCTATGTGGTAGGTAGGGCTGTGGAGAAGTCATTATAGGTGTCATGCTGAGGCCCAAGCATATCATTGACCCAGCGAGTCAAATAGGGGGCAGCATCCTGTGGAAAGGGTACTACTGGGTTAGGGCAGAGATTTCAATGTTTGCAATGTGTAGTCGTGCTGGAAGGCATTTACCTACAGAGTCCCATATGCAGATGACGAAGCTTGGCCTAACTGTCCAAATTCCTCTCTCCACATCTACGAATTCCATGGGATGTGTTAGTTCAGCATAGCGTGTAATAAAAAAATTGCGTTAGCTACATTACAGCATATTAGCGTACGTGGTTGTATGGATGATGATCCTCCAGGGCAGTTACTGTCGTAATGTTGAACGATGTATCTTGCATATGTCTGACCGAACCACTGGTCACGCTCATGTAGGTGCGACTGAATGCACTGCGTGAATGTGCCCAATGCATCGGCCTCATCAGGAAAGACTTAAAACCGCTGTCCAGAGTCCTACCCCATCGGCTCGATAAGGAAGTCCGATCCTACGTCTCCCTCTATGACAACAATGGATACAGCAGACTGTTGTCTACTCACAAGTGTTGTAAGAACAAGTGGTAGTGTGAGACATGTTCAAAATGAGTGCACTAACAAATAATGAGGACAACAACTTGGAGTTGGCATACCGCTAGCTCGAGCCGTGTGGAGGATGAATGACCACAGTTACAAAGACTCCCAGACTGCGACGGACGTGCAGAGAGAGGTGCCGAAGGCTGTAGGGGTGGAGGCTGTCCTCGGTGTCTGCCCTGCAGTATGGCAACATCGCTATGCCGACCACAACTGGTGATCCTTATTGCAGCCCTCACATCATCGTAAATTGTGTGCATCGCACCGAGAGGTGCTCCACGGTGTTAGTCCTCCCACGGTATGGAGCATCATCAGTCTCGCGAGAGATACGATGAAAGTGGTCGTACTGTAAGGAAACTGTGAATAAGTTAGGAACATGTTGCTGCAGAAGAAATCTAGGAAGAATGTTTTTCTATCTCGTCATGGTGTACCGCCAGGTGAGGGTCTAGACCTACTCGTATGATGGCATCGTGCATGACCTTCACCGGACGCTGTGGCGTTAGCTTAGTAAACCTGCACCTGGTGCGTGGAACATACAACCTCAAGTACAAATAGTACGTGTCTGTAGGATCATATGTAGCAATCAGAGCGGAGTGAATGATTACCTCCACTTCTTGATACCTGAAAACAAATCTCAAACCAAAAGTAAAATAATATAACTTACCAGATGCGGATTTTGACAACAAGACGCTTGACCCCTCGCTTGACCCCTTTGCACGTGCTCGATGAAGGTTTTGACTGCTGGGTGTTTGATGCTCACTCAATTGATCATTTGATTGCTCACATAGTGTTGATCTCTAACCGGTTTGTACGTACTCGTAATCTTCAAAATCAGGAGAACTTCTTGATCACTTGCACTCGACTGATCTCCCTGTTGATCCTGTTGGCGACGATCGAGTAGAGACTCGGCGTGCAATTAAATCGATGAAGGGACGTTTTCTCGCCACGTGCAACTCTGCTTGGAACAAGAACAAGTCAAAGACAACGCCTAGAAAAATACGCCGCTAGCACCAACAAATTTTTAGGAATAGATCATATCTTTTATTTCTAAAACATGTTTTATGGCTATAAAGTTCCCTCCCGGCACCCCTCAAATCCTAGCACAAAATCTTTCTCACCAAAGCCCCATAAAAATCACACGATAACTCTTAGCCTCTCCCTACTTGTATAGGCTAACGCCCCAAACGTGTCCTCATCAAACACGAACATGAGATCCTATCTCTTCTGAAAATTAAGGGACCTAAAACCCTTCCAAACACGGGTTTTCCAATATCTCTAAACCTTCCAGATTATTGACTCCTTCCATAATTTCTCTAATCTCATCATGTGACGAAGCCTCTAGGATAGCATCTCCTGTATTTTCATCACGCATCATCATCTCACGTGTCAAAGCCTCCAAGAACGTACCTCCCGTAGCTTCTCCACGCATCACCACTTTTGATCTCCACATGCTCTAGTGTGAGCCCGATCACCTCATGATATCTTTGATCGTCTGGACCTCAAATTTTCCCATACTAGTCCCAGTCCTTCTCGTCACCAACCACGACCTTCTCCACGCCCAACCTGCACATGCAAACACCAAAGAACTTTTTCCTCAACACAAGTTCTTCACAACTTGACCAACATTAGTCCACACACTCGTATCACACCTTTCACCATCCATCAACATCAACCAGGTCAGCCACGACCACAAATTCTATCGCTTTCCAGAAATCAGCCTTAGACCACACATTATGACCTCTATGACTGCCATGCATAGGCCGGTCAGACCTCTGGCTCAATGAGTGCTTGAAAACCACAAGTACTCGAGAATTACTGTCGCTTCGCTCAGAACACTTGCAAAATACAAGCATCGTACTACCAACTACAACCACTAATAGTTCCATTGATCACCGACTATCGATCACAAAGTCTAAGACAATTGATCGCTAAGTCTACGGCTATCCATCACCGACTAGACACAGATGCAACGACAACTGAGTACGTACCTAGTACTGTAACACCGACCACCGAGTACGTACCTAATACTGTAGCACCAACCATCGAGTATGATGAGGACATCTCGGTTGGACTGATTACACAAGCTAAAAAGATTAATCAATAGGTGAACTCGTTTCTTGTTTAAGTTAAATATTAATTTAGATGAGAATTGGTTGCTACCTAATGCTAGTATTTTAATTGTTCTTAGATTTATGCGAGAGGACGGGAACACCAAAAGAAGATTGCATGTTATTAGCGTGACAACTATAAGATTTATGTGATACATGAGAAGATGCATGGTTGTTTTCACAAGGCCCAAGGGAGTAAAGAAATCAGCAAAGGACACGTGGGAATTAAGGATGTGAGAAACTTTCCAATTTCATTGATTTTTGCATGCATGGAGGACATCTCAGCCGACTCATCAAAACTCAAAGAGCTGTGTTCTATTTAGCCACGTACATGTGAGATGTTGGCGTGTATTTTTTTTAGGAACCAAGTCGGTTTATGTTACGTATAGCAATCGGGTTCGACTACTATGGCTGACCCAACGGGAGAGTACCACCTCTATATGTTTTGTTGTACGCACACTTTGGAAAAGACAAATCACATAGAAAACTAATCTATTATTTTCAAAGAGCTATACACTTATTCTTCCTAGGGTTTGGCATATGGTTTAATCTAGAGGGGAATTGGGTGTTCTCAACCCCATTGTTCTTATAATTCCTTGTGATTTGCAGGAGCAGTGACATGTCTACTTTTGTGGTCGAGTAGACGGGATCACGAGCATGTGGTTGGGTGAATTCTTTTATTGCAGGTTGATGTTTTAACAGTGGTTGGTGCAATCTGTTCGTCAAGTTGCATGGATCCAAAGTTATCCTTGATCCTACGTCATGAAGATCAGGCACCTCTGATCATCTTGGTATCAGAGTACGGATGCCACGGTAGAATCAATTTACCCATAGTTATATTTATTTTTTTATCCTATACACAAATGTCAAACAAATTTTCAAACTCTAGTTTTTGCATCTGTTAATTTCATGAGTTTTATTAAGTTTTGATCCATTAGAATTTTTGTTTATGTTCTAATCATTGTGTTCCTTTGTGTCGCTTAATTTTTGTGCCTATACAAATCCTAGAAAATTTTGCTAGTTGAATTCCTCAATTAGCATCGAGAAACAAATTCTACGCCATGTGTTGAATAGACAACCGATCCATGTGGGAATTCCTGGCAGAGACAAAAGTTGGCTAGTTATCCATCCGAACTGGGTTCCCAAAGCCTGATCTGATTTCTTTTGTGTAGAAGTATCATCCGAAATGAATTCCTAGACATCGACAGTCATGCTTCCATCTAAAACCTCTTGGAAAGTTAGAAGCCAAATCCAATTCCCCTGTATAACTGCAGGTGGCTTGGGAGAATTTCTTGCTTGCACCAATGTGTGTCTCGACCGCACCAAAAAAACAGTCGAGCACATTATTGAGATTGTGAGCATCACTTATATTATTTCCTTTTATCTTTGAGACTAACTTTTGATATTGTATTAAGAGCTGCTCTTGATAATAATTACACTTGCTGAAATTTTTGGACTTTCCACGAAGAAAATTTAAAACCTTACTATCGGCCACAAGACAAGAAAAGACAGACGACATAAAGAAAGAACCTCGGCAAAAAAAGAGTAAGAAAAGAAAAGTGATCTTTGACCGAATTGGGGTTAGCTAACTCTTGTTCATGATTTTTAGATTGTGTATTTTATTTCTTGAGCAATCTTGTACCCTTATATTCATATTCTTGCAATTAGCTAGAGTCTCTCCTAGTACTTGGTGCAAAACGAGCTATCTAATCCTCAATTTCAGATTGCCTCTATTTAGCTCATTCCTTTGTTTGCATTGAGTCACATTGATCTTTGCATGTGCGTTCATATACTTCACTTAAACCTATTGGATCAGCACTTAGGTAAAATATTCTAATTTGGATTATTACTTAACTTAACAATATCAAGAATTTCAAATTGCATAAGTTAATATTTTCCCTCGAAGCTCCACAGATAAGCCATTGTTATAATAGTGCTTGTGCAATTGAATTCGCTTAATCTATCACCTTGTGTTGTCTTCCGCCACCAAAGTGTGTGCAGCTCTTCAATTCCATCAAGGATGCATAAGAACTTCAATTGGTAAGAGAATGTGAGGTTGAGTGAATTCCACAAATAAAACTTTTCACTTCCACATACATAGCTTTTCTTGTTGTTTGTGCTAACCATGGCAGAAAAAGAAGGAGAACAAGCATATGTTACACAGGCTGACCTTGAGAAGCTCACAAATGATTTCAATGCACAGTTGAATGATAACATGAGCATGTTGAGGAGAGAGATACTAGAGGAGCTTCGCAAAGAGCAGGGCCCAGTTGGCGTCCATAAAAGAGGTGTTGAGCTTGACGAGACCGATGAAGAGAGGGCTGCATGGTTCGTTAGAGAAGCTCAAGCAGATCGAGCCGTTGCTAACGCAGTTCAACAACCCTTTCCCGGGCGTGGGGGAGGTGTTTTTGGTGTTGACCATGGCCAAGGGAGAGGTCGTGGCCGTGGGCACGGCGGTGTCGCCCACATTGAGGACTTCGACGATGACTTTTGGCTACACTGCAACGACAAATTATCAACACCATGGCCATTGTCATGATGACCCCCGCGTGAAGGAAAAATTTGGGAAACTCAAATTCACTATTCCTAAATTTGAAGGTACTTCCGATCCAGATATCTATCTCACATGGGAGTTCACGGTGTAGATAAGATCTTCTAGATGCACAATTATTCAGATGAGAAGAAGCTATACATGGCCTCACTTGAGTTTGATGGGTATGCGTTGATTTGGTGGGAGCAAGTATTGAACCAAAGAGAAGATAACGGGGATACTGTTATGTTGTATACCTCGGATATGTTGGTTGTCATGATTCCATACCTTACAACATCGATGTCGTGGAGCAGAGACTATTTCTCTAAGTCAGATGCATGCGAGTTAACCCATTGCGTGAACTAGCTAACTTTCGTGACCCTCCCACCGCTGTCCCTAGTTCAGCACCATCGGAATGCCAAACATGTTTCCTGGCCTCCTCATCCAACTATTTTCACATGGCCTCGAGCTTCCACCTTTGGTTCTACATACAGGACTATGGGGACTAGCTCTCTTGTTGATGACGAAGACTGGAATCTGTTGTTCTGTGGTGGAGCTCTTCTGACCTTGGAGAAACTGCCAGCATTCACATGTTGAGCATGCATCCGTCTCTTACGATTCTCCATTTCTTGATGCTTGGACTCTTGGCGTATCGCCTTGCTGACCAGCTGATGGAAATCAGCATAATCATTGGAGAGGAGTTGGACCGATATGTCATCATTGAGTCCTTCGAGAAACCTTTCCTGTTTGGCTTCATCTGTAGCGACGTCTTCTGGTGCATAACGGGCCAACTGGTTGAACTTCTGCAAGTATTCATTGACAGAGCGGCTTCCTTGGTGCAATGCTCGAAATTCTCTCTTCTTGAGAGTGACAGTGCCAGTGGGAACATGAGCTTTCCGAAAGTTCCGCGCGAACTCATTCCAAGTGATATCCTGAGCATTGGTATGGGCGGCAGTGTAGGTGTCCCACCATTCTGATGCTGGTCCGTGCAGCTGATGTGAAGCAAACAACACCTTTTCTCGATCACTGCATTGAATGATATCCAGCTTCTTGCCTATGGCCCTGAGCCAATCATCTGCGTCCATGGGTTCAGTGCTGCTAGAGAAGGTCGGAGGACGCAAGCGCATAAACTCCGATAACCTTGATTGTGGAGCTTGAGCTGGCACAAGTGGAGCTGGTGGAGCAGGGTTTTTGATGGTCTGCGTCAGTAGTTGAATGAGTTGAGTCTGGTTTGCCATCATTTGAGCCCAATCAGGTTCATTTGCCGGTGGAGGGACGGACTGACTTCCTGGTTCTCCATTCATGCTGCTGTTGCCGTTGTTCCTTGTGTTCACCATCTGCTGGTTACTTTTAAGAATTAGGTGGGAGGGGACTCAAGGCAAAGGAAGGAATAGGGGATATCTTGCGCAACCCAAAACAAAATTTCAGCTTAAATAAAACATTTATTAATCTCATAATGAGTAATAGTTATGGCTGCTGACAAAACAAAAAGTTTGACAGCTCATAACAGCGTTTTATTAGCTAGCCTAACAACTCATCCTAAAGGGGTAAGGGTCGTCCTGGGGTCATCCTGCGTGGTGCTCGAGGTACGAAGCATGATCCTCCGAGGCAAAGATTGAAGTGGTGACAGGGTCGAAGAATTCCAACGATTGCCAACTATAGTTGTTTTGGAACAAGGGAAGATGCAGAAATAGGTTTTCAAAAATGACATTAAGATGAGAAAGAATTGAGATAAGGATAAGCAAAGATGAAGGGGTAAGATAAGCAAAACATTTGAAATTACTGTTTAGCAAAATAAGTCCTTAGGGTCAAACCATTATATTCTACCTACGGTCACGTCTTAGTGTCGTCATGGCTCTGATACCACCTTTGTCGGAACCCGGAGTAACGACTCCTGGATCCTCTGTGTAAATCGCACTAGTCCAGGATCAGCTAGTGCACACAGTCACAACAAAGATAATAACCAAGCACAAATGACTCAATATATTAAATAAAGGGTACGGCCTTTTGGCCAAGTCTTACATCAACGCCCATTGGCAAAATAAATGAAGGAAATAACTGCGGAAGCAAACTGATAAATAGCGGCTCAAGCTCGCCACGTGCAAATGACGAGAAGACGCGCCTACTCGTCCAGATCTTCACCGTAGTTGACGTCTTCCTTCTCTGTGTGGAAAAAGCAACGTGAGTACAAACTTGTACTCCGCAAGTCACCCGGGAAAAATGCAACATAATGATAAAGGCTTCAATGGAAGGCTTATAGGGTTAGTTTGCATAAAACAGCATTTAAGAAATACAATAAGTAGATTGAAATTGCTGAATTTAATACAGTAAGTAAAATCAATACTGGTAGTAGAAAGTAATACCGTCAGTGCCGGCTCCGACCAAACACCAACCTAACCACGGGCATCCCACCCGGACCATCTTTTCCAAAAGCTCACGTATGGATTCCATCCATCCACACGCTTTCCAAACACTCGCGGATTCCATCCATCCACAAGTTATCATCCTCTTATGGGTTCCATCTACCCACAAGGTTTTCAAAAATATTTTGAAAAACAAAATCTAATCCATGAAAAACTTTTACTCAGCATGCCCATGACCGTGGGCACGGCTATCCAGGATAGATTATACACTCTGCAGAGGTTGTGCAGCTTTACCCACAAGACACGATCATCCCATATTGCCACCGGTTACACACTTCCTTAGGTGTGCGGCGAGAGTCGTGACAAGGCCTTTACAATGCAAAGCCTTCAACCCGGTCGAGCCAACTCTAAGATTTCACCCCAGAAGGAATCCACTGCACCGGGACCCCTCTTGAGCCTAGACGAGACTTCTCATGGTTTAACCACGCTCGCCCAAGTGAGACTTCACATGGCACCAACCACGCTCACTTTCAACCTACGACTCAACTCAGATTGGGACTTCACAAATTATTCAGCCAGGGCTGTCCCATACCAGCCATGTGGTAGTACGATTAGGGCTTTGCAACAGTAGCTCATAGACCGGTCCTTAATTGACTTAGGCCCAACCACATACCCCCGTGCATGACAATCAACCACTGCGGCTCCAACCAACAGGGCATGCCTGCACCCACCACTCTAACCAATTGCCTAAGTCTAAACCAGTTTTACATTTATTTTCAAAATAGTTTCATAAACCTCATTGACTCACCAAAGTCAAGAGTTCTTATCATTTTATGTAAAAAGGATCATCATTTTATGTGAAAGAGTATCCCAAAAACAAATAATATAACTTCGCAGGGCTAAGCATTTGAATAAACTCTCTAGCCAACACTAATGTATTAACTAGAGTTTGAATCTAGGGTGACAAGGTATTGAGGAATTCAAATTCAATGGAGGGATTAACAAGTAGGCAATAACTAAATTTAAAACTGAATTGAAATACGTTGAGTAAAAATATGCATGCAACATAATTTAAATCAACATAATTTTATTTTGAAAACTGGGATCAACATGATCAAGGAAGGTGACTTGCCTTGCTCTTCAAACTGGCTTGAATCTTCGTCGAAGAAATTCCCCGAATCGTCGAAGTCTACACGTCAAAATAACCCACCAAATTCAAATAAATTCAAATTAAATTCCAATTGACTTAAAAAAATTTGAATTGAGGCTAGAACTGGATAGAGGGGAATTTTTGATGAATTTAGAAATTTGAATGGGCTAAATCGGAGTTAAAACGAGGGAGAACGGGCTCCGGGAAGTTTGAAAAGAGGGAAAAAGGAAAAAGACTGATTTTTGGATTTATTTTTCTACTGGAAAAGGAATTTATGACGTCAGCCTTGCGTCAGCGAGGAATTTCCTTTTCAGCCGGAATTAGTTTTCAAAGGAAAAATCGGATTAATGCGCCAGCATGACGCCAGCACTGGGGTGCTCCTGCTGACAAGTGGGCCCCCGGTCTATGGACCGAGTCCACGGGCCCAGGAGGAGGATGAGGTGGCGGGGGAGGAGGCTGGTGTGCATGTGGTGCTGACGGGGCGAGGGGAGCTGACGCGGCTGTCAACCGGCGGCCACGTGGCGTCCACGCCGCATAGCGCAGCTCGGCCGGCGCGCACGGATCGGGACTCTCGGCGAAGCGGCGGCGCGGCTGCCGCGAGGCGCGAGCGGGGGAGAGGAGGCCGAGGAGTTGGGCTCACCGTCTTTGCGAGGCTCGGCGGGCACTAGAGCGGTGGCGGCGAGGAAGGAGCGGCGACGGCGCTCGGGTAACGGCGGCGGCGGCCTTCCGGCGGGTTCGGACTCGGGAGGCGCCGGCACGCACGCGGCGAGTGGGGGAGCCGGAGGCGTCGGTACCGGCGAGTGGGGCGCAAATGGCCGACGATTGCTCGCCGTAGCTAGCGGCGGCGGCGGAGGCAGAGGCGCACGCTGCGGGGCCTCTAGAGCAGCGGAGAGGGGAAGCTGAGGGCGAGGGAGGCGGAGTGAGGAATGGAGGAGCTCGGGCGGGGTTTAAATAGGGGAGGGGAGGGGTAGGGTAGCCTGGCGGCGTGCTTAACCACCTGCGAAAATGGCGGCGGCGGCAGTTGCGGTGTGAGAGGGGTGTGCGGGAGTGGGGAGGTGGGATGTGGCCGCGGGGCTTGCGGGGAAGGTGAGGGAGGTGGGCGGCGCACGCGGAAAGGCGGGGGAGACCGGGTCGGGCGGGGCCGGTGGTTGCGGAGGCGGGCGCGCGCGAGGAAGACGACCGGGGAGGAAGAAGGGCTGAGAGGGAGACGGACCTGACGTGTGGGCCCGAGCGGCAGTGAGAGGGAGAGGAGGCGGCTGACCGGGTGGGGCCCGGTCGGCAGAGAAACGGGGAGAGGAGAGGGGCGCCGACAGGCGGGCCAGGGGGCGCAGAGAGAGAGGGGCGGGTGGAGGGCTCGGATGAGCCAGGGCGCACACGTGGCGAAAGGGGAAGGGAGGAAGGCGGGATGGGGGTGGGTGGCCGGGATGGGCCGGGAAGCGGACGTGGGCGGTTATCGGCCGTCCACGTGGCGGCCGGATGAGGGGGTGAGGGATTTTCATTTTCATTTTTGATTTCTGGATTTTCATAAAAGCCTAGATATTCCATTTAGCCTCAGAAAAATATGAAATAAATTCCAAAAATCTCAGAAAAATTTAGAGAATCTCTTGGAGACATTTGGAACTTAATAAAATTATTTCCAACTAATGTTGGTATTTAATTTTCATACCTTAAAATACTTTTTAATTTCAAAAATACATTTTAAACTCCTGAAAACTCAGAAAATCCAAATAAAATCCAAATAACTCCAAATGATTAATTTGACATAGAATTTTTATATAAAATCAAAATACCATTTTATTTAATAATATTTTTGGCCTTTTCTTAAAATAGTTTTCAAATTCGGGAATCCAAAAAGAAATTTTTGGCACTTAACTACTTATTTTAAATTAAATTTTTTTATTCCACTTTTATTATTTATTTATTTATTAGCAAAAATCCAGGATGTTACATATTTGGTCATTCGTATCGGTTGCAACCACGGTGAATATGGTACCCTTGTACTTGCCAGATAGGAAGGTGCCATCAATCGTCAACATGGGATGGTAGTACTTGAACGATTCGACCACCTGACAGAAGCCCAGAAGACTCTATCCAGAACAAAATAATTTGGCCATTTCATAGGATGCACTCGCTCCAGCTTGTTAATATATGTGCTCAAATTGAGTCCAAGGCGAAGACGCGCAAACGCCGAGACGAGTTGGCTCGAACACTGCGGCGGCCGAATGAGGACGATGAACAGTGTAGACACGCTCCAATGCACGACACACAGCTCATCTGGCAAACGAGAACAGCGCAAAATGGCGACCGTCGAACCAGCGACGCGAATGGCCCAGATCGGTGACACGTGGCGACCATCCGGCAGACGAACGCTGCCCTGGATGACTAACACTTGGCACGGTGGAAGGATGTGGCTAGGCCGACGGAAAGAGATGGGGCGAAGGGGTTGGGTTTCAGTCCATCGACTTTTAGGATTTTCAAAGAATTTTCTATTTTCAAAAATTAAGAGAAAATCGATTGAGTTCTAGAAAATAGCAAATGAACTCGAAAAAATTCCTTGAAGCACAAGGAACCCAAATAAAATACTTTAAACAATAATTGAAGTTTAAGTTAGTCATATTAAATCCTTTTACTTAATAAATTAAATTTAAGATTTAATTAATTCTAAAAAATCTAAATAGTGAATTTTATTTTAAAAGCTTCAAAGAAACTCTAAAAAACAGGATGTTGTACCTGCCTCTAGATGAAATGGTGTGGGGGAGACCAATCTAGAAATTTTGTTGCGCATGGGCAGATGCAACGGGGGCGGGGGTGGCAGCGCACAGGACGGCTGACATGTGGCCATGTGGGCCATGATGTCGTGGGCTAGGACTCCTTGGTGGGGCCTACCACCTGCCGTGTTTGACCGAGCAATGCCGCGCTATACGGAGGGTGCCACGAAAGCAGGTGCCTACTGTGCCTAGGTAGCGTGATGCGCGCCACGTGTCACCCTGAGTCTTTTCATACTCGTCAAAAAGGACTATATTGGTAATTTTATGGTGCATGAGACTAATTTTTAAATTATCGTGACACAACGTGACCAAATAAATAAAAGAAAATCCAGACACAACATCATGTAGCGCAAGAATCTTTCCTCACCGGTGAACGTTGCGCCTGTAGCCCTGACAAAACCAGCGATCGTGCCCACACGGCACGCTCCCCATTGACGCACCAACATCTGCCGCCGTGGAGCCCAGC
This sequence comes from Dendrocalamus sinicus, assembly GCA_036346575.1. Taxonomy (NCBI): domain Eukaryota; kingdom Viridiplantae; phylum Streptophyta; class Magnoliopsida; order Poales; family Poaceae; genus Dendrocalamus; species Dendrocalamus sinicus. The sequence continues at coordinate 23,715,417 of CM070665.1, forward strand.
GTCGTACCCTTCGTACGCAGCCGAGATCAACAGTGCGATGATGCACCGGTAAGATCACACGGAGAAAAAACCGGCATCACATGCACAAGTCGCTCAAAAGATCACGAGCGATGCTATGCTGATGCACTGCGAGCGACCACATGTGAGGCGATGAAAAACGCAATGACAGCGAGCTTCTCTCTACGAGCTCGGAATTAACGGTGTTGATCATCAATGGCATGCACGGATGGTCCAATGCGACAATAAACGCTGGCTACTCACTCCCATGGCGGATGGGGCAGGGTACAATGCGCGCGTGAGTTGTGTACCAGCCGCGCGGGCGAAACCTTCGTGGCAACGGCATAAATTTCCGACCGGTTTCCACCGCTGACAATCACGCCGGCAGCCCTCCTCCGCCGCGCCGCGACGACGGAAGTGAGTGCCGGTCACGCGGGATCACATTATGACGTCGGCGCGGGCGGGCGCATCCTGGGCGCGGTGACCGCGCCCACCGCCGCGGCGGTGCCGGTGGTCGCCACCGTACTTCATCCCGTCCGGGCCGAACAGGCGAGCGAAGCCAGGGAGCACGCCGGTGCTGCCGCACTCCGACAAGGCCACCGGGTACCGCCGGCGGTCGTGGCAGTAGGAGTAGGACATGTGGCCGCGCCGGAACGCCGCCATCGCCACCCGATGCTCGGCGGACATGGCGACTGACTCGTACCAGGGCGCGTCGCACGCCGCCGTGGCGGAGTGGTCCATGGGGTTGACGGGGCAGCCCTGGAGGACGAGGTCATCGAACTCGGCGACGAACGGCGCGTACTTGTAGTTGACCTTGTACCGGCCGCCGAGCGTGGCCCAGGCGGAGCCGTCCCAGATGGTGGCGTAGAGCGACATCGGCTTGGAGGGGAACGCCGCGCCCATGGCCTCCGTCCTCACCACCTCCCTGATCGGCGTCTCATCCACGTAGAATCTGCCAACCACAACATACACAAGTCAATCGCTCGATCATCTCAGGGCTGCCCATTGTTTCATCATCCAGGTGAATTCTTTTCTATTTTCTATGGCAAAAAAATATCTCCATCTATTCTTTTGGTAAAGAATCCAGGCAATGCGCATTAACACAGGCGCCCCAAGTTTGCCAGCGTCAGAGGGTGGTGACACAAGCAGCAGGCGGGGAGCAAAAGAGGCAAAAAAGAATTGAGCTGATGCAAAAGGCAGCGAGAAAAGGGGGGAAAGAAAGAAACGTTTCCCGTTTCAGCTTCAGCATGCAACCCGCTCAGTCCCCTGCAATCACTCACATCTAAATTCCAAATCCGCACCAGGAAAATTCCACTGCAAAAATTTATGGTGTGCTTCTTCTTCCCCGAAGTAGGCCAAGCAGATGGACAAGAGAGAAGAAGAGTAACTGAACAGCGAAGAAACACAGAGGGAGACAGAGAAGATGGCAAGAAATGAGGAGAGATGGTGGCTTGCTCACATGATGCGGTGTTGGGTCCAGAGAATGGAGTAGTGGTGGAAGTCGTCGGTGGGGTCGAAGGGGAGGTCGTAGCGCTCCTCCCTGCCGGCGCTGGTGCTGCCGTTGCCGTACACGTTGGTCTGCACCCGCCACTCGCGCCCGCGCACATTGCCCAGGAACTCGAAGTCCAGCTCGTCGTGGGTCTTCTCGTACAAGTCGCCGTTCGACAGCTGCATGCGCAGACGCACACAAAAAAGGAAGGTTTTTTTAGCTTTGCAGCGATCGACTTCTTCACGGATTAGTCGGTTCTTGATAGGAGGAAATGAGGGGCGTACGTAAAAGGCGACGACGACGCCGGCGGCGTAGTCGGTGGGGAGCTTGACGGCGGCGCTGAAGAACCCGTGGAGGAAGAGGTCCTGGGAGGCGAACCCGGCGCCTGCGCAGAGGAAGGGGAGGTAGACGAAGAGCCGATTTTGCCAAGAACACCCTAACGTTAGTAAAATCGCACAAACACCCTCCCGTTGCCCAGAAGAGAGGGGCGAGGGCGACCGATTCATAATATAAAAAGTGCAATGCGACCCCGGCTTACGCGGAAATCGCAGCGAGGGAAGGAAGGGAGAGCTCAGCAGCACTCACCGGTGGACTCGTCGAGGGAGAGGTGGACGCGCTTGCCGTCGCGGAGGAGGGCGAGGTTGCCGCTGCCGAAGATCTGGGTGTACCCCTCGTCGAAGGCCACGGGCTGCACGCCGTGGAGCGGCGGCGGCGGCCTGGCCTCGCCGCCGTGGCCGAGCATGAGCGTGAGCACGACGACGACGAGAAGAGAGAACAGTGGCAATGGAGGAGACGATGAGCTGGACGCCATTTCGATACCCCCCTCTCTGCTGAGCTCAGCTCGCTACCCTCTGGCCTCTGCTCTGCCCAACGCTGGTGGTGATAGGAGCGCTTTTATTGTGATGGGGCTCTCCCTCCGCCTTTTTTCATATTACAACGGCGCACATTCATTAGCACCTACGCGTGTCAAAATATAAATCGAATATTCTAAATATATTTAAAATAAAATAGATAATAAAGATATGATTAATAACATTTAAGTTTTAATATAATAAATACAAGTTGAATAGTTCGGATATAAATATTAGATAAAACGGATAATCTAGATCTAAATCTAAATGACACCCTCTTACACTATACACTACAGACATACGTATATCCTATTAAAACATATGTTAGTATTTAAGTGGATGTTGCTAGATAAATTTTGAATTTATTCAGACTCATGGAAAGTTTGGATTTATGCGGTGTCTTTGGGCACACATTCCAAGTGAAAAGTATTAGGGCATCTCCAATGGTTATAGCTAGCAACTAACTATAAGACTTCCACATCATCTATATAGTACACACTAAAGTTAACATTTTAAAAAACTATCTATAAGGATAGCTATTTGATGCTTACATGCACACACAGAATTTATGGAGGCTGCCTCGTTTGGTGCTATAGACTATCTCTAGAGCTGTAGAGAGCTGCGTTCTCTTTCTTCATTTAATATCTTCCACGTAGGACAGTTGATGACATGGACTCTCTTATAGATAGCTGCTATAGACCCATTGGAGATGCCCTTAGCGTATATGAGGTGAGGCACCAGGGGCGAAAGCCTCTCTCTCTCTCTCTCTGGTTGTGAGCGCCTTTTCCTCCGGCTGCGAGCTGCCACTGTTATGTTTTGGAATTTGAAAGCCGAAATGACGTGTCTGGCCCTTGAATCCGGGCCCAGCGTTTTGTGCCTTGGATTCTTGGGGGCCTGGATGTGTACGCTTGCAATCCAAGCATTGTATTTTCACCACTGAAAAAAGCGTTGTATTTTCATGTATACAGGACTCTGTTTTTTCTTTTCAGCTAATCAGTTTATCGCTGTTCCTAGTCTTTTTATACGTGACACAGCAAATTGTTTTCAGTAGTACTGTGTGATTCCTCTGTTTCACATGTGATGAGTAACTGCAATTTGCTGGTGTTACTTGACAGAGGAAAGATCCATGCTTGTCAGCCATCCTACTTGATATGGCCAACAAAACTTAGCTCGTCTGAACTCGGAATGTCCAATAGACATCTAGGAGTGTGATTCAGTGATTATTAACATTAATATTATTATATTATAAATATTTTAGATTGACTTGTCAGCGATACATCAGTGACTTCACATGTGATGTTTGCATCATTGTATGTACTTCTAGTCTACTAGACACTAGTATCATTCTCCCGTCTCTCTTCCCTTTTCTCGCCCTGTTTTTCTCTCTGGGAAACGGCTGGCCAAAAGAGTCACCGTTTTCAAAATTGTGGAGTCAGGACACGACGAGATGCTTGGCTGCTTGCTCTTTGGACGCCATGGCACTTGCGGCAGCAAAGGCAAGGCAAAAGCATCTCGGTTTTTTTGAAATTAGCTTAGCAATGCAGTATACTAGTGCGTGTTGTGAATTGTGAATTTGTGATGGTGGTGGGAATGAACTGAGGCTCTGTTTTTTTTTTTTTTTGGCTTCTCCAAGAGTTGAAACTAATTATATGGTTTCTTGAAACGGGTTCTCCGAATGGTTTTTCGAGTTCAAAACTATATGTACCATTCTTGCCATCATCTCTGTCGTTCGCTGCTATCTTAAAAGAATACAGCTAAAAACTATTAGCTACAACCTAAAGCAATCGGCTGCATGCAAAAGAACATCAGCTACCGTACTGTAATTCTCCGGTACAGGAGGGCGCAGTCGTACTAACCGATTGAAGCTCATGGGTGGCTTTACTGTGCACCTACGGTTTGTGTGCTTGCCTTTTATTGATGTACCGGTGTACGTACGTACGTGACACAGATAAGAAATACGTACGGATTACATGGGTGTGAGTTCTAGGGACGAAAACGGTCGGAAAACTCCTCAACCGTTTTCTACTTCTACATTTGAATACGAAAACGAAAGCGAAAGCGGTAAAGCCGGACACGAAAACGAACGCGAACTTACGGAATATCGAGAATTTCGAAAACGAACCAATTCGAGCGGAATTATGTCGAACACGGTCGGTATACGAAAATTCAATATGGAATACCGACCTGTAGGACCAAGTGCATAACAATTAACAAGTGATCAAGTACATAACAATTACCAAGTGCATATAGTAATTAACAAGTGCATGACCCTTGGTCTTAAGTATTAACACAATAGCCGACACAAATACAAATACAATACAAGTCTAGAACAAGCAATTAACAGCTAGCAGAACATCTACAGTTCATCAGCATCATCCATGAGGTCAGGATCGCTTTCCATATCTTTTGCTTCCTCATTGTCCTCCTCCGAGTCCTCATCCCCCTCCTTGTCCTTTTCCTACAAGTTTGCAAAGTGAATTAGAATTAGATGTAGCAATAGCATATTTCAGAGCAAGCAGTCAATAAACATACACATACCTTAATTTTCAGATTAGCCACAACATTAGCCAAAGCCTCAACCTCAAGATCACTTACAATTGATCCAACCATTTTAGAATCTGAACAAAAATTTGGTATTCCGTATTTCGAACCGAATTTACAATACGGTATATTCCGAATAAAATGTAGAAAAGTAGAAAACGGTCGGAAAACGCCTAAACCGTTTCCGCTCCGTTTTCGAATTTGATATTCCGTATTTCGAACCGAATTCGAATTTGTCCGAAAATACGAATTTGATCGGGTCAAATGTAGAAAACGATGCGGTTCGGTACGGGATATTTCCGTTCCGTTTTCATCCCTAGTGAGTTCAAACAAAAGTGCGCTCCAAGGCAAGCTTGTGGGCTTATTTGAGAGACTTGTAATTTGTAAAGTTTGAGGGAACTTAGCTTAATAAGTTAATAGCTTCAATCAAGATCAAGAATGGTATTTCGGAGATGCTGGTACAGACTAGTGGCCTGAGCTTCTGAGTAGTACAACAAAGAATGATTAAAGAAGCTTATGATAACTTATAAGCTTAAGCCAAGGCTCCCCAGCTAGAGCCCCAAGAATGCTTAAAGAAGCTTAAAGAGTGCATGCTTACGAGGGGCTGTCACCTGTTTGTCAAGGTACCCCTAGTTATTTCTAGAGAATATTTGCACTGGTATAAAAATATATTAGGAACACAAGAATTTCACAGGAAATTTACGTGAAAACTGTTCAACTCTCACATAATCAAAAAAAATTCTGGCGCTTCAAATGGGACCTTTTAAGCCTTTTCTGTTGCAAGATGATGACAGTGTTGGTGTTTGCTCCAGGCAATTGATTTTTCAGTTAGTCTGGCTAGGTTTATACTCACTTCGTTCTTTTTTACTGGATTTACTAGATTATGTACCATCAAAAATTTTAAAGTTTGACCGCTAATAAGTTTAAAATAATTTAGATAGGTTATACAAAAATTACATTATTGGATTTATCATAAAAATACTTTCATAATATTATAATTTTATTAGTATAATGTTATAAAAAGTAGCGGCTAAAGTTATACCGGAGTGACCGTAAACATTTAAAAACATCAAGTAAAAAAACAGAGGGAATACTAGTGGCAGTAGTTTTCTAAGGTGACGCTCATTAGAGCTTCAGTTTTCTAGTTTCTGATTTCTGGCTTCTAACTTCTTAATTTCGTCTTTTCTGACTTTTTGGTATTTTTTATTTTTTTTTCTTTGTATTGTTCGTGATGATATAATCTTTTATCTTTTAAAATTTAATTACACTAAAATTTACCAATAATTACAATATAAAAAATTACTATAGTATAAAATAAACCAAAAACTTAGATTTAAAAGTCCAAATAAGCGGCACCCGGTAAAGAGGCAATACCCTCGGAATTTTCCCCTTGAGACCGCAAGTGGCCGAGAAGCCTGCCCGCGGGCGAGCCCAATTCCGAAGCATGTGTTGTTGGTTGGAGTAGCTTTTTTATTGTCTGTCTTTCTTTGATCTGATCGATGGAACTTTGACATTGGATTTTGCTAATTGATCCTGTCGTGTCGTTGACAAAGATGCCATGTCCTGTCCTGACCCTTGGATTTATTTGCATGACTTTTTAAACTAATCGATGATGCAGCTCGTGGTGCGTAGCAGACTTGCAGTAGGTCAGTAATTCGGTTCGGTGTTGTGTATTCTGGACTAATATTATCGAGTAGCGGCCAAGAATTTGCATTCCCATGCATGCGTCAGTGCGCTGTCTAAGCTTTGTCAGATCATACGATCACAAATCAATGTATCTGATAGCCTGTTTCAGAGTACCGTGGCTTTTGACGATTTTTAACTTTTATTTTTTAGTTGAAATGAAATGGCACTTTAACGATTCTTAGTTTTTTTCTAAAATATTCAATTAAAAACAAATAAATAATACAAAAATAAAAACACCGTTATATCTCCACGAATAATGTAAAGAAGAAAGAAAAAAGTGTTAAAAGCTAATATATTTTAAACGGCTTTTCATTTTAAAAGCCATTGTACAAACTCCAAAAGAAAACATGAACAGAAATCAATAGTGTTGTGGCTACAGGCCAAACAGAGAGAGATGGTAGTGGAGAGTGATGGAGATGAGCGTTGTGTCCTGCCCCCTCCCCATGGCCTGTACTCATATATATATACATATGAGGAGTGCTTTTCTGCTTATACCCTTACATCTGTTATCCTCTGCAGGGCGGTTATGTCAATACACATGGCCTATTCTCGCCTTATGACCTCCTACCGAGCTCTTTGGTTTAGGTGGGGCCATCCCTCACGACAGAGCCTCTCATGGTCAAGGGCTTCACGGGCCGGCCATGTTGCCGAGTCCTTTGGTCCCCTCTGTCCCCCGCGCCCGTGAACTTTTCCAAACTTGACCCGGCTACGCCAGAGCCGGCGATCGCGGCGGGTGTTGCACCCACAGATGCGTAGCGTGCCCCGATCCGTCGCATGAGCCTTAGGTGAGAAGGGCGTCCGCGGCGCTCGATCGCGGCCGCCCACGTGGTGAAGCATGCTTGGCGCGGTGCGGGCATTTGAGGCGTCGTGACCATTAATATGGCGGCGACTCGGCGATTGGACTTCGCCGATTGGCCTTCCGCCGGTTGGCTCCCTGGCGATGGAGTATATATATGGCGCTGTGCGGCGTTGCTCTGCGTATATTGTGATAAAGTCGCTCCCTAAAATGGGCTCGCCATGCATCAACATTCCCGGTGACGCTGAACGGCTTGGGAATGTTGATGCACGTAAGAAGGTCCATTTTCTTGGGAGCTTGATCGGCGCCGGTTATCGATACCACCGCGCTTCCCCGCGCACCGCTTCGCGGCGGCAAGAAGGTGCGCCTGCTTTTCTTAATGTGCCTACCTACGATCGGCGTTCTGATGGAGCCCGCCGGCATCACCTTTATGTTGATGCACCGTAGGTGGTCTGTTAAGGAAAACGAGGCGACTTTGCGAGATAAGACCCCTCCTTGCGGCGCCCGGTACCGGTAGACGCGCGCGCCCGCCCCTACCCTCCGAACGGGTGGCGCGAGCCGGGCGCCTAGCCGGTAGAGACGCGCGCTCCGCCCCTACCTTCGAACGGGTGGCGCGAGCCGGGCGCCACCGGCGGTAGACGCGCGCGCTCCGTCCCTGCCCTTCGAGCGGGTGGCGCGAGCCGCGCTTAGCCGGCGAGACGCGCGCGCTCCGCCCCTTCGAACGGGTGGCGCGGAGCCGGCGTCTGGCCGGCGTAGACGCGCGCTCCGTCCCCTACCTTCGACGGGTGGCGCGAGCCGGCGCCAGCCGTAGTAGACGCGCGCGCTCGTCCCTACCTTCGAGCGGGTGGCGCGGAGCGGCGTCTAGCCGGCGACGACGCGCGCTCCGCCCCTACCCTTGAGCGGGTGGCGCTGGCCGGCGCTAGCCGGTAGACGCGCGCGCTCCGTCCTCTACCCTTGAGCGGGTGGCGGCGGCGCGCTGGCGTCTAGCCGGCGACGCGCGCTCCGTCCCCTACCCTTCGAACGGGTGGCGGCGAGGTGGCGCCCGGCGGCGTAGACGCGCCACCGGCAGACGCGCGCTCTGTCCCTGCCCTTCGAACGGTGGCGCGGAGGTGGCGCCACCGGCGGTAGACGCGCCAGCTGAAGTAGACGCGCGCTCTCCCCCTACCGCCGAGCGGTGGCGCGAGCCGCGCCTGGTCGGCGAGACGCGCACCGGCGTAGACGACGCGCTCTGTCCCATACCTTCGAGCGGTGGCGCGAGCCGGCGCTGGTCGGCGAGACGCGCGCTCCGTCCCCTACCTTCGAACGGTGGCGCGAGCCGCGCCACCGGCGAGACGCGCGCGCCCGTCCCTGCCCTTGAGCGGGTGGCGCGAGCTGGCGCCACCGGTAGACGCGCGCGCTCGTCCCTACCCTTCGAGCGGGTGGTGGCGGAGCTGGCTCCCGTCTCGCGAATACCGCCACGCGCGCGGTGACTTGGGACCTCGTGATGCGGTCTTGTCTTTGTAAGGTTCTCGAATCACGCCGGTCCCGATGCGCCAAGGTTAGGTTCCCGTACCGTGCGACCCGCCTGGACGTGCACAGGGCACGCGGTGGCCTATGCTTGGTGTGTGGCGGGATGTGGACGGTTGCGTGCTCGCGGCCGCTTGCCTTTTCCCTAGGCAAAGGGGACACGGGGCGGGCGATGAATGGTGCAGCGCCGAAGCTGTTGTGATCCCTGGCCCATTATTGCGCCTTTAATAGCGGCTAGGTAGCGTCGTGCTGTGACGGCCCTTGGCGCTTGTGGTTGTGGCCTTCCCGCTTCGGGTATGGGGCATTGCACTGGACGGGCGCTCGTACGACTGCGGTCGCGTCCCGTACGGGGACCATCGCGACACTTCATTTTTAGCTACGGGGAATCGTGCGGGGCGGACCTTTACACCGCTGCAGCTGCATCCGGCACGCGGATCGTTGCGACGCTTCGGAAGCGGCGGTACGGGCAAGGTGGCTTGAAATAGCCTCCCCGTAACAGCGTCCCCGTACCTTTACACCCTCTTTTCTGTCTGCTCCAGCCTCTATACTTTTGCGATATCTTCACTGCTTCAATCTCACCGTGGGAAGCGATGGACTCCGGTGGCAAGCGCGGCCAGGCGGTTGGTGGCTTTGTCATTCGCCGGCGGTCCTCGCTGTTGAAGGTGAAATACGCGCTCCCAGAGCGCGACCCGGCGGCGGCGGACAAGGAGTGGCTGGTGGCGGAGGAGGAAGGCACGTTCTCTGGCGAGCTAGGCCCCTCGCTCGTGACCGAGAAGACGATCCAGGGGCTTCTGCGCGCGGGGAAGTTGTCCGAGCGCCAGGAGGTACGATTGCCCGCCGCCGACGAGACGGAACCGCATCCCGAGAGGTCAGAGGCGGTGGTGTTCGTTACCTTTTTCGACGCGGGGCTCCGCATCCCAGCGGCGGCTATCGTAGATGACGTCTTTGCGGACCTTCGGCCGAATCGCGCACTGACTCGAACGCCGTGGCCCGGCTCGCGGTGTCTGGTGAGCCTTGCGCTCGGGGCATGTTGGCCCGCCTCGTTGTTCGCCTACCTTCACGAGGCACGATGCCGCCCAGGGCCGGAAGGGCGGGGCGCCGCCGAAGTTTCGGTAGCGCCACCTTTATTCTTCGTCCGTCGTGCAAGAAGCTCTTCCTGCGAACTCAACTCGCGGAAGTGGAGTCTTATCGATGAAGCGGTGGTTCTACCACCGTGTGGAGAGCGGAGCGCCTCGAGTGCACAGCCGATCGATCGCGTTCAAGCCCTCGCCGGCCGGGCCGCTCGATGAAGAGGACAGCGAAGGCCCAGCGGCTCGTGGGGCGTGGCGCCGCTTCAACATGCGCGACCACCAAGAGTACGTGATGTACGGCGTGGCACCGCTGCCGCGCGATCGCGCGCTTGCCGCGAGGCGCCGAGACGACAATGTTTCGCCATCGATCCGCCATTGCCGGCGCCCTCCGATCTTCGTCGGCCCGATCGCGTCTCTCCTTTGTTCACGCGAAATGCGTTATATGCTCGATGCTATTCTCCTTTGCATCGTGGATTTGCTTGGAGGAGGCGGAGCAAGCCGCGCGTATTCCCGGGCCGCACACCGCAGGGAGCACGAGCGGCGCGCGCTCGCCATCGCCGAGGCGAGATCGCGAATAAACCGCGTGTGCGGCCCTGGGCCTTGCGTGCGGAGCGTGTCGCCCGCATTTACGGTGCGGCGAAGAAGAAGAAGGCACCGCCTCGGAAGAGGGCGAAGCGGCGCCGCGCGCGCTGCGCACGCACTCTGCTGCCGCTAGTGCTCCCGAGGGCGCGGCGGACGCGGAGTCAGACTTCGGCGACGTATGCCGATTTAGGCTTGGGTGGCGCAGACGCCGAAGGCGAGATATCTTCGGCGAGCGCCCCGGACGGTGGGTTTGCCACGAGCAGCCAGAGGGGGGAAGTCTCGCCGCCCACCGGTCGCCGAGGGGACCGTGGCCGCTGTGGTGCCGGAGACGCCCACGGGGCGACGGAGCCATGCTGCCTTTAACAACAGCAGCAGAAATCAAGGTGCCCCCTGCAACAGTTGCCACCGCGGAACCTTCGCCCCCGGGCGGTGCGGCCATGGGGCTTCCCACCGCGATCGCAGGGGCGATTTCTGCTGGCTGCCCGCTAAGCGGCCGTGTGTGCGGCGGAGCTCCACCGACGCCGCGGGATTCGCGTGGCCACGGGCGCCGGCTTGTGGGACTCTAGTGCAGTGCCGAGACCGCGACATATGCGCTTCCACCCTCCACGCCACGCCGCCGCGCGCAGGACGGCCGCCGCCCGCCCCAAACGCGAGGCTTCGCCGGCGGGACCATTGCTTCTCGGGGCTTACGCCACCGCCGCCCGCCGGGATGAGGGGCGAGTCCCGAGGCCTCCTTCGCTACCAAAGGTAGGGCGGCTTAGCTTATTCTCGTGTATTCGTTCATGCCTGCGGTGCTCACCGCGGCCTTGTTTGCGCTTGCTCATTCCGGAGGGGGAGCACTCGGCGAACACGGACCTCGCGCGCGTAAGCCCGCGACCTCGTGCCGCCCGAGACGCCGAGGGCGTGGCGCAGATTGTGAATGACGCGCCACCGGCGTCGACCCGCAAGTCTTTGCGCAGCCTCACGGGCGGGCGCCAAGACGCCGAGGTGTCCGGGGTGAGGTAAGTACTCATGCGACAACTCCTGTCTTTGGGCCGAGCTTGCTAAGTCTTTCCCTTTTGTAGACACTTGTGCTGGGGCAGGCTTTGCAAGCGGCATATACTCGTGGCGAAAGGCTCGAGGATAGGCCGCGGCCACCGAGGAGGAGCTACGCTGGCCTCTGGAGCCCGCTCGCCAGATGCCCGCATCCGCCACCGAAGCGGAATGCGCCGGCGAGGCACACGCCGAGGACTTGTGGCGTCGGCGCGGAGTCGGCCATAGAGGCTACGCAATGCAGTTTGCGCGGAGCGGGGCGGCTCGAACAGTCGCCTCGCTAGAAAAGGAAAAAGGCGAGCTTGCCTTGACTCTAGCGAGCGTAACGGCACGCTTGGCGACGCCTCGGTGGTTGCGTGGGATGCCCGCAGATGCTGGAAGTCCGCCTCGAAAGGCTTGCGGTGGAGTGCCGACCACGCCGCCCGAGGAGTTGCCGCGGGCCTTCGCTGATCCATGACGCCGCCGGCGCGCGCGCGCGCCGCGATTTAACTTTGGTGACCACTGTGCCTATGTGGCGTCGTGCACGTGTGCGCCTCCTTCGGCATCGTGGTTGCACGCACATCGCCGAGCCGAGAACCTCACCGAGATACCGGCGGGCCGGGTGATGTCGGTGAAGTCCATGCCGTTCGCGGCCCGTCAAATGCTTCTACGAGCGCATCCGGGACTACACCGGGATAGCCGCCACGGAGGTGGAGCTTCAAGTCCTTCGTGGTGGGGACCTCGGCGATTGACGGGCGAAGTCCGCGGCGCGACGAGGGCGGTCTTGAGTCTCGCGGCGCGACGAGGGTGTCGTGGAGGCCTCGAAGATGCCAAGGCTCACAGTCGGCGCCAACGTGGCTAGGTGTGGGCGTGTGTTGTAGCGTCGCCCCTTAATTGAATGAATAAAGTGCGTGTTTGCTTCACGAATCGATGACTTGCCTTCATCCCGGCAGCTTCCTTGCCGGGGCGATCGCCGCTGCTCGCCTTGCGACCGACGGCGCCGACATCGCAAAGGGCCGAGGAGTCGTTGAACTTTTGGGCAAGCCGGCCTTCTTCAAGCGAGGCCCCAGCTTTAGCGCGTGTTAAGGACGAGCCCGCGGGGTAGCGGCTTAGAACGGCAAGGATGCTGCCGGACCTTTGTACTTGTGTGATTTTTCCGATATGCAAATTTTTCTGCCGTCTTAAGATATGTGCGTGTGTTGATGCCGCCGATTCTCCCAGACGCCACATGCTGCGCGGGCGGGATCTCCACGCCGACGCGCGCGCCTTGGCGAAGTAGTCGCGCAAGGGTTCCTTAGAACGACGCTTGGGGCGATCCTGGCGCCTTACCTTTTACTGATCCATAGACGGGCGGGTGCGAGGCGGACCTCGGCGATTCGCCATTTTATAGTCCGTGGCGGCGTGTGCGGAGGCGACCTCGACGCCGCTTTCATAGCCCGTGGATCGGCGTGTGCGAGGGTGGAAGTGCGCGCACGCCCGCTCCTCTTGCTCCTCCCGGCGGGGTAGCCTGCGCGCCGTGTCTTCGTCGGTGCTCGTGCGAAACGTGTGGGAGGCCTCAGAGCCTTATTTTATGCTCCGCAGAGTATGCACAGGACGAGGTTCCGGCATGCGCGAATCCGTGTCTTGTTTAGACTCAGTAGAGTGCGCAGGAGAACAAACCGCGTCGATTTAAAGTCCGTGGATGGCGCGTGCGAGGCGACTCGACGCTTCGACTTCCTTTATAGTCCGGAGACTCGCGCGTGCGGAGGCGTGCCTCACGCTCACGCCTTATTTAGAGTCCGTGGATCGGTGCGTGCGAGGCGGACCTCGACGCCTTCGACTTCCTTTATAGTCCGAGACTCACGCGCGCGAGACGAGCTCGACGCCACGCCTTATTTAGAGTCCGTGGATCGGTGCGCGCGTCAGGCGACCTCGACGCTCGACTTCCTTTATAGTCCGGAGACTCGCGCGCGCGAGGCGGCACTTCACGCCACGCCTTATTTAAAATCCGTGATCGGTGCGTGCGGAGGCGACCTCGACGCCACGCCTTATTTAAAGTCCGTAGATCGAGTGCGTGCGAGGCGACCTCGACGCTTCGACTTCCTTTATAGTCCGGAGACTCGCGCGTGCGAGGCGGACCTCGACGCTACGCCTTATTTAAAGTCCGTGGATCGTGCGTGCGAGGCGACCTCGACGCCACGCCTTATTTAAAGTCCGTAGATCGTGCGTGCGAGGCGACTCAACGCTACGCCTTATTTAAAGTCCGTAGATCGGCGTGCGTGCGAGGCGGACTCGACGCTACGCCTTATTTAAAGTCCGTGATCGTGCGCGCGGGGCGCCCCCGCTGCGTCTTTTGTTTATACTCGTGCCCGCCACCCTTGGCTACGGCGAGTGCACACGCGACGTCGCGACTTCGATTTATACTCGATCCCGCACCCACAGCTACGGCGAGTGCACACGCCAACGCGCGTCTTTGTTTATACTGCCCCGCTACCTTTGGCTACGGCGAGTGCACACGCGAACGCGCGACTTCGATTTATACTCACCCGCACTCACAGCTACGGGCGAGTGCACACGCGAACGCGGCGTCTTTGTTTATACTCGTGCCCGTCACCTTTGGCTAGGCGAGTGCACACGCGAACGCGCGACTTCGATTTATACTCGATCCGCACTGCTACGGCAAGTGCACACGCGAACGCGCGTCTTTGTTTATACTCGTGCCCGCCACCTTTGGCTACGGCGAGTGCACACGCGAACGTGCGACTTTGATTTATATTGCGGGAACGCGCGCGGCCGCTCACGCGCGCGCCTCGCCGTGTATTTGCGCGTGATGAAGAAAGGTTGTTGGCAAACGCGATCTTCATTACATCCTCGCTTGTGCGTAAGCGATTACATGGGGTGGATATACTAACCGCTTGTCCTTGGTGCAGCCGAAGCCTCTAGCCGGGACATCCGCAGGCCCGCCAAGACGCCTCAATGGCCCCGCGACCCGCGCCGTGACGCCGGCTCTAAGAGCGCCGGCCGGCCGCGACGCGGTACACAGTACTGCTCGATGCGCCGCCATATCCTCGTCACCTCGGACGGTGATGATGGTCCGGGACCCGGATCTTCATGCATACATAGCCGTGATGTGGTATCGCGCCGAAGGAGTTGAGGATTGGGCGCCCTAATATGGCATTGTAGGGGTACGGAAGGTCGACCACGTCGAAGGTGGCATCTTCGGTCCGCACATTGTTATCTTGGCCGAAGGAGACTTGAAGACCTATTTGGCCCAACGCCCGCAGGGGCTGTCCCCCGAAGCCCTGCAGTGGGATTCCTGAGGGTCCTAGGCGGCTTCGAGGGATCCCCATCTGGTCGAAGGCCGCCGCAAACAATATGTTCGCGGAGCTACCGCCGTCCACCAAGGCACGCCCCACATCGCATCCCGCGATAGTGACCCGGATGACTAGGGGGTCCTGATGAGGGAAGTCCACGCCTTGGGCGTCGTCGGGTGTGAATGTGACTTCGTGCTGCGCCCAGTCCGGCGGTGCTTGCGCTGGGTATGCCGCCACGTGATGTAGTCTTCGCGCATAGGCCTTCTGGCTGCCGTGCTGAGGCGAATTCCAGCGCAGAGCCTCCGGATATGACGTTAATGCCCTGCGGTGGGTTGCCTCCGGGGCCTGCAGCGACAGAAGGCCCTCCCGAGGCCGCCAGACGTGAGCTTGGATCCGTAAGGGCCTTCACGGGGTTGCATCCTGCGCTGTACACGCATGGGGGCCTCGACGGGGGTGGGCGTGGGCCACCGCACGCGACGCGTGTCTCCGGTTCTGTCCTTGGTGGCGCTTCTCGCGAGCACCGCGATGGAGGTGCAGGTGCGGGTATTGTGGTTGCCGCGGCCGTGGACTACGCACCAGAGTCCCTGGTGCTGGTCGTCGTAATCTCCACGAATTTTATCGTCGCGGCCCCGGCCACGGTGCACCCGACCGCCTCGGCTCGCAGGAGCGCCCTCGTCGGAACCGCCTTCAATGTCGAGGACGTACCGGTTTCGCCTCGACCTTTGCTGCCGCGCTTGGGCGGTCGGACGACTCCTTGTGAGGCGCCCTGCGGTCGGCGCGCCCTCGACGACTCGCCACGCTTTCCCTTCAAGAACCGCCCTCGGCGGATCTTGGCTTTGCCGAGGCTCCACTGCTGGTGGTGTCGGTCGCCACCTTACCTTCCGCGCGTCTTCTTCCGCTCGGCGTATTCCTCCATTTTGTCGAAGAGCCGCCACCGCCTTGATTGGCTTTCGCGCGTTGTACTCGGCCATCGGGCTCGGACGAAGGCCCTGTATGGCTGCATTAACAATGGCGGTTTCATTAACGTCTTTCACTTGGCATCGAATCTTGGCAAAGCGCTTGAAGTAGTCTCGGAGCTTCTCCGAGGGTTTTTGCTTCACAGCGAAGAGTTGGTCCGCGTCGACTCGCTCCACATAGTTTCCTTGGAAGTTGTTGTGAAGGCGATCGCGGAGCTGCTCCCACGCGTAGATGGAGCCCGGCTCTTTGGTAAAGAACCAAGAGAGCGCCACTCCTTACAGCGCGAGGGGGAGTCCCTTCGCCTTCGTGGTGTCGTCTCCGCTCGCGGCTTCGATCGCGGTTTCGTACACACGCACGAACTCACGGGGGTCCGTGTCGCCTTTGTACGGGTCAATTGCGCTAGGAAACTTGAAGTCCTCGGGCCATGCCGCCTGCTGCAGCCCCGCCGAGAGCGGGGACTCCGAATCTACGCGCCGCAGCCGCACGCGGCTAGACGGGGCCGCGATCGCCCGCCTCTCGGCGTGGGCTCGCGCGATTAGTGGCGCGCCCTCGGCTCGAGCCTCTTGCATATCTCGGACGGCTCGCGAAGGTCCCCAACTCCGTTGGAACGCGTTGAGGGCCGCCAGAAGGGCGCTTTCCACCGGCTGTGCGGGCGGGGTCGCCGGTACTCCCAACGGCGGATCGGCGCGGCACGACCGCGTCGCGAGCGGTCGCTCTGTCATGGCTACCTCGAACCTCCGGTCCGCGCCTGGCGAGGGTCGCGGGGGCGGCGAGGTCGGTGTCGTTGCGCTCGGCGGGTCGGTTGTCGCCGCGCGGCGTCGGACGCCTCGACCGCGGGTTCGCCACCGCAACGCCGATGACGGGCGGGTTGTCGTGGTGCGGTGATGAGGTTGGTCGCCGCGGTGCCGGTGGCGAGGTTGGTCGTCGCGGTGCGGTGGCGAGGTTGGTCGTCGCCGCGAACGCCGACGCCCCGCCACGCGCTGCGTCGCCACCACTGCTTCGCCTGCCGCGCCGGCCCGATACTCATACGACGCCCGCCCGCCGCTTTCTTTCCTTCGCCCCGGCGACGAAGCTCTTTTCGTGCCATCCTTCTTCTTTGGTCTTGAGCTTGTCCTTGTCCTCCCACTGACGGCGCCAAGCTGCTGTGGCTACTGAGCCAAACAGAGAGAGATGGTAGTGGAGAGTGATGGAGATGAGCGTTGTGTCCCGCTCCTCCCATGGCCTGTACTCATATAAATAAATAAATAAATAAATATATATATATATATATATATATATATATATATATATATATATATATATATATATATATATATATACATATGAGGAGTGTTTTTACAGTTATACCTTTACATCTGGTTATCCCCTCTAGGGGCAGTTATGTCAGTACACATGGCCTATTCTGGGCCTTATGACCTCCTACCAGGCCTGCTGGGTTTAGGTAGACGCCATCCCTACGACAAATAGGAAAAGGTCTTAACAGATGAGAACAAACTACTAGTGTACTAGTTCAATTTAGTGCATAAATTAATGTTTTAGGATGTAGTATAATTTTTAACATCATGCACAGGCTCAATGAGTGCTTTTACATATGTCGGCACTCAAAAGCGACCATGGCTTTCGGATTTTTAAGACCTTGCTTGGATGTGCTACTAATTTATTCAGACATGATGCTAAGAATATACGTGAGCATTCGGACATTGTCATCATGGGAGGCACAAGGCTGAATTTTTTGTACGGATAATCCATTTTTTATTCGAAATTACAGAAATATACCCGCGGGAAAATTTTTTACAGAAATAGGCTCCAATCGCCTAATGGTTGGGCGATCGAGCCTTCGCTAACCATTGGGCGACTTTAATCTAGTCGCTTACGGTTGGCGGCGCATCGATCGCTCAACCATTGGGCGACTTAAATCGCCGCCAACCATTGGGCGCATCGCACTCAAGTCCTCGTGAATGTTTTAAATTTTTTCAATTTTGTAGTTTTAAACTGGTAAAAATCTGCTGGAGTTGTAATAAAAGTTTATGTTCATTGTATATTATAGGTGTGTAAAAATTTTGGGAAATTTTTTTAGAACGATGCTTACCGTAGAACGATCGGTACATACGATGGTAAGTGATATTTTAATATTATTGAGAATTCGTGTCTCTGGGCTAGGATTGGGTTGAGGAGGATAGACGGGCCCAGCGGTCAGATTATCACAGACACGGTCTACATACAAACCGTCTGTAATACTCTTTATCACAAGTTTTATATACCGATGCAATATAAACAACTAGTCTGAAAAGATAAAATAGCAAAGTTGTATATGGCTTATATATACTCATTTCAAAGGTTTCGACGAGATCTACAACTTTTCAGTTGAAGCAAAATCCAAATTCCGAAAGGAAGACCAAGAAAAAGGGCAAAAACAGAAACTACAAACTTACGACGCAGGTTTAGGTCCAAAGATGGCCGATTTTCGGGGTCTTGGAGGGCGACTAGCGCTAGCCGGTTGTTTTTATTGGATCGGGCTCGTCGTTAGCTTTCCAACGAGTACAAGAACGTCGAAAACGGACACCGTATGCAAAAGTTATGCCCGTTTTACTGAAGGTGTGTCGGAAACAGATGGAAACTGCTATAACTTTTGATCCTGTAGCCGAAATTGCTCAAATTTTTTTCTAGAGGCTGTTGGATGTATGAAGAATAGCTCCACCAATTTTCACTTTTTGGCGAAGGTTTGATGCACTTTCCAAATTCTCACTAAATCAAAATATTACTTACCATCGTATGTACCAATTGTTCTATTGTCATTTGTTCCTAAAAAAGTTTCCCAAAATTTTTACACTCTTACAATATACAATGAACATAAACTTTATTACAACTTCAGCAAATTTTTACCAGTTTAAAACTATAAAATTGACAAAATTTAAAACATTCACGGGGTCTGAGTGCGATCGCCCAACCATTGGCGATCAGCATGAAAGTCGCCAATGGTTGGGCGACTAGATGCACGCCGCGAGGGTAGAGCGACTGAATTAAAGTCGCCAATGGTTGGGCGAAGGCTCGATCGCCAACCATTAGGCGATCGAGCCTATTTTTGTAAAAAATTTTCCCGCGGGTATATTTCTGTAATTTCAAATAAAAAATGGATTATCCGTACAAAAAATTCGCACAAGGCTCACGGACCAAATATCTAAACTTCGTCACGCGGAAATAACTAAACCTTTAAGAAAACGACTAAGATCCCTCTGTAACATAGAGGATTTTACATTCTAAGGCGTTGTAATTAGAATTCTTGCGATCCAAAATATACCCTTAATTAACCAGAGTGAGCTCACCCTGAAGGCGCACAAATGTCACGGAACCATCGTAGCACCGGTAATGCGAATTCGAGATGCCACGGAATAATGTTGTGCCATGGTCTCATGGAGACCGGCCGGCATCCAGTTTGTATGAAGTATGTATGAACCATGGTGATCAAGTTGAATGTTTCAGGAACCTTAGCTTTTAAACAAAGTATTTTTTTAAGATAGAATCTAAGTTAATTGTACTACATACTATACCGGCTTCATTTATATCGTTAAAACCGTATGTGAGTTTCTATTACTCTGTAATCTCTCGCACAAACAGCCCAAAAGTCACAAGTCGTAACAAAAAGCCATAAGATTCACTCAAAAAGAACAGGCCCAATTAGCTAGCAACTAAGGCATATTCCAAAAGCTTCTAGCTTCCGAAGCCAAAAGCTAATTAAAATATATTAGTTCTTATTATGATTTTTTTCTTTTTTCTTTTGCATTATTTATGACATATAACAGTGTTTCTTAGTTTTATATATTTTTTAATTAAATATCTTTAAAGAATGATAAGAGCCGTCGCAGTGGCGTTTCAGTAAAAGCCATAGTCAGCGCTTTGAACATGGCCTAAGCGGGCTGGTTGTGAGGTGGGGCCATGACGCCGTTCTTTTGCCGCGGATTAGTGGCCTCCAGTTGGACGAGTCACATGAGTCGCTGCCGCAAAAATGTCGTCTACTGGATGGATCGTGCCCGACTGACTGACTGGTCCTCCATTCGGGTGTTTTGTTCCCCCTGTTCCCGTTCACTGCTAGCTACTGTTCATCTAGCCAACTTCTGATGGCACTGTAGCTAATGTGAACAATCTAATTTGTGGGATAGGTAGAGGTAAAAATAGAGTGGATAGTTCTTATCTACCTGCCTAATCGAAAGTTTACGAAGTAGATATGAAAAGAAGAAATGAATATCTAATATTGTCCGTATCTTATTTTGACTCGAATAGAAAATACAGAGTAAGATACAGTGGTCCGATTGCACTCAAACTCAATGACATATTGACATGTTGTGCTCGATGCCGATGCAGCGTCCTCACTGCGGATGCAGTTCTTGGATTTTTTGCAAAGATACAGAAGAAGACAATCATGTATAGCGGCTATAATGTTCTCTCATAATACGTTGCCGTCTCATGCATAATGATCATGGCAAATTGACAACCATCTTCAGACTGCACTGTTTTCTCGTAATGATCACAACACAGCATCAAACTTTTCATGCCTTGTTCCCGGTAATGGCAACATGCATGCCTTCATTATGTGGCTATCTGGAGAAGCAAAAACGATGGATAATTGCTAGATGCGACGCACTCAAATTGCTGACAACAGCACTTAGCCGATTCATTACAGTATTGCATGAAACTGTATAATTCCCGTAGGATTTCTGCGAATAAATTTCTCTTGCTCTAAACAGAGTCTTATGCTACAACCCGTTGGGTGATGATCGTTATGATTCGAGTCACAATCCAACGGCTGTGAGGCCGAGCCCCAAGCACTCGTCCCTTGGTAAGATTTGCAGCCCTTGCATCTCTACACACGATCCAAGCTGCCGATGCGCGTGTCTTCATCATGGCCCACAACAGCCGTTCCATCGAGTGCAGATCATTGCGTGTGTTTACAAAGGATTCCAATGGTTCTACGCTTTTGATTATGATATTTGTACTGGTGAGGCTCAGAGCTATGATGGTGATGGCAAGCCAATGGTAGACCAAAATATAATTTTTGATTTTGGATGAACACCGCCCGATTTCAATGTAGCCCGATCTAATTCAAAAATGTTCCATGAAGTGCCTTCAAATGCTGCCCCTCACGCCATTAATTACTCTTTGTTCAATTTGCGAATAATTTGCTGCTTAAAGTTGAAGCTGAATACGGGACTAGCTTGATCCAGTCTAACTTGGATATTCATTTAGGGTGTGTTTGGATGCTAGGATGTCCCAGGGATGGAATGATCCCGTTCCAATTTTGAGGTCATCCAGCTGTTTGGTTGGTGGAATGGGGGAGAATGGAATGAAAGCAAATGGTCCATCTTAAGGGAATATTCCTCAAAAATCCGGTAGCATGCCATCCCACAAAAAATACCGGACGCATCCATCCCACAGAATCCTCACGAGCGTTCTGTCACCCTCCCGTGCTCTCACCCCTCTCTCTCCCCCTCCCTGCTCCAGATCCAGATCTGGGCGGGACCCGCGCGAGCGGCGTCGCGGGAGGTCACGCGGCGGCGGCGCGCGGAGGTCGCGCGGAGGTCAGCGCGCGGGCGCGCGGAGGTCGCCGGAGGTCGGCGTCGCGGAGGTCCGGCGCGGTGGTCGGCGTGGGGGCCGCGCGCGGAGGTGGGAGGTCGGCGTGGGAGGCCGGCGGGAGGTCACCGGTGCGGGAGGTCGGCGTGGGCTGCGGCGGGGATCCGCGCGCGGCGGCGCGGAGGCCCGCGCGAGCGCGTCGCGGAGGTCGAGCGCGCGACGCCGCGGAGGTCGGGCGCGGTCCGGAGGTCGATCGCGGCGCAGCGCTGAGGCCGGAGCGGAGGTCGGGCGCGGCTAGGGAGGCCGCGCGGAGGTCGGCCGAGGGCAGAGGTCGGGCGCGCGGGAGGCCAGCGGGAGGTCCGGCGGCGGCGAGGGAGGCCGACGCAGAGGTCGGCGCGGCGGCGCATGGGGAGATCGGGCGCGGCGGCGACGCTTGAGGCTCATGCGCGCGCGCCGGGAGGGTGCGTGGGAAAATTTTCTAATAAATGTCAAGGGGAAAAAATTCTAATAAATGTCAAGGGAAAAAATTCTAATAAATGTCAAAGGGGAAAAATTTTCTAATAAATGTCAAGGGGAAAAAATCTAATAAATGTCAAAGGGGGAAAATTTCTAATAAATGTCAAGGGGAAAAATTCTAATAAATGTCAAGGGGAAAAAAATTCTAATAAATGTCAAGGGGAAAAAATTCTAATAAATGTCAAAGGGGTAACCTCACCAAGCAGGTTAGCATATCCTACTTTTCATCCCCATCCCACCAACCAAACAAGAGACGGAACGGTTCCATTCTTCTCCATCCCACTAACCAAACAAAAAACAGAACCATCCCATACCATGAACCAAACACATGGACAGAACCATCCCGTTCCATCCCATCCCAAAAAACTGGAATCATTCCATCCCATCCTACCCCATCCCTCCAACCAAACACACCCTTAAACTGCACTTTGTTATATAGTGGATGTAACGCCCCCGATTTTTGGGAACAGGGACGTCGTACGGCTCGCAACAGCCCAGGAGTTCTGTTGCAGCCTAACAGTATATCAAGCCTGCTCACGATCAATTAAAACCAGTTAATTTAATTGAAATAAGACCTAATGGCCAACTTTAACAACAATACGGGCATCCAAGCCCAAAGCTTAACTTACATACAGAAGAGACGAAGAAAACTCCACAGGAACGCTTGAGTGCAGACGTAACCCTAACACGAGATCTTGATTTGCTTCCTTTTCTTCTGGTATCTGTGGGGGGGAAATTATGCAAGCCTGAGTACTCCAACCCCGTACTCAGCAAATCACATGTGGAATTACTATATAACTAATTGCCAGGATTCTTTGGTGGAGGGTATATAGTGGTTTTATTATGAGGTGGATGCAATTTTATTTGCAGACAATTAAAACTAAAACATTTGCTTCTTAAGATCAGGGGTTTTTCTGTTATCAGATAAAGCCTCATCATTACTCAAATTAACAACTTCAGAAACACTACTTATGCCTCGTTGTTGGAATCACCCAATTAACACAGCTTCATTAACCGGAAGCACGGCGTATTCGAATACCATTTATTTCACTCTGCAGAGCTGCCCTGCTTTACCCACAAGATTTCTTAATTCCACGTCTGACATTAAGAAAACATGGCTTTTCGCTGCTCAATTCTTTATATAGCCTCTACCTAGTAGACTTCCTCAATAAGCCCAGGCCACTTCTGACTTACACCAGTAAGCTCAAAATACCTCTGACTTATCTCAGCCTACTATTGTGCGGCTCACATAACACATGATCGAGGTTCAGATCGATCGGTCAGATTGTTCACATAAAATACCCAACTTCCATACGGCCCTACTCAACCCCTTCCGTATGGACTCGCACGGTGCCTCCCGACTGCGTCTGTAGAGGTTCAATCGAACTTGAGCAGCTACTAGACCAGGGTTGACGTATCAACACTTGTGGTTGGGCGATGCTGTGTCTTTTACTTGGCACAAGGTTCTTATCCTCATCTTTTTCCTGAGGTCCGCAGCCTCAGGCTCAGGGTAAGGTCGTGGCGTAGATCACCGTGTGATTTTCCACAGTACACCCTTCCCAGTCTCAATTCCTTTAAGGTAAAGTCGTGGCGTAGATCACCGTGTGATTTTCCACAATACACCCTTCCCAGTCTCAATTCCTCTAAGGTAAAGTCGTGGCATAGATTACCGTGTGATTTCCCACAGTACACCTTTACCTTAGTATCAGTTTTCAAATCCTCCTACCACACCAACACCTTAGAAGTACATACCAGCATCACCGGCCTAGAGTACGGTGTCCCATACCACCCTACCCTCTCCGGGTTTTTCAATTCTACCGGCCAACGGCCAGAGTCACTTAATAGCGTAACATGTTGAATGAAATGATATTGTATACATTTACATCATATATTAATTCTTACTAAGGTTGTCAAGGTGAATATGGCCATCAAGGTGAACATGGCTCTTTATCGGTGGTAGGATTATCTAGATAGCATGCCATTCTAAATCTTTGTTTTAAGCAATTATCAGTTCGCAACTATTAACAATGAAAATACATTAAATAAATAATGTAATTTAATGGGATTCAATATGATCAAAAACATGTGACTTGCCTTGCGGACTTATGATTTCGACAATTTCGTATTCTTCAATTTCTAGGCCTTGATCTTGATCCGAGGCTTCGTATTCTTGAATTAGCTGCTCTTCGACGTCATGGGCTAGCGCAAAGTAAAGAAAACCAATTTAATTCCACGGTCGACAAAAAATGAGCTGGGAATAATAAAATAATAAAATTTAAAAGGGTAAAGAAACTCTGGAAACTCTAATAAATGGGGATTTTAGGCTTATAGGAGGGCTATATGGGGAAATGGGCTTTGGATTTGGGTTGGCGGGCTCGAAACAAATCCGGGGAGTATAAATATGCATTTTTGGACTTTGGGTGATTCTTCGCTCATTGGGCGGTCCGGTACTATTCCTCGAGCGCGGGCTATCTGATTGTGCGACCCACTCGGTCAGCTCGGTCGGCGCGCGCTGGTGCGGCGGACGCGGGCGCGCGGTCGGACTTCGGCGCGGCGCGGTCGGCGCGACGCGGCGACGGCGGCGCGGCTCGGCCAGCTGGCGCGCGTCGTCTTCAACCTCCAGCTTCGCCGCCTTGAGGAGCAGGGAGGCGAGCGACAAGCGGCGGCGGAGCTCCGGTGAGTTGCGGCGGCGGAGGGGATGGTTGGATTCCTTGAAGCCTAGGGACTCCATTTTGGGTGGTTAGGAGGCCGGCGGAGGCGGCAGTCGCCGGCGGCGAGGTCTTCCTCTTTTGTAGCTCTTTGGAAACTGCGGTCACCAGGGGACTTCCTAGGGCAATTGGACCAGTGTTTGAGCATCACTAGGGTTTGGGTGAGGTCACTGGAGAGTTGGCTCAAGCTGGGAAAGCTCGAGTTGGGCTGGCCACGGCGGACGGGTTCGGCGGTGGGTGGCTCACGGCGCCGGAGAAGAGAG
Source organism: Dendrocalamus sinicus (assembly GCA_036346575.1). Taxonomy (NCBI): domain Eukaryota; kingdom Viridiplantae; phylum Streptophyta; class Magnoliopsida; order Poales; family Poaceae; genus Dendrocalamus; species Dendrocalamus sinicus. The sequence goes on from CM070665.1 coordinate 23,740,248, forward strand.
GACAAGGGGAAGTTTGGCCGATGGTTCGGAAGTTCTTTAGGGGCCTTGAGGGAGCTACGGAAGCAAGTAATCGGATTGCAATCGGGTGAATCAATGGGATGGCAATTAGGGCTCACCTTCGGTTTCTTGGCAATGGCCGGCGATGAGGATGACGAGAAGCTAATTGGGCGGACAGGGATCGTCACTGGGATGTGTAAGAGAGGTTGGGGTGGCCTCTGGCTTTCACGTGCGTCCGGAGGCGGCTCGACGCCAGGAGAGGTCAAGGCGGCGCCAGCTCACATGGCGTGAGAAGGGCCGGGAAAGGCGGAAGCTGGCAGGGGCATAGCTGGCGACTTGGGGAGGCGGTAGGGAGCTGGCAAGAGGGGGAAGGCGCGAGAAGGAGGCTCGGTGGCGAAGACCGGGTGGCGGCGGTGGATTTTTGCCGGACGGCACAGGGAGGTGGCGCCAAGGGTAGAGGAGCAACTGTGCTTTGAGATTCATGCTCCAATTGGTTTCAAGATTAATGCAAATTATGCTCAAGAACTTCAATTTGCAATTGAAATCTGAAATTCAATTAATCTTCAAATTTTTGAAAAAATTCGGGTCATTTCAGTGGAAACTTAAAACTATGCATTTATCTAGCACAACTTAGGGCTTGAAGCTACGGTTTTCTCCAAGAAGCCATTTCCGAGGCTCATGATGGAGCAGCTAGAAACGATGGCTTGTAGCCTACAATTTCTTAAATAATATATTTTCTATTATGATTTACAGTAATATACCTATCTTTTTATTTTATAGTAATAACCCTCTGTAGCTCCATCTTTGAGCGACTTAAGATAGTCGTCCAACCGTTGGGCGCCAAGTGTCTAAGTTGCCCACCGATTAAGCGATTAGACCATTCGGCTACTAGTCGCCTAACAGTTGAGCGACTTACCCCTAGTCACCCAACCATTTGGTGACTATCTCCTAGTCGCTCAACCATTTGGTGACTACGAGCCTTTATCCCGCGCGCGCCAGCCCGACCACCATTTTGCCAGAGGGAGAAGCCGAAGAGAAAAAGAGGAGAAGAGAGAAAAGAGGAGGGGGAGAAAGAGACGAGAGGAGAGAAGAGAATAGAGGAGAGGGAGAAGAGGGGGAGAGAAAGAGAGGAGGGGGAGGGGAACAGAGAAAAGGTTTGTGCATCATCGACGGTGAGTCATCTGTAGTTTTTTTTGTAGATTTACTTTTGAAACCATAGTAGGTTAGCAACTAAAATTATTAGATGTGTAGGATCTGCCGCTGCCCTACCGTCGGCCGCCTCCTCCCGCACGTCCCCGGTTCCGGCCCTAACTAGCACCGCTAGTGATTGGCGCTGACCACCCTGGGCTCCTCTCGGTCTGGGCCTTCTCCGACCTCCTGGCCATTGGCCCTCCTCTCGGCCCCTCACCAGGTTCCCCTCGGCTCAGCTTCCTTGGAGGTCGCCGCCGACTAGGGTTGCCATGGAGGTCCGCCCCGACAGTGGCCGAGCACCATGCTCTGGTCTGCCTACTAGCTTGCTGCGGTTTTGCCTCTACTTCGCATACTACCTAGGACGGTCCAACACTCCCTCCCCCACCTTACTACATGCATTTTATTTTGGATTTAGCTACTGCTTTTGCCTTGCTCTATTCTTGAGAACGCATGGCTGGGAAGGCTCAAGGTAGCCGTCGTGTCAGGACTTGGTGTAGTGCATGCGTCGGGGAGCATGCATTGCCATCCAAGGGCGCACGATGGTGCTACGGGTTCGCCACCAATGCGTTTGAAAGGACAAGGGGAAGGGTTGGGAAAGAATGGAGGCTTATTGTCAAAAGAAGCGACTGGGGGGTGGACGATGTTTTTAACAGCCTCCCCTTGTCATTGCCGACGACGTCAGCTCACTGTCACTGCCCTTGCTCCCATTCTTTGAGCCCTTCTCCTGCCTTTCTCTTGTGGCCTGGCTATGAGATGGAAACAAGGTGACTTACCTTGAGCTTACCTTGTGCCAGCCGAATGGAAGGATTGTGTGGGGGGTTTGGATCCGTGGGAAATGGAAAGGAGAAGGAGATAGAGGTAGATGCTTTCTAGTGCTTGCTCTAGTGGAAATAGTTTTCCTTTTTCTCTCTTCTTTCTTCTCCCCTTTGATAGCTTTTACGCTCAAAATGAACTCTTGGCTGGGGGAAGGAGAAATGAAATAAGGCTTTGTGTGGCTTGCCTGTGTAGAATTTCACTTAAGAGGAGCATGGTCGGCCAGCCTTTCCTCTAATTTTGTGCAATGACCAGATTGCCCTTTACTCATCATCTCACTCCCTCTTAAGTCTGAGGGCTTTAAGGACCTTTTGGTCCACAGGTGAGCTCTGTACTACTGACTTTTCTACTGTGGTAGGTAAGTCGGTAAAAGTGGGTTGGCTAAATTTTCTACTGAATGATGAAGCCCACAATAGTGAGAGGCGCCGATCAGCCCTCGGACAGTCTAGAAACCTCTGAGAATGTTACCATTATTCGGCATTCTAAAGCCGATGGGTCTCACGGCAAAAACTCTACTTTATTTCCTTTATTCTCCCTTGAATTGTTTCATTTCTCACTTTTCTTCCCTTTGCAATTTTAGTGGTATTACATGGGCGCTGACACCCCACCTTAAGGAAGGCTAAGCGGGGTCATACGGGTGGGCACCGACCGGGGGTGAGACGTGGCGACGATGGAGGAGGTGTTGTAGGTGGTGTAGTGGACAGCAGGCACATAGATGCCTTTTTGTACTTGTATTTGTTTTGTACATATTTTATTTTGTTGTTACTATGGCATGGTTGTGTATGAATTCTCTTGTGCGTCACAATATCACTTACCTTCTTACTTACGAATCTTTACTACTTTAATCGTCCTCACAAAATTCGTCAGAAATTTATCGTACTACAACAACATACGACGGTCACAAAAATGTCATTGCAAGTATAATAGATTTCATACCCTTGAGAATCTACAAAAATCACAAATAGACCAACCAACCTTGTCTGCCCTTTTGTTTCAAAAAAATAACAATCTGCAAGTAAGATTTGATAAAATGTATTACCTACAAAAATTGTCATTTACCCCCCCCCCAATTATTTCCATTTGATTAATAAAATGATAATAATATTATTTTAAATCGCCCAACCAATACGCGATTTGTCATCGCTCAATAGTTGGGCGACTAGGACTAGTTGCTCAATAGTTGGGTGACTAGTCCAAGTCGCTCAACCAGTAGGTGACTTGAACACTTGGCGTCTAACGATTGGGCGACTAACTCAAGTCACTTAACGGTAAAGTGATAGAGGGTTATTAGTGTAAAATAAAAAAAATATAGATATATTACTGTAATTTAGAATAAAAATAGATTATTTAAAAATTCCTAGGCCTATGTCATCGGGACGAAGGGAGGTGCGAGCTGAGAAGCCAGAGTTGGCTTGGCTTCAACTTGTCTATACAAAGGGCCTGTTCTTTTCGGCTGCGGCTTATGGCGTTTGGCTGAAATTTTTGAATTTTGGCTGTTTACGGTACAGATTACGGAGAGATAGATACTCACTTGCGATTTTGGCTGGTACAGATGTTGGGCTTTTAACGTGTAGATCGTTTAACTTATAGACCCCGTCTTGAGAAAATACTCCGTTTGAAAGTTAGGTATTGTAGCAAAAGCCAAAAGCCGCCGGCTTTTGACTTAAAGAACAGGCCCAAAACCACCCAAGATGTAGATGCTATTGTTTAGCCCTGGGGCTGCACAATTCAACTTAAATAAACTGACTTATGGCTTATTTTACACTATAGCTAGCTTATTTTGCACTATAACTGATGGTGGTTTATTTGGCATAATTAAACTTTAAAAAAATAAAAATGAAAAAAATAGATTAGCCCATTATATTCATGGACAATACAAACAAATACGGGAAAAGAAAAGCCAAAACCCCCCAAAAAAGCCAAAAAGGCAGAAAAGACAAAATCGAGGAATAGCAAACTAGAAGTCAGAAGCCAAAAGCTCAAGCCAAAACGAGCGGGTCATAGCTGACGGTGAACCTGACCGAGCCAAACACTAGTTTTTGTCTTTTAGCTTTTAGAAGCTGATTTTTAAACAGAGCACCTTCTCAAAATGGTTTCTATAAGCCATTCGTATGAGTCAATGTAGGAGTTACTTTGAACGGAGTGGTTTCTCAACGTGAGTGTCCGTTATTTCCTCAATCACTCTCACAATCAACCAAAAGCTAAAAGCTATAGTACTTTTAAACAGGGACATTATTGGGCTTTTTGCATCCTTGCTTGAGCCTAAGAGTGTGTTTGGTAGCACTTATGGTTTTTGGATTATACTACAGTAACTAGTTTTTAAACGATACGTTTTTTCAAGGTGGAGTTTATAGGTATATTGTAATACAAATTGTACCGAGTTCGGCTGTATTGGTCAAAATCACATATGACTATTTTTCTCAATATACTGACTCCCGCAAACATTTCAAAATTCAAAATTCTCAGCTATAAACCATGACAAAAAAAATCCCACCCAGTCCAACCAGCAAAATGGTCAGACCGGTGTGCTCAGAGCTGGAGACTGCACCACGGGTGGAAAGAATCAGCACCATCAAAACAGTATAGAAACAGAAGAGTAGCACACCACACGTGAATAATACTACCACCTGTTCACGGAGACCAACACGACGAAACCCACGGTTCCCGTCACGTCGCTTGCGACGGGAGAGGGGCTTCAGGAGAGGCCTCGATCGGATGCCTGGGCTCGCCGGCCGGTCTCCGATCCATGCGCTAGCTGCGCTACACGCCGCGCGCGCTTTTGTCCCGTTTCCCTGGGAGTTTTCTCGCTTTCACACCCGTGCAGTGCGGTGCAGACCGCGCGATCTATCCGTGGAGCTCAAGCATACCAATCGGTTCGTCTAGTAGTGTGTCCGTGCGAGCCACGCGAGAGACCTTTCGCCTCCTCCTCTCGTTCTCCAGATCTGGCCCCCCTCCCCCTTCTCCGGTGGCCTCGCCGGCGTCGAGGGGGAGGGGGTCCCACCCGTGGAGCACTTAGGCTTTCTTCTCCTCCTCCTCTCGTAGCCGCCGGCTCCCTGGAGGCACGAGAAGCTCAAGAGAGCAGGCGGTAGGGGCGGGCGGCGGCCGAGCTCGGTTTCGACCGTGCAACCTCCGTCCGGATCTCCTCGGGCTTCGCGCCGCGGAGCGCGCCAAGACGCGGCGCGCGGGTGGCGTGGTCCCGCGTCGCCACGGCGTGGTGCGCCGGGCTGTCGGCGCACCGCCGCCTCAACGCCGCCATCCGCCTCCACCGCCGCGCTTCTCGGCGAATCCAAGAAACGGCCGAGCCCAAGAAACGCCGCCTTCGCCGACGATGCGTAACGAGCAGCAGCAGAAGCAAAGAATTGAGCGTAATGGAAGGGGGAAGCAAGAATCCAGGGAGAAGAAGGGCTTCCTTTCTTGCTCACCGATTGCCCCCCAATCTTGCGATTTCTTCTTGCCTTGCCTCCCGGGTGGCGCCGGTTGCGCGCAACAGGGTCACGTACAGTGTGATCATGGGTGGGCTGAGCAAGCGCGGCATGTCGGGGGATGCGCTCAAGATGTTCGACGAAATGCTCAAGAAGATATCGTGCCCAGTGTGAAGCTCTTCGCAGTCCTGCTCTCGTCCCTGTGTAAGGCAGGGAAGATGGAGGACGCTGGGCGGATGATGCGGTCATGGAAGGAGAAGGGGTGCCCGCCGGACAAGGCAACGAATTGATCAGTGGTGGCGCATAGGCGTCGCTTTGTGGTTTCTTCAGTGGCGGTCATTGTAGGGAGCGACTCGTCGTAGAGTTCAAGGGTGGCTATGCCATGGCCTTGAGGCGCGCAGATCCCCGGTGGGTTGGTGGCGGTCTATTTTGTGAGTGGGTAGTACGTGGGGTGCTGGGTGCTGGCGAAAGCCTTACCGGTGATCTTACCGGTCTCGACAACGATGACGTCTTTGGACGCCATTTTCCTTCCTGGAGGTGTTGTCATGGTGCCCCATAGCCCTCATGTTTACTTGATCTCCAGGTGAAAACCTTGCCTCGGTGAGGCGGGCGGCGTCGGCGACTCTCGTCGCCTCCTTGGAGGCGTCGTCTCGGAGGTCCTTCTTCACGCACAGTAGACCGAAGGTTAGAGGGCACGGTCGGAAAAGGATAGGGGATTGGTTGAAAATAAGGATGAAGAAGAAGTTATGAAGCTTAGTCTTTCTAGCTTTTTTATAGTCCTTAAGCTTTATTTCTTGTTGTTGTATGCTCCTCAGGTTTTGAGGAATTGAGCCTAAGTGCTTGTGTATCTGTTGGCTGTGTATATCCCTCGTGGATATAGAGGCCGGATTTTATATCCTTTATCTAAAAAATCCGTGCGCGCCGCGGCATGGAGAGAGCAACACCGGCACGAGCACCGAGCTGGCTGTCAGCACTTGAGTAGACTCATGGGCACCCCTCATTTTATCTTTACCTTCTGACTTTTAGCTTATTTTTCACTATTTATAAATTTTGTTTTTTCTAAACTTTTAGCTTTTTTGAGCTTTTTTGCTGGTTCTTTTTTCCTATATTCATTCGCGTTGTTCGTAATGAGCTAACATATTTTTTCTATTTTTAATTGTTTTAAATTTAATTACGCTAAATAAGCCTCCTTCACTCTGATAAAATTTCAGCCGTTCTGACAATTTCAGCGGTTAAGCCAATTTTTCATTTCAACCGGGGCCAAAACGATGTGGCTAGCCTACTCTGTATGGAGCGTGTCGTTTTGATGAGCCTCTCCGGTGGTTCTTTTTTACTGCACCTGATAGCTTATGGCTATACATGGTAACTTTTAGCTCTAGCACAACCGTTTGTGCGAATAAACCGAATGTCGATAAGCTAATTCAAAAAAACTATTCCAATAAGTTGTTTTTGGAAAAGCGGTGAAAAAATCATTTTATTTGTTTGTTCGAGAAAAATCATAAACTGAATAAATAGGACTAATATGCATGCCCCTACAAGTAGTTGTAGTACATTGCTACATCCTAGACACGTAGCTAGGGTTCGAAAAAAAACTCGAAGCTTACGAGCTAGCTCGACTCAATTTAACTTGGCTTCAACTCGCGCCATAAGCAGGTCAAGCCGAGCAGGCATTTTTGCTCATTTGCTTAACGAGCTATGTCTAAGCTGGCTCGCGAGTTGTTCATTAGGCTTGTTAAGCTCTATAAAATTAAAACCCAGCCGAAAAACCCAGCAACAATTTTAGCCCAATAACACTTAGGCCTGTAGCCCAACAACACTCCCAATTTCCCATCAAACCTAACTCAACCCAGCACAGACGCATGCAGGCACAACACAGTTGTTGCACAGTGCCACTGCACAAGTCACAAGGCATGACTAGGGACACTGATGATGCCTTCCGCCTCCTCCACCTGCCTCTTTCGCCTACGGGCCTACGGCATCCTCCTGCCCCTTCCACCTTCGGCCTCCACCCACCCCCTCGGCCTCGTCTCTTTCGTATGCGATGGAGCGACAATCAAGCATGGAGTCCAAGAACCAAGGGAGGAGGTTGTCCGTGTTTGTGTCCACTTCCCCCTTTGCCTAGACACCGGTGTTCAACCGTGCAACCCCTCACTGCATCGTCTCATCCGCTACAAGTGGCCTCGCTCTGGCCAACCGGCACTAACCCTACAGTTGTCCCCTCCTCAACGAGCGTTTATGGACTCATGATCTCCTCTATTTGGTGGTAATTGGTGAATAATGGCAATTATTAATGCTTGGTTTTTAACAAGCTAGCACGAGCTTTTAAGCCAAGCCAAGTTAAGCAGGTATTTCTGTTCGTTTGCTTAACGAGTAAGCCAAGCTATGTTCGCTAACGAGTCTGGCTGAGTTGAGCCAAGCCAAGTCGAGCTAGCTCGTTATCCACCCTAATATGCAGCTACATGTGTGTCTGTGGCAGGTGAGGGGAAAAGCCAGTTAATGTAGCTCACTAGTTCAGTTCAAAATTGCTCTAATTACACTTGCTAATTGGTTAAATATTGAAATAAGTAAATTTCGAATGAAATTGACTTTCGCTCTAGCTCAATTCGTCTTGTTATCTTGATTTAATAATATTTTTAAATATAAATAAAATAATATTAAATCTAAACTACATTAATTTCCAGAAAAACTGGATCAAACGAGGACACTGGCTCCATATCCCTGCGAGACCCTGAAGAATTCCCGCGAACTGCCGCATGCCCAGTGGCGGAGGACGGGAAAAAAATGAGGTGGGGCGGATCGAGAGGCGAGCGAGAGGCGGCGGCTCGCCTCCCGCCGGCCACCACCGCCGCCTCCGCCGCCCACGAATGCAAACCTCTGTTGTGCCCTTTCTCAAGAACAAGAGAATGCCAGTGAAGGATATACTATATTGCCAACAATAATCACAGCTGCACAAATATGCCTATAAATAATAGGATTTAGAACCCAATACACAAGAAAGTCAACTTCTCACATTGAAAACAGCTTTTCAGCATGTAACTAGGTCAAGAAATTGGCATGGAAATTTAGCATTCAAATATGAATATTAGACCATCAAGACAGATATGGAGAAAGGGAAAAGGAATGAGCACGGTGCACCACATACCTCACCGGATCAAGCGCAGGAGGAGGCGCGCAGCCATGCGAGGCCGGGAGGCGGCGGCGGCGGAGGCCGCGAGGAGGAGGCGGAGCGGAGGAGGCGAGGGCGGCGCCGAGGCCGCAAGGAGGAGGCGGGCGGCGGGGAGCCCGGGATCGGGATTTTGGGAGGCGGTGGGATCGGGATTTTGGGGCGCCGCCTCCTCCGCCGCCCGCCCGCCCGCCTCCAACCATGACGACGTCCGGGAGGAGGAGGCCGGCGGCCGGTGCGGGCGGAGGACGGAGGAGGCGGTGGGTGGGGGCGAGGAGGCAGGCCGCGGCCGCGTGCGGAGGGGAGGAGGCCGGGTGGGCGGAGGAGGAGGCGGCGGCCGGTGCGGGCGGAGGAGGAGGCCGGCGGTGGGTGGATCGGGCGGCGGATTTGGGGCGGAGGAGGAGGCCGGGTGGGGCGGAGGAGGAGGGCGCGGCCGGGTGCGGCGCAGGAGGCGATCTGGGGCGGAGGCGGCCGGGTGGGGCGGAGGAGGAGGCCGACGGCCGGTGCGCGAGGAGGCGGTCGGGTGGGGGAGGAGGAGGCCGCGACCGGTGCGGGGAGGAGGAGGCCGCGTCTGGTCGGTCGGGCGCGCGGATTTGGGGACGGAGGAGGAGGCCGGTGGCCGGTGGGGGCGGAGGAGAAAGAGGCGGCGGCGAGACTGAGAGTGCGAGAGGGGGCGGACACGGACGGAGAGTGGGAGCAGACGAAGAGTTATTGGGGCCTAGGGTAGTGGGGGAAGAAAAAAAAATCAAGGTATGACTTGGGTCATATCTTGCCCTATCGGGCCCTCCGCCCCTGCGCATGCCCGTGTCGTGGTGCTGCTCCAGCAACTGCCTGGGCTTCGCACCGAAGCAAATTAACGGCAACATGGCCACGCGATGACGACCCATACAGCATGGTTTCTTCTCTCTTCCTGCAGTCGGAAGCAGCAGTTTTTATGGGCTACAAGGTCGCTCGGTTCGGGGCTGCGTTTGACATGGTGTAAATGGCCCAAGGATTTTTACATCGTAGCACACGGGCTTTGCCAATTTTGCATCCGGCACATCGGCTCGCTCTAAGCAAACCGACAACCCTAGTGTGCGTGTGCAGTGTGTCCGTGTGTGTGTGTGTGTGTGTGTGTGTGTGTGTGTGTGCAGTGTATTTTTGTGTTCTGCTGTTCTCCATGGGAGGTATGATACGACACGGATCTTCCCTGATTGCGCCTAGTACATGCTGCTAGTTCTGTTCATTTATTTGCAATTGCAGAAAATGTTTGGAAGTTGGAACAAGAAGAAGATGCACATAAACATGAAGATGGATGTAAGATGCTTGGCACGCATGGTAGCTGTTCTGTTCGTCCGCTTGGGAAACGAAGATTCACATGCATGCATGAATGCAATAGACAGTCGCAGAGCTTGAGCACAGATAAAGGAGTCATCTGATCATCTCTTAATGGGGAATGAATTGCATAAGGGACAGGTGGCCATTTTCTAGTCCAAACATTTGCTAGGTCTCTTCTTTTCAGATTCTAAAAACGGCTTTTCGGCTTCTCTACAGTAACTAGTTTTCAAACAAAATATTTTTTAAAACATTATATACAAGTTGATTGTAGTACATACTATAGCGACATTTATATCGGCTAAAATCGTACGTGAGTTTGTATCACTCCGTACTCTCTTTTTATAAACAGCTCAAAAGCTATAAGCCAAAACTAAAAACCATATAAACTGAAACAAAAAATAACAGTCCCATGCGCTGTCAAAAGGTCGCAGAATAGTGTGCCATGTTTGAGTAGTGCTTTTTTCTAAAGGTAAAGATATCTACCTCATTTCGTCAAAAAAACTAGTATTTTTTTTTAGGTTTGAGATAAGGCAGGCGGAGAGATCTGGCACTCGAACTTGAAGCAAGAGAGACCATTTTTTTTTCCTGGCTCGTATTTGGATGCGCTAGTTACTAACGCTCTCAGTGCTCCTCATCTGCACTTGCAATAGCATTTTGCTTCACAGTGCAGGTGGAGTAGTAAGCCATGCCTGTCTTACAAGAAAAAAAAAGGGCAAAAAAGACTTCAATAGCAACTGCGCATCCGGGGAATCGAACCCCGGTCAGTACCGTGGGAGGGTACTATGATACCACTACACCAGATGCGCCTCGTGTTTCGTGAGCCAACCAAATTATCTAATTTGTGGGTAGGCCTCGAAAGTCCAAACTAGGCCAGGCCAAAGCTAGACATAGTTGAACACAAATGGCTAGCTACTGTTAGACCTCTCATACATAGGAATCCTCCGAACAAGATCAAACATGCCGGCCGGGGAGGCGGCGATGAATTCTTGGAGTCATACTCGGATAAAGCTCCAATGAACTGGTTTAATGGACAAGCTTCGATTCGGCTAATGATCCTCCTATCTGCTTACAAAATAGAAAATCCTCACTGTCGCTGGATCTCAAGAGCAGAATGCTACAGGGAGACATGACAAACTCGTGGCATTCATCGACATCCAAATGCTAACATAAACCACATAGATATCCTTAAGACGATGGGCGCATGCATGACGACTAAAACTCCCACGGCAAACCACTTCACACATATCATGTGGTGCTTATTTAAGTTTAAACTTTTAGCTTCGAGTTTCTAGCTTCTTAATCTTTTCTTTTTTCTTTTTTTGGTTTTTAGGGCTTTGTTTTTGTTTTTCTTATTTCTTTACATTATCCTTGATGATATAATATTTTTTATTTTTATATTTAATTACATTAAAAAACTATTAGTAATTATAGTATAAAAAACTACTATAGTATAAAATAAGCTAAAAATTAGGGCTTAGAAACCCAAATCAGCACCCTCCGCGACTAGAAAGAAGAGAAGATTCTTGAGGGCGGGTGTCATGTCGTGCCATGTCACGCACGGCCTTAACTGGAACCGGCTCCTCTGTGGTGGAGTAGGTACGTGCACAGTGATGAATAGTGAGAGGAAACTGTAAATCACTGTAGCATCTAATTTTAACCGTTCTTTTCCTGACCGGATAATCCAAAATTATCAGAAGTCACGCTACGCTTCCAAATCCAACTTAGGTGGCGTTCAGTTGAACTGAAATAAACTAGCTTATGACTAAAATTATATTATAACTAGCTGAAATTACACTGTAACTGATGATAGATTATTTGGCATAACTAAATTTTAAAAAATGAAAAATATGTTAACCTATCACAGACAACGCAAATGAATAAAGGAAAAAATCGACAAAAAAGCTAAAAAAATCATAAAAAGATGAAATATAAGAATAATAAAAATAAACCAAAAATCAAAACCTCAAAGCCAAATGAGCAGAACTTAACCTTATTTGCCCGGCCAGCTTGTGCCCGGCACACGCAAAGGTGAAGCTGTATCCATAGCCTTGTAGTTGGTCACTGTGATTAGCGTGCGAAAGCCGGAATAGTCTTTGTCGGCAAAAAGTTTCTTGTCCTGGTGAACAGCTTGTGTCTTTCATTCACTCGCTATCTATATCGTCTTCCTTGCAATGGAAATCAATACACACCACGGTAGCTTAGCAGTCAAGATCTATTGCAGATACCAAAACAAAGTGTGACGAAGGGTTAATCTTGCTCAGAATTAAAAAAACATAATATCTCTTCTGGAGCTTATGCATAAGGTAAATATAAGGGCATATTCATAGTGATTTTTGTTGATACCTTTTGGTTTTAATTTATACATAATAACGGCTTGTAAAGAGTTATATAGAGAGATAAACTTATGTACGATTTTGATCGATATAAATGAACTCACTATATTGTGTATTACAATCAACTAGTAGACTCCGTCTTGAAAAGATAATCAATTTAAAAACTAGATAATATAGAAAAGCCATTTACTACTAAAAAACAGTTTTTAGAAGCTAATACGAACATAGCCTTAAAGTTTGAGCGCCACTTGTCAATGTGTAAAAGATGCCTTATTGATTCCACAACGAAAAATGAAGTAACAAATTGTTCCAACCCGCTGAAAGGTTGAGAAATTTCTCACCACGAGCTTCACACTGGAATCTGTATGGAGACAGCGGCTAGTGGGCATCAATGTTCGTGCTAGCTAGGGGCAAAATCCAAACAAACTTTTCGTAAATCCAAACAACCTTTCGGATCGTATCTTTATTACCAGGTCAGCCTTGCTTGTCTGTTCTTTGTGTGCTCTTGCTCTTTTCTCCCAAAGGCGTGGTGGGCAGATCAGGTCACCTCTCGTCTCATCACACTACTACAGAAAGCCTAATAGTAGACGCCTCATCACAGACGGTTTTGTGAAACCGTCTCTAATGAGCACTATTACAGACGGTTGTAATTTGGAGGACGTCGTGGTATTTGTGGCGGGAAAATGGATTATCGCGCACGGTTATTAACTATGAACCGTCAGTGATACGTTGTATCACGCAGGCGGTCGTATTAAAAACCGCTCAGTGATAATCTCAGATATCACGCACGGTTTTAAATAAAACCGTCTCAGGATAACTTTGTTATCGCTGACGGTTAATAATTAAAAACCGTCAGTGATAATTCACGCACGGTTTTTATTAAAACCATCTGTGATAATGTCGATAGGCATTTATTGCGCCGCTCGCATCGCATCTGTCTTCATTTCGATCCGAGATCTAGCCATCTGCGCGCACTTTTCACTCGGGAGGAAGCTAGGCGATTTCAGCCTTGTTAATTTGGTGGGAAGAGGCGAGATTGAGCTTTGAAGATTCATACTTTGCTGGTTGTTCTAGATATGGTTAGTAATGCAATTTATTTTTTCTTTAATTGCATTACAATTTAGTTCTAAGTAATCCATGAGTGGTTATTGAAGATGGTTAATTTGCAAAATTGTTGGTTATATAATAGCTGTTGTGTTTGTAATATGAATCTAGCAAATAAAGTCTCAATATAATAAATGTGGCCGTATATATGTAGTTATAATTAGTTAATCTAGATTTTAATACTAAGTTGTTATATATGTACGTAACGTAGGACCGGCTGGATGTATGCCGCGAGCCGTGTGAGTGAAGAGTACATTAATGGCGTTTCGCTTTTATAAGAGCTGCCGGAGGATATGTTGAATAAGGGGCGATATATATGTGCTGTCCATGCACCGATCGCGAGAATGTGAAGATGTTTAAGAACCGAGGCAAATTGAATCGCACTTGATTCGGAGGGTTTCAAAAGGATTATACGTGTTGGACCAGTCATGGCGAAGTGAATGATCATATGCGCGGATGACATCGCGGTGAAGTGAATGATATGCCCCGGATGACATCGCTGTGGCCCGAATGACATGCCGCGGTGATGTCGATTGTGGGTCGGATTCGGATAGGTTGCACGATGATAATCTGGATCGGATGCTTCGCGATGTTGAAGAGAACTATGATGAGAGAGAGTATGTTAAATTCCGTGGCTTGATGGAGGACTCGGAGAAACCTTTGTACACGGGATGCAAGTACACGAGGTTGTTGGCCGTGCTTGAACTGTTGAAATTGAAGGCAAGCAACGGTTGGTCGGACAAGAGTTTCATCTGCACTGCTAGGTCTTTTAGCGGACATGCTTCCGGATGGAAATGAGTTGCCTAAAACCACGTATAAAGCCAAGAAGGTTCTTTGTCCGTTGGGAATGGAAGTAGAAAGAATACATGCATGCCCGAACGATTGTATCCTCTACCGTAAAGAGTATGCAAACATGCATGTATGTCCGTGTGCAACGCATCCCGATACAAACGTAACAATCAATCGGTTGATGGCGAGGAACAGAGGCGAAGAAAGGACCTCTGCTAAGGTGACATGGTATTTTCCTATAATTCCCGTTTGAAAAGGTTTTTGCAAATCCAAAGGAGGCAAAAGCTGCTGCGTTGGCACTCGGAGGAGCGCAAGAAGGATGGAATGATAAGACACCTTGCTGATTCCGCGCAGTGGAGAAACATCGATAGGAGTTTTGCGAGTTCGGTGCGTAACCAAGGAATATAAGGTTTGGACTGAGTACAGATGGAATGAATCCTTTCAGTAGCATGAGCAGCCGACATAGCACATGGCCCGTGACTCTCTGCATCTATAACCAACGTGTCGGGTACAAAGACGAACCATTCGTACTTGCCAATCAAGTTGTTCAAGTTTTCTATGTAACCGACCCGGCAAATAAGAAACGCCATGTAGTTCTTCATGGAAAAAGGAGAATTGTCGGAGTGGAGAATGTAGTGGACGAGGAGGAATACAATCAATTTGACGAGTTACCTCCTTTTGGAAATGGCATAAGGTCGACGATGAACAACGTGATGAAACTAGTTACGCACGCATTGATCATGATGAAGGGCTAATTTTTAAAGGAAATAAGCAAGTACAATAAGAATGTATATGTGAAAATGTGTGACAATTTTGAGATTTATGTATATGTGTGATGCACATGTGATGGTTGATATGAATGCACTGGTTGGTGTTGTATATGAATGCACTGTTTGGTGGTGGATATGAATGCAGCTGTGGTTATTGGTGTTGTCTTAATAACTACGATCGCAAAGGCTTATCACGACGGTTTTAAACTTAGAACCGTCGTGATATCAATAAAACAGACGGTTCTAAGTTTAAAACCGCTCGTGATAATATGACTATCACGACGGTTATACACTTAGAACCGCTCGTGATATTTATACTATCACAAAGCGGTTTTAGACTTGGAACCGTCGTGATATTAATATCACGCACGGTTTTGAGTTAGAACCGTCGTGATAACCTCCTATATACCCTCCGCTAGGGTTTTCCCGTGCGCGCAGCTTATTCGATCTAGATCCGTAAATCCCGAGCCCGTCGTCGCCTCCGCCTCCCGAACCCTCGTCGGCCGCCTCCTCGAGCCCTCGCCGGCCGCCTCGTCGAGCCCCTCGTCGCCTCCGCCTCCTCGAGCCCTCGCCGCCTCCGCCTCCCGAACCTCGTCGACCGCCTCCCGAGCCCCTCGCCGGCCGCCGCCGAGCCTCGTCGCCTCGGCCTCCCCGAGCCCCTCGCCGGCCGCCTTCGTCGAGCCCCTCGTCGACCGCCTCCGTCGACCCCCTCGTCGCCTCCGCCTCCCGAACCTCGTCGACCGCCTCCCGAGCCCTCGCCGCCGCCTCGTCGAGCCCTCGCCGCCACCTCCCTCGACACGATCGCATTGTGAGCACTTTCTGTGATGGACTAGGGTTTACTGCAGTAGCTTAATTAGTTTGCTATTTGGTACATTAATTGTTTACTACAGTTGCTCGATGATGATAAAATCATATACTGAGATTGGTTCATTCAGTGCTTGAGCTCTAATAGCCGCGGTTCATGCGCTTTTCAGGTTATAGCATGTTATTAAATTGATCTGTTCGGATTTAATCTTGACAAGTTAAAAGACTGAATTATTGGGCAAAGTTAACTTGTGTGGTCTTGATCTGTATGAATACTGTTGTTTGAATATATGCATGCTAAATATATCTTGATCTTGAGATTTTAGAGTTTGTATCTAGAGCTCAAAATACTGAATTCATTATTTGGCATAACCAATCAAGGAAGAGTATATGATTTAGTAGCGGACGGCCAAGATTAATCTTGTGCAACCCTACAATTTGAGAGCACATATTCATGTTGAGACTGTTATTGATTCTATTATTGATGCTTGTTGCTTGTTGCTTCATATTGCTACCATTATATATGTATATATGTAGGTATGTATATGTATACATGTAGGTATGTATATGTATATGTATGTATATACACATATAGTATGTAGTATATAGTATAGGCACATAACCCCTCTCTGTGTCCACATCACCCCCTCCCTTCTCCCCTTCCTCTACTCCTCTCCTCTCTTCCAACATTGAGCATCATGTTTGACTTTTCGTGCTTCCTCACTTTGAACATTCTCATCTTATCTTAATAGACCCACAAAATGAGCAACATGTCACCCGCGCATTCTTCACCATCATCGCGGGCGTCCGCTCCAACATCAAGACGCCAAGGAAGAGGGCTATCAAAGAAGCCTCGAGCCGACAGACCATCACGAGCAGAAACGCAGTGGGTCCCTATCCTTCCTAAGCAAGCGGTAAACGCATTCCGAACCATGGTCGGAATAGTTGCACGACAACGAATTGAGATCACATACAATTCGTGGAAGAACGTGCCTGACACTCGGAAACGTGACTGTGGACCGAAATTTTGGCATCGCTCGAGTTCCCGAAGAACACTTACACGCCGTGGAACGACAAACCTACCAAGCGGCGTGCAAAGCATGGAAGAACTTCAAGAGCACGCTTGTCGAAATACGTGGAGACGGACGAAACGCCTTTTACTAAATACCCATTCCCGGAATCACAATGGGAAGAGTTCAAGGCGATGAAAACGACCAAGAATTCAAAAGTACAAGTGTGGCGCACAAGGCCCTCCAGCAAAAAACGCACACCCCACGCACTTGGCACACTGGGTATGCGGGTAAAATCCCGATGGAGGTTGGAGGATGAGTGGCAGCTGCAGAGGACATCGCCCGCCGTTTTCCAATATCCCGATGACCGCGCCGAAATTGGCTTAGAGCAAGGTCATCTACAACGACATCGGGGACGTCTCCTTTCGAAACCTGCGGACCAGCAAGTGTCCCAATACCGTAAGATATCGATCGAACTCGTAGCTTGTAATTACTCCACAACTTCGTACAAATTGAAATGACATGTCGTGCTCTTGCAGAAGAGCCGAGTTTTGAATCTACCCCGATCATTCCAGGAACAAGGGAGAATGATATGCTCTCCGTGGCCCGGGAAACAAGGAGCACCCGGTCGTCACGAGAGGCCTTGGGCTTACGTTCCTTGGAAACATGGTTTCAAGATGACTCGGAATGTATCGGCGTAGGAAGAGAAACAAAGCCGAGCGTGAGGAGCAGCTACGAGAAGAGATCAAGGAATCTCTTCGAGAGGAGCTATTTGCTCGGATGGGTGAAGTAATCGAGAAGAGGTGCGGAAGCAGACAGAAAGTCAAGAGCCGCCACCGCCGCTATGCTAGGTAGCCCGCACAACCGTCCGAGTAGTCTGCGCGTCCAATCCGACGCATACCCACCCAAATTTCCGTGGACGACATCCGGTAATAATTATTACCTCTCGAATGCTTGCTCCATTGGTAGGCCTATTCGAGTAGCTAATTTTGTATCGTTATGTAGGAGCCTACGAACCGCAAGCTCCAAGTGAGATATGGCGCCATTCCCTTGTACGCTGCAGGGGCGGCATATTCGTCAGTAACGGGCCATGGTGCACGCCAAGCTTTAGCGCCGAGCTTCGCAAAGTTAATGTGGATGGTGTGTATGTCAATTTTGAGGTGGTCCCGCCACCGGCCCCCAACGACGAGATCGTGACTCTAGGACGTGCCATTGGAACATTCATCCAAAGGCCCAAAAGCGACATCTTCTGGAGGCTTCTTCACGGTGGCGAGACGAGCAACATGCACCGGTGCCATCTCGAAGATAAGACCGATCGGTTCCACCACCGGATACTACAACGGTGCTATCTCCACGGGCCCTATTCTCGCCAGAGCAACTTGCACCGCTTGCTACCTTCAAAGTCGACTTCGTGAAGTCGACCCATAGCCGAGGCAGCAAGGCCGCAAGGGCAAAGCAAAGAAGACCAATGATGATCTTCCGTACCACCCTTTGGCCCGCAAATTGTGCTTGGCGAGCCGTTGCTCGAGCAAAAAGCCCTCCAAAAGCTACCATATAGTTGCATGCAATTGCACACGTGGTATATGCAAAGCGATCCAATAAGCCGAGGGAGAACGGACTTCAAGTATCATCACAAATTCTCCGAGGAAGATTTACACCACAATCTTCAAGAGTGTACATTCGTGGTCGCCTTTGAGGATTTATTCGAGCTGTTCATGCTCAACGCTCTTGACGCCTCAATCGCTCGATGCCGACGTAAGTGTGTACAATCACAGTCTCCGTTAATGTCATACCGATAAATGCCATATCTAATTTTTGCTTTCGTGTGTATATATATAGACACATGCTGATTAAAGCTAGAGTATCGAACTCATCACCGGTTTCTTGGACCCACAATTGGTCGCCAAGACTACCATCGACGTGGAGGCATCCTCGTCGAGAGGTACATTGCATCGAGCCTCTTGAGTTGTCGCAATAAGGACTATGTACTTATGCCCTTCAATCGAGCTTTCATTGGATTTTAATAGTAATTGTACCAAAATGGAACAAGGTATATTACCTTGATTCCCTAAGTAAGAATAAAATGGACTTCACAATTGTCGCCAAGTAATCGATAGGTAAGCACATATTCCCATACATATCTACATTGTACTCTTTCTTTCCTTCCGAATGATTAAGGTTAACCTTTTCGAATTACGTAGGGCGTTCGCGATGTACATTGAAAAGGGAGGTGACTCGCCGGGGCCAACGGCTCACGACACATGTTCGAGATTTTAAGGTATTCGCTATTTCACATTAATTAATCCTATGCAACAGATGGTACTAATGCCTTTTGAACTAACACATTCCATTTTTGCGGTGCCACCAAGAAGAAATGGCAACACATGTGGATACTACGTTTGCCAACATATGGAACTACTCTCGATTCCTCGAGGGTCACCAATCGCAAGGTTTGTCACTCTTCCCATAATTACTTCATACTTATCACGTTACATATATATGTACATTGATATTCCTATCGACAGTCAGTATCAATCCCGCCAACCGCATTGAAACAATCGAGCTTCGAGAGGTTCAATCGAGTTAGCGTTCTTTTGTCGACTCAAGTCATACAGCCGTAAGGACGGTTCCATCGCGCACACCGATTTCCTATTGGTCTTATCACTAAGTGTAAATGCAGATGTAGATCTTTTGTAATCGTGCATTTGTTAATGGATATTTCAGTTCAATTCAATTAATTGATTTGCGAAATGGATGCATGCTTTATGTCCGTGAGATGAAGTGCGATGTCAATTGGATGTTTTATGTCCGCGAAATGTACCGAAAGCAAATGAGATGTGTGAATTGTATGTTTTTGTCCGTGATTATCGCTTGTTTCAGAGGGCATGGCTAGCATTTCCGAGGCTAGCCAATAAATGTAAATAGATTTTGGTTTAGGAGGAAGGAATATCACGACGGTTTTAAGTAAAACCGCTCGTGATATGTATCACGACGGTTTTTCATTAAAAACGGTGCAGGATTATTAGATATCACGACGGTTTTAATTAAAACCGCTCGTGATATTCGATAATCCGCACGGTTTTAATTAAAACCGCTCGTGATATCTAATAATCGCGCACGGTTCGAAACCGCTCGTGATAACCTTCGATCATCATCGACCCATAAATTCAGACGGTTCAGAAAACCGTCTGTGATGACGTTTCTGAACCGTCTGTAATGTCGATTTCTGTAGTAGTGTCAGAAGGTGCAGGACAAGGGCATGAGGCGTGTGGAAGGCACACCCCACTACTGGCTTAGATGAACTCTCTGGTAATGCACATGATTGTGATCTTTTTCTTTCTTTCTTTCGGGGCCTTGATTTTG
This sequence comes from Dendrocalamus sinicus, assembly GCA_036346575.1. Lineage (NCBI taxonomy): Eukaryota > Viridiplantae > Streptophyta > Magnoliopsida > Poales > Poaceae > Dendrocalamus > Dendrocalamus sinicus. The sequence goes on from CM070665.1 coordinate 23,760,324, forward strand.
ATTTTTCTGATATTATTTTGTTGATCCATGGATCCATCTAGCATATACAGAAAAAAAAACAAATCATTGTTGGACGGCAAATTAAAATAGGAGCAGATTAAGGGGTGCTCATTCTGACTTTTAAGTCCAAGCTTTTAGCTTATTTTGTACTGTAGCAGTTTTTTTTACAACAACTAATAAAAAGGTTATATCATCTCGGATAATGCAAAGGAATAAAAAAAGAAAATACAAAAAAGTTAAAAAGCTAGAAAAAACAAAATTAAGAATATAGAAACCCGGAGCTAGAAGCTAAAAGCCAAAGCTTTAATGAGCTCCACCTAAACCTTTCCAGGATAACTGGATAAGGGGCATATCTATAAGTAGGTGTACTGACTATCATGATAGAACAAACATATTGTGATGTGCGGATACACACACATATATATAAGGCCAAATGCCTAACATGCATCACTGATCATCCATAGGCCACAAAGATCTATCTAGTAAGAGATTGCGCTAGAGATAAGTACGCCATTAAAAATACATGCTTCCCCAACCTTTTGGTCGAAAAGTTTAAACAACTAGATCATCTAGGGGCAAGGCTTGATCAGGATCGCTGAACCCATGACTGGAAGAGGCGATGTAGAGTGGTGCACATGTTTAAGCATAAACATAGCCGCCGTATTGGTCTAATGTTGTATTGAGTTTTACGCACTCACAGCCTTAGCCCCCAGCTTACATTGTTGCTGAAAGGTGTTGAATTTTTTTTTAATGAATTGTTACTCAGAACAGAAGCTTCTATTACGTAGCCTTTTTGTTTTCTTATTGCAAGATGTAAATGAACCAGAATACCCTACATGACTAACCAAAGATAGCCACCGAATACCACTTGCATTTGTTCATTTAAATGTGTGACCTAGACATTTGTCTCTAGCTTCCCCCATGAGCTGCACCAAATACACTACGGCGTGAGAGCAAGTATTATAAGAAGCTGTAAGCTGGCTGTATGCTGAGGTGGAGGAGGGAGAGGAGGAGAGAGAAGAGAGGTGGGCTATAAGCTTACAGCCAGCTGAAGCACAAGAATCAAGAAACTTTATGAGAGGAAGGGGTAGATCATACAGCCTTCAGCTGGCTGTAACTACTATATGAGTAGGCTGATAAGTGGGCTGTAAGTATCTATACAGCCAGCTGAAGGCTGTATTATAAGATTTGCTCTGAGCGGATAGAGTTTTAATTAACTAGTAGTATTTTGGTCGGACAATAGCTAGCGACTGAACTAATCGGGCCGGCCTGTGGCAGGCACACGCAGAGGGGCCATTGAAAGATCAGTTGCATCGACGCACAGTGAGTCTATTTGGAATTGACACATGTTGTCTCCTCTTATTGTCTTGGAATGCCGTGCTATTCTTTTCAGATGCCTATCTATATATAGCCATCTTTGCCTCTGGGGCATCATACCTTGAGAGAATTTGATGAGTTAGATGTGATGTGAACTCTGTAGAATGTGTAACATGTAAGTAATTCCTTATCTCTTGCGAAACGAACTCTGTAGAATGGCAACGTGTAAGTAATTCCCCGTCTCTTGCAGTTCGCCTACCATGTTCGAGAAATAATCGAAGAGTTTTAAAAGCATAACCTATTTGCGGACCGAAAAATATGTATTGCCCATTAACCAATCTGAGTACGTGATTAAAGTACATTAACCAATTTGAGTGCTTGATTAAAATAAGAAAAAACATAAATCTATAGCACGGTTCAATACAGGCCTTCCCCGACCTCCGTGGGAGAGCAGCAAGATAACAAGGTTACTTGGGAGTTTGTTGGATCTCTGTCTAGATGTATTGGTTTTCAGTTTCTCATGCTTCACATCAGGGAACCCTCTGGGGCTCACTTGTGCTCTCGTGTGCGACCAAACCTTGGTGACGCCCACGCCCTTGATCTCCAACATGTTAGTAAATCGAAATCTACCACACGTGATAAACCATTCGATCAAGCAAGAGCTTATCCAGTTCATACCTTCCGTCAGTTTCAGCTTATTTGAGCCGGGTGCTCCAGCGGAAGCAGTTCAGATTTGTTGGACATGCCCGATGAGTTTTCATCTGCTCCGACCTTACCATACAACTGGTAACGAAAACGTACGCATATTTTGCGTCACGCAAACTCCTTTTAAGTTTTTCTCTTCTGCTATTTATACACAAAGTAAGTAAGTATTGATAATTAAACAATTAAAAGATGCGGTTCAACATGATCAAAAACATGTAACATGCCTCTTTATCCATAGTTTGATTATTTTACTGTAGTCTCTAGGCTTATGCCAACTGATTGATGGTTCCTGTAGCTCTTTTGTTGACCGGTTAGCTGATTCTGAATGCTAGCGCAAAAAGAACGAGTTCAAATAGGTTTCTACTGCAAAATGTAAGCTAGGAATAAAATGCAATAAAATAACAAGAAAAGACATACAATGAAATGGGTTTGGGTGGTTGAAGTTTAAGCGGTGCTTGGGCTGACTGAACAGAGTTGGAATTGGATAGATAGGTTCAAGATGTTCGAAATGGTTATAAATATGTTAGACGGATTTTGGAATGAATAGTAACAGGCTTATATATAGTGGAGGATTAGTTTTGGAACAGTGTGGGTTTGGATTTTATCAAGATCTAGGTTGGCGGAATGGAGATTGAAATGGTTTTAACGGGCTTGAAATAGCCAAAAGGGATACATACTTGCTATTGGGTCTACTGGTGAATAGTAACAGATCAGTAACTATTCATTTTGGGGTCGGGTCGTGAACAATAATGGGTGTAGCACAGTGACGGATCGGGATTGAAAGAAAGTGAATTGGGTTTGAAGTGAACAATATATGCTACAGTTGTCTACAGTGTTAGGCTGGCCTGGTATGAACAGTTCTACACAATGATTAATCAGCTCGATTCGGCTCGATTGAACTTTGGCCTCATGGGGCCGGCCTGCTTGGCCTAGTGCACATGGCCACCCTGGCCTAGATGCACATAGCTACCTCGGCCCAAACACGTAGCACATGCGCGGCTTCACGGCCTGACGTGAATCCCCTTTCTTGAACCTCTTCCCTCTCTCTCTCTGGCGTGAAAACAGGGGTATGGCAACCTCCGCAAAACGGCATTGGCGACGCTCACTGGTGGCGATTGGCAGCACAGATGGACTCTCCTATGATTCGGAAATCCATTTTGGGGTTTTGGAGGGCATGGGAAACAATGGTTGAAGCTTGCGGCGGAGAAAGCCCCCTCGGGTTCCCCCACGGCAATAGCGACTCCGGTGGCTTTCTAGCGGGGTTGCAACAGATTTAAGCATCTATAACACGAGGAAAACACCATAGTAGCGATGGATTTGGCTTTAGGGCTTTGACGTTGCCTGCCCAGAGAAGAGAGGTTCGGCCGGTGGTGGTCCAAGGCGTTGGCAGGGCTGCAGATAGGGGAGGGTCCGGTGAGTACGGTCATGAATTTGAGGTGGCCTAATGAAGCTATGGTGGCCTTTGATTGAAATATTGGCTAAGGAGGCTCACCGGCTCAGGGGAGCCCACCGGCGACGGCGTGGTGTGGGAGAGGTCAGGGGAGCATGTCAGTTGGGCAATTGGCAGTGGCGTGGAGTGGTCTGGGCGGTTGAATGGCTTTAAAGCCTTGACGAGGTGGTGGGAGTAGTGAGCTGAGCTAAGCGACGCCGACACGTGGAGGCCTTGGTGGTGAGAGGCACGGTTGTGAGGCAAGCTTGCAGGCAAGGTGGCGGGGAAGGTACTGCAGCCTCTGGCATGCTTACTAATGGATGACACAAGCGGGGGTACGGGGAGTGCACGTGCGTCGGCCAAGCAAGGCAGTGGAAAGCAGTGGCAACCCTAGTCGGCACAATGCGCAATGCGAAGCATTAAGGACGGAACGGGGTGGCAGCAAGATGACGCGCGAGGTTTGCACTGACGAAGCCGAAGGCAGGAAGTGTGAACACAGAGAGGATCAACGGAAAATGGTGGCGTGGGTTGCCAACTTGGCTCAGCTGCATAGAGAAATGGTACGGAAGGAGAAAGGCGTCGGTCGAGAGGTAAAAGCGGGTTGGCTAAAAGAGGAAAGCCATTTTTTTATAAGAATTTCTCAAATCAATAAGAACTCAAATTAAAAAAAAAGAATTTGAAGGCCCGAAATGACGACAGAGGGGGGTGAATGTCGTTCTCTTCAAAATCGCCCCCGACAATTCGTACACCGTTTTTCAAAAAGATGCAGAACAAAGCAACTCACAGAAAATTAATTTTGCAGAAATCTGGAACGCATGAGATACTGAACAATTCAGCCAAAATCAGAGATTAACCAGCAAAAAATTCAACTCAAAATAATGCCGTTTGGACCGCATGCAGCAAGGTCAAAAACAGCACAAAAAGAGGCAAAAATGACTTCTTTTTGTGCCATCCAACCAAGGAAGAGTGAGTCAAAAGATGCTGGCCGTGAGACAATGCAGTTCGGAAAGAAGCTTCAGGCAAGCAAAGTTCGGATCAAAAAGAAGAAAAGAAAAGCAGCCTGCAGCCATGCTGAGAAATAAATGCAGCCGAATGAGCACTCTGTCCTGGCCGTGAGCAGCAAGTAGTGCCGGCGACGTAAGACTGCTCACGGCAGATGAAGGAACTCTCACCGCAGAGGAACCAAGCAATAAATACTGCGGCCTACCGAGAGATTCAAATGGCATACAGAGCAACCGAGAAACCAAAGAAGGGTCAAGTAGCAGCTGAGAAGCAATACTTCCTGTCCGAGAACTATTTGCTCCAAGAAGTACTTGCTGCTGGACTACACAGTAATCAGGACCAGAATACACCAACCAACACAAGATCAACTCAAGAAGCAGAAAACATAGGACAACTAGAGATGAAGAACAGAGAATAAAAGACTAAGAGGAGCTCAAAACCAAACAACTCAAACACATAAAATCTTGAAAAACCATACGGAGACATACATGATTGAAAGAGGGTTTACATCTCAGCTATCTATCTCTATCTCTCACTAACTAATTCCCCATACATGATTGGAAGAACAAACTCTCAACCCATCTCCTCTAAAAATTCTGCACACTACTCTCTCAAGTCCATCTAAAAACCATGAAGACTACTAGAGAACACCCTCTCTATTTATAGCCTCCACTAATGGATTCACCATTGCTTTACCCATTAACCTTTTTCGCTTTACCCACAATCCACTTCCTTTAGTGCAGCTTTGCGTATTCACCAAAACGCCCCTCGCGCACCTTCCAGGAAGCTTCCTCCTTTCTTGCCTTGCAAGCCTCGTAGCCACCTCAAGCCCTCGCCGTCTTCGACATCTCCCGACCGTTCTGACCTCAGCGCCACCTGCGCCTAGTCCGGTCCACCGTGTCTTGCCACGACTCCGCCTCGACGTCCTCGCCATCTTCGGCACACCTCGACCGTTCTGACCTCAGCGCCACCTGCGCCTAGTCCGGTCACCCGTGCCTCGCCACGACTCCGCCTCGATGTCCTGCAGCCAACACAGACAAGAAACACGTCAAATAGTACCGCTCGGTACATGAAAGCGTAAATATCATAAACACATCATGCTTACCCATAATGAAGTCCCAACCTGTCGAAATATAGAATATGCATCCTAAGCCCATACGACCAAGTTTGACCAAACCGACCGAGCCCGTTGCACCACGCAACGACATGGTCCAGACCACCCAAACCAAACTCGACTATCCTAAATCCTTGTCAATTACTCATCACTCTCATGGGGTCACGACCACCTGGTCTCTCAATCTCCCCCTTGATGAGTATATTGAAAAACCCAAGAAAAAACAAGAAGTTGAATTTGATTTGAAAAGTCCAACATGGTCCAAAAGAAGAATATGAAGCTAATGACCATGTCGACAGAAATAACACTAGAGCAACAAAGAAAGAGCAAAATTTTCTCCAAAACTCTAAAATGTTCCCAAATGACTTTTTCTCCTCTATTCTCCCCCTTTTGGCAATAAACACATCAAGAAGCAAAAAAGAGAATAAGATCACAAACATGGATGAAATGGCTGAAGTTTGATTATTTCTAAGCATTTTGAGCCATGAGAATTATCCACGATGACCAAAATGAACTACACCAAGCCATAACTCAATAAAAGGCTATCTAGATCATGACAAGATATGTATATCCTAGCTAGAGCACATAGATGACGATCTGAAATGTAATGCATTTTATGAGCATGTCAAGTCATCAATAAGCAAAGTCTAACTAGAGATATCCAAGGATGATGCAGGCCATGTCAATAAGCTAAGCGGAACACAGAAGCTAATACTGAGTCTAAATAGAGTGCTATAAGCTCAAGATTGAAACATTGGTTAAGTACATGGTTCTTTTTGTAGCTTAAGCAAATTGAACACATAAAACATTGTCTTTTTAAAGCTCATGGTCGTTTCCAACCCAATTTTTTTATGTGCTAGATCTCAAGCCTTATGCGACTACTCCAAGCGAGAAGCTTAAGAAGATAGTCTAGGTCATCCAAAACTCCCCCTGAGTTCATGCCTAGTGCAATGGCAAGCCGTCTCATGAGAAAGAATTGGTGAAATCAGTTTTTTCGCACAAAAGAGATCATTTTGCTTTTTTAAACATGTTATACTAACTTATGCATCATCAAGAACTAATATAGCTCAACTTAAGGCTCAACAAAGATTCAACGCTCAACTAAGCTTATTTGACATGGCATGAATCATAAAAGGATAGCTCAAGAAAGACTAAACTCAAGTGCTAGCATGACAAGTTTTAATTCAAATAGATCAATTTTAATTCACTTATCATGGCAAAAGCTAGTCTACACATATGAAGTCATGATAAATCTAGCAAATAAAGCACAAGCCATGGCAAGGTGTAGAGCATTGTACGCATGTCATAAAGGATAATAATCAAGGCTCAATGTACTTATATTACAACGCGAAATGCTAAAAAGCAAGAAAATTCAGCTCCCCCTCAACATGAGATGTAACTTTTAGTTCAAGTTGAGTTATGTCAATACTAAGCTCTAGAAGCTCCCAAATGAACTCCCCCTGAACCAAAGCAATAAATCGAGAAGCTGGGAAAGAAAACAGCAAACAGGCAGTCCTTAAAGCATAGATAAGATATAGAGACAACTATGGCTCAGACAGACTCTCATCTACCCCGTATGACTTCAGGACGATTAGCTTGACCGTAAAACACACACACTAGAGAGCAAACACATACCCTGTCTACCCGAGGGTGGCCCAACCCTCGCTAGAACCTACAAGAAGTGAGTGAGCTCAATCCAGTGAGATAAAAACAGCTAATAAGAAGCATCCTAGAAGCACAAGATAAGAGTAAGAAGTCTATGCAACTAGACAAGAGAAGCACTCTAACCTATACTAGAAGGACTAAGTCTGATGCACCCCGAGTGCAAAGCGACAGAAATGAGACAGAAGCATAATCAATATAGTAAAGCAGTAAAGCCCAAAGCTCCCCCTCACTACAGTCCATAGGGACAAACCACCCCAAGCTCTCCCGCAGAGTGAAAACCTCGAACTATCCAATGGCTTGGTGAAGATGTCACCAACCGGTGGTCACTCTCCAAACCGGAGCACTATATCGCCCTTCTCTACATGGTCTCTAAGGAAGTGATAACGGATATCGATGTGTTTGGTCCGAGAGTGTTGCACTGGGTTCTTACCAATGTTAATCGCAGAAGTGTTATCACAAAGAGTGGAACATCGCGATAACTAACCCAAAGTCCCGCAGGTCGGCCATCCAGAGTACTGATCGCAGCAAAATGGCCGCAAAGAACATACTCGGCCTCTGCGGTGGACTGTGCAACACCAGACTGCTTCCTAGAAGACAAAGAGACGAGATGTAACATCCCAAATTTTTGCTAAAAATAAAAATAGTTAAATAAATAATAAAAATGGAATATAATAAAATTAAAATAAGTATTTTTGTGCCTGAGTTTTAAATTTGAATTTGCCCTGGATTTTTGTCTTTGAAAAAGCCTGATTTGAAAAGTATTTAAAAAAACCAAAAGTATTATTAAATAAAAAGATATTTTGAATTTATATAAAAATCTTATGTCAAATTAATCATTTGGAGTTATTTGGCTTTTATTTGGTTTCCTGGATTTTCTGGAGTTTAAAAATGTATTTTGGAAATTAAAAAGTATTTTAAGTATGAAAATTACATACCAACATTAGTTGGAAATATTTTTATGAAGTCCAAAAGGTGTCTGGGAGGTTCTCTGAATTTTTCTGGAATTTTTGGAGGTATTTTTATATTTTTCTGAGGCTAAATGAATTTCCTGGCAATTTCTGAAAATCCAAATCAAAAATCCAAAAAATAAATTCCAACCCCCTCCCTCCGGCTGCCACGTGGACGGCCAGATGTCGCCCACGCCCTCCCCCCTCGCCCCCATCCGGCCGCCGCCCCCATCCCGCCTTCCTCCCTCCTCCGCTCGCCACGTGTGCGCTCGGATTTGCGCCACGTCGCCCCTCTACCTCGGCCGCCCGATCTGCCCCCTGCCGCGTGGCGCGATCCCCGCCGCTCGCGTCTCCCCTCTCCCTTCGCCTCTTTGACCTGCTGGGCCCACCCGTCAGCTGGTCCCTCTCTCCCTCCTCTCTCTGCCAGCTCGGGCCCACTTGTCGGCATCGTCTCCCTCCCCGTCTTCTTCCTTCCCGCGCGCGCCGCCCGCCCCGGCCGCAACCGCCGCCCGCCTGACCCGGTCTCCCCCGCCTTCCCGCGCACACCGCCCCTCTCCGTGCGCCCCCTCTCCCCACCTCCCACTCCCGCACGCCTCTCTCCGCAACCGCCGCCGCCATTCCGCGGGGCGGTTAGCTCGCCGCCAGCCACCCTCCTCCCCGAGCCTATAAAGGCACCCCGAGCTACCTCGCCCTCGCCCCACCTCGCTGTGCCCCCTCTCTCTCCGAGCCCCGAGCGCCTCGGCGTCGTGCACGCTGCGTCTCCGCCGCCGTCGTCAACTGCGGCGAGCAACCGCCGCCGCGCCACTGCTCCCCGAGCCTCGCCGGTGCCACCATAGCCTTCCTCACCTCGCCGCGAAGCTCCTCCGCCCCTCGTCCGCACCTCCCCGCCGTCGGAACCCCCTCGCCGCCGGAGCCTCGAGCCACCGCCGCCTTCCCTCGTCGCCGACCACCTCCCAGCCGTCCTCGGTAACCGCTGCCCGTACCCCCGACTTCCCCTCGGTCCCCTCTCTCCATTCCCGCCTTGCCGCGCCGCCGCCGCCGGAGCGCCGTCATCGCCGCCACCTCGCGCGCCATCGGCCCCGTCGCGTGCCGTGCGGCGTGGACGATGACGCGCGCCACGCCAGCCACCACCTCGCCTCCTCGCTCGGTCGGCGCCACGCCCGCCCGCCACCTCGGCGCCGTGTGGACCGTGGACCGGTCCATGGACCAAGGGCCCACCGCCGACGGCTCTCTGGCCGACGCCATGTCAAGCGCCATAAGTCCCTTTTCCGTTGAAAAATAAATCAGCAGAAATTTAAATCATTGCTGACGCAATAATTCTGATTTTCCTTTAGAAAAATAATTCCCAAAATTCCCTTTTTCCATTTTCTCTGAATTTAAATTTCCCGGAGCCCGTTCTCCTTCGTCTTAACTCCGATTTGGCCCATTCAAATTTCTAAATTCATCAAAAATTCCCCTCTATCCATTTCTAGCCTCAATTCAAATATTTGAGATCAATTTGAATTTAATTTGAATTTGGTGGGTTATTTTGACGTGTAGACTTCGACGATTCGGGAAATTTCTTCGACGAAGATTCAAGCCAGTTTGAAGAGCAAGGCAAGTCACCCTTCTTGATCATGTTGATCCCAGTTTTCAAAATAAAATTATTTTGATTTAAATTATACTGCATGCATACTTTTATTCAACGTATTTCAATTCAGTTTTAAATATAGTTAATGCCTACTTGTTAATTCCTCCATTGTTATTAATTCCTTATACCTTGTCACCCTAGATTCAAACTCTAGTTAATACATTAGTGTTGGCTAGAGAGTTTAATCAAATGCTTAGCCCTGCGAAGTTATATTATTTGTTTTTGGGATACTTTTTCACATAAAATGATAACCCTGTTTACATAAAATGATATGTACTCTTGACTTTGGTGAGTCAAGGAGGTTTATGAAACTATTTTGAAAACAAATGTAAAACTGGTTTAGACTTAGGCAATTGGTTAGAGTGGTGGGTGCAGGCATGCCCTGTTGGTTGGAGCCGCAGTGGTTGATTGTCGTGCACGGGGGTATGTGGTTGGGCCTGAGTCAATTAAGGACTGGTCTGTGAGCTACTGTTGCAAAGCCTAAACGTACTACCACATGGCTGGTATGGGACAGCCCTGGCCGAATAATTTGTGAAGTCCCAACCTGAGCCGAGTTGTAGGTTGAAAGTGAGCGTGGTTGGTGCCATGTGAAGTCTCACTTGGGCGAGCGTGGTTAAGCCATGAGAAATCTCATCTAGACTCAAGAGGGGGTCCCAGTCTGGTGGATTCCTTACTGGGGTGAAACCTTAGAGTTGGCTTGGCCAGGTTGAAGGCTTTGCATTGTAAAGGCCTTGTCACGACTCCCCACCGCACACCTATGGAAGTGTGTAATCTAGTGGTACAACGGGATGATCGTGTCTTGTGGGTAAAGCTGTACAACCTCTGCAGAGTGTATAATCTATCCTGGATAGCCGTGCCTATGGTCATGGGCATGCTGAGTAAAAGTTTTTCATGGATTAGACTTTGTTTTTCAAAAATGTTTTCGAAAACCTTGCGGATGGATAGAATCCATGAGAGATTGAAATCTGGTGAATGGATAGAATTCATCAGAGTTGTGCAGTGAAAGCGTGTGGATGGATGGAATCCATACGTGAGCTTTTGGAAAAGATGGTCCGGGTGGGATGCCCGTGGATAGATTGGTGTTTGGTCGGAGCCGGCACTGACGGTATTACTTTCTACTACCAGTATTGTTTTTACTTACTGTATTAAATTCAGCAATTTCAATCTATTATTATATTTCTTAAATGCTGTTTTATGCAAACTAACCCTATAAGCCTTCCATTGAAGTCTTTATCATTATGTTGTATTTTTCCGGGTGATTTGCAGAGTACAAGTTTGTACTCACCTTGCTTTTTCCACACAGAGAAGGAAGACATCAACTACGGTGAAGATCCGGACGAGTAGGCCGCGTCTTACTGTCGTTTGCCTGTGGGCAGGCTTGGGCTTCGCTTTTATCAGTTTGCTTCCGCAGTTATTTCCTTTATTTATTTGCCAATGGGCGTTGATGTAAGACTTGGCCATAAGGATGTACCTTTTATTTAATATAATCAATCATTTGTGCTTGGTATATATCTTTGTTGTTACTGTGTGCACTAACTGATCCTGGACTAGTGCGATTTACACAGAGGATCCAGGAGTCGTTACTCCGGGTTCCGATACGAGAGAAGTGCCAATGAATTGGCAAGTGCCAGAAGTGCTCTTCCTATCTATCCTACAGCCAGCAAAGTCTGCGTCCGAGAAGGCCCTCAAGGAAAGACAGGATGAGGAAGAGTACCAGATACCATAGTCAATGGTAGCTCGGAGGTACCGAAAGATGCGTTTCACCGCCTGGCGATGAGATACGCGAGGAGAGGCCTAAAAACGAGCACACAGACACACAGAGAAGTGTATGTCTGGTCTCGAGGCAGTAAGGTAAAGAAGGGAGCCGATCATACTTCTGAACTCTTTCTGATCAACTGGCTCGCCATCCTCATATGGGTCAAGATAGGCTGTAGAAGCCATGGGAGTCGACACAGGCTTACCATCACTCATGTCAAGCGTCTCAGGAGGTCACGAGTGTACTTTCCCTGATGAAGAAATGTACCCTCCCGAGTCTGCTTGATTTGGAAGCCAAGGAAGAAGGTCAACTCGCCCATCATACTCATCTCAAACTCGGTGCTCATGACATCCGAGAACTATGAAACCAGAATATGGGAAGAGCCGCCAAAGATGATGTCATCGACATAGATCTGGATGAGCAGAAGGTTATTGCCATGACAGCGGATGAACAACGTCTTGTCTACTTTACCCATTTCAAACCCATGACTCAACAAGTAGGACTTAAACCTCTCATACCAAGCTCTGGGGGCCTGCTTAAGTCCATACAATGCTTTGGAAAGCTTGAAGACATGGTGTGGATATTTGGGGTTCTCAAACACGAGGTCAGTCGACATAAACTTCTTCCTCAATGACTCCATTAAGGAAGGCACTCTTGACGTCCATCTCGTAGAGCTTGAAACCCTTAGAAGCTTCAAAGGCAAGCAGGATTCTAATGGCCTCAAGTCGAGCTACAGGGCAAGGTCTCTCAAGTCTAGACCTCAACCTGGGAAAACCCCGAGCTACCGGTCTAGCCTTGTTTCAAATAACCACTCCATCCTCGCTCTGTTTGTTCTTGAACACCCACTTAGTCCCAATAATATTGTGACCTCGCGGGGGCTCGACAAGCGACCAGACCTTGTTCCTCTCAAAATTTTTTAGCTCCTCATGCATGGCATTGACCCACGACTCATCAGAAAGGGCGTGACAAACGTCCTTGGGCTCAAAGGAGGCAACAAAGGCAGAATGGAGACAGAATTGAGAAAGGCCAGACTTAGAGCGTGTGACACGCTCGAAGAGATCTCCAATAATCTGCTCTGAAGGATGTTTTTTCAGGATATGTCGAGGAGGCCTAGATGAGGAGAAGAAGTGGCCTCTACCTCGTGTGCAGACGAGGCAGGGACAGAGCCACTAGCTCCGGAGGAAGCAGTAGGCAAGGGCTGATCACCTCAAGGTGCCGTGGAAGAAGGCATCTCAAGGAGAGGATGAGGAGCTGGATCAGGTAAACAACCATCATCACCATCGTCCTCATCATCCACAAAGATGGTCTCGGACTGCTCTAAAGAACCTGAGATATCGGGTCTAGTCCCCGGACTGGCCTCGTCGAAGGTCACCTTACAGGTTTCTACCAATTTACTAGACTCGCAGTTCCAGACCCTATAAGCCCGCGAAGAAGGCGAGTAACCTAGAAAGATATCATCACAAGAACGTGACTCGAACTTGTCTAGGTTCCCGGACTTTAGAATAAAGCACTTGCAACCAAAAACACGATAGTGGGAGACGCTGGCCTTTCGCCCGTATCTCAACTCATAAGAAGTGCGGTGCAAGTGTGCCCTCAGAAAAACTCGATTTGAGACATGGCACGCGGTAGCTATAGCCTCAGCCCAAAACTTCCGCGGTGTAAAGTACTCATCAAGCATCGTCCTGGCCATCTCGACCAAGGTACGATTCTTTCTCTCCACAACGCCATTTTGCTGTGGGACATGAGGAAAGGAGAACTGATGCTCTACACTTGTCTCACCACAAAAACTCTCGAAGTAGGAATTCTTGAACTCCGTGCCATTGTCACTACGGATCTCTCGTAAGGCACTTGGAAGCTCAACAGAAAGCCTACTGAAAAGACCTCAAAAAAGTGAAAACATCTCATCCTTCGAGGCTAAGAAAACACCCAAGAATATCTCGAGAAGTCATCAACCATGACAAGAACATACCACTTCCCTCCTGCTGATTGCACTCGAGCTGGTCCAACAGTATCCATGTAGAGCAGCTGTCCTGGTGCATCGGTCATAGTAACTGTGACCGAAGGGTGAGAAGCGGCAACCATCTTGTTGTGCCGGCATTGAGCACAAACTAGATCTTTGAACATCTTGAGTTTCGGCAGACCACGAATGAGATCGTGGCCGCTAACTCGGGTCAAATGGTCAAATCCAATATGACCAAGTCTCCTATGCCAGAAAGAGAGATCGCGGGACTCAGAAGCAACTAAACACCTGAGAGGATCGCCAGAAGACTCAGAAAACTCAGCACGAAAGATCCTCCCATAACGAGAAATCCTGCAAACCAGACTACCCGAATAATCAAGAATTTTGCAATTGTTTTTCTTAAAGCTCACCTCAAAACCGTCATCAGTAAGCTGAGAAACTGAAAGCAAATTGTACTGCAGCTTACAAACCAAGGCAACATCTTTCAAAATGAAAGAATCATTCACGCGCACAGCACCTTTGGCGATGACGCGGCCACATGAAGCATCTCCGAAGGTGATCTTCTCATCACCTGGAGTACAGGCTAGGGAAGAAAACCAACAAAAATCTCCAGTCATGTGTCGTGAACACCCGGAGTCGACGAGCCAAACCTTTCCCTTCCCTGCCCGGCGAATCTGAGTCAACAAGAGAGTAAAGTCTCAGTACTGGGGTAAATCAACAGTGATTTTGGCACCCAATACTGAGTAACACGTCGAGCAAATGAAGTAGTCAAGCACGACTGACCTCTATTTACCCTACGCTCTCTGTCACTCAAAGCAGAAGGTCTATGAGCAGACCTGAAGCTGTTGCTAGGTCCAACTGCTACGAGGGAGCGAGTCGGAGCATCTGCAACATGCTGAACACGTCGCGGATAGCTATCTCGATGGGGAAAACGAGATCTACCCTCAGGACGGCGGAAGTCACGACTAGGAGCATATCAAGGACGAAAACCAGAAAACTCAGAAAAATCAAGTCCTCGATGCTGCCCAAACCTATCAGAAGCATCTGAAGCAAACCTAGACCTCGTGTTGATCTTAGATGCACTCAAAGTCTGGGGCTGACCCCGAATACGCCTAAGAGCTGCAACACGGTCTCTCTGCGCGATCCTGGCGCACCTGAAGCATCGGTCGATCGTATGTCCATCCTTCTGACAGAAGGTGCAATGATACTTCGCCTTCTGAGAGGCTAAAGTAGCATGAGATGGCTTCGCCTTCTGAGAGGCCGAAGCTGCAGGTGGACTCACCTTGCTGTCAGAAATCCCTTGGACAAAACCCGCTGATTTGAATTTAACCTCATCAGACCTGGGCTCGACCTCGATCACACCTCCTACTATGGGTCTGAGAATAGCAGGTGGATGCTTCCTCATATCCTCATAGAAATCATATCCTAGACCCTGATTGAACTTGCAGATCTTGGATTGGTCTAGAATAAGATTAAGTTTCTTCTTACCGCCTACAAATCTCTCGAGAGTGTTCATAAGGTACTGACACTCCCGAAAGAGAGAGGTGCAAGAAGAGCAAGGAGAAGAAGAGACAGTAGAAGGTAAGGGAGCAGGAGAAGAACCAACAGCAGATGGAAGAATGGCTTGTGCACGCACAATGACTCAAGGGACAGTCCCTCGCTAGCCGCTTGGTTCACGCCGCTAAGCGCCTCAACCTTACCCTGGGGCTTCTCCCCCTTCTCCACAATCACATTACAAGCACAATGTGGCTTCTCTAGAAGGTCCTTAGTTAGCTTCACACATTTCTCATCCAATGCAATCAAGTCAGATTTTAGTTTGTTACAATTAATGCATGGTGAGCTAATAGGTTCCTTAGAAGCAAACTGAGCCAACTTCCTATCATGATCAATCATATCTTGAAACTGTTTGGAGACAGCTTCAAGTTCAGCAGTTAACTTAGGACAGTTCAAGTATGAATCAATCGGCTCAAGTAAAGAAGCTTGTAGTTCAACAATTTTATGATCTGCCCGTTTTAAGTTTATCTTCAAGTTATTGCAATTTTCACAAGACTCAGGCAGATCAAGGAGCATGGCATAAGGTCCTCTAGCAGTAATGTCCTTAACCTCACATGAGGTGGGAGAAGTAGTCTCATCAGTAGTAAGTAGGGTAACAGCCATCCTACTCAACCCTAACTCAGCAAGCAGACTAACATTCTCCACCTTAACAATATCAAGCTCGGAGAACACACTATCATGCGAGGTCCTTAGTTTCTCCATGTCACCTAACAGAGCACAGCATGTATCACAATCATCACGGGAGGGAGCAGATGCAAGTGAAGTAAGCTCCCGTGATACTCTATCTACTTCCTTCTCTAACTCAGTACACCTAGCTCTAGCTCTAGCATGAAAACCACCTAGTTTAAGAAAAGCATGATTGAGCTGGTCGTAGGTGGGGCATACCTCGTCCGAGTCGGAGTACAGCTCGCTGTCGCTCAGTTCGCCCTCGAGGGCCATGAAGCACATGCCGAGAAGTCGCCGCCACCATCCTTGGGCTCTTGGTCACCCGTCCGTCGTCGTCGCTCTATCCCTCCACCTCGCCGAGGTCGAGGTCGCCGGCGCGATGAGGACGCGGTGGAATGCCTTCTTGGCTTTGCCAAGGTTGCGAACTTCTTCTTGCCTTGTGCAGAGCCGAGGCTTCTTGTTGTGGTTCTTTCGGTGTAGTCGTTCTTGCCCGAACCGCCATAGTCGTTCTTGCCTTTCTCTAGCTTGGGGCGCTTTGCCGAATGTGGTTGGGGCCACCACACTCGGCAAATCACCGGTCCTCCTCTCTTTTGTCCCTCCTCCTTGTAAGCATGGGAGAATCTTCGAGCAAGGAGGGCCACCGCTCATCCGCAGTCGCTCTAACCGATCATCGCTATGTCACAGAGAGCAGCAAGGGAGAATCCGCAAGAAGACTCAGAAGAGAGACCAGAAGCTGAACTAGGATCGGTGACCAAAGCCATCGACTGTGACTTCGACCTACGAGAGACAATGTCAATCTTGTAAATCTTGAGGCGCGAGTACAGCGCGTCAAGAGTCAAGGTCGAGAGGTCTATCGTGTCTTTGATGGTGGTCACTTTCATCTCCCACACACGCAGATCGAGTGTCGCGAGCATCTGGCGAGCGTTGTCCGAGTCGGGGTATGTGAGACCGACCGCTCGGAGGTTGCTCAAGATTTTGTGGAAACGCGCGAAGCACTCATCTAGGGACTCACCAGCAAGCATCTCGAATTTGTTGTACTCGCTTGAACCGGTCCTGCCGAACCGTCTTGATCCGGGTGGTGCCTCATGGTATGCGCCGAGGGTCACCCGGATATCGAGGCGGACGGCAGTGGGAGATGCGATCGAACGCGCTACGACTCGAGCCCTAGATAATGATGTTCCTTGCCTTAGCGTTTGCCTCAACATCATGCATATTCCCAGCATTGATATTCTCATCGGCAGGAACAACAAACCGGACCTTGACCTTGCGCCAGATAGCGCACTCGAGCCTCGGATGTATGTTTCCATTCGGCTCTTCCAGAAGGGGTAATCGATGCCATCGAAAATGGGCGGCTTGGTCGAGTACTTGTCCGTCGCCATGGCTCTTGAGACTGGTTAAGATCTATGAATTAGAGCTAACCGGCTCTGATACCAATTGTAGGACCGAAATGACGACAGAGGGGGGTGAATGTCATTCTCTTCAAAATCGCCCCCGAGAATTCGTACACCGTTTTTCAAAAAGATGCAGAACAAAGCAACTCACAGAAAATTAATTTTGCTGAAATCTGGAATGCATGAGATACTGAAACATTCAACCAAAATCAGAGATTAACCAGCAAAAAATTCATCTCAAAATAATGTCGTTTGGACCGCATGAAGCAAGGTCAAAAACAGCACAAAAAGAGGCAAAAATGACTTCTTTTTGTGCCATCCAACCAAGGAAGAGTGAGTCAAAAGATGCTGGCCATAAGACAATGCAGTTCGGAAAGAAGCTTCAGGCAAGCAAAGTTCGGATCAAAAAGAAGAAAAGAAAAGCAGCCTGCAGCCATGCTAAGAATTAAATGCAGCCGAATGAGCACTCTGTCTCCGGCCGTGAGCAACAAGTAGTGCGTATGACGTAAGATTGTTCATGGCGGATGAAGGAACTCTCACCGCAGAGGAACCAAGCAATAAATACTGCGACCTACCGAGAGATTCAAATGGCATACAGAGCAACCGAGAAACCAAAGAAGGGTCAAGTAGCAGCTGAGAAGCAGTACTTCCTGTCCGAGAACTATTTGCTCCAAGAAGTACTTGCTGCTGGACTGCACAGTAATCAGGACCAGAATACACCAACCAACACAAGATCAACTCAAGAAGCAGAAAACATAGGACAACTAGAGATGAAGAACAGAGAATAAAAGACTAAGAGGAGCTCAAAACCAAACATCTCAAACACATAAAATCTTGAAAAACCATACGGAGACATACATGATTGAAAGAGGGTTTACATCTCAGCTATCTATCTCTCTATCTCTCACTAACTAATTCCCCATACATGATTGGAAGAACAAACTCTCAACCCATCTCCTCTAAAAATTCTGCACACTACTCTCTCAAGTCCATCTAAAAACCATGAAGACTACTAGAGAACACCATCTCTATTTATAGCCTCCACTAATGGATTCACCATTGCTTTACCCATTAACCTTTTTCGCTTTACCCACAATCCACTTCCTTTAGTGCAGCTTTGCGTATTCACCAAAACGCCCCTCGCGCACCTTCCAGGAAGCTTCCTCCTTTCTTGCCTTGCAAGCCTCGCAGCCACCTCAAGCCCTCGCCATCTTCGACATCTCACGACCGTTCTGACCTCAGCGCCACCTGCGCCTAGTCCGGTCCACCGTGTCTTGCCACGACTCCGCCTCGACGTCCTCGCCGTCTTCGGCACACCTCGACCGTTCTGACCTCAGCGCCACTTGCGCCTAGTCCGGTCACCCGTGCCTCGCCACGACTCCGCCTCGATGTCCTGCAGCCAACACAGACAAGAAACACGTCAAATAGTACCGCTCGATACATGAAAGCGTAAATATCATAAACACATCATGCTTACCCATAATGAAGTTCAAACCTGTCGAAATATTAGAATATGCATCCTAATCCCATACGACTAAGTTTGACCAAACCGACCGAGCCCGTTGCACCACGCAATGATATGGTCCAGACCACCCAAACCAAACTCGACTATTCTAAACCCTTGTCAATTACTCATCACTCTCATAGGGTCACGATCACCTGATATCTCAGAATTTAAACTCATTTTGAAGTTTTAGGTGTTTCATGCACGACTCACGCATGACCACGTGCACACATCTAACAAATGAACACACCTAATCACAAAATTAGTGCAACGCCCACGTGTTCCCCCCACCGGCCCCGGCGCGAGATCCGAGCGCCGAGCGCGAGGTGACGCTTTCCCCATCCTGTTGGACGGACATCGATGCTGCCACGGTGCTTGCTGCGTTTGTTGGGTTCAACCAACATATGATGAACTGCACTACTACTACTAATTAACAGGAAGCTTACTGTAATCCTGTTCATTTACAGGATCCATGTGCCACTATTTACTGTGATTAATCGCACCATGTTAGATGGAATCAGCCGTATGCTTGGGCAACGTACGAGCGTCATGTTCGTCTTCGTGCTGCTACTAGCAAAGGCGCCTCATTTTTAGTTGAGATGATTACATTAATTTTAGGAGGTTTTCATATACCAAGGGAATTCAAATGGCTGCGTGTGGTAAACACACTCTAGATGCATATTCACATGTACTCGATCGACATCCGTATGAACCTTTCCAAGCAAACGAAAGACCAATTCAGGCTTGCTATGCAGCATTCTTCGATCGATGGCTATTACAAAACCACGTGATGAATTTGAACAGAATCGCAAGAACTAACTACACATTCACGCAAATTGGTGTTCTTTTGAATTACGACTTATTAATTTAAGAACAATAATTACTAAAAGAAGTCGGAACTAAAATCAACTAAAAAGACAAAAAGAACGGAATGACTTATATGGCAAAAGCCACAAATTATTGAGTTTCATGCACCAGCCAGTTCACTCAAAAGCTTAACCTGACGAGGGGAAAGATGGGCAATTCACTTATATTTTAATACTCCCCCTCACGTATAAATAGAAGTAGACTGCAATTATTTTTTTTAAATTGCGTCAGTCATGTCTTAAACTCGGGAACTCTTGGCTCTAATACCATATTGAGTTTCATGCACCAACCAGTTTACCCAAAAGCTTAAGCTGATAAAAAAAGATAGGTAATTCACTTATACTTCAACACAAATTACCCCAACTGTCCATGTCCAAACTGGACATTTCACCCGACCTCTAATCCCCTATAAATCCCACCTCAGATGTGCCCACTTCGCTCACACCAACAAGAATAACAACAACAAACACAAGCTAATTAAGCACGAGAAGATTTAACCAAACCATCTACCTGGTTAATTAACCACGTACGTACACCGATCCAGAAGATGGTGTTGGAGAGCCGCACGAGGTTTGTGCGGGAAGAGGAGAAGCAGAGGCTGCTCCTGGAGGAGCACACGGAGAAGCATTTCACCGCCGGCGAGGTGGTCCGGGACATCATCATCGGCGTCTCCGACGGCCTCACCGTGCCCTTCGCCCTCGCCGCCGGCCTGTCCGGCGCCAACGCGCCCTCCGCGCTCGTGCTCACCGCCGGGCTCGCCGAGGTCGCTGCCGGCGCCATCTCCATGGGGCTCGGAGGGTAAGAGGAAAACAAACATATTGATTTTCTGGTATATGTTTCCTTCAATTAATTTGCATATTCATTTGTTTCTTCGGCAATCAGCATACATGCTCGATGCTTAGCTCATTTCTGATAGATTGTCTTTGCTTCTTGTGCATAAGGTTGATGCATGTGCATGCATGTTAAGAGACTTCAATTGTATTTTCTCTGGCTCAAATGGAGATCAATGTGAGTAGCTAGCTGTTCTTGATGCAAAGAATGATGAACACCTTCTCTCCCAAGCATAAAGAAAAGGGGGAAACTCTTAATAACGTTTATAGAGACAGACAGTACCCCAACTGTGATTTGAACAAGTGTACAATGTGTTTTCTTTTTTTTAAAAAAAAAAGGAAGTTCATGCAAGCAAATAGTTCTGGGGAGTACTGATCATAACATGCATGGCTGCTGACAGTTGTTGAAGTCCCCTGATTAGAGCATTCTCTCTGTTGGACAAGTGATTTCCTTGGGAGTGTTTGGTTGTCCTTCCTTACATAGGTAAAAGGTACAGCATAACCATTCTAAGGAGTGGTGGTCAAAATGTTTGCTTACCAGAAGGGGGGAAATAGAGAAGTTTTGTGATCCAAGTAGCACGATACAAGTGATTGCTGAGCAATTCTTGGTCAGAAAAACCTTAGCCCAGACTTGCATCATTAACATATAAGATGTTTCTCTAGGGCTTTCCAATAATTGACTATGTTCTTTTAAGCTTTTAGTTACTTTAAAAATTAAAATAAATAGAATAGTTTCATAAAATATATTCTCTAAACAGTTTTCTAAATCTAAAACTGTGTGTGTTGTTCACGTTGACATCTCCACTATTCGTTGCCATTTCAAAAAGCACGGACAAAATTCATTAGCCTAAAATAACAGGGCTTGCATGTTACATGGGCCCCAGACTAAAACCGAGCCCAACCTCTTCTGGGCCAGACCAAACTAAACCCAGCAAATCAATTGCTTTGACGAAATCATAAAGAAACGTGGCAATGGAGGGATTTGGTGTTGCACACGCTGATGCTGCTTCTGTCAGGTACCTCGCCGCGAAGAGCGACGCCGACCACTACCACCGCGAACTGCAGCGCGAGCAGGAGGAGATCGACACCGTCCCCGACACAGGTCAGCCAATCTCGACCACACATGAACAGTGGCACTACGACGCACAAATTACCGTGGTGTGCTACGCCACAAACTAGGCCCGTTTACTCTGACTTTTTTAGTGGCATTTGACTTCTGTCTATTTGTTTTATCTAAAGATGCACTGCAATGGTTATTAACTTTTTTGAGTTATTCAATTAAAAAAGAGGAAAAAACGAAAAACACCAGACAATACAAAGAAAAAACCAAAAAAAGTTCAGAATTAACAAACAAGTTGGTTCATTCTTGCTTCTGGCTTCTAGGGCCAGAAACCAAAGTGAAAGCCAAAAGTCAGAAGCCGGAACGAATAGGCCTGAGTCTGACGATCTGGCTAGCCAATGAAACGTGAAGCTGTTCTGATCTAACGGCTGAGATTTCCTTGAGCAGAGGCCGCCGAGATCGCGGAGATCCTGTCGCAGTACGGGCTGGGCCCCGAGGAGTACGGGCCCGTGGTCAGCTCCCTCCGCGGCAACCCGAAAGCCTGGCTCGAGTTCATGATGAAGTAGGCACACCAAGTTAACCTAATTGCTCAGCATTTGCGCAGGTGATTAGTCGCGTGGAATTGTTTGTGTTATATTAGCCCGCTACTCTTTGTTGCAGGTTCGAGCTGGGGCTGGAGAAGCCGGAGCCGCGGCGGCCGCTGACGAGCGCGGCGACGATCGCGCTGGCGTACGTCGTCGGCGGGCTGGTGCCGCTCCTCCCCTACATGTTCATGCCGACCGCCGACCGCGCCATGGCCACGTCCGTCGCCGCCACGCTCGCCGCGCTGCTCTTGTTCGGCTACGTCAAGGGCCGCTTCACCGGCAACCGCCCCTTCCTCAGCGCCCTCCAGACCGCCGTCGTCGGCGCCCTCGCCTCCGCCGCCGCCTACGCCATGGCCAAGGCCGTGCAGTCCATCTAACTATATGTATATGTCCTAGTTTGCAACGTTGCCGTGTCATTCGGCTCTGGCTGTGTACCGAAAATAAGGGCAGCTACTAGCTAGCTATGTACGTTGCTATAGCCGACTAGCAGCCGTGCAAAGCGTACGTAGCGTTCTGGTAAGTGAGTGTATTGGTAGCCTTACGTGCACTGATGTACACTTTAGTGTTTTTTTTGTTAAGTACCTGTTATTTGTAATGTAACGTGTCTTACTACTTTTTTTAAGGAAACTTCTCTGATTTTAATAACTCACTCATAGATAAAGTACACAAGTACCTAACTTTTACATTTAAGATTGAATAACATGTCGCCGTCAAGTCCTTAAATTAATGAATGCATTAGACTTCTATACCTTCCTCGCCGGAGACTTCGGATCATGCAATAGCATCACAGTTGCTGTTGATCATGGCAATGGGAAAGTAGGTTGTCGATGATTTTCATTGATGTGTATAGACCTACGTCTAAGTAGTAGTGTTATTCGTTGGAAAAAAATCGAAGATTTATTCATAGCCAACTCGGCTGTGTTGATCTCTAGCGTAAGCATTGCCATTATCGTCTAAGTGAGTCGGTTCGTTAAAACCCATCATGAGTAAAGAAAATCAGGATAAAAACCCATCGCTAGAATAATTTGATCTAGAAAAAAGATAAAAAAAACTAAAGAAAAGAATTACTTACAATCAATGAGTCCCCACCGACTCAACACTCACGAGATCTTGGAGGAAGAGGAGAGAGGGGGCAGCGGTGTGCGGCCGGCGGCAGCAACCCATCGCTCTGGCGGCTAGGGTTCTTGGGGTTTCAGAGCGTCCACGTTAGAGGTGATGTGCATTATTTAGGTGCAATGGTAATCCGATGGCCTTTGGGATCAACTGAGAGTGTTGCTGATTGCCCAAAGGTTAGGCCCAATTTGTGCTTCCTGTTGGCCTTTCCAGTCGATGGATCCATGGCGTAAAGGAAGGCTAAAGAACCGTTGAAATATTTAAGGGCCCAACATTTGATTTCAGCCTCTCAAAGTTCACCAAGGGGCACCTAGAAAAAAAAATGTTCGCCAAGGGGCGCCGTCTACTAAAGTTTTCTTTTCACACGAGCGGCGGTTCTTTTGAGTTGTAGCTTGATTTAAAATTTTGAATTTTATTTATTCACAAGAGTTAATATATAGCGAAAAACAGTCACATATAATTTTGCTCAGAACAACTAGATTCAATATATTTTTCACTATAATTTTTTTATTAACTCTATTTTTAAAAATCGTATCGTTTAAAAGTGGTATCAGGCGAAGCTAAAGTCAAGCTCTTCCGAAGGAAGGTAGATCTGACGATGCTAGACTGAATATCTACTTTGGTCTGAGCGACCGCGACTCCAAGTCTTAACATCGAGAGCGCTGCTATGCGTACGAATGAGTTTCATTTACAAAATTTTTATCTGATTCGCTGACAAGTAGGTCGAACTAGACATAGAGTATTCGAGAGCCATGTTTGTCAGTGAAATCGACAAGAACTCCTAAAATGTCGTGTACGCATATCCCTTTCCGTGACAACCATGAAAAAAGAATTAAGAGTGAAAATCTGCTGGAGATAAAAAAAGGGCTACTAGCCCAAGTGACAACCTTTCAAGGCTTTTTAAGTTATGAAGTGCGCTATTTCATCTTCACACTAAACCGCAAAATCCACCTTTCCTTGGCTAATAAAAATTCCAGATATTGCGCTCGTGATCAACACTTTCTCACCAATCAATCATCCTAACCTAATCAGAGGCATTCTTTAATGAACAAATTGTCTTTTCTTTTCTTTTCTTTTTTCCCCCTGCTGGAGATTAAGTTGAGAGCTATTTTCTCACAGGCCCCTTTCATGTGGTGCGTGCGCGACAAACGTAGTAGGCTAAACAAGTGGGGGTAGGATATGCAAAAAGGATGTGGGTGTGAAGCATGCAGGTAGACCTCTCTTTATATTTGTTGCAGCTGCTAGTTTTTAACTAAAAATAAATAATAATGGTTAAAAGAAGTAATTTTTAGAAGGAGAGATGAGCGATGAAGAAAGTGAGGGAGAGATGCGTGCGTAAGACGAGAGCGAGAGGAGTAGGACACGTGATGCACCCGTGACCCCCCTACTTTATCCCCAGAGCAAGACAGAAACAAACGAAGTTGGAAAGTCGCTTCAAAAAATTATGTGTTTATACTAACTTGTGTCTTCTCTAAGCAGAAGTCAAAAATAAAAATAAATATGAATAGACCTATGTAGAGAGCACGCAGGAACTGTGCATGGCAATGCCTAAGATGTATGGAAGGATGGTGAATCATCCCTAACTTTTTGTGATGTGCATCCATTAGTCAGCACTGGATAGAGAGCATTCCTCCAAGTTGATGGATATTGGTCATCATGAATTTCGATTATTGTGGACTCCATTTGGTATCATTCCTATTAGATTCGCGGCATGTCTGTTTACACCGATGGTTCATGCTATGAGTTCCTTTGCTTCAACACTATGAGGAGTTCCTTTGCTTCAACACTATGAGGAGTTCCTTTGCTTCAACATAGTTACATAGAAGGGGCTACCATTAGAAGGAACAGGAGAATATTGATGGAGATCTCTAATGGCAAACGGACGAGAAATTTTCGTCAATGGTTTAATCTCGATTCCTCCTTTCATTTGAGTAGCATATCACATCTTTCAGAGTACTACTGAGTTGGGCTTCTTTCTTTGACAGAGAGAGTTTGAGTTGGACTCCTTTCGCCCAGTGGTTTGTCACGACTCTTGACGACAACGTTGATGCAGCACATGATGTGGCAAAAGATGATGATTAGGAAAGCTACATGGCCATCCACGTCGATGTTCTCCTCAAAATCCAAACAACATAATGTGGTCCATGTTGGCGTCTTCCGCTAAATCGCATGCCACTTCATCGTTGTCGACTTGCTACTGGTTTTGCAGCGAACTGCTTGATGCAAGTGGGTTATTCTGTCACGGTTTGAAAGATACGGCTCGATCACCAAAACTAAAAGAGGCGCAAAATTCAAATAAATTGAACAAACTCTGTTAGAGAATCGACTATGCAAGATATGAAACAAGATACAATAACCAATAACACGAGACAAATATTTAACTAAAAAACTCTTGTAGGAAAAATCATGAACGCACATCGATGAAATTGCTGTATGGAGAAAAAATTACAGAACAATCTTGATGTATTACATGCTATTGTAAATTGCGTGTTGCCTACCAAGAGGTTTACAGGAGGTATAAATAGCTTTAAACACAATAGTCCCTCAATGAACAGAAAAGTTCTACTTGGAAATGGGAACAGAGATCTACTCGAAAACAGGAACATAGTCCTACTCGGAGACGAAGCAGAGTCCTAGAAGATAACAGAGATGAGTTGTAGTTGGAAGTGACTCGATTAGCCAAGACTGACTCCAGTTGGCGCAAGCACATTTGGGCACTACGTCTGATGCAGGTCGATGCAGAGTCTATCACGTACACAAAGATGATTCCAATCATAACTCCAACCAACTTGCATTGCTCATGACCAGTCATACTAGTCGGAACATATCCGACCACAACCAATTCGACTAGTCTAAATTCTTGACTAGTTCATAATTATATACTAGTCAGGTAATGGGTTATGATAGTACTTTACCTGATTGTTTTTATCATTTGAGCGAAATTTGATTGGACTATTCAAGCGGTCAAACATGACCAGATTCGGATACAAAATTCAACAAACTCCATATCGAATACTAGAAAGATTAAAGATATTGCACTAATTGAGATGTGTTTAGAAAGCTTTCTCCACAGTGAATCTAGCTTGGGCCCGCTCCAACCGGCTAAAAGCTTCGGCTTATGGCTGTGGATTTTGGCTTAAGGTTGAAATTGCATTATAGCGGTTATTAGTTTTTTCTGAATTATTCAATTAAAGAAAAATAAGAAAAAAAATAAAAATACTGTTATACCTCTACGGATAATGACAAAGAAAAGGCAAAAAAACTAAAACTAAAAATCGGTATGGAATCAAAAAAACAAAAAAACAGAAGCTAAGCCGTTTGGTGCCGGGCAGCCAGCATAATGTCTGCCTCGTTCAGGCAACTGACTAATCATGGATGGATGCATGGTTCTCGAAGCAAGGCGCCGTAAAGGCGAAGGCTAGAAAGGCTACAACAATGCACACACCCAATAATACAACTGAGGTACGCATGTGGCTAATCCTGTATCTCCTCATCCGATTCGGTGAATCTGTAGGGAATTGCCAGGCAGGTTCATTGGATCCGTGCCGCTCCGTTTGGCCCAGACATTGCTCTTCTTGTCAACAAGAACAGTAGAGAAGACCACACAACCTATCTAGTTTTTACAAATAAAATCTAACTTTCAGCGTCATATAATACGGATGTGGCCAGTTCATGTGATCCTGTTGTTAGTCAAAACGGGGGGAAAATTCAGTAAAAATTCTGCAGGGAAACGCGTGAGGTGAATGAGAAGGATGGTGCTTCTGAAGATGGCCAATCTTGGCAACGAGTGGTTTATATCATTTCCAGACACTCAACCTTTCTGATGTCCAATGTTTTGGTTGTCAGTGGAGAGTTTTATGACGTTATTTTCAAGACTGTTACATCATATAAAATGAAATGAAATATAGATGAAACATTCATCCTCAATGCATAGTTTCATTCTATTGTTTCATAGACATTTAATTTTATGACTCATATAGAGTTGGTAATCGTGCCAAGTTCTTCTCTCTTCTTAAAAATATTGTCATATCATCAAAAATGCCTATGTGGTAGCCTATTAAATGCAGATGAAACTCCCACTGAGGCCCCATTTGGCACAGCTCCACCACCGGCTCTTGGAGCTGTTTAGAGCTGTTTTGTGCCAAACGGGGTACAACAAAATAGCTCCACCCAAGGAGTCCCTTTAAACCTACTGAGACAAAAATAGCTCTTTGGGTGGAGCTGAAAAAAATAGCTTCACCCAGCTCCACTTGTAAAGTAAAAAAAACAGCTAGCCGTGCCAAACGGAGCCTGAGACTGGCCTAACCGTGAGTCTCCCGATGTTTACTGTTGTCCTCTCGGTAAGAAGTTGCCTATTGCGTGCATGTTAATTTGGAACGTAAAAATTTTACAGCAAACAAATAAATCATTTGAGATTAGTTTTGCGTGCGCCAATTCTACAATCCAAACAAGCCTCGAAATTATATGGTTATTCAAATGCTGAAATCGTGATTACCTTTTAAAAGCAAGTTACTACAAATTCTCAACTTTACGCCATTTTAACCATGCCCATACACATTCAAGGTAACCTCGGTTGTCCACTGTGCAGACTTGATTGGGGGGAGGAGAGGATAAGGGTACGTGCTGGCTATGCGATGATGTGAATCCACTTGTTTTTTGTTTTTGGGAACATTGAGCTACACACTGCCAGAGCTTAATTTTCTCTAGAGAAATCCTTCATGGCCCCAATTAAGCTGCTACGCAACAAATTAACCAATCAATCAATATCGGTAAAGATCATCTCGATCGATAACACTGAGGAGCCACTTGATCGTTGTCGTCTCTAACTCCACTTGATCGTTGTCGTCTTTAATTTGCCTCTGCCTCATGGCCAGCACTGCGGATGGACGTGTGACTCAACACGAGGGCTTTACGTTTGGCACGCAATTCCTTTCCTCTCCCTTTTGCCCGAGGGTTCAGCTTCGTGGACTGGCAAAGTACATGTTCTCTGCATCCGGTTCCCTTTCGAGACGGCACCGAAGATTTCTGGAGTGGAGCATGCATAGGGACCGTATGTGCATTATGGACTCAAAAACGACACCACTTGAGCAATTGCTAATGCATGCGGCTAAGAGGTTAATGTCAGTGGCGGGTGGCCCCGGGACATCACGCCGGCTGAGGAGAACTCGCTCGTGCCAAACGTACCCTGATAGATCTGTTTATCAAACCGTTTACACGAGCTGTGAAGGGTCTATGGTCTCGTCTTTTTCAGCTATGACTGAAAGATCTGATAAATAGTTACGGCGGATAGAAATTAAAATCTAAAATCAGCTGAAAAGTATAGGGAAAAAAGGATCCGACCCTAGTCGATTCGGCTTGAGCTTCTGACTTCTGACTTATTTTTCACTATTCATAAATTTTGTCCTTTTCTGAACTTTTAGCTTTTTGTTGAGCTTTATTGCCGGTTCTTTTTTCCCGTATTTGTTTGTATTATACAATTAGGCTAACATATTTTTTATATTTTTAAAATTTTTTAAATTTAATTATGCTAAATAAATCTCTATCAGTTACATTGTTTTTTTCAATTAGCTACAGTGTTTTCAGTCATATACTATGAGCTTTTAAGCCCAACTGATCACCACCTAATTCCGATGTAAACGTGCAAACTTGAGATGTTCAAATGGAATCACAATACAGGTGATCGGAATCCGTCATAGAAGAGACTGGCAATTCTCGTCCGTCTAGATCTTCAGCGTCGTCAAACCGGCCATTTTATCTTTCACGGCGGCAGAGGATCCAATTCCGATCGGGGAAGCTGGTGCTGCCACCGGATTGAACGTGCGTGGGGCGGCGGGAAATTACTGTCAGCTGTGCTGTTGCGACTGGAGCGTACACTGACACGCAGGTAACGGACGCGAGAGAGAGCTTAGCCGCTGGCGCCATGACGTCGCGTCCGTCTGCATGGCGATGCCCAGACGCATGCTGCCACGTCTCCTCGGTCAGCGTCGATTTGTCGTATCGTTCTCATCCTTTCTATCTTTACTTTCTCACCCACTCGCCGTGAAAGTTACGAAACAAACGAAACCCTAAAAGATGTGCACGTACGCATCCTCATCTTTCTTCTTTGCCCCGGTGTAGAAGGAAGAAATGAACCAGTGGTGTCCTTTTGAGTGTGTCCTTTGAACGACAGCTAACTAGGGTGGTGATCGGTTCGGCTAAAAGTTCATAACTTATGGCTGAAAATACTGTAGCTGACAGAGACTTATTTAGTATAATTAAATTTAAAAAATTTAAAAATATAAAAAATATGTTAGCCCATTACGTATAATACAAACAAATACGGGAAAAAAGAACCGGCAAAAAAACTCAACAAAAAGCCAAAAGTTCAGAAAAAGACGAAACTTATAAATAGTGAAAAATAAACCAGAAGCCAAAAGCCGAAGCCGAGTTGATCAGGACCGGAACGGTAGGTTGCGTGAGTGTTGAAAGTTAAAGTAGAACTGAGAACTTAATTTTTCTAACCAGTGCATTATTCCGCAATGAATTTTTAACCAAACTCCAAAAGCAAACAAATAAAAAGAATCAAGTGGCAGCAGGGGTGGATTGGGTCAACTTGAGATCATGGGTGTTCACCTGAATACCTAGTTTTTTTTAATAAAAACCTCATTATATACTAGGTAAATTATATATGTATATTACCAGATAGGTCAAATGCTTCGTATCACCAATAGTTTTTGTAGCCCAATCTCCACATCTTTCTCTCACTACTTAGCCCACTAGCCAGCTCAAATCAAAGCCCATCGGCGCCCCTTATTCTCTCAAATGGGCCTAGTCAGCCGTACCAACCCAACCCAATAACTCTTGAACCCTAAACCCCCTCTCTCATCTCTCATTCTCTCGCTCTTTCCTTATTCCACAAGCCACCGCAACACGAGGGCAAGCAAGTGACGGGCCAACAGGAGGAGGTTGCGCACGCGTGATGAATGCCGGACGGCGGAGGGTGAGGCCGCAAGGAGATGAGGAAGCTACTGCATTGCGGTGGCGCATAGCGCTTACCGACGCCCGAGGAACAAACCAACGCTATTTCTCTAAGTTATTTGAAATATTACCTCTAATATAAATAATTTGTACTTTGATTTTTGCTATTATGAACCTTTATGTTTTATATTGAATACTATCTTTGTAACTTTGAATATCTATTCTAAAAATTCTGGCTTCGTCACTGATTGGCAGTGTGGCATCATATGCGCAAGATGTGGGCACTTGCATGTAGCTTCATAGTTATGGTTGGTTGTTTCTCAGTTCTCGTCTGTAGTTGGTTTTTGTGATCTAGAAAATGGCTTTGTATGTTTGAGTTGAATTTGATAGTTTCTATTGTGTGCATCCAATTGTGTCGAGCTGAATTTGATGGTTTATGTAGAGAATACTAGCTAGCTCCAGTTACCTAGCACAGTATTTTTTTTTAATATATAAGATATCTAGCAACACATAGTTTTGTAACCTCTCCCGACTTTGAGCACTAAAGGATATGAGTTTGCCGTGCATATTTGTCTTCAATGGGTAAGCTGGAATAGCGAAATATTAGTTGGGTTAGCCTAGAATTAATTAATATATGGTAGACGACAAATTACAGAGCACAATTATCCTGATTACAAGACACGATACATTCGAGTCTCTCTCGCCTGATTAATTCTACTAGCTACGAGAATTTTGATCTCCAAATATCCAATTGTCTGTGTGCATAGGAAACAGCCCTAAATAACAAACGCCAACTATGACGGATAAATATATATACACGATCCTCCGCATATATAAGATAACAAACTTTTAACTTTAGTGGTTAAATAACATAGAAGAAAAGCATATATGATGGAAAACGTACGCAACGGAACAACCTCATCGACAAGAAGATGTTATCGTCAAAATTAAGACCAATGATGGCTTGGTTCCTCCGGATCGATAGTGTACAAAAATCCAAGAAACACACATAAAACAGGATATGACAGTTTGCACTTAGCCGCATCCTTGGTACTAACTACATAGTTTGATGGTAATTAAAGATCGTAATTTTAACTCCACAGTGATTTTCTTTTTTTTCCTAAGTCAAAGAAAGGAGTACATTCCATTCACACCGTACCACAGCACACAAGTGTGCACGTCTACTACGCACTCCAGAAATTATACGCTACGTACACGCGCACTCCAATCTAAGGTCATGTTTTTAGGCTATGGCTAATAGCATTTGACTGTAGCTAAAAGATATAACAAATAGTACTGATTGATAGAAGGCAATGTCAAAAACTTGTTTTTTTTTTAGAAAAAGGATATAAAATCCGGCCTCTATATCCACGAGGGATATACACAGCCAACAGATATACGAGCTCTAAGGCTCAAATCCTCAAAACCTGAGGAGCATAAAACAACAAGAAATAAAGCTTAAGGACTATAAAAAAAGCTAGAAAGACTAAACTTCATAACTTCTTCTCCGTCCTTAATTCCAACCAAGCCCCTATCCTTTTCCGACCATGCCCTCAAACCTTCGGTCTACTGTGCGTGAAGAAGGACCTCCGAGGCGACGCCTCCAAGGAGGCAACGAGAATCGCCGACGCCGCCCGCCTCACCGAGGCAAGGTTTTCACCTGGAGATCAATAGACATGAAGGCTATGGGGTACCATGACAACGCCTCCAGGAAGGAAAATGGCACCCGAAGGCGTCATCGTTGTCGAGACCGGTAAGATCACCGGTAAGGCTTTCGCCAAGACCTCCACAAAGACCCCACGTACTACCCACTCACAAAATAGACCGCCACCAACCCGCCAGGAACCTGCGCGCCTCAAGGCCATGGCATAGCCACCCTTGAACGCTACGACGAGTCGCTCCCTGCAATGTCCGACACTGAAGAAACCACAAAGCGACGCCTACGCGCCACCACCGAGCGGTCGGGAAGAAATCTCCACACATGGATCCAAGCGCGCCGGTGAGGAAATCCAGTGCGGTGCGAATGCGACTTGCACACCCACACAAATCGTTGCCTCGTCCGTGGGCACCCTTCTCCTTTCATGACAAGATCATCCACCCAGCGTCCTCAATCTTCCCCGCCTTACACAGGGCGACGAGAGCAGACCGCGTAGATCTTCACACTGGGCACGATCTCTTCTTGAGCATTTCGTCGAACATCTTGAGCGCATCCCCGACATGCCGCGCTTGCACACCGCGCCATGATCACATTGTACGTGACTGCATGGCGCGCGCAAGCGGCAGACCTCGGCCTTCCTCGCGCCGCGCCACGCGCGCGCGTGCCCTCGATGAGGAGACCGACCTCGCCGCCGCGCGCGTTCTCATGTTCCAAACGGTGCGGATGCTTTCTTGTGATGCCTTGCTCTTGATCTTCATGAAGGGATGCTGCGGCGGCTTTGCATTTCAGCGACGTCGCGACCCTCAACACGAGACCATGGTATGGAGCTCCTCGTGACGACCGGCCGAGGCCCGGACCGGGACAGCCACGGCACGGCGCCGATCGCCACCGGATGATGGTGCTCGGGGCACGAACGGCTCCAAGAAGGTGTATGACCTCCACGAGCCGGACTCGAGGACCAAGGAGTGGAGCGAGCCCTAAGCAGGGGCGCGCGCCTCGCGCGGGAGCGCCCGCTCACGCCGGAGTGCGGGGGCCCGCCTCTGTGGTCCATCTGGGCCGTCGGAGAGGACCGACGGATCCGCCTCCCGCCGCGCCCCGCCGGTGAAGCTTCCAACGCTCTCCACGCCCTCCTCCTCCGCGCAGACCTCGCCGCACCAAAAAAGCGCCCCGCCGTCGCCCTCCTTGCGTCCACCGGAGACCGGTGGCGCGCTCCGGCGACGGCGAGGAGGAGGGAACCAGACGGGGGGTGGGAGGTGAAGGGACTTGTTAAAAAGCCTAAAGAATATGGACTAAGATCCCCAATGGATGGAGTCGGGAATTAAATTCACACATTAATATGTTCTATGGTAAAATACTCTAGGGTCTGTTCTTTGTGGTTTTTTGTTTTTGTTATAGTAATTAATTTTTAGATAAAGTATTTTTAAAATTAGGTCTATAAGTTGATTATAATACTCACTGCAGTGACTTCATTTATATCAACTAAAATCACACATGAGTTTTTATTACTTTATATTCTCTCTTATAAATAACCTAAAAAGTTATAAATGATATCCAAAAATTTTAAACTATATCCACGAAGGACACACCTTTAACCACAGCCTGTGCATAAAAGTTAGCTCTTGTGGAGATGGCGGGTACAAGAGAGGAGTGGAGGTCCCAAAGCCTAAGACACGCAAGCTGGCTCTCACCAGAACCATCCAAATGTTCACGATCAATTTATTGAAGCGCTTATAATTTGTATCTCGTGCTTTACCCAGCTTGAATTGTCGCTTGCGGTTTCTCCGCGTACATACGTGCTGACAATGACATGTATCCTTGTAGCCAGGTAGCCTTGGAAGTTTCATTCCCCAGAGGATAAGAACTAACAAAGCCGTATGCCCGTATCCTAATCAAAATCAATCTTACTTTGGAGAATACAGAGGATAAGAACTAACTAATGAAGTGTACGTATATATCCAGGAAGCACTGACAGGAGCAATTTGTCGCCCCGAGAAAGATAAAAGTAGCACTGATTGTCGCGGCTCTTCGAAAATGTTCACCTGTAATATATAGCTAAAAGAAGGATATGTACACTTAGCCCTAGTTCCAATTATATGGACACAGTGATTCACTGTCAAATCCGATTTTCTAGATAGGGTTTTAGGAATTGCTTGTTCTTTTTTTTTTTTACTTTTTAGCTGCCTTTTGGCTTTAGATTGTTTTTAGCCATCACTATTTATCTTATTAACCAGTCATAGTAAAACAATATCTATCGTAGCATAAAAAATAGTGCTATGTGTGAGGTTGCTTTCATGGGTACTATTTTAGATGAGGTTTTTAGTGTCATTTTTACCGGTGTTTGGCATGTAACTTTTTTTTTTTTGGCTCTTTCGATTGAAGGTGGGGAGGAAACAGGTCGTGTTGGGGTCGTGTGGGTAAAGTTTGGAAAATGGGAAAGGTTAGTGATAAGTTTGTGTGGGGCCAGGATTGATCCTAAGGTTTTCTACATGGCCGACAATGTAATGCAGGGCCCGCTGCTCCGGCTGTCCTGTCAGACCAGTCGACGAGACAGTCCAGCGAGTCCGCCGGTCCATGCACCGGGTCCACACACCCAAAAGGTTCTCACTACTCTTTGGACAGAACTAAAATTTGCTTCACTAAAATTTATTCCTTACCCGCACCTTATTCTGGAAGAATGACGCCGAACAAGCAAAATCTGCTACGGTCTGGGCCTGTTCTTTTTGGTAAAACTTATGGTTTTTGACTGTAACTTATAATTTTTAGGTTATTTATGTGAGAGATTATAGAGTAACAGATACTCATATGCTGTTTTTACCGATATAAATGAAGTCGGTACAGTATGTATTACAATTAACTTAGTAAACTCTATCTTAAAAAGATAATTCGTTTAAAAGCTAGTTACTGTAGAAGAACCGAAAAAGCAGCTTTTAAAAGCTGAAAAGAACAGGCCCACACTTATAGCCCTAATTTATAGATTTTGGTTTTAACATAAATATTTATATAAATAAATTAATTTAAAAATCTATCTTGATAAATCATTTCGAAACGACAGTGAAGAATTTTTTCGTTTATTTATTAAAAAGGCATAAATTATAAGATAAAAATGATCCGGCCAAAAACTGACAAAGAGGAGGACAATGGAATATAATTAGTGGGAAATTTGCAAAACCCTCCTACTTTAAAGGCTAATATTTAGTTTAAGGTTTTTGTTTGAAACTGAACTGTGTTAGCTACGAAGAACTCATACGTTCTCCAAACATGCCTTAAAGGGGAAATATGTAGTGAAAACAATCATCCTTTTGAGAATCTCTACTCCTTAAAAGAAAGAGTTCAAGGTGATGGTGCATTCTACACTTCTTCCTTTTCATTGACATGTGGTCCCCACCCCACCCCACCTCACGAAACGCGCTCCCGGCTCCCAACGTTCCGCCACCGTTGCTGTCTTGGCCCCCCTCCTCCTCCTCGACATGCCGGCGCCGCGTCCCCTCTCTCGCTCCTCTCCCACCCGCACCGCCTCCCGCCTCCCAACGTTCGCCACCATCGTCTCTCTTCGCTCCCTTCCTCCCCTCGGCGTGCAGCGCCGCCTCGCGCGCCGCTGCGCACGCCTACCGCGCCGCTCTCTATCCCGCTTCCCATGCCGACGTCTCCAGCCGCCGTGCGCCGCCGCCACCTCCTCCGGCCGTCTCTCACCCCACCGCCTCCCCCCGCCTCTCCCGTGCCGCGCCGCCGCCGCCCTCCCCATGCGGCCGTCGCCTCCTCGGATGTCGGATCCGGCCTTCCTCACATCCTCCCTCGCATATACCCCGATGAGCCCTTTGCCGTGGCCGCTCTACTTCCTCTCGCGCTCTCGCCGCCCGCCGCCACCTCCTCCTCCCGGACCCACCGCACCACGCTCACCTCCGCGCGCCGCCTCCTCCCGCCCTCCATTCCGCCGCGCCTCATCCCCGCTCCTCTGCTCCACCGCCGCCTCCTCCTCCCCATCCCGCCGCCGCCGCCGCCTCCTCCCACCACCCTCCGCTCCGCCGCCTCCTCCTCCCCCCCCCCGCCGCCGTCGCATCCTCCTCCTCCCCACCCCGCGCCGCCGCATCCTCCTCCCCACCCTCCGCTCCGCCGCGCCTCCTCCTCCCACCCCGTGCCGCCGCCTCTTCCTCGATTCCAAGAGCAATCACTCCGTCTCGATCCCGCCATGCTCTCCGATCCCAACAGCTCGTGCTTACTGCGCCGCCCACGATGAGTCCACTTCTTTGATGCCGATTCGCGGCCGATATGGACAGCGTGGTGGCGAACGGTGCCATCGAAGTCGCCGGCGGCGAGATGGGGCTTATCCGGCGCTCCATCGGTGGCGCCGTATCTCGCGGAGCACGGAGGAAGGTTCCCGCCGCCGCCGGTGACGGCGGTGTCAGAACCAGCCATCCTGGAGTATCTGAAGAAGGGAAGAAGTCTGAAGAAAAGAACTCTCACCGCTTCAAGTTAATTCCATTGGACGGCCTGGATGCTCACTTACTTCATGGAAGGGATCTCAACGGCTCATACTGCTTTTGACAACAGTTGGTTTAATTAGGGAATGATCTTTACTGATTAGTGCTTAATTCTCAGCTCATTTGGTTGTTAAGTCTGTAATGAAGTTTTAGTCCTTAATACCTGTTTATGTACCCATATATATACTTTTGGTCTGGAATGGAAAGGCATTCACTGTCAAAATATCTTATGTCTACTGTAGCCCTAGCTTTAGTTGTTCTTGCGATTGTCTGTTCTGAGGCGATTTTCCCTTTTCCCCTTGTGATTCCAACCAGACTTTCCCGTGATAATCCAGTTCCTCGTCGGATTCTTCACTGGGATGTGACAAATTGGTATCAGAGCTACTCGATCCTCGGCGGCAAGGTCGGCGATTGGGTTGGAGAACTCGGTTCTCTGTAAAATTCCCATTTCATCCGACGGCGGCGGCGGACGAATCGGTGCTGAGCTTCATCTTCATCGGCACGGGCGATTGGGAGCGATTAGGTTGAGGGTCTCATATCCTTGTAAAATCCCTGGTCGTTTTCGATCTTTGGAGGCGGAAGCGACTGAAGCGGAGAATCAGATCCTTGGCGGAAGCGGTCGAAGCGAGGTGAAGGTTCGACGAAGTGAAGGTTCCGGTCTCCAATCCAGGTGATGAAGTCCATGGTGAAGTACGAAGAGGTGGCGTCAGATCCCACGGCGGTTTGGCGAATAGCTACGGCGGCCAACCACAAGACCGACATGGTTCAACACCAGAGGGGTGATTTTCGAAAAGTAATGGCCGGAATACGAGAGAGTTTGAACCGGGTAGAGGTACTAGTTAAACAAAAAAGTAGGTTGTGAGGTTACCTCATAAAAATTGTTCCCTAAAAACTCGAGGAAATGATTTGCACTAGGCATTTCCCAATCTTTTCAGTAAATATTTTTGTGAGGTTACCTGATAAAAACGGCCACTACCGGAATCCAGATTATTCTTGTTGGTAATTAAATTTAATATACACTTTGTAAGTACTATATATACAATTACTTATAACACAAAAAATTTCTCTCCCCTCGTAATTCAACGTAGTTTTTCAAATTAAAACAGAACCATCATAAAAAGACCACCAGGTACTAACATGTGAATTTTAGAATGACTGTCCCACTACATGAGAAGTAATTATTTGTCTATATGATCTTGGGAAGCTGAAACTATTGCATCAGTAGTGTGGTAGCATCCTAAAAGAGGAGTTTGGTTAGTAGCATGGATGGTTCGTATGGTAGCATCCTCTTTACACCGTGTTTTTTTAGCATCCTTAACTCAGACCTAATTGAACGAATATATTCAGTTCACATCACACAGTGTTTCCACGTAATCAATAGGGCACAGTTAAGACCTAATACTTTCCATATCAGCTCAATCAAAATGTCCTGAGGGCACTCCTAATGGGCTGACATTAGCTAGGTCTATAAGGTGCCACATAGAACTAAAGATGAGGTGGAAGAGAAAGTAAAGAAGGGAAAAGAAAGTAGTGTCTTATACAAAATATTACTTAAGTACAAAATCTAATCATCAAAAATTTGCAAAAAATTGCATTGGGGAGGAGGGCAGTTTCTATCTACAGTTTTTCTACAGTTTTTGAGATGACACTCAGATTCACCCGGTGGTGCTCGGTGGGGGAGGTGACGCTCGATGGTGGCCTGAGGGGAAAAAAGAGAGGTGGAGTAAAGGCGACGATGGGAGCCTCGCCATGCCACCTACGCGCTCGCCGTCGCAACGCTGTGTTGTCCGCGCCGACCGCGCACTGGGCGCCATGCCACCTGGATCTGACTGAATTTGGGTGTTACTGACGTAGATTTGGCTGGATCTGAGAGGAGACGAGTGAAAGGATAGTTATCGGGGCGGTGATGAGGGGGAAGATGGTCGGTGGAAGGAGAGGGAGGATCCATCTGCTGATAAGGGGGAGAGATGGTGGGAGGAGGGAGAGAGAGGTAGGTGAAATTTATTGTTTGACCCCATAGATACACCACCCACTGAAGAGGCTGTGTCTATAGCTATTTTTTAGTTACGTAGAGGACATAGACATAGTTTGCATTGGGAATGCACTGATATAAGCACACAACAAATCACTTTGTTTAGGTCATGTTCAAAAATATTGTGTCTTTTGACTCATTGCGAGAGGGATTAAGGGAGTAAGTGGCATTCGTGTTGAGAAGACATTTTGTTGAAAGCGACTCTTACAATGACTCCTACAAATGACCTATAGAAATCACTCCGTTTAAATGCTAACTTTTAACTGAAAAGATAGAAACTGTTTGAAACAAGACCTTAATCGTGCAAAAATACACAGGCTTCCTATATTTTTTACTGATCCCGTACGAATTTTAAAATTTCAACCGCATTTGTTTTGTATGTACCCATTTTCCTTGAGAGGAATACCTCAAGCTTCCCGGGAGACTTCAGACGCCGAGGCGATCGCGTGCATTTTTCCTGTCAGGAAGCGACACCTGGACCGTCGCACGTGCCGAGGCGCCCTCCGCAGTCGAAACGTGGAGATCGCACGTGCGCGGGGGGACGCCGCTTCCTCGCGGGTCCCACCCCTCCCCCGATCTCATCCAATCCGGAACGGATATCTCTGGGGAACGCCCACCGCGGATCCTCTGCGCGGGCGCCTACCGTGCGGGCGATCCCGCGCCGTCCGATGGAGATCGGACGGATCACCAACGGGGTCGCACCGTGCGGGGCCGCGAGCGGAAATGCCGGGTCAGCATGGTCATTTCGCTTTCGCAGATAAGATCGTCGGAGCCGAGCTTGCTCGCCGCCGCCGCCGCCGCCGCAGTACTACTGTGAGCTGGAATTTTGCGGAGCGGCCCCTGAGATTGCACTGAATTGCTACCACGACATGAGATGAGCCAATCTATGGGACTACCTATGGAAGATTTTTTTTAGTTACAGGGTGGTTTCGTTAATTTATTTCGATGGTTGATGTGATCAATGGATGAGCTTTGTTGGTGGTTACGCACGCAACCACGTCATTGTCTTCGCTAGCAATGGCGCGAGATCCTGATCTCTTTTTTACTTGAGGGAGCCACGAGGTTGCCGTCAAGGCAGAAAAGTCGTATAGCAGAGCCTGAATTCTGAAACCTATGTGCTCCGAGTTTATGCTTTGTAAAGGCGTCTCCAACAGCTGGCTATTTAGTTAGTTAGATCTGATGTGGCAAAGAAAAAATAGGAGAGAGAGTAGTCACTAGCGACGAGCAAATAGCTGATCTATTTCACGTAGTCCAAGAACATGAGAGAGGAGTATGTGGGTCCAACAGTATAAAATAGTCTTTGCTTTTGTCTCTCACCTCCACGTCAGCTGACTATATAGCTAGTACTAGCTATTACCATTGCGGGCGCCCTAAGCACTGTTTTGGTACCCTTACGGACGACGGAACTGAGGTAATCTTATAGGGTGCTCAAAAGGGGGGGTTTTTAGTGATTTATAGCTGAAAAACACTGGT
The DNA here is from genome assembly GCA_036346575.1 of Dendrocalamus sinicus. NCBI lineage: Eukaryota > Viridiplantae > Streptophyta > Magnoliopsida > Poales > Poaceae > Dendrocalamus > Dendrocalamus sinicus. The sequence goes on from CM070665.1 coordinate 23,800,015, forward strand.
GACTTATTTGGTTTTATTAAATTTAAAAAAATTAAAAATAAAAAAACAGGTTAGCCCATCACAGACAGTACAAATGAATATAGAAAAAAGAACAGACAAAAAACTCAAAAAAATAAAAAACATAAAAGATGAAATTACTGAATAGTGAAAAATAGGTCAGAAATCAGAAATCTAAGCCGTTTTGAGCGGGATCTTAAATTACTCGTACATGTAAAAAATTGTAAGGAACCTATCACTTACTATCACTTACTACATTCAGTTGCTTAACTCGTTCCAAAGTACAGAAAGCACATACTCCATTCGGTTGCTTAATACATTGAAAAGTTAAAAAAGAACATAGTGTACAGGAGATTGTACAGACATTAGAGAATGTTGATACCTGGGGTCAGCAAAGCTAATGGGCATGTTTTTTTGATTGTGGCTTTTAGATTTTAGCTGTAACATAAGTGTTTTTGTGAAAAATTAAATATCGATAAGCTGATAAGTCATTTAAAAAATACGACGGAGAAACCGTCTCATTTATTTGTTTAAGAAAAATTATAAACCATAACTATAAGCTACTCGGCCAATATAGGGCCTGTTCTTTTTGGCTGAAGCTTATGGTTTTTTGCTGCGGCTTGTGACTTTTGAGCTGTTTGTGCGAAAGATTACAGAGTAATAGAAACTCACGTGCGGTTTTTGCCGATATAAATAAAGTCGGTAAAGTATTTACTACAATTAACTAGTAGACCTCATCTTAAAAAGATGTTATGTTTAAAAGCTAGTTATTGTAAAAAACCAAAATACAGCTTTTAGAAGCCGAAAAGAAGAGGGCCATATCACTCTCAGGACTTAGGCCTGTTCTTTTTTGTTTTTGGCTTTGATTTTTCTAGAAGTCAAAATAAATAGAACAGTTTCTTAAAGTTGTTTATTTAAACGGTTTTCTGAGTCCGCCGTTCACGTCAATAAGGCCCCGTTTGGCACAGCTCCACCACCGGCTCCTGGAGCTGTTTGGAGCCGTTTTGTGCCAAACAGGGTACAACAAAATAGCTCCACCCAAGGAGTCCCTTAAAACCTGCTGAGACAAAAGTAGCTGCTTAGGTGGAGCTGAAAAAAGTAGCTTCACCCAACTCTACTTGTGAAGTAAAAAAAAACAGCTCCACTTGTGAAATAGAACCGTGCCAAACGGGGCCTAACTTACCATTCGCCATCGTTTTATAAAATATAGATAAAAATCACCCGTCACAGCTCTGATAAATAAAACCTCATATAACGCCTAGTTTTCTACTACTTCATAATTCTTGGATACTTGGTCTTTGCTCGGTGGCAGGAGTGCAGGACGGCGGAGAATGGCCACGTAGGAATAAAACATAAATGCAGGGCGTTCACAGCAAATCGCCGATTATTTTAATCGATGTGCCAGAGGCCGCGTCTCGCCATCGCAAGCTCAGACCGTTCACTCGCCAGCCTAAAAAAAAACAGCTTGCTAGCTACGAAGCTCATATATAGGTCCTTAGATCCGCCCCCTGAAACCCAGCTCTAGCGACCCTGGATAGCCAGCCAGCTCCCGCACGCGACCCAAGAATCAATCGCTCGTAGATTAATTAGTGTTAGGTTCTCTGGAAATCTGGCCTCTCCCCAATCCCTCCGTGAATTTCCAATTTTCCAGTCCAGGAAAGAGATTTGCTTGCGTTGTCCAATCCCATTTTCTTTGAGCTTTCGTTGGTGCTAATGCCGGTCCAAGGAATGGCCGTGGGAGAGCATGCGGGGTTCTCTTGCCCCGTGGCGACCTGTCGAAATAGTGGGCGGCTGGGCTGGAGGAGGCGCACCTGAGATGTTGTTGTCGCTGTGTTTTTTTTGTTGCGGATTAAATTGACCGAGAGGCGCTGTTCCTTTCCGGAAAGGAAGGATTTGTTTTTGTGTTTTTGATTAGCTCCTTCCTTTCTGTGATTCGATTCCTTGCCTTAGTAAATCTCGCAAAGATTTCTTCTTCGCCTTGGACCGGCAGATCCTTTTCCTCCCTGTCCGGGCATTCTTGCTCTGCTTGCTGCTTCTTGGGCTCTGCGAATTTCTGAATCTTTGGATTTCTTGGTGGGAGATTGTGGGCAGAGAGTGGTGAAGAGAGGATTTTGGAGGATTTTGGTTTGGTTTGGGTGTGCGGGATGGTGTCGAGATCCTACTCCGACCTCCTGGAGCTCGCCTCCGGCGGCGGCGGCGGCGGCGAGCCGCTGCCGTCGCTCGGGCGGCGCCGGATACCGCGCGTGGTGACGGCGCCCGGCATTGTGCCCGACCTCGACTGCTCTGACGACGACGCCGACGCCTCGTCGGCGGCCTCCGACCACTCCCCCCACGCGCCGCGGGAGCGCATCATCCTCGTGGCCAATCAGCTCCCAATCCGCGCCTGCCGGCGCGCCGGCCGCTGGGAGTTTTCGTGGGACGAGGACAGCCTCCTGCTGCAGCTCAAAGACAGCCTCCGCGCGCACCACGGCCGCGCGGACATGGAGTTCGTCTACGTCGGCGGCCTCCGCGACGACGTCCCGGCGGCCGACCACGACGACATCGCGCACGAGCTCCTCGAGGGCTTCCGGTGCGTGCCCACCTTCCTGCCCGCCGACCTCCAGTCCCGGTTCTACCACGGCTTCTGCAAGCAGCAGCTGTGGCCACTGTTCCATTACATGCTGCCACTGTCGCCAGAGCTGGGCGGCCGCTTCGACCGCGTGCTGTGGCAGGCCTACGTGTCGGTGAACAAGATCTTCGCAGACAAGATCCTCGAGGTGATCAGCCCCGACGACGACTTCGTCTGGGTGCACGATTACCATCTCATGGTGCTGCCGACATTCCTGCGCAAGCGGTTTAACCGGGTCAAGCTCGGATTCTTCCTCCACAGCCCGTTCCCGTCATCGGAGATTTACAAGACTCTGCCCGTTCGCGAGGAGCTGCTCCGATCGTTGTTGAATGCCGATTTGATAGGCTTCCATACCTTTGATTATGCTAGGCATTTCCTGTCGTGCTGTAGCAGGATGCTCGGGTTGAAGTATGAGTCGCAGAGAGGCTACATTGCACTGGAGTATTATGGACGGACTGTTACTATCAAGATATTGCCGGTTGGAGTTCATTTGGGGCAGTTGCAGTCAGTGCTTAACCTCCCGGAGACTGGGGTCAAGGTTGCCGAGCTTCTCAAGCAGTTCTGTGACCAGAACCGGCTGCTGTTGCTTGGTGTAGATGATATGGACATCTTTAAAGGCATTAGCTTGAAGCTTTTGGCATTTGAGCAACTCTTGATGCAGCATCCAGAGTGGCGAGGAAGGGTGGTGTTGGTACAGATTGCCAATCCGGCGAGGGGACGGGGAAAGGATGTTAAGGAGGTACAGGATGAGAGCTATGCAATGGTGAGGCGCATCAATGAGGCATTTGGGCAGCCAGGCTATGAGCCAGTCATATTGATCGATAGGCCACTGCAATTCTATGAGAGAATGGCTTATTATGTCGTTGCCGAGTGCTGTTTGGTGACTGCAGTGAGGGATGGCATGAATCTTATCCCATACGAGTACATAATTGCTAGGCAAGGGAATGAGAAGATAGACAGGATCTTGGGTCTCAGCCTGTCGACAAAGAAGAGCATGCTTGTCGTGTCGGAATTTATCGGCTGCTCCCCCTCCCTAAGTGGTGCGATTCGGGTGAACCCTTGGAACATTGATTCAGTGGCTGATGCAATGGACTCTGCCTTGGAGATACCTGAAGGGGAGAAGGTGCTGAGACATGAGAAGCACCACAAATATGTGAGCACACACGATGTCGGATACTGGGCGAACAGCTTCTTGCAAGATCTGGAGAGGATTTGCTTGGACCATAACAAGAGGCGCTGTTGGGGCATAGGATTTGGGCTAAGGTTTAGGGTTGTAGCCCTTGATCCGAACTTCAAGAAGCTCGCGGTTGAGCACCTTGTCTCAGCCTACTGGAGGACGACCACTCGTGCCATTCTCTTGGACTACGATGGGACGCTGATGCCTCAGACATCGATCGGTAAGAGTCCGAGCTCTAAAACGATGGACATGTTGAACAGCCTTTGTCGCGATAAGAACAATATGGTCTTCCTCGTGAGCACAAAGAGTCGGACAGCCTTAAATGAATGGTTCGCACCATGTGAGAACCTGGGACTAGCTGCTGAGCATGGCTACTTCATCAGGTAATTTGAATTGTTCCTTGCAAATTCTAATTCTCAGCATGAAACTACTGTGACATTGAACTTCTGAACTACTGTAACACACCAATGTTATGTAGGCTGAGAAGAGATGCAGAATGGGAGACATGCGTCCCAGTGACAGACTGCAGCTGGAAGCAAATTGCGGAGCCTGTGATGAAGACCTACACGGAGACAACAGACGGGTCAACAATCGAGAACAAGGAGACCGCGATCGTCTGGCGCTACGAGGACGCCGATCCTGATTTCGGATCTTGCCAAGCCAAGGAGCTCCATGACCATCTGGAGGGTGTCCTTGCAAACGAACCAGTTTCAGTAAAAGCTGGCCTGAACCATGTTGAGGTGAAGCCACAGGTAAGTTGGCGCACACCAACAGTGTGCCTGTTCCTCGCTCCACAGCTCTTCTGGCAACTGAACTCCAATGCATGAGCTGTTCCGCATTGCAGGGTGTGAGCAAGGGCCTCGTCGCGAAGCGGCTGCTGTCGACCATGCAGGAGCGGGGCCTCCTGCCGGACTTCGTCCTCTGCATCGGCGACGACCGCTCCGATGAGGACATGTTCGAGGTGATCACCACCGCAGCGCACGGCCCCTGCCTGAGCCCCGACGCCGAGGTGTTCGCGTGCACCGTCGGCCGCAAGCCCAGCAAGGCCAAGTACTACCTGGACGACCCCGCCGACATCGTGCGGCTGATCCAGGGCCTTGCCAACGTCTCCGACCAGACGCACGGCGCGCCCCCTTCCACCGCGGCGGCGGACACGGCACTGAAGTGAACAGCACCAGCTTCCCTCAAATAAAAGACGTTTTGGAAGGGGATCATCGCTCGCTGCTCCCAGGTGTACGACGACGCGTCGTCGATCGGCCGGCAGCATGGTGCGCTGCGCGCGTGCGCGCGTGTCGCGTGTTTTGCTTCTTGGGTCATCAGATGTTTTGGCCGCGGATGTGTACATAAGCTTTGGCAGATTAGTCCCATGTTCGTTGTCATTTTTCTTTCGCCATTCGAAGCTCCATAGATTTGCCCAGCGAGACAAGGCATTCAGATCTCTGGAGCCGCCGCTTTTGTTGCGTGTGGTTCCTGGTCTCATGGTTGATTGTTGGTGCGTGTCCTCCTTTTTTGCATCGTGGAGGCGGCAATCATCTCGCGTTCTTCTTTTGGTTTCATCTCGTGCCGTGCTGTGCCTCCATACTGCACACTGCACAGTGTGGGGTTTGGGTTAGGCCTTCGCTACTCGTGTAGCCTTGCAGCGAATGACGGGTGTCAATAGTGGAGCGGGGTTGGTGGTTATGCTTGCTTATGTGGGGCCTCTTCTTTTTTGCTACGGTTTGTGATTTTTAGGCTGTTTGTACGAGAGATTACAAAGTAACAGAAATTTATGTGCGGTTTTTGCCGATATAAATAAAGTTAGTAAAGTATGCATTACAATTAACTAGTAGATCTTATCTTGAAAAAGATACTCTGTTTAAAAGATAGTTATTATAGAAAAGTTGAAAAGTAGTTTTTAGAAGCTGAAAAGAACATGGCCGTGGTATCATGCCATATGTGGTAACAAGGGTTTCCAGAGATAAATGGTGGTGTTGGGACAAGGCTATGCTACGTTTAGTAGTAAGAACCTTTCGGGGGTGTTTTAATCTAGTGGAGATGATGGTTTTGGCCGAAAATAAAATAGTAACGGCTAAGAAAAGTTTAGTGGAGATGCTTATGTGGTCTCATGCCATATGGGGTAGCGAGGGCTTCCAGAGATGAATCATGCTGGTGTTGGGACGAGGCTGTGCTACGTTTAGTAGTAATAACCTTTCGGGGGTGTTTTAATCTAGTGGAGATAATGGTTTTGGCTTAAATAAATAAAAAAGTATTATTTGTAATAAAATTTAGAAAACGGTTTTTAGAAAACAGGGATACGGAGGAGGGGATGCAGAGGAGGCCGATCAGTGGTTTTTGAAAACGATTTGAAGAAGCTACTTTTAAAATGTGAGATGTTTAAGGGCCTGTTTTTTTGGACCGAAGCTAACGTCTTTTGGCTTTTGCTACAGTACCTAACTTTTAAACAGGATATTTTCTCAAGACGAGGTCTACAAGTTAATTGTAGTACATGTTAAAAGCCCAACATCTGTATCAACCAAAATTATAAGTAAGTATCTCTCTCCATAATCTCTGTCGCAAACAACTAAAATTCAAAAATTTCAACTAAAAGTAAGCCGCAGTCGTACCAAACAGACCCTAAATTGATTTGTGATTTCTCCAAACAAAAGCTGAAAACCGAAGGCAATCTGAATACCTCCTTCGTCCATGGTTGGTTATTAGTTTTGTGAAGTTATAGGGAGGATGCGCAGTGGTTGACTCCGGTCAACACACTGCAGGGGCGGCTGGTTTGGCAAGCCGTGGTTTAGCCTTGCACGGCAGGATTTGTTCTCAAAGCCTCTAATATCCGCTCAAGGAACACCCGCTCCAGCCTGCTCTTCCTAGCTTAACTTGAGTAAAGGTTGTTCTTTTGGAGATTTTGGTTTTTAATTTTTCTAAAATACGTTTTTTTATAGCCATTTCTTAAAACAGTTTTCCGAGTCTGTCAACACATATATTATTCGTATCAGCATCTGCGTCGTCTACCATCATTTTAAAAATATAGTGAAAATTATTTACCATAACTAAAAACCACCGATGGTAATCCGGAGTGAAAGGGCCTTACGGGTTGGCGTCGCGGAGGACAAATCGATGTGGGTTTGGCGAAAAGATGCCCCACCTCGTTTCATTCTTGATCTCCTCTGAGACGCGCGGTGGCGTCAGCGCGCACGCCACCGAGGGCGAGACGCGACGACGTCGTCGTCCCCGCTCGGGGCACGTCGTTTCGCGGCCACATCGATCACCTCATCGATGGGGGTGTAGCGCCTGCACGCCGGGACATCGCATTCCCAGGCGGCGATAATTAACGCTTTGGTTTGCTGAACTGGTGGGGCTCGCTCTTTTGCCGACTCGGTTGTGCAGGCGGCCAGCCAGCGACGTCGCGTTGCAGTTATCCGGAGAGAGAACGAGCTTGGCCGTTTTATGATTGTTGTTTATGTTTTACTTAGTCACTGCTTGTGTGCTGTAACAAAATTTGTTAGATATATAGAGAATTATGCTATGAAAGAGAGCTATTCAGATCAGTTAAAAAGTGAAGAGTGATGAAAAGTTAAAAATAAAATGATTGGAGGAGAAAGAACGTACAATCATCAACTCATTCTTTTATAATGGTAATGATAGCTATGATTTATTAGTTTAATAAATAATAATTGTTAAGAAAAGATAAAAACTAAAAGTCATAAAAAGAAAAAAAAGGAACTAATTAGCCCCATAAGTAAGTTCTTATCTGAGGAGTATCGAAATGGGATGTTCCTTCCCAAAAAAAAAAGAGTATGGATATGGGATGGTGGCAATTTGGTTGTCTGTATAAAGGTTAGGGCTCGACTCCCACCAACTAATCGTGGTATTGTGTGATTTGATCATGGTTAGTTATTCAAGTCAAAACTCTAAACTCTTGAAGCTATTATACTTGCCTATTGTCCTACTTAAAAATGAAAAAGAAAGTAATCGGCTAATGGCGACTCCATATGGCATGCCGCAAAACCAAAACCATGTGCAGCTGGTACTAACGAACAGCATTCCATAAACGTACGAGTTCCCTATGTGAGTCACCAACACACCGGCCCGTCTGTCAGTGACTCAGGATAGGATGTGTGTGCCTTGTTCATGTACTGATGTAGTGACGTCATCGACATCCAAAAGGACCAAGACCATTTGTAATTGCTGAGAGAAGGGGATAAGCGTGCTGTCAGTTCGTTCGTCCGGTTGACCGCCCAACCAATAGAAGTAGGGCAGTTGACCTTTTCTTTTCAGAACGGATGGCCTTGCCTTCCATGAGGGAGGCTTCTGGGGACAATGGTTGCTTAAGAGTAATATCAAGCATGTACGAGAGGCAAATGGTTATAGCATTTTCATGCTGGAGTTGTCTAATCCTTATCAGTTTGATGATGGTAGTGGTGATGATCATGATTTGCTTTTCTTTCCTAAAGCTTTTTCTAATCCTCATCTGTTTCATGATAATGCAATCTCAGAGAACCATATGTTAGGTGTCGCTCAAAGAAGCTTTGGCTTTCGGTTAAAATTGACTATAGCGACAGTTAGTTTTTTTCAAAAAAAATAAAAAAGTAAAAAAATAATAAAAATCATTATATCGTCACGGACAATACAAAAGAAGACAGGAAAAAAGAAAAACAAAAAAAAAGCAAAAAAAAGGTAAAATAAGCCGAAATTAGAAGCTGATGCGTTTCAAGTGACTTCTAACTCAAATAAGCTGAAAGCTAAAAAAAAGTCAGACACTAAGGTTGTTTGGAGCGGGGCATGAGGTGGCGCTTAAAGAGGCTTTGGTTTTCCAGCTTCCGGCTGAAACTACATTGTAGCAGTTGTTAGCTTTTCTGAGAAAAAAATGAGGAAAGAATGGCAAAAAATTGAGGAAAAAAATTAAAAAAAACCGTTATATCGTCATGGACAATACAAAAGAATACAAAAAAGAAAAGAAAAGTGAAAACAAGCTAGAGGTTGATGCGTTCCAAGTGGCTTCGGACTTTTGTGTATCCTTGTCATGGTTATTGAGGCGTCGCTATATTGGCGATATATCGTTGCCATATCGCCGTAGCGGATTGGAGGGCCATGTCGTCTAGACAACATGGAGCTGCGGCGTCATCTGGCCTCTCCACCACTGTCGTCTCCGGATTCGGCGCTCTCTGCCTGGATCTAGACACCAGCTGACCTCCTTGCAAGCTGCCACCACCGCTGGGTTGTCGCCGCGCGGCTCCCGCCTATCACTGCGATGATGAGCTCGAGGGAGACCGGATCTGTTTTCATCGGCTGGGATCCGATGATCCCCATCGCCGCCAGCCTCTGCATGCCCGGACGCTGGCGGCAACCTCCTCTCTACTCTGGCCCGCCACCGTTGACCTCCTCTTTGGAGTCAAGAAGGGAGGCGTATAGCCGCGGGGGAGGTAGGGTGGAGGGGGCAGGCAGCGCTGGCAGTCGCATGGGAGGCAGAAACGGTGACGGGATGTGGTCGCGGGTAGTCCTTGCCAGCGCTAGGGGCGACGTCGGCGAAGAGGAGGGGTGGCGCGTGAAGGGGTAAGGGTGGCAGCGGTAGCTAGGGAGGAGAGAGGGAGTGGAGAGGCTAGGGTTAGATTTATATAGGATTTGATGACTTGATCTGGGATGTTAGATCTTCATCGAACGATCTAAAATCTGACTAATTTTCATGAACATTGATTATATAATTTGATGATCTCCATTGGACGGTCTAAAATTTAACTAATTTTCGTTGGCCACACCGCAGAAGGTGGTGAGTGTGGTGTCGCCACGTCACGCCATAAGTGATAATTGTGTGAAGGTAGTGAGTCATCGTGCTTCGTGGCACCACCTTAATAATCATGATCCTTGTATTCAATTTTCTTTTCTAGTACAAGAGGCATAAATTTTGTTCCAGGAGCGATTGATAACGCACACGGCTGCACAATGAAAAGGCGTCATGTCTCAAATCATCCAGAGTCTACAGTGGTTATGCGATGCATGGAATATTAAGTCAAATATCATCTTTTGAAATGTTACACAGAGACACATACATCAACGAAAAGTTCCACTGTTTAACTAAAAGAGCATATAGCACATCGATCAACTTGTAATCTTGTACGAACATTTCTAAAGAATATATGCTGCACATGGTAAATTGTAGGTTGTGGTACCATTTTACTATATACAAAAGGGGGGAAAATCCGACATGCCTGGGGAGCACTCCATAGGGCTCTGCAGCAGCTAATTCCATATCTGATATGAGGAAGTTAGGAATCTGAACCAAACTGTAAAATCATTTCTGGAAAGCAATGCTATCATCTTGCCACTGTAAACCGCCTACATAAGGATGACCAAAACTTCCATTACTATCCTGCTACGGTAGAACACGGTCATCCTGTACCGAGCACCAGCAGGAACATAATCCCTTGGGGCTCTGGCAGAAAAACTCCCTTACTGAAGTGTAGTATACTGGTATTAAATCTGTGCAAAGAGGAGCTCATTCCACATATCTGGTATACCTGGAAGGCACCAATGCAAGCAATCATGAATGCCTGTTGATGCTTTCAAACTATAATTTGAGATATGCCCCTCGTCTCGTAGTTGTGAGATCGCAGTAATATCCAAAAGCTTAACCCGAGTTCCATTCACAGCATGCTCTGCAGGTAAGTCACTTGAATGATCCTGCAAGACCTCACTTCCATTAGACAAGGGAATGGTATTACCACAGCTTCCCCCGGTGTTCCAGTCGCCATTTACAAAATGCCTTGGTGACATTGTCCTCAGAAAAACTTTCATCTGAGGACGGCGCACAAGTTCTGAATCCACCCATCTGGCAATGCTGTGCAGTGTAAGATTCTTTGCCCGGTTGAGGTCTACAATTCCACCTTTGCCTACAGGCTTCCCATCAGCGTACAATTCCCAATGATTTCCATTGAATTTCCCTCTGTTCCAATGATGACCTGTGTTAAGTACTAGGACATCAAAACTATGGAGATACTTCTTCAAGAATGTAACTGGCCGATCAAGATGCAATGAATAGCTAGTCACCGAATTCATCGTGTTCAAAGGTTCCAATTCAGACAGACTGGCAGACCAGTAGAAAAGGATAGTGGTGTTAGTCCCTGGAAATCGATAAGCCCACCCATCCGGTCTTAAAGCACCTGGAGCTTTGACAAGGCCATATTTCCATCCAACATCTTCAACGTCTGTGCTGTATTTACCACCAGTTGCTATACACATCATGGACTGAAATTGCTGTCTACCGAGTGAATCACCCACAAAAGCAAGAGTTTTATGCCTCATCCTGTAAACCTCAGAATATGTTAGAAGAAGTCCAGTATTTAAGGAGATGCACAGAAAAAAAGGAAGTACGATACCTTTTCAAAAAGTTAGGCCCCGAAAACTCAGGCATCTCACAACCGTGTGGCTGCCACCGGTAACTCTCATAGGAGAAATTTGTGCGTTGCATCATTCGACAAGCCCACATTTTTGACAACCATTGCTTGCACTCATTACCGGAATAGAGTGGCCGCTTCTCATCTGCTACCCACTTACCCTTTGCATAGTTACAATCTATGAAGTAAGAACAACATTCTGTTAGGCAGGGGAAAATAATCTTAGACTTCAACGCATAAGCTGTACATTAACTGCTAAAATTCATGTCTGGAACAATCACTCTAATCACTTAAAGCCTTCCAATGCTTGAGGTGAACAAATAAGCATGAAGCACCAGGGCGCAAATAACAAAAAAATGTATAAGTAACATATTGCATAAGCAATTAGCTTTGTTCCCTCTGGCTATACCTTTCTGAGTATGGTTCTTATAAGCTGGACCTGCAGGCTTAACTAGAGCTGATACATTGTCTCCAAGATGTTCCTGCTCCTGCTGCTGTAGGAAATCTGATGTCAAAAGGGGCATACAGACAACAAATCAGCATTATAGCATAGAGTAGATTCTGAATTGGCAACCAAAGTAACAAGCCAGTACAGTAGCAACTATATTTCAGAGGGATATACCTTGGGTGAAAACTTTCAATTGCTCCGGTGTTGTGTTGAAGATTGTGAGGACTGGGGCTCCTTCCAGTAACAAAACAACAATTGGCACAATGAGGAGAACCACAAGGCCGAAGCATAGCTTGCTGACAAGAAGCCTATGCAGAAAACCGCCTTTCATCCCAGGAGGGCAGCATGGGACCTTGCCAGGCTGCACCAAGGGAACTTAGATATTGCTCCAAATCGACCACACCAACATCTTCCCTGCAAATGAGAATGGCCAGTCAGGCCCACGATTCAAAACGTTCATACATGATTGGCAATGTCTGATGCATTAAAACAGCATGAAGAAAACTAATTTAAGCAGTAAGCTGCTAGCTGAAAATGCCCTTGTTCTCCCCTGTTTAGAGCAATTATAGCAGAAACAATCTTCAGTCTCCAATGCATAAATGTAGAAATTGATGTTTCAAAACAGCTCATAAATGGTAAGCAATGTGTAATACTACATCAAAACAAGACGAGAACAACCAAGATAAGCATAAGGGCTGAGCTAGAAGACGAAACGCCAACCTTCTCCCCCATGTTCGAGCAGTTATACCACCAATTAGGAGCATTGATAAAACGAAACTGGACTAAACGACCCCTTCTGCTAATCAAATTACGAAAAAGTGAGCAACTCTAACAGCAAAATCTGTCTAAACTTTTGAATTCCTTTTTTTGTCTGGTAATAATTCCTAACAAGTGCGTCATTCCTAACAAGTGCGTCGCAAAATCGAAATAGTACTAGCATTTGCTAATGCTCAGAAGCACGCGTGCCTAATCGCTCTTATTGGATCTAAAAATCCCTAATCGAATCGCATTCCGCGTTAATGAACACCACCGCACAGCCTGGGTCGATCCACGAACAAGGAGATCTAGCGCTACACCCAAGAAAAAGGAGAAATCCACCCGAATATCCCCATCCTCTGCCGAGAAACGAGCGAAATCCGAACGAACCGACGAGATGTTCCCTAAAAAAAAAGGACCGAGAATGCAACAAGTTCGCGTGTTCTGCGCACGCACGGGCGGCTCACCTGGGGAGCAGCGGTGGCCGTCGGCGCCGCCGAGGCGCGGCGGTGTACCGGCCGGTCGCCGCCGGCGAGGACGCGGGTGTGTGGGTGTGGGTGTGGGGGGAGCGAGCGCGTGCGTGTGGGAGGGAGACGCGATTGGAGACGGCGGTCTCGGGGCAGGGGGCCCACATGCCATTGACGCTCGGGGGATGGGGGGCGTCAGTTCGGTTGCGACGCTAGCGGATCGGGCCCGCGACGCGCCGAACAGGAGACAGGCGCCAGGCCGCAACGAGTGTCGGCAGAGCGCCACGTGCGTGTTCCCCATTGGGTCCAATCGGCGTGCGGTGTTCGTGATAGGTGTTGTATCTCTTCGGTTCGGGTTGGTACGAAAAGGAAAGAAAAGGTAAAAAAAAAAAAAGCCTGCGCGGCGGAGGGCCGGTGCTGGTTGGGTGGATGGCTTGAAGGTTTGGCTAGGAATGTTTTTCTTTTCTTGCAACGCGAGTGATGCTTAAACACGCTCGACGATCTACCTGGCGCATCTTTAAGCTCTGTTCATATTGTTGCTCGGCTGATATTTTGTGGGTGTAGTTAATGATTTTTGATTAAAAATAAATAATAGTATTTAAAAAAGTGACTTTTAGAATAGAGGAGTGAGCGATAGGGAAAGTAAGTGAGAGATACGTGTGCGAGACGGGAGTAAGATCAGTAAAGTACGTGATGCGTCTGTGACCTTGTCTTATCCCAAGTGAGATGGGACCAAAAGGAGTGAAAAAGCCGTTTCAGAAAGCTAAGTGTTTATATTGACTTCTGATTTCTCTAAATCAGAAACAGAAGCAGATATGAACGAACCCTAATAGCTAGAAAATAACACAAATATGATTTTTTTGTGTGTTGATTTGTTTAAGAGTGAGGTGAATTTGCTATTTGATCTTCAAGACTAAGCATCAAGAGGGAGAGTGTATGATCACATCATGGAAAATCATAATTATACCGACCTAATATGTGGTCAGAAGAGGTGCAACACTGGTTGAACTAATTAATTGGATTGGCTTGGCTCCATGGTTCAATATCATATTAGTATGATTTATCACAAACTAGTATAACATCTTCGTCAAGAGGATAGATATATGTCGAAAATTTTGTATATTACGACTTGCAGCTTAAGAACAAAGGTTTTTCTAGATCTTCCATCAAATCCTCAAATTTATCAAACTCTCTCACTATATTTTCCTTTTGCATCGCATAACCTCTGATCCAAATTGTCATAAAACTGGCATACTGTTTTCTCCCTCGACACCTTCCTGTATAATCTTCTTTTCACTGTGACTGATTCAATATGTATACCCATTTTTGAAACCCCTTCAAATCAAATGAGCTTTGATCTGCGTTGAGTTAGTAAACATCTTCAGATTATCGCAGTCAATGTATGCACAATACATATATTCCATCCCTTTTTTAACATATCCTGCTCAGCCGCTCTTCTAAAAGTAGACATGCCATTAATATACTCTTTACTCACATGGTTCTCAACGTACATCTAGTTTCGGTCCATCTACACTACGTATGTAACAAATTAGTGTCAAATTGGATTATTAATATTACTATAGCTAGCCAACTATGTACTATTCACGAAGCAATATATCAAATAAGAATTAATATATTGAAATAAACTAGAAGTATTGACCCATTCTTAAATTGCAGTAAACTACCAATTAAGCTAGATCTAAATCTAGTTATCATCTCACTTTGTTACAAGATATATAAATTAGAAATAAATACTAATATCTAATCACTAAGTTAGAACAAATCGATCTACAAGCAGCTAGATTTATGATCAGAATGTTTCTCAAAAACATCTGCCTCCTTCAATGCAGCGCAATGAATATAGATATGTCGGGACCGGTCTAGCTTGGTATTAATTAATAACACGACGTATCCTAGACACGTCCAACCACAACTGTCTGTAATACGTAATTATCATAGACAATTCGTGTTAATAACCGTCTGTGAACTATCACAAATAGTTCATATTAATAAACGTCTGTGATGTGTGCAAATATCATAGACGATTCGTGTTACTAACCATCTATGAAATATCACAGATAATTTTTAATACGAACCGTCTATAATTACTTCAACTATCACAGATAGTTTGTGTTAATAACCGTCTATGAACTATCACAGACGGTTATTAATACGAACCGTCTGTGATTGTGGCTCATCATAGACGGCAAACAGTCACTCCTGTAAAATTGTCTGTGATAATAACAGTACAGACGGTTCCCCATGAATCGTCTGTGATAAGACGTCTAGTATAGATTATTTTGTAGTAGTGTCAAATAGTTTTTACATTGACACTTTTTATCGGAAGGGAATGCTTTTCAAATATTTCTAGAATATTTCATACTGTGTTAATGACTGGTACTACTGTATAGGCCCCCTTAGCAGCAGGTGCTATTGTTTTTGTTCAAAGAAATGCAGATCACTACCTTTTGCAATCACCCACAACATCTACACCGAGCGACGAACAAGAAAGCTTGCACTAGATTTCCATTTGCTAGTGAAGCATAAAGAAAAGGACTATAAAAGGGCTCAAAGGTTTCACCAAGTTTGTGCTAAACGAATATGCTAAGTAGATCCCTTCCACCGCGAGCCTACAAAAAGCCTAATGCTCTCTCGCAGGCTAATCCATTTCGTTTTTGCAGCACCACCACCTGAACCAGCCTCACAACAAGCTTAGAATTCACGTGTCATCGCCTTCATCTTCGTCTGCTGTCCTCAGATCCATTCCGTAGCCACCGTTGGTTGGAGAAGCCGTGGATGATCACAGGGAAGCCATACTGAAAAAGCCTCCACAACATAGGGCAGCCTAGCATCTCTGGCAGAGTCTCATGTGTCTCCTTGGATCGACTACAGATATTATAACATCTCCCTAATTCATCTATCTGTCAATTTCTGTATTGGAATGTAATGACCACTTGTTCGATTCTTGTTATATGTTCTTATCTCTCCCTATCTGTGTTGAGCGTATAAAACTCATAAGTTACATAAATTTTAGTCAAGTGAACAAGTTTACTTCTAGTGTGGTGATTGAGCTCTTGATGAGATTCTAATGGCATCTCATTAATATCATCACGAAAGGTAAACGGGTATCATATCTCTGTACCTTTCTAGGCAAATCACACTTTGAAAAGTTGCAATTCTCTTCATGCTACTGAATTTTTATCCACAAGCACATCAGAAATTCACAATCTCTCATCTTCATCTTCAGGTTCATGGCAGTTGAATTACATCAGTTCGGAAATCCCCAACTGCAACACATTTACCCAACTAACATATATTGCACATCCAAGCAGCAATTATTCATTTATTCTCACATAATTTTTCACTAAGGAAGCATATAATTCCCGAACAAGAAAAGGAATTTACCCAGCAAGCTCCGGCAAAACTGACCTGAACCGAACACCGATCGGCTCTTACTCTGCCGCGGCCGCCTTCGAGAACTCCGAGATGTCGCTCCGCTTGAACCACTTCTCCCAGTTCGTCCCGTCCGCCTTCCTGTACTCGACGTGCACCAAGGTGCCCGGTCGACGCGAGCCACGATCCACGCGATGCCGTCGGGGTTGGACCTCGGGATGTAGAACGAGGTGATGCCGCAACCTGCGAGAACTCGTGCTTGGCCGTGTGGGTGCCGAAGGTGTAGGTGGTGAGGAACTCGTCGGAGCCGGCCTCGAGCCTGAACTTGGCGGCGGGCACGACGAAATGGGTGTTCCCCCGCATGGAGCAGTCAGAGTAGTTGTAGATCCACGCCACCACGCTCGACGACGCCTCCACCTGCCACCGCACGCGCCGGCAGTGGCACCCGCCGCTGTGGACGACCTCGGACTCGGATCTCATTGTGCCTGCGAACCGGAGGGTAAAAGCTTGTGGATTTCAGTTCTCGCAGTCGTATATCCCATTCTGGTTTCTTGGGTAGAAGGTATGGATGAGCTCGAGTGCTCGATGAGAGAAGATTTGGCTCAGCTTGTGGAGGAGAGAAACAACAGATGCTGAGAAAAAGCGTAGAAATCTGTCGCTCACCTGGTTGTGCACCTGCTGAGCTGAGCTGGTGCCACACGCTCGTCGTGAAATACTGGCGAGTGACGAACTGACGATGACCGGGAAAGACAGGGAAGGAGAGAATGGCCAGCGGCTGGGCTGTGACTAAGGGGCCGACTTGGTGGTTGCCCTAGCGGTTCAGTTTAGCCTGTTGTCTTCCTGCAAGACCTCACTTCCATTAGTACAGGATCGGACAGGCAACAGAGCGGAGGGTGAATAGTGCCTTCAAATTTTTCCCAAGTATTCATTTAACCCCTTTCTCCGATAACTATGAAAACTAGGGTTAAAAACTCATTTGAAAAACCAGAGAGACTGGCCGAACCAAGCAAGAAAACTAAGTTGGTCGTACTCTGTCGATGTGGTCGAGACTCACAACGTGGCTGTAAGTTTCAACAATGTAGTCGATAACTGCTGAGTGGTTGAAAGTCTGACTACTTGACAGAGATACAACGTGGTCAGAAATCGACTACCGAACAGAAGTCACTGTAGTCAATAACTACCAAGACCAGAAACATCGTGATTGAAAATGATTGCAGTCAAAACTGATGTAGTCGTAAACACTGTGATCGAATGCTAACAAGTGGTCGAACAATCAATATTGTCGTAACCAGTCGACATTGTGGTCATAAGCCAATGAGTGGTCGAACAACTAATGTGGTCGGATCCAGTCTGCAACCAAATTATCAGTGGTTGAAATCAGTGTGATGTAGCCTGGAACTTGATCATGGTCGAAACCAACGTATTCGTAAAGCCGATCGACGTTCCAGACTAAGACTGCACCGACTACAACTGCTTCAGTTTAGATTTAACAAAAAGAAGGCAAAGAACCAACAGATCTGAGCGTGGTCGAAGAGCAAAGAGAAGTGGTCGGAAAATCGACCAAAGTCGAAACTTGACGTGGTCGTAACTGAATCGGAAACGCAGAGACAAAACAGGGCAGCGCACAACCACGAGATCCAAACTCGACAAAACTTTCAATTAAGAAATCATCTGGTCATGAGACTTTGTACATAGCAAGATTAAGGTCTCACGATGTTGCTCTACTCTTTGATTGAAAACTTAGCAAGAAAATAGAGATCTTTCTGAGATTTCACCAAAAGCGCTTAAAACCAAAATTGAGAGAATGAAAAGACAATCAGACTTTGCTCATGGAAATAGAACAGCCAAGATGGCTTTGAGTATGATTCCCCAACACAAAGCAAGTCAGATCATCAACAAAACAGAGAGGAACATTCTCTCATATCAAGAAAGGAAAGAAGCAATCAAAGAACAGAGAAAACCAAGAACACAGATGAAAAAGACCAAGCCAACTCAATACAATCTAGATAACAATACTCAAGAAGAAGATCAATGTTGATGTATTGCTCTGAGGATTGAATTTACAACCACTCTATCCAGGAGGACCAAGAGCACAAGTGCTCCACAAAAACCTGACCCTAATACAGAAAGACACACGCACGAGAGACCAGAGAAGCATCGGGATGGGTAGCCCTCCATCCCTTTTTATAGGCTCTCCAGTTCGGGGATTACTCGTTAACCCCTACCTAACACTGGGTTTTCTCACACACGCTTCTCAAAACAGTTTACATCCATTAACTCGTAAGTGAATCAACACTTCCACTTCACACTTTCAGCACATATAAGACCTAAACCACTTAGGCCAACACCACGGTTTCACACACCGCCTTCTTTCTAGGTATTGGGTAATTTACCAAGATGCCCCTCTACCACTTTCCTTGAAACTTCCCGCTTCCTTGTCGTCCCGGCTTGCAACCACCTTGCAAGTCTTAGTCATTTTCAGCATCTTCCTGACCGTTCTGAACCTCAACACCTCTCTGTGCCTAGTCCCGGTCCTTCCACGCCTCACCATAACCTAGCTTCAAAGTCTTGCAACCAACACCAACAAGCAAAACATCACATAGCACCGCACTAAAAACAAAGATTATCAATTTGCATAATCATAATGAATTCCAGAGAACAATATCAGCAAACTAACTGGTCTAATGCAATTTACGACTACTTTGATGCACAAGACAGAGGTACTCATAGCCCATAAAATCCTACCAGCAGTCTATAACCACTCAGCAAGTCGTTACGACCAACACAAAGATCGCTACGACTATGAAATAGCTGCTACGACCATGTGGCAGTCACTCCGACCATGGAGAACACAGGCTACGACTACCTATCAGATTGCTACGACTATCGCTCACAGCCAGGCAGAGCTACGACTATCGATTACGACTAGCAGAGGCTACGACCATCGATCACAATCAAGCAGAGCTACAACTATCAATCACGACCAGCAGAAAATACGACCATCGATCACGACCAGCAGAAACTACGACCATCGATCACGGCCAGTAGAAGCTATGACCACCAAGTCGTAAACGCATCTGCTGACCACCAAGTCGTAAGAATTTCTGCCGATCACCAAGTCATAAGAACTCCTGTCGACCACAGAGTCAAATAACAGAAGTCGTAGAGCCAGCAAACCAGTGGCGGATCCAGGATTTTACCAAAGGGTATGCCGTACCAAAATTTTTATATGCAATTTGGTAAAACTATTTGCCAATTCGGTAAATAATTGTAAATTTTGCACCGTAGTTCGGTATATAGGCACTAAATAATATAATAAGTCTTAAATTCAAGGATTAAATTGGAAACTTGCACAAATTACAATATAAATAGTTCAAACACCATACTAATAGTCTCAAATATACATAAAAGAGACTTACAATACTACTTATCTGACTTTTTTAGCCTACGCTTTCTAAAGGACATGAAAGTCTCAATTATATCATCTTCATCCATTTCAAAGAAAATATCCCGCTCAATGAATGTGACTAGACAATCATCCAAAAGACTATCACCCATCTTATTTCTTAACTTTGTTTTCACTAAAACCATTACAGAAATGATTTGATGACTGTTAACAAAGCAACAAAGACATTACAAAGCAAAAGCATTTCAGGTAAATAAGTTCTCAGCTTAGTTACCGCATGACGCTGAGCCTCAAACATCTGATGATAAAAGATTATGAAACTGATTATAGTAAAAATCTGAGTTGTGCTTGTGAATAGTGCATAGATACAATCCTATAATATTTGGTCACAAGCACCGGACAAGATATGTTCTTAGTGTGACATGTGAGGAGAATGACAGACAATGCTCAACAAGTCTTGTTCTCAAAAGTCCTCTGCAGCATTAGACAATGTACTGTTCATTTGCTATCATAGATGAACAAATTAAATAGGCACGAGTTCCAGATATTTTAATTAGAAAAGTGAAACAATAACATAAGTTCATTATGTGTACTTTAAAAAACTTAATTATGTGTATCTTTTGTGAATACAAATTGTATACATATGACATCAATACTAACTTTTGGCCATAATCTGAAAAAAAACTGTGACGATCACCTGCAGCAATTGCAAATAGAGCAAAATCAAGCTTTGGATGCAAGTCATGCACTCATGCTCACACCAGAACAACTGAAAAAAAGAAGTTGATTACGGATTACCTGATTGATTTTGCCTCTCATGCAGTCATGCGGTTTATTCTTCTGTCATGCGGCGAACGATCGAACGAGTGCGGCGCGTCACGCGTGATTAGGCGAAGGTGATTCCGTGATTAGCCGAACCGTCTCGCTGAGGATCGAGCGACGAGCGGCGCGTCACGCGTGCGGCAACAAGGCGAAGGCGAACCGTCTCGCTGAGACGCTGAGGATCGAGCGGCGCGTCACACGTGCGGCAGACAAGCGAAGACGAACCGGTACTTCGACTGGGTCCCACCGCCACAGGGTATGCCGGGGCCCACTCGGCATACCCTGTAGATCCGCCTCTGCAGCAAACTTTTGCACATACCTCAAAAACTAAACTAAACCAGAGGCGCGATGCCAGGCCGATTTAGATCCGGGACAGAAGACAGCCGAGAGAGAGGAAGCGGGGGGGGGGGGGGAGGAAATGAGGCGTCGGCGGAAAGAAAAAAGGGGGAAAAGAGTAGAAAGGAAAAGAAGAAAAAGAGAAAAGAAAATAAATTAGGTAAAATAAAATGTTGCAGGCTAGACTTTACTAAATTTAAGGATACTCGCTCGTAGACGTGCATTGTAGAAACCTTGTCATAAAAGAGTTGTCGCAATTAAATAAATTAATTGAATGTACTAAGAATCGCGTAAGCGAATATTTGCCGCATCAATGTAACAGAAATTCTTTTAGAAACTAACCGAGACCTAGTAAAATCCTCCATGTCAGCATAATATTCTTAGACCTTTACGCATATAAATAACATCAGTCGAATAAAAGCAAGTGTCAGTTGACCAATTCCAATCAATAAGAAATAATAGGAGCCGATTATATGCGAAGCGAGAAGCCAAAAACCCCACGAGCACATTTAGTAGAATTCGCTTAATTCATTAGGCCATAATATCTCTTCACGTCATAGATTAATCCCTAGTATAAATTATAGGCGAAGGGCCGACTCTTCAAAGGGAATTGTATCAGGGTAACGAAGAGACTCAGAGCTTTATCGTAAACGCAGGCAAGCATTCCTTTGAACAAATCTTTAGAGTATATTTCGTAAAACAAGTATTTTTGTATTAATCTAGTATCACCCTGCATGAAAGAAATAAAGAGTATTTAAATCGAGCAATGGCTATAAGAGATAAGAGAAAAGGGATAGACAACAACTGATGGAGCAGTTGGCCGCCCAAGTTAATTAAGAAGGTGGGCAGAGGTTGCTAGGACAGGTGACAAAGGGGTAGGTTGGGACCTCTGCATAAGAATAAAATATAAGAAATCACTAGCTTCATTCGTGTGAACAGACCGTACCAAAACATATCAACCAACATCCCGTTTTTACGGACAGACTTGTAGCTCTATCAAAGTGTTATATTCTCCACACGGGTAAGTATTAATTCAAGGGAGAACCCACAAGATCCGGGTCAGCAATTGGATGTCAGGTGGGGGACCCACAGTCGGGAGAACCCACAAGATCCGAGCCAACATTTGGGTGCCGAGTGCGGGATCCACAGTCACAGGAACCCACAAGATTCGGGCCAGCACTTGAGTGCCGGGTAGGGGATGCAGGGCGCATATATTGGCGCGGGTGGAGTGTTTGGGGAAGGGTGGGGCTGCCCTAACCAACAACTATGTCGAGGTTGGTGGGCGCTGGGCGAGGGTGAGAAACCACCCCGGGCCGCCGGTTAAGAATAGTTGGGTGGAGATATAATACTGAGATAGCTGTAAAAGTATCGTACTCTGATCTGGGCACCACATCTAAGGAAATGCGGAGATCCCAGAGCCAACATGATCATAGTGGTGATGAATAAAGTGGTACAAGCTTGCACAATGCTATACAAATTATGAATTCATGCCTGTCTCCAGGAAAAGAGAATTATGGAAACTTATGGGGGTTTTTGCTGTTCATGCGTATACTCAGTAGTGTTCCAAATAATAAATTTGAAATCTTTCCCAACTTAAAACCCTTATTTTCTATAAGTTTGAGATTGAGAGTGGATATAAAATGGAAGAGAACAATAGAGGTAGAACAGGAGCATCCAGTGCATAATTGCTATATAAGCTTGCTGAATACTCTGTACTCACCCTTGCTATTATTTCCTTTTTTAGAGGATAGTCAGCTGTATTCTGGCGGAGATGAGGCCTGTTGTAACATCCTGAGAAATATAAGCAATAAATTATGGATCTTTTGGATTATTTTATTTGCTTTTTATTTGAAATTGGAGTTATTGGCTTTCTGTGAATTTAAAGGAATTTCAACAGCAAAGAGAAGGAAGAAATTCACACATAAAACAATAAAATATGAGCATCAAATAAAGAATCTGGAAAGATGATCCATAAAGTGCTAAAAGAGAATTGTAAGTAAGCATAAGATATCATTCCAAAATTATTAGGGCAAACAAATTAAAGGAAGTTAATATTCATGTATGTATGCAAATAACCATATGTATATAAGGACATATATACATATATACACATGACTACCATAAATAAATAAAATATATATCTATGCACAAACATAAGAAGGAGATGAAAGTATGTGTATAGATATATACCCAAGATGTATGTGCAAGTGTATATACATACAAAATTTAGATGCAAAAACAAAATAAAATAAAAGAAAAAGAAAAAGAGAAGGAAAATAACCCACCGGCCGCCATCACCCCGCCCAGCCTCTCCCCATGTGCGACGCACGCGCACGCCCAGCCGGGCGCGCCTCGCACCAGCTCGCTCGCGCGCGCGCTGCGCTCGCGCCGAGTGGCCCCGCTCCCTCGCGCCCTCCTCTCGCTGCGCGGTGGCCCGCCTCTCCCCCGTGCTTCTTTCCCTGGCCGGTGGACCCGAATCGCAGCGCGTCTCCTTCCTTCCCCTTCTTCTCCACGCGGCCGCGCCCCTCGCACCCGCCTTCCTCTCGCGCATCCGCAGCCGATCCTCCGCTCTCTCTCACCTCAGGGGGAAATTTAAAGAAATACGGCTACAGGAGGGGAGGCGAACCTCTCCCGCCACCTTTCTCCTGCAAATCTCGGGGAAGATTTCGTCCATTCCCCCTCGCCGGCATGAGCAGCGGAGGGATGAATGTGGCTCTCGCCGTACGCGCCTCTCCCAGCTATAAAAGCCCTACTGGGAGTCTCACTCGCGTCGCTCTGCTTCACTTGTCCCTCCCCTATAAGCAGTTGGCCCGAGATCACCCCAATCACCACCGGCTCTCTCCTCTTCCCGCCGCCGTGAACGCCGATCACCCGAACAAGCCACGAGTTCGATTCACCGCTCGTGGACCATCTCCGAGCATAACGGTTATTCCGGTCTCCTCGAACCTCCCGGCCCGTACCTCGCCGTGCCGAGCCCGCGCCCGAACCGCGCCACCGCTCGCCGACCCTCTCCGGTGATCGACACCTCGGTCCGTCCCCACCCGGCATCACCGCCACGCGAGGATTACATATCACGCAGCCACCGGACCATTCCGCCACCTCGCCGCCGCGCCGTCTTCCCGATCGCTCGCCGGCGCCTCGCGAGCCACCTCAAAGGGTTTTATTACCCATATAGGGTAAGCATCGCTCGGGCGACCGAGTGGCTTACTGCGTTATCTCTCCCTTCCCCGTGCTCCCGCGTCGCGTGTTCGAGCCCCGCTCTCGCAAGCATGATCGAGCGATTTCTTTTAATTGCCGCGCTGACAGGTGGGCCCCACATGTCAGCCACTGCAGACAGAGCTGTTCGCTGACCGCTGGGCCCCACATGTCAGTGGCACATCTGCACTCAGCCCATGCTGACAAGTGGACCCCATGAACGTTACCCGGACCCACATGTCAATAGCACCGAACGTAAATAAAAGGAAAATTAAAAATAAATCTGAAAATGCCAGTGGGACCCACTGTCAGAAATTTAATAATTTTTGGAATTTGCTGAACTGAGAACTTCAAATAATCATAACTTATTCATTTTAACTCCAAATTGAATGGGACAAATTTCTAAATTCATATAAAATCAAGATCTATCCAATGGAACTGAAATAATAATTTTTAAAGTTCATTTGAATTTCTGGTGATCTTTTGAGTGATGGATTGCTTTTCTTTTATTTGGGTATTTCGCACGATTAAATAGCATACGAAGCTCAAGAGGAAGAGATCGAGGCCGCAGCACTAGAAGCCCCGGACAATCAAGCACCCGACCACTGTGACCAAGGCGAGTCAATACTTTGATCATGTTGAACCTACATTTCTGCAAATTACTTTGTTTTAAATTAACAAAGTGCATGCTGTTATTTTTATGCAAATGCATGCTAAATTTGATAATCTAGTTATATGCCATTGTTTACCTTGAATAGTATTACCCCCTCCTTTGAATATTGGAATGTGTGAACCTTGTCGCCCTAGCAAAAATATATTAGTAACATTTCGAAAATAAGTCCGTAACTGTATGCCCTGCTTAGCATTGATTAGGAACTCGGGGCAAGAAATTGTCCCGAGCATCACGTTTATTCATGAGAAATTGGTTTGGGCAGTCATTGTGATAATGACTGGTATATGTTGGAAATGATTATTTTACACACCCAAGATCCCCAACTTGCTTAAATATCCAGGCGGATTGGTTCGGTGGTGTGTTTGTGTGTGGTGCGATGATTGCATAAGTGGGTTAGTGGTAGACCGCCAGATACCACTAAGGACTGAATCTTGTCATGTCACCGTGTAAAACAGACAACCACAAGTCGGCAAAGTGTAGGCGGGGTTTACTAATTTGTGTGGCTCTAGGTGGTTACGTGAAGGTATGACCACGAGCAAAGGGATGGATGGTCGCATCCTCGCTTTGCCCGTGATGGCTCACGAGGACCCTTCCCGAGGATGGTCTGATCCTACGGAAGATAGACCTTAGCGGGCGTAACCACAATAGGACTATGCATTGTAACAATCTGTGATAGTCTACTCAACCGCATGGCTAAGGAATCATGTGGGGCAACGGGTGGATTTATCTCTTGTGGGTAAAGTGTGCAAAACTCGCAGAGTCAAAACTATTCGAATAGCCGTGCCCACGGTCAAGGGCGAATATGGGAACTTAACTAGATATAGTTCTGCTTACAAAAGTATTTGAAAAATGGGAATGGAAAAGTGGAAGGGCAGAGGAAAGCCCAGATTTAAGTTGTCCTGGGTGTCGTCCCAGTTGTTCCTGGATGTCGTTCCAGCGATTCCTGGGTGTCGTCCCAGTGGTAAGTTAAGCGGCTATAACGCTGAAGAAAATGTCATACGGTGTGATGCCGTATGTAGAAAGAAGTTATGATGATATTAGGCATATGGTGTGATGCCATATGTATGGAAATTCATATTAATACTCCTTGAACATTATGCTTTTGTCAAATGCTAGGTCTTAGGAATTTCTATATAATTGTATTCAAAAGCACTCTTCGCCAAAAATAAATAAACCAAAGCCATCCTTTGATTAGCCATACATGTTATATACTGCATTCTGTGTGTTGATTCGCTGAGCACGGGGTCGGAGTGCTCACGCTCGCTTTGCGGCAAAAATCCAGAAGCAGGAACGCAAGATCACTACGCCTACGAGGAAGCTCCCGCTACGGAGGAGAAGGACGACGAAGGAAACTAAGGCGTAGGCTTCGTTGATTAGACATGGACAAGTGGACATCCGGCGTTGTGTGCACGTATGTTACTAGTTAGCTGGTGACATATAATGCACACAGTACCTTCCAGTCGCTTGCCTGTGGATTTGGGTTTGCTTTTGCTATGATTCCGCTGTGCGTGATTGTAATAAATACAATTGGCTTAATCGGCCTCTTTTGTAAACTCTATCACCCGACGTGGTATATTTCAAGTTATGTAATATAATGAATGTTTATGCGATGTATGAGATGATTCAGCAATGTTCCTGTGTGCACTAACTCATCGATCCGAGGATTAGTGCGGTGAAACACAAGAAGATTCGATTGAAAAATGGGTCCGACAAATACCGTATCGAGCATACGATCGCAGGTAAAAGCCGTAGAATGGTCGTTAGAAGAACCTTAGGGTGGTAATTTCTAAATATACAAAAAGCATTTATAAAAATATAGCTTATTATTGCTACTCGTACCCTTCTTAGTTCTACGCCCCTTCCCTTTTTCAATTGATTTTGTTAAAACATTACTAACACGGCATCTTGCAAATTGCAGATGGCAGGAGAAGAAGGTAATTGGGATTACGTCGCTCATGGAGTTTATGAGGGCGTATTCGCAAGAATCCTGCGCAAGCTCCTCCACTACCTGGAGTACCCGGAGCAGCCCATTTATCGTGGACGCCAGACATCTGCAGGAGGGGTATACTGCTGGATGTTTGAAGTGTTCATCTACCCAAGAGCGAACATGACCCACCCCACGCCTTCCGCATGAACACCCAAGAAGCACCAGTCCGCGCTTCAGATGTTGCTCGTCTCGCCGCCGCCCGACTCTGCGACATCTACCAAATCTCCCTGCTCCGTACACCCTTCTGCTTCTACCCTTCCCGCAGGAAGGGAGTACGCCACAACGAGACCTACTGCCGGTGAATGAAGATGATCCCGTGCTCACCCACCAAGTTGATCTTACGAGCCATGGGAGCGGCTCATACTCTCGCACTAGAAGAGATGACCGCCCTCGGATGCACCTAGTCGCCCGGCACACCGAGGTGGCAACCCTTCGTGACCAGCTCGCCCAGTGCCAGCAGGCCCTGGCAGCCGCCAAGGCAGAAGCCGCAGCAGCTCAGGCACAGCTCCAGCAACCTCTCGCTCCATTAGCAGCACCGGCACCTCCTTCGATAGGATCAGGCCCTCGCACCCGGCTGACTGCGCGCAAGAGTGCGCGACCCCCGAGTCTTCGGTCTGCACTTCGAAGGAGAAGGCCTCCACCAAGCCGCAGCCCTCCACGAGCTCCTTCAGGCGCCGATGACTCCGACCCATCGGAGTTCAGTGGCAGTCGATCCCGCTCCAGATCGCCAAACTACGACCCCTCCGTCAGTGGTGATCGTTACGCGGCGTAGTAGTGGGAGTGTCGTCACGATGTGCTTGTAAATTAAGTGTTGCCTTAGCCCTGTTATATTGTAGTTGCGGCAATCTGAACTCTAACTATTATGTTATTGTAAGTCCGGCCTGGGAGGCTGGCTATGTGAATGTTTGTATAATAATGAATGGCCAGGCATAAGGCCTTATGTTGAATGTTCTTTTGTCGTTTATCTTGTGATGTTTTCACAGCAAGGGTTGATACCCTCCATTTTTCTCAAAGGGTAGTCTTAGTACTAAGTCGTGAAACTGTAACTGCAGATGTCCAATCCAAGAGTTACCCGATCTCGGACCCATGCTAACCCTCAGCATGCTGAGGTAGACTCAAACCATGGCGAAAACCCCGAGGAAAATCCGAACCCAGATGTTGATCTCCCGAACCCTCCAGTTAATCCCACAATGGCCCAAGTGATGGCACAACAAACCCAGATTCTGCAAGCCATTTATGCTGGACAGCAAGGAAGCTACCTGGGAACGAGAAGATAAACTGCGTCAAGACTACCCCGACCTGTTCACTAGCTAGGCTGAATCTCGGGGTCGAGATTCTTTTTAAGGGGGGTAGATTTGTAACATCCTGAGAAATATAAGCAATAAATTATGGATCTTTTGGATTATTTTATTTGCTTTTTATTTGAAATTGGAGTTATTGGCTTTCTGTGAATTTAAAGGAATTTCAACAGCAAAGAGAAGGAAGAAATTCACACATAAAACAATAAAATATGAGCATCAAATAAAGAATCTGGAAAGATGATCCATAAAGTGCTAAAAGAGAATTGTAAGTAAGCATAAGATATCATTCCAAAATTATTAGGGCAAACAAATTAAAGGAAGTTAATATTCATGTATGTATGCAAATAACCATATGTATATAAGGACATATATACATATATACACATGACTACCATAAATAAATAAAATATATATCTATGCACAAACATAAGAAGGAGATGAAAGTATGTGTATAGATATATACCCAAGATGTATGTGCAAGTGTATATACATACAAAATTTAGATGCAAAAACAAAATAAAATAAAAGAAAAGAAAAGAGAAGGAAAATAACCCACTGGGCCGCCATCACCCCGCCCAGCCTCTCCATGTGACGACGACGCACCCAGCCGGGCGCGTTCCCGCAGCCAGCCGCCCGCACGCGCTGCATGCGCCACGCCGAGTGGCCCGCCCCTCGCGCCCTCCTCTCGCTGCGCGGTGGCCCGCCTCTCCCCCGTGCTTCTTTCCCTGGCCGGTGGACCCGAATCGCAGCGCGTCTCCTTCCTTCCCCTTCTTCTCCACGCGGCCGCGCCCCTCGCACCCGCCTTCCTCTCGCGCATCCGCAGCCGATCCTCCGCTCTCTCTCACCTCAGGGGGAAATTTAAAGAAATACGGCTACAGGAGGGGAGGCGAACCTCTCCCGCCACCTTTCTCCTGCAAATCTCGGGGAAGATTTCGTCCATTCCCCCTCGCCGGCATGAGCAGCGGAGGGATGAATGTGGCTCTCGCCGTACGCGCCTCTCCCGGCTATAAAAGCCCTACTGGGAGTCTCACTCGCGTCGCTCTGCTTCACTTGTCCCTCCCCTATAAGCAGTTGGCCCGAGATCACCCCAATCACCACCGGCTCTCTCCCTCTTCCCCCGCTCCGGCGAACGCCGATCACCCGAACCAAGCCACCAGAGTTCGATTCACCGCTCGTGGACCATCTCCGGAGCATAACGAAGTTATTCCCGGTCTCCCTCGAACCTCCTGAAGCCCGTACCTCGCCAGCGCCGGAGCCCCGCCCGAACCGCCGCCACCGCTCGCCGCCAGCCCTCTCCGGTGACCGACACCCTCGGTCGTCCCCACCCGAAGCATCACCGTCACGCGAGGATTACATATCACGCAGCCACCGGACCATTCCGGCCACCCCTCGCCGCCGGCGCCGTCTTCCCCGACTGCTCTGCCCGGCCGCCTCCGCGAGCCACCTCAAAGGGTTTTATTACCCATATAGGGTAAGCATCGCTCGGGCGACCGAGTGGCTTACTGCGTTATCTCTCCCTTCCCCGTGCTCCCGCGTCGCGTGTTCGAGCCCCGGCTCCGCGCGCGCAGTCGAGCGATTTCTTTTAATTGCCGCGCTGACAGGTGGGCCCCACATGTCAGCCACTGCAGACAGAGCTGTTCGCTGACCGCTGGGCCCCACATGTCAGTGGCACATCTGCACTCAGCCCATGCTGACAAGTGGACCCCATGAACAGTAACCGGACCCACATGTCAATAGCACCGAACGTAAATAAAAAGGAAAATTAAAAATAAATCTGAAAATGCCAGTGGGACCCACTGTCAGAAATTTAATAATTTTTGGAATTTGCTGAACTGAGAACTTCAAATAATCATAACTTATTCATTTTAACTCCAAATTGAATGGGACAAATTTCTAAATTCATATAAAATCAAGATCTATCCAATGGAACTGAAATAATAATTTTTAAAGTTCATTTGAATTTCTGGTGATCTTTTGAGTGATGGATTGCTTTTCTTTTATTTGGGTATTTCGCACGATTAAATAGCATACGAAGCTCAAGAGGAAGAGATCGAGGCCGCAGCACTAGAAGCCCCGGACAATCAAGCACCCGACCACTGTGACCAAGGCGAGTCAATACTTTGATCATGTTGAACCTACATTTCTGCAAATTACTTTGTTTTAAATTAACAAAGTGCATGCTGTTATTTTTATGCAAATGCATGCTAAATTTGATAATCTAGTTATATGCCATTGTTTACCTTGAATAGTATTACCCCCTCCTTTGAATATTGGAATGTGTGAACCTTGTCGCCCTAGCAAAAATATATTAGTAACATTTCGAAAATAAGTCCGTAACTGTATGCCCTGCTTAGCATTGATTAGGAACTCGGGGCAAGAAATTGTCCCGAGCATCACGTTTATTCATGAGAAATTGGTTTGGGCAGTCATTGTGATAATGACTGGTATATGTTGGAAATGATTATTTTACACACCCAAGATCCCCAACTTGCTTAAATATCTGGGCGGATTGGTTCGGTGGTGTGTTTGTGTGTGGTGCAGTGATTGCATAAGTGGGTTAGTGGTAGACCGCCCAGATACCACTAAGGACTGAATCTTGTCATGTCACCCGTGTAAAACAGTACAACCACAAGCTGGCAAAGTGTAGGCAGGGTTTACTAATTTGTGTGGCTCTAGGTGGTTACGTGAAGGTATGACCACGAGCAAAGGGATGGATGGTCGCATCCCCGCCTTTGCCCGTGATGGCTCACGAGGGACCCTTCCCGAGGGATGGTCGGATCCTACGGAAGATAGACCTTAGCGGGCGTAACCACAATAGGACTATGCATTGTAACAATCCTGTGATAGTCTACTCAACCGCATGGCTAAGGAATCATGTGGGGCAACGGGTGGATTTATCTCTTGTGGGTAAAGTGTGCAAAACTCTGCAGAGTCAAAACTATTCGAATAGCCGTGCCCACGGTCAAGGGCAGACATGGGAACTTAACTAGATATAGTTCTGTTTACAAAAGTATTTGAAAAATGGGAATGGAAAAGTGGAAGGGCAGAGGAAAGCCCAGATTTAAGTTGTCCTGGGTGTCGTCCCAGTTGTTCCTGGATGTCGTTCCAGCGATTCCTGGGTGTCGTCCCAGTGGTAAGTTAAGCGGCTATAACGCTGAAGAAAATGTCATACGGTGTGATGCCGTATGTAGAAAGAAGTTATGATGATATTAGGCATATGGTGTGATGCCATATGTATGGAAATTCATATTAATACTCCTTGAACATTATGCTTTTGTCAAATGCTAGGTCTTAGGAATTTCTATATAATTGTATTCAAAAGCACTCTTCGCCAAAAATAAATAAACCAAAGCCATCCTTTGATTAGCCATACATGTTATATAACGCATTCGTGTGTTGATTCGCGAGCACGGGTCGGAGTGCTCACGCCGCTTTGCGGCAAAAATCCGAAGCGAACGCAAGATCACTACGCCTACGAGGAAGCTCCGCTACGGAGGAGAAGGACGACGAAGAAACTAAGGCGTGGCTTCGTTGATTAGACATGGACAAGTGGACATCCGGCGTTGTGTGCACGTATGTTACTAGTTAGCTGGTGACATATAATGCACACAGTACCTTCCAGTCGCTTGCCTGTGGATTTGGGTTTGCTTTTGCTATGATTCCGCTGTGCGTGATTGTAATAAATACAATTGGCTTAATCGGCCTCTTTTGTAAACTCTATCACCCGACGTGGTATATTTCAAGTTATGTAATATAATGAATGTTTATGCGATGTATGAGATGATTCAGCAATGTTCCTGTGTGCACTAACTACTGATCCAGGGATTAGTGCAGTGAAACACAGTAAGATTCAGATTGAAAAATCTGGGTCTGACACCTGTGCAGAGGAGCCTTACTCCTCAAGGGAGGGAGGTTGTATCGAGGACGAGCCGTTTGAGGGTCACCCCATATACGAGGACTAGGATGACTAGAGACATAGGAGCAGTTCGGACTCTACCACTGGGGTACTTGTGATATTAGTGTATTGTAGTTGTATCTTTTCTTGTATAGTTAGAATTCTGAACTACTCATTACTGGTATTGTAATCTTTGAACTGGATAAGTTGTGCAATACTTAGTCCTGCGTGGTAATGTGAATGTATGCAATCTTTTATATCTAATGATTGTTCTGTTGCAATACTCTGATGGACTTATTATTCGTTAAAGTGATATTTTATCGGCTAAAACGAATAATAATCCGTTGACTAGCATTATTACCTCATGGTAATAACGCGGATTGCCAAAGATTATTACCTCATGGTAATAACGCGGATTGCCAAAGATTATTACTGATTTTAGATCTTGTCCTCACTTAAGCACATCTGTGAATGTTCTTTTGTAATATAATATAAACTTTTGATTTGGATGCCTTTCGTGTAAACTTGGCTTTATGCCATATTCTATAATAAGTTTGGTTTTATGGAATAAGTTTATATTAGTTTGATACAAATTCGACTATAGTATGCCACAGCTAAACATCATGGTTAGCTTAGGGGGAAATCAAACAGCATCAGAAATAGGATCGTCACAGTTAAGTTCAAAAAGGATATTCAACACGAATCATCTTAGAGCGTAATATTTACCATCTCAATTTTGGTTTGGCGCAGTAACCTTGAAAATGTAAAAAAAAACAAAGTTCATCACAAAACATCTTTTGAAAAACACATCATCACGAAACTATCATGAAAGGAACTCGGCAATCTGTTCACAAAAACATCCTATGCCACATCCACAATTAACACTACTTAGTTCTTATCGGGCGACTTGGGCAAAGATTCGCACGACTACTTCCAGTTTTTCCCGTCAAACTGCCTGACCTCGACGTGCGTGAGCGTGCCGGGATCAACACAGCTCACCGACAGCGCGACCTCGTCGGGGTTCCCGCGCTGCTTGTAGAAGGAGGTGATGCCGCACACCTTGCAGAAGATGTGCTTCGCCGTGCCGGTCCCGAAGGTGTAGGTGGTCAGGAACTCCTCGGAGCCTGCCTGGAGCCGGAACTTCGCGTTGGGGACGGTGAAGTTGGTGATTCCCCTCATGGAGCAGTTGGAGCAGTTGCAGGTGCAGCCCACGACGCTCGCCGGCGCCTCGGCCTGCCACCGCACGCGCCTGCAGTGGCACCCGCCGCTGTGGACGACGTCGTCGGAGCTCATGGCAAACTTTTAACTAGCTAGCTGTGCACTTGTGCTAAAGAACAGAAGAGAACAGAACAGATGTCCTCGATTTGTAGTTGTTGGACGGTCAGAGTAGGTGCTGAGATGCACACATAAATAAGTCGTCTCTCTTGGCCTGCTGCTAAAAATATCCTGAGGACGGCTAATGCCGCACGCTTCTCCCGGATCCACGTAACTCGTTACGTCAGAGTATTTTGACTCAGCCCGCGGAAACCCAAAAAAAATATAAATATTATTTTATTTATATAATATAGATTTCTATATGAAATATGTATTCTTTCTAATATATTTAGATAAAATATACATTTATACATTATAGTTTATATTTTGAAGCTATATTTGTAACAAAAATACACATAAAATACCTACAAAATAATTAATAAAGGCATTTTAATATTTTAATATATGTATAAATAAATTTTTTTAATCCCTACGAGGATAACGAAGGCGTGCTGTCCCCATCCCTAGCAAAACCAGCCCAGCTCGGCCCTACAACGTGCTTTCCCTTGGGCTGGATTGCGTTGTTAACATCAGAGTGGCTTGGGCCGCGGCGACGGTTCGCCCGTGCGCCGGCCCGGCCGAACCAAACTTGGACCGGAGCGAGGCGGCCGGCCGCATCCTGCGCTGCACGCCCGCGCCGTCGCGGTCTCCCCCTCGGACGCAACACACGGGCCGTCGTCCCCGCGCTCGCGCTCGCGTCCGCGGCCAACCCCACCCGCTGCGCCGTCGATCGCCGCAGCGCAGCCCGCTCGCCTCCCATCCCTCGCGCCGCGCCCGCCTCCGTCTCGAAAGCTCGCCCTAAAATCCACCAAAAACCCTTGGCCCCGCGCCCAAACACCCCCGCGCGCCGCCGCCGCGGCCGGCCATGGCCATCGAGTGCCTCGTCCTAGGTGCGCCACCGGCACCAATGGCACCCTCCACCTCCTCCTCCTCTTCTTATTACACGACTCGATTGACATCACACCTAATGCTGTGCGTCTGTGTGTGCGCGCGCGCGGCAGGGGCGGGGCAGGAGGTGGGGAAGAGCTGCGTGGTGGCGACCATCGGCGGGAAGCGCGTCATGTTCGACTGCGGGATGCACATGGGCTACCACGACCGCCGCCGCTACCCCGACTTCGCGCGCGCCCTCGCCGCCGCCCCCGGCGCCGCTGACTTCACCTCCGCCATCTCCTGCGTCGTCATCACACACTTGTGTGTAGGCAAAAGAAATTCTCTATTTTGCGGCAATACCTTCAGTTGCTCGAGCAACTAGTTGCATTCAGAAATTTGTCTCTTGCAGCCATTTGGATCATATCGGGGCGCTGCCGTACTTCACCGAGGTCTGCGGATACCACGGCCCAATCTACATGACGGTGAGGTCTAATCAACTTGTGTTTATTGGGCTGTCTGTGCCAATTGTTTTGTATAATTGGCTTGGTTCAGGCATATTGGTGTTGGATTGGGTTGTTAGTATAAGTTTGGATTTTGGCTAGCAACTAGTACCTTGTTAGCTTGCAAAAGTCAGTGTACTGTGGTTTAGTACATACTGCTAGTCAAGTTCTTGTTTAAAATGTTTTGGTAGCTTGTGATATGAAAAGTTGCAGAGCATTGTTCTCCAGCTGTATCTATTAGGAGTTAAAATAACTTTGATGATTTTGCCAAATTTCACGAAGTCATGAGTTGAAATCATCCAAGTGAAGGATAATGCATTGTTAGCTGATTAGCTCGAGTAACTCGTCTGTCCTTTTTGGTCTCTCCTATTCTTATGTGAAGCTTTAGTATGTCTTGCCAAGTTATCTTCATCTCATATCACGGTACCTCAAACAGTTCCCGACAAAGGCTTTAGCTCCATTGATGTTGGAAGATTATCGAAAAGTAATGGTAGATCAGAGAGGAGAGGAGGAGCAATATAGCTACGAAGATATTCTGCGGTGCATGAAGAAAGGTAGTGTTAGGTTTGCCATTTCTTTTACTGGTCTACTTAGAAATTTGTGCTAACACAAGTATGCATGCACGATGACTCTCGTATGCTTAACATTTCAGTCATACCATTGGACCTGAAGCAAACTGTTCAAGTAGATAAAGACCTTGTGATCCGAGCTTATTATGCTGGACATGTATGTTTTTATAAACTTTTGGCCCATATACAGTGCAGTGTTCGTTAAGTTCTTTGAAATGGAAGTACTGATTTAGTTCTCTTATTTCTAATCTTGTTATCACTACTCGAGGTCCTAGGAGCTGCGATGATTTATGCAAAAGTTGGGGATGCTGCTATGGTCTACACTGGAGATTACAATATGACACCGGATAGACATCTTGGAGCAGCACAAATTGATCGCCTGAAGTTGGATCTTTTGATAACAGAGTATAGTCCAACCTCTACTTATTGACATGCTTTCCTGTTTGGTGTTTGAATTTCCTTGGATTATCAACCTGGTGTTATAGTTAATTATGCCCCATTAGAGGCATAGATTCTTTGTTATTTTTTAGGACCACAGGGGAAGTAGGTGCTTGTTATGTTATTGATAGCTGTGTTTTGTTACAATTTTTGTGTGTGTGTGTGTGTGTGTTTTTTTCTGTTGGGAACTTGGGATATAGCCAGAAATCACCTATATAGTTAGTTATTACGTTGCTGAATTTCACTACTGCTGTTTAAATATAATAGAGAATTAGATCGGTACCATCACAAAGAGGTATAAATTGGACAATACCATCTAATGTGGGGATGGCATGTGGGCCTTGGGCCATATGTCAATGACACAATATAATATAATAATTGTGCATTTGTTTTAGGGTATAACTTGTGGTGATGTCTTAATGCTTTACCATTATGGATGGGACACTGAAAGCACAGTTCATTGGTGTGGATGTTTTGCATTCTGTGTGTAATGTTAATCACTAATTCAAAAGTTTCTTTCTGTAGGTCCACATATGCTAAAACTGTACGTGACTCAAAGCATGCCCGTGAGAGGGAGTTCTTAAAAGCGGTATGAAAACGTGAACCTCTACACCGTGAATGGATTTGGTTATGTAGATTTTGGTTGCATGTGTAGCACCCATCTATGTTCATGATCAAATAAGATATTTAGTATAATTATCAATGCTGATGGCTTTCCTTTTACATACTTTATTACTTTCTTATAGCATTGCACCATCTAGGAGGTTGATATTCACCAAATATTAAGTGCGACTTGTAATTGTTCAAGATTGAATCCACCGTTTGAATTCTGACACCTCACTCCAAAAAAACATCTTGATTGTATTGAAAAGTCAAACAATTTCTATGAACTGTACATGCATTTGAGTTTTTCTACGCTACTCTACTTTCATCACTTCAGTGAGAGTGCATTTTCTGTAGGTCCATAAATGTGTTTCTGGAGGAGGTAAAGTTCTCATTCCGACGTTTGCTTTGGGAAGAGCTCAGGTACCCCTGCTTCCTCTCAAATATATCTGAGGAGACTGGCAAATTTGCGATGAACTATTATCACCGTTTTTAACTTAAATGAGTTCCCTTTGAAAAAAGAAGTCCCTGGGAGCATGCTGTTCAAAACTTCCCTATATAGAATATCCATTTAGAAGTGATACACTGTTTTCTTATGTGTTTCAGGAGCTATGCATATTACTGGATGACTATTGGGAAAGGATGAACTTGAATATTCCTATTTACTTCTCAGCTGGTACATGTGTTTTTGTCAAACTTTAACTTGCTTTTATGTATTTTTCTGCTTTATTTGAGGTTGTATTTGTTCTATAGGTTTAACCATTCAAGCTAACATGTACTACAAGATGCTTATTGGATGGACTAGCCAAAAGATCAAGGACAGCTACACAGTTCATAACCCATTTGACTTCAAGCATGGTACGTCATTGAAAAAACACCTCAATTAAAGCATGTGCAAAATGAAGATAAAGCACGTCTGATTGAGGGGGAAAAATCTAAATGTTCAGTTCGGCCATTAAAAAAAGCCTGCAGTTCGATTTTTGCATTTATATAAGAAATTATGCAACATCCACTGAATATTATGTTCATTTATTCATTATGTTGCTTTTCTAATGAAGGTAGTTAATCCTAATATTGAAGATAATTGTTTGCCACCTACCTTGTATGTGGTACTCTCAAAAGGAAATAAGAGATGTTCTGTGCTTCATTTGTAATTCTCTCATATCAGAATAACATTGAAGGTTTTTCACATTGCAGTTTGCCACTTTGAGCGTTCATTCATCAACGATCCTGGCCCCTGTGTACTTTTTGCAACACCTGGTATGATTAGCGGTGGATTTTCTCTTGAGGTGTTTAAGAAATGGGCTCCATCAGAAAAAAATCTGGTTACACTTCCCGGGTATTCCTCGTAACTCTAAAAATTTCTTATTTCTTCCATGTTTGCTAGTGCTTAAGGAAATATATGTTTGCTTGCTGAATAACTTGCTCCTGTTTGTGATAAGTACTGTTCTAAAAGGCGCCCTAGGCGGCTGCATAGGCGCTGGGTGGCCACCTAGTGCCTTGCCTAGTGTGCTAGTCGGGTGCCGAGGCGGCAAGGCGGGCTAGGTGACGAGGCGAGGCACCGTGAAGACGCTGAAGAGGCCTAAAGAAGTCACGGGCCAAAAGGCCAGCACTCTAGTAGTCACACACCTCTGCAGCAAAAAAGGAAACGGCTAGGGTTTCTTCCACGCCGCCTCCTCCGCGCCGTCGCCGCGAGCCCGCGACTTCTCTGCATCCGCCATCACCAGCACCAGATCTAACCATGGCGGCGCCATCGGCAGAAGCAAACGAGCGTACGCAGTGAGGAGCCAAGGGTCATGAGTTGGTGAGAAGTAATGAGAGGAGAGTGGCTGTTCAAGTGGTGAGAGAGAGAACTGCAATTGATATTTCTTTGACCATAGAGACCACAGTACAGGACCACTGTAGTGCTATATCCCACGCACAGAACAAATGAATGGTCTGGATGGTGCTACCATGCTGAACCAAACCCTGTACACACATTGACCGGAGCAAGGTTATCACGGCGATAAGGCGAGGCGAGGCGCCAGACTACCTTCACACCTTTTAGGCGAGTATGGCGTGCGGCGAGGCGACGTCATACTCACATCCTAACCTTTTATAGCAGCAAATTTGTTGAACATACAGTGTGACTATTTTAATTATGTAACAAAGCAAATAAACATGAATAATGGTGCAGCTAGAAAACATGAATGTTGAATGGCATACCTTGACGACATTGTCCATTGTTTGTTGACTTTGCTCTTCTCCCAAGTAGCATGATGCAGCTCCCATGAGTCCCTTCTAATAGCATTCCCGGGTCTTTAGACTTCGCCTTCCTTGTAGGATCTTTCTTTGGATCATACTGCCCATCTCCTTCAGTGGCAGCCACAGTAGTTGCTATTACGGGCTCACTTTTATTTGCCATTGTGCTACCTAGTTCCTATTGCATAGCAATGAACATGGAAACCATGGTTGTCACGGCGTCGCCTAGGCGTCCTGGCGGCCGGAGGAGGACGCCGTGGCTGCTCGCCTCGCCTGATCCCGCCGTTGACGCCGGCTAGGGTTAGGAGATCGGGCGCGGGGAGCTGGAGGCGGCGGGGAGAGGAGGCGGACGCGGGAGGCGGCGGAGGGGAGACGGGAGAGGCGGAGAGGTCGGGCGGCGGCGGGGAGACGGGAGAGGCGGAGAGGTCGGGAGAGGCAGGGAGAGACGGGAGCGGAGAGGTCGAGAGAACTGAGAGGTCGGGACTCGGGAGGACGTTTTTATACACGAGAGACGGAAGGTATGTGAGTATGTGATCGTATGAATGTGTTACGGCCTTACGGGGAGATTATATGGCGCTCGCATGGCGTCGCCTAGGCGTCCAGGCGCACCTCACTCGCCATGGTCGCCGATTCCGCCGTGACAACCATGATGGAAACATGAATAAAAACATGTCTATGCAATAAAAACATCTAGCAACAATCTAACAATCAACATCTAGCAATATCTAGAAACATCTAAACATATGCCTACTGCATACGGAAATAGCCGGCGGAACACTGCATATGGACAAACATCTCGCCTGCTCGGTGCCTATTAAATGCTCGGAAGAGCCAGCCGGCGAAAGAACGGAAGAACCAGCCGGCGGAATAACCTGAGGGAATAGGGATTAGGGAAGAACCTGAGCGGCGGCGTGGAGGGCCGGAGGGAGGCGGCGGCGTGAAGGCCCGGAGGGTGGTAGCGTGGAGGCTCGGAGCCTCGGAGGGAGGCGGCGGCGTGGAGGCCTGGAGATCGCCGGAGGTCGCCGCCGCGCCGACCTCCCTTCGCTTCGCATGTAACGCCTACGCCCGTATCCGGTATCCCCTTATCCCCCCCTCACTTGTTTCTCCCACGCCCTCCCTCCCTCCCTCCATTTTCCCGTCGTTTCCCGCCTGGCACAGAGGTATGGCTCCCGCCTTGCTCTTGCGACGTGGTGTCGCGGCCATGGCGACGACTAGACGACGCCATCCCGTCCGAGGCGGACGCCATACGCACCCGAGGCGAGGCGACGGCCGTGGCGGCAGCTCCAGGCCGCTCCGACGCCAAAGCGACGATTAGGCGACGACTTAATAACATTGGACCGGAGCCTGAGACTTTAGGAAATTAGTTAGTGCATGCTTAAGATAAATACTAATACAACCACATCGCAGCTATGCAAGACACTTGACCGTAGAAATGGCCTGCTGTCCTCATTTTAATTCGGCCGCCTAGGTCCCGCCTAGGCTCCCTAGGCACTAGGCCCCACTTTGTTGCCCACTTAGCGCCTTCTTGAACATTGGTGATAAATCTGCCCAGCCTTTTGTTCTACTGAATTGCTTGGACATGATAATGTCGTTCTGCTTGGAGTTGAATTTTGCTTCATGGTTTGTAGATACATTTTTTTTATTGCTTCAGGTTTGATCAAATTCTAATTTCCAAATCTTGTACTAGAAGTCAAGCAGGGACTTGTTTAAAATACTTGAGCTGTGATAATTGTATTGTCATATCATCTTTGTTTTTCTCATGCAGATATTGTGTTGCTGGAACCATCGGCCATAAGTTGATGTCCGGAAAACCTACAAGGATTGATTTAGACAAGGACACCCATATTGATGTCAGATGTCAGGTTGCTCTTCACTTCATTTTATAGTTTCCATTTTTTTTTCTGATTCTCTTACATTTTTATTAAAATTTTGATAGTTAACCTCCCTATTTTTTTTTCTGTTTTTATCCCCCCATACCAAGTTCTTTTCTCTTTGTGCATCAGATCCATCAGCTGTCATTCAGTCCTCACACAGACTCCAAAGGGATCATGGATCTTACAGAATTTCTTTCACCCAAGCATGTAATTCTTGTTCATGGTGAAAGGCCTCAGATGGCTTTCTTGAAGGAGAGGATTGAATCTGAATTGAAGATGCCATGCTATTACCCAGCTAACAACGAAACTGTCTCCATTCCGACAACACATAATCTGAAAATAAATGCCACGGAGAAGTTCATTATGAGCTGCATCACTGCGCAAACTACAGACGGTCTGCAAAAGTCGAACCTGATTTGTGGTAACCATCTGTCAGAAGTCAATGACAAAGAAAATCTAGCTGAGGGCATTCTTCTGATGGAGAAGTCCAAGACCTCGAAAATTTTGTGCGAGAATGAGTTTCTTCAGTTGATGGGCATGGAACAGCATTTTGTCCAGTTTGAACCACTCCTTTCCTCCAGGATTGAAGAGGCAGAGAATACTGATGAATCAGTGATGCAGCAGGCCAAGGCAGCTGATTTAGGCAGTGAGGTGAAAATGAGTGAATAGTATTTGAACATTTGGGAGGGATCTGAAGCCCAGAGGGAATAGAGTTGATTGGGCAAGATTTTTTAGATGACTACACATGTTAAAAGTAGACTACGTCTACATATAATTGCTGTCATTTTACATACCGCCAAAACATTCTGCTTGTCTCAGTTGACATGTTTTAACTTATCTGGATTTGCGTGTTTGGTCCATGTCATACATTGATCACTTGCCCTGATCTGTTATCTCCTCTGCAGCACCTATCATCAGTTCGTGGAGTAGGAATTGCCCTTGTCGCTCAATTCTCGGGTGCTAAACAAATGTCTTTAATTTGAACAAATTCCTAAATGGAGCTAGTATTTTAGGCCCATTTGGAACATGAGATTATTTTTAGATTCCTGCGGAAATTGAATTGCATCTTGTGAAATTTTTTGCAAAATTCCCTTGTTCCATACAGACCCTTAGTCAAAGTTGGTTGTATGTTGTGGACGAATTTGCTCCTTGCCTCGAATCCGTACTAGGTGCTAGCACATTTTCCGTGCGTGCATTCTTAGCACATGAACGTGAGCTGCGTATCTTTTGCATGAAAGAAAGGAGCCATACAAGAAGCTCAAAACGACGGCAAGTTGAGGACCGGCCTAGGCATACAAGACAATTTTAAGCTAAACTAGAAGGAAAGAATAGCCACAACCAACGACTAAGGGTCTGTTTGGCTGCGGCTTATAATTTTTGACTGAAATTTTTGAATTTGACTGTTTACGGTACATATTACGGAGAGAGATACTCACTTGCGATTTTGGTTGGTACAGATATTGGGCTTTTGACATGTACATTGTTTAACTTGTAGACCCCGTTTTGAGAAAATACTCTGTTTGAAAATTAAGTATTATAGCAAAAATCAAAAGTCGTCAGCTTCGAAGGAAAAGAACATACTTTAAGAAATTAAGCAACCAGCTTGTCGAGGCCACAGAACTACATCATCTCCCAGTTTAATAGTTGGTAAGAACTGCGAAGTGCAAATTACTCTAATATGAAATGCGACGCGTTAGCGCTCCCGTACATCACAGCGCCACAGTTCAAGCTCTCATTTGCAATCAAGTAGCTATCACCAATCCCAAGTGTTTGCACCTCATGTTTTTCCCCATTCTCTAGCGTCAACCGAAGTAGTAGTTAAGAACGCTGTAGCAACAAAACGAGTAAGCAAGGACATCTGGCAATGAGATCCCGCCGACCTCTCGACCCACAGAAATCAAAGCAAAAATAATCATTAGGACAACCTTCAAAGAATGTAAGCTTGTAGACGTTCAAAATTACAAAGCTGTTTACCTTGAGGCGTCGTCCTTCATCTGACGTGACAGCTCCTCCAAAGCACGAATGAGCCTCTCCATCTTGCCCTCGAAACGGTCTTGTAACAAAAACAACTTTTCAAGTGTTATAGGAGGATTTGAGCAAGAACATAGGTGTTGCTGGGCATACAGGAAACATGTGGATAGTTTGGTATTCTCCCTGTACAAATTTATAAGACGTATTTTTTTAATATATAGATAAAGTGATAGTGAAAATGGCTAGATTACCTCTAATTATTATCTCTAAGCGCTATATTCAATGTATATATGTAGAGAATAGTAAATAAAACTGTATATTTATTAGAAGTATAAAGAGAACATCATACTAATTTTGTAATGAAGCTTGAGATATGTCATATATTTATGGACAAGATAATTTAAAAAATATATTCTATAAACTTGGACAAAGAGAGTATACAATAATTGATAGCAATTGTTAACCGTGGTATGAGCCACTGTTTCAGAATACAAGTCACTCTAGCATAAACAATTGACATTTAATTGTTTGGGTTTGCTTTGTGAATGAGGTGGCACTGGTATAATAACTAGTTCGATCAGAACAGGCGTTTGGCAAACCCGAGCATGACTACGGAGAAGCAAGCAGAGGCTATGTGTCGTGCTTCTGCATCGATCAGACTAGGCAATCAGAAATGGGCACTTTTTTGGCAATCCAGATGGCTAAACAGCAATGGGTTTACTGGACTCGTCATTATTGATCACTGCAAGGGACATTAGGTTTTATGGTCAATAAAACTTCTTTTGATGTCTCACTAATTTACCCGGTGTCAAAAGCCGGGTTTACTGTCACACCTATGCATTTCATTCAAACAATGGATATCACGATTATGTCTAGATACATAACAATTTACTGCCAGCTGAAACTGTTTTACTGTACCCATGAATTTACTATACACATCGTTATAGTTTACTGCCACACCTACACATTTACGCTCGAACTACACTACTACATGTGATGGCGGTAGTGAAAATTGGCTACCATATTTACATCCACAAACATTCCAATTTACTGCTAGTCGAAAAGCTTTTACTACACTATCAAATTTACTGGATATGTCAATTAGAGTGGTACGGGGATATGTCGCGGGCAGGTGGGGACAGGTGGGATACACAGTTTCGACGTGGTGGTAGGCTCGATCGGAGCGGGAGACAAATGGCTGGAGCATAGAATAACTTATTCTATGTATATCTATATATGTATATATACATATATAAATATACACACACATATATATACATATTATACATATATAAACATATATACATATACATATATATGTATATGTATATATACATACATACATACACACACATATGTGTGTATGTATGTATATACGGTAGCGCTATTCTACGCCTGCACATTCTGTGTGCACAGTTTTGCACCCCCCGCAAGTTATCACCGGTTATGCGAAAAGTTATCATTGGTTGTGAAGAAAGTTATCACCGATTGTGTACTATGAGCGTCAGCAGTAACTTTACTCGCTACCGATGGTAACTTTAAGCAGAACCGATGGCAACTTTTCGGCACTGTGAAGATTTGGTAATAACTTCATTCAGAACCAATGATAACTTCATTCAGAAATGACAGTAACTTTCCTGCGTATTTTACACCTGCACGCTGGTTAGTGTTTCTATATGTATATATATGTGTATGTGTATATGTATATGTATGTGTATGTATATATGTGTGTATATATGTATATATGTGTATATGTATATGTATATATGTATATGTATATATATGTATATGTATACATATGTATATATATGTGTGTATGTGTGTATATATATATATGGTGGAATGGTGTTGTACATGCTTGTAACGTGATGCGTACTAACTAATGATCAGTTGATGTGTCTAATGCTTGTGAAAACTGATCGCCAAAATTGTTTATACTGTACTTTCCATTTCTCAAGCAAACTAAGAAAAGATGCATCACACAGCTA
Source organism: Dendrocalamus sinicus (assembly GCA_036346575.1). Classification (NCBI taxonomy): domain Eukaryota; kingdom Viridiplantae; phylum Streptophyta; class Magnoliopsida; order Poales; family Poaceae; genus Dendrocalamus; species Dendrocalamus sinicus. Next base: position 23,844,223 of record CM070665.1, read on the forward strand.
TAATGTTAATTATTTCCGTGCTTCAGCTCTATTCAGGTCATTCTACCGACAGTCTGGCCAAAATTAATGACCAAAATGCTCTGTTCCGACCGGTCAGGAACATCGGGGATTTTGAGCATAGAAGCACCACGTGATTTTTAAATGCGAATACTAAAACCTATTACGTGGACAAAACAAGAAAGAAACAATTGCGTGGCTAGTACGTCCCACTAGTTCCTTTTCCATAAAAAATTCATTTTGTTTCTTGCGCAATTTCCTTTTCAATTCGCCGTCCCAATTCGTCCAGGAGAAAGAATTTTCAGTAAGAAACCCACCTTTTCCGTTGCAATGCTGCAGCTCACTAAGGTCCCATTCCATGATTTCTAGCTTTCAGAAGTAAAAAACTGTTTGAAATACATTGCCTTCCTAATATGACTTTTTTTTTTCCTTTTTCATGTTGCATCATCTATGGAGATATAACGGTATTTTTTATTTTTTCTTATTTTTAATTAAATAACTCAGAAAAATCTTACAATCGCTACATTACTATTTCAGCTAAAAGCAACAATACTTTAAAACGTGGCCTAAGATCTCGTCAACACTGGAAATGCTTCAGAAGAAGCTGCAATTTACTCTTTTACATGCATGGAAGTACTAATGTAAGTACGCCTCAAATATCTCATCAAACACTGGAAGCGCTTCAAAGGAAGCTGCATTTTTTCTCTTCCGGAAGTACTGATATTAGTACGCTTCGAAAGAAGGGTGCAGTGTGCTCTTCTGTATGGACGTAGGACTATTTCTCTTTTTTCCTTAACAACTACAAAGCACATGTCATCAGGATTCTCAAAAGAAAAAACACACGTCATTAGCTTTTATTATTTAATAGATTCAAATACATTGTAGTACGAGAACGAAACTATTTTCTCTGTTTTTTTTAAGTTTGAGAATGAGTTTAATACGTCCGTACGTGAAGCGTCGAATTGATTAATTTGTAGATTAATCAAGGGCGTAAGTGTGGTCTCGAATGGTGAAATTTCCTTATCAACAAGTCTACGGTTTTTTTGGTCAGTCCAGACCCCGATCACATAAGAACCAAACGATGTGAAACCTTTAAGCTTTAAGCTTACCGTTTCCTAGGCATAAGCTGTAGTCTCCTCCGTTGACTCTAAGTCAAAAAAAAAAAAACAGACGTTGTTTAGACCTGCTTATTTGCTCGGATTTAATTTAAGATTAATCTTCGGTCCACGCTTGAAACCATAGTAATCAATTTCATTCCAGAGACCATTCCAATTTGCCTCTTGGTATAGAATACACTGGTATCGATCTATTCTGCGCTTTAAGCTTATCGATCTAGCTGGTACCGACACGGAATTGATAACCCTGCTTGAAACTATGGACCTTACAAGGGAGGGGATCCCGTTAATGTATATCATGCCTGAATAAACTAAACAAGTATGTATATACGCGCCAGTTCAATCCGTCAAAAACGTTTTCTGCATCCCTAACAATGTCGTGGAAATTAGCATTAGCTCGATCGTATACCTCGCCTCGTGATCTGAACGCTGATGAGATCGACAAGCTGCTATCAGTAGCCACCACATGCTTGAGCTTTGCATGCACTAGACCACCGGCGTCACCAGGATTTTTGAAATAGATATTCGAAGTTAATATAAAATATTATTTAATAGAAAATTAGAGGTTCGTACTAGCAAAAATTAAATTATAAATTGTTTGAAGTAGAGATCACATTTCAAATAATTTATAAAATTACAAAACAATTAAGAAAAATTTGTTGGAATGGGTATATAAGATTTAGAACCTGAAAATGGGGATGCACTTGTGCTGTTGTTAATGTGCGCGGCCTAACTTGTCGGCCCCGGTAGACCAACCGCCTCCTCATGCTCCATCCCAGGACCCGAACTGTAGGCGATATGGCTACAGCTGATCTGGCTAAGCCGCGCTTGGTGCTCGCCGCCCTCTACTTGTTACCTTGAATTTAAATTTTGCATGAAGCTCGGTTTTGGCTAAAAGAATTTTAAATTGTCTATTCACCCGCCCCCTCACCTCAGCCTTCTTGAACCTTCAGCTGGGTTGTAGTATTTGAGACAAATTGGAGAGGGGCAGGTGCAGGAGTGGGCTGAACTCTATTAGGGGGGTATAAATATGAAATATTTAAACCAATTACCAATATATATGCCAAATATATCTACTAAATATAGGGAATTTCGCCAAAAAAATTTATATGTTCAGCCGAACACCCATGAACTACATAGGGTCTGTCCCTGCACCAGACACCAACTCGATCAGGTTGATTAAGCTAGCCAACACAAAATAGCAATACTTCACTAGCAATACATCACCAGCGTATGCCAACTCTCAATTTCAGCTAGCAGAGCTTGCTGCTGGTCAGAGATGAAGAGAGGACTGTGGCGACCTATGTCATTACCGAGGGGTAATAATACTAGTCAACAAATTATTATTTGTTTGTTTGGTAGAACACCGATCCAATGAATAATAAACCCATCAGAGTGGTTGCAACAGAACAATAATTAGAGACTATGCACTTTATTATTACAACTCCAAGCCACGTAGGGCTTAGGGTTTTGGGCACATAGTTAGCTCGATAATATTACAATAGTAACTATTCTGCACTATTAATTATATAGGGCACTTCAAATAAAAGAAAAGTATATAACTTAGTACCCATCTGACCTCAAATGATGAACTACAAGTCGTCTAATCCTCCTAGCTATTGTATATGGCCTCCACCTTGCCGAACTCCCAATCAGCGTCAACCTCGTACCCCGGGTGCCTTTATTTTCCACCCCACCCTCGTTAATTCCCATGTATAACCCGGCTGAATATGGCAAGTTTTTAAATCATGATACATATTTATCCTTATTTTTTTCAAGTTCTTACTTGATCTTTTCTTTGAAATCCATTTTATTATTTTGGCAAGTATTTAGTGTCTGAAATTATTCTAACAATCATTCTAGAGGAGAGAAAGCCTCCAATTGGTTCCCATAGACTCTTATCCAAGAGACTGACATGAATTCATGATTTGTTAAAGTACTGTGCAGACTTGTATCACTTTACCCATAGCTATTATGAATTCTTATGGAATTTCTCATTTCCTTATATGCGATCTCAAATTTAGAATACAAAATGTTTCCTCAACTTTCATGACTATATCTCCATCCAACTATAAAATAGTCATTGGTCGAACGGGTCTAAATACTCAACACTCCACCAGGCTAATATATATGCCTTGGATCCCTCACTTCCTGGCTTTATACTGGTTCTAAGTTCCTCCCTTGGTCTATACTACTTACCCATTATAGAGATAATGATAACATAAGAGAGTAACTTGTTCTCTCCCATCTGAGATGAGAAATATGGTTGATACTATTTTACTTCTCATTCCAGAATGAAGATTGTTTCTAGTCCTTAGAGGGTCTCACCTCCCCTTGAATCCCTTCCAGAGCACCTTCTACCGTCCTTTACTATTTACCTTTGCAGGTCAATGCTCCTTCAGTGGTTCTGCTCTCTTTCTCTCTTATCATGTTTCCTTTCTTCCAATCATTCTTCTTTTCTTTTTAGAAGTTAACTTGATGCAAGGTGATCATAGAAAATAATTGTAGCAGAGTAATAAATCATGTACCACATCATACTTAAAACGCCTACCCTACTTGCTTGGATGTAGGGTATTTGTGTCAGTGGTGGTCTGACTAATTTCTTCCCCTCAGACCAGTTCTTTCCATTATTATTTGAGGTCAAAATAATTATTTAGGATTTTTTTATTACATTCCAAATGAAGCAACAACCCTCTAGTCCCCCTTTTTCGCCTCCTGTCTCCTGACTCCGCGGCTGGCCTCGGCACTACTAGCCAGAGCACGACCGATGATGACTCGTGTGTCACCCCTAGTGCACCGCCTATCCTCCCCTTGACTTCCCCTCCTAGCGTCATCGGTGTTCCTGGTTTCGCCTATTCTTCTTGTCCCCTCTCCCTCATTCACCGAATTAAATCCAGCCGCACCATGGTGATTCGGGGCTCGGCTTCATCGGATCCAGTCCTAAGGTATGTTCTTTTGGTGTCTTTCCTACTAGATCTGTCGTTGGTTTCCCGCAGCCCTGCTAGTCCTCATTGGGGCTCCACATCTTGCCAGGGCTTTTATGCCCTGCCGACACCATTCACCTGGTGGTTGTTCACCAGCGCCTCTATCCCTCATTGATTTGCACCTCAGTGGAGCTAAAGCTCCAGTAGTGTCTTGCTTCTCCACGGTTCTTCGCTTCTGTCGATTCTATGCATCACGATGGCTGTATGCAACTGACGCATGGCGTCTTGGCGGCCACATGCCACCGACACCATGCTTTGGTACATCATTGGCCTAGTCCATCAGCTACTCTTCTCCAACACCTTGCGTACCGGTGGCTATATGCCATCGATGCCATAGGCCATGGGTTCTTCGACTTCCCAGTTCTACCTTCTCCCCTACTCCTACATTACCGCGTTCCATTCTAGTTTGGTATTGTTATTGTTTATTTTGTTTTCAGCTAGTTGTGGAATGTGGATGTATCTGTGGTGTATTGTATGGTGAGCAATCATGGTGCTCGGGGGTTTGGTGCTTGCGTGTGAGCAACCATGTGGGTTCTTGGGGTCTTTGCATGCGTCAGGGAGCAATGGCAAGGGTCTTGGGAGCTCATGGATGGCCACCCAAGGCTTCCTCTCCAATACCATGAGCTGGAGGTGGTGCTCTGTCGTGGCTCTATTGTTCGAGTTCTCAGACTTCTAGAGCTTGCAAAATGGAATGATTGGGGCTTTTGGGTTACCTTGCTAGCATTGTCGGGCTTGATTTGGGTTAGTTTGGTGGTGTACTCTATTCTCAAGTGGTTGCGCCTTCCTGAAGTGACAAGTGCTTATTGTGGCGGCGGGTTGTGGTCGTCGTCCTCTTGTCATGGTCCTCTCCTCCTTTGGTTGCCTTCGATCTTGGCTTCTTCTCTTGACTCTCCCTCTCAGCTTGGTTTGTGGTTTTTGTGGGGTGGTTTAAATGGGTGAACTTCCCTCTCTTAGGTTGTTGGTTTGCTGGTGTGGTGGTATTGTGGTGTAGTGCTTTAGTGTGGCAGCAGCTACCTGTGGTGGTTTTGTGGAGGTGATGAGCAATGGCTAGCTTTCTTGTCTAGTGTGGTTTGAAGTGAGCTTGCCTCACTGGTGGCTGTGGGCGGTGGCTTTGTTTCTTCCTCCCCTTCTCTCTTTATTGGCTCTACTGCACACTCCTAGGTGTGTTTCGGTTGAGACCCGTGGCATGAGACATGTCTTGTTCATGGATAAAGAAATGGTGACTCATCTTGAGGGAAAGGTAAAATGGTAAAGGTAAGAATGGGAATTACTGCTGGATGATGAAACTCAATTAGCACGAGAGGTGTCTATTGGCCCTGGAAAGTCTGGTATCTCGATGAGCGATTGCCCTTGTGCAATTTTGTTTAAAACATGGTTCTGACGGTAATTAATTTATTACATTTACTTCCTTTAGCTATTCTAGTTGTGGTTTGAGTCACTTGTAGGTGTCTTCAATTGGGTTGGCCATGAAGAAATTTAAGTTTATTGCTTTGCTTTTAGATATTCAATTATGATTTTTATAATTATAGCTCTATAACTACTGGAGTGAAGAATTTATGAATATTTGGTGGAAAATTTCTAAGACATACTACTACAGAAAATCCTATTACAGACGGTTCAAAAACGTCATCACAGATGGTTTTCTGAACGGTCTGAATTTATGGGTCAGTGATAATCGAAGGTTATCACAGACGGTTTTCAAACTGTCTGTGGTGTAAATATCATAGACGGTTTTTAACTAAAAACCGTCTGTGATATATCAATATCACAGACGGTTTTTCACTAATAACCGTCTGTGATAGCTGATAATCACAGACGATTTTTAGTTAAAAACCGTCTGTGATATATCAATATCACAAACGGTTTTTAACTAAAAACCGTTTATGCTATTCTCTTCTACCCCTAAATCTATTTCTGTTTATTGGCTAGCCTCAGGAAATGCTAGCCATGCTCTCTGAAACAAGCAGATCAACATATACATGTATACATCCAATTCACATCTCAATTTATTTTACAAACATAAAACATCCATTTCGCAAATCAATTAATTGAAATGAGAACAAGCAAATACATTATGAAACACAGTACACATTTTAAGATTAGAGTCTACCATTACAAGAATTGACAGACAAACAACAAACAATAAAGAGGAGGAGAACAACAAACAGGTTGCTCATCTAGCTAACATAGACGGTCTGTGATAATCTGGAATATCACAGACGGTTTTTATTATAAAATCGTCTGTGATATTCCAGTATCACAGACGGTTCAGCGGTAAGAACCATCTGTGATACTCCTTTTTCCCGCCACAAATACCACAGACGGCCTCCAAATTAAAACCGTCTGTAATAGTGTACATTACATACGGTTTCACAAAATCGTCTGTGATTTGGCGTCTAGTATTAGGCTTTCTGTAGTAGTGACACCATTTGCCCCTCTATTGCCATTACCAGTCCTACAAATTTACATGAAATTTTGAAATGTGAAAACTAGAAATTAGAGTTTGGTGGGAGTGGCTGCTACCCAGGTTTTTTTTGCAATTGGCTTCTGGCTTCTTACTTTCGTCTTTTTCTAGCAATATAGCTTTTTTAAGGCTTTTTTACCTTTTCTATTTTCCCTTATTCCTTTTCATTGTCCGTGATGATATTTTTTTTTATTTTTTATATTTAATTACGCTAAAAAAGGTTACCAATAGCTACAGTATATTTTAAACCACTATAGTAGAAAATAAGCTATCATTTCTATTATAAAAGAACGAGTTGGTGGTTATACGTCTATTCTCCCCCAACCGCTCTATTCACTCAATTTCTCACCATTCTCCACTTTCTAATCGATAAGAGTAACTCTCTTCTATAGCACGATTCTCTATACATTCAATGAGTTCCGTTGCAACGCACGAATACGTAACTAGTAAGTTAAAACTTGAAGTCCAAATGAGCACTACCAAACCGTATAACGTAATCGATGATGTGAAGTCTGCAAAGTGCAAACTGACAAGTTTGACTTGGAACCGCCTAACTCTCATTTGGGCTTTTTTTGGTGGCTTATGGCTGAAAAAACACTGTAGCTGACAGAGGCTTATTTAGCATAATAAAATTTAAAAAAATTAAAAAATATGTTCGCCCATTACATATAATACAAATAAATACGGGAAAAAAGAACCGGCAAAAAAGCTCAACAAAAAGCCAAAAGTTCAGAAAAAGACGAAATTTATGAATAGTAAAAAATAAATCGGAAATTAAAAGCTGAAGCCAAAACAATCACAGCCATCTGTCATAAGGAACAGAGGTCAACGCAAGTCAGAAGTTGAATTTTCGTGTCATTTGAGGCGAGCCAGTCGATCTGCGCGCGCCGGCCAGGTTTTACAGCCATGCACACGCACGTATATACATTGAGATCATGATTCGCAGACTTCAGAATGAAGCTTTCTAAATTAAGAATTTCAGTCGAACATTCAATGAAGCTTCTGTTATCTTTTAAGCTTTATCAACGAAGATGTCAATTAATTCAACCCGACCACCTTCCTGTGAACAACTGAACATGCATTCGATCTGCAAGTTCGCGTCCGTACGTTCCGCAAGTTTTGTGCCAGCGATGACCATCGATGACGTACTTGGTCGTATTCAGATTAGAATTTCTACGGTCTGCTTTGCTCCTGGTTTAAATCTATATACATAAAAATAATTAGTGCGATTCAAAGTCTTTTCTTCGTTTTGAGAGTAAAAAATATCTTATAATAATCCTAAAAAAAATCTAAAAATTGTTACATTAATCAAGATAAAAGTAGGGGCGGATCCAGCGGTGGGGCGGGGGGGGGGGGGGGGTCGAGCCCCTACCGCTACCGGACCCTTGGAGCCCCCCATAAATTTTTAGCTATAGATATATGGTGTAGGAGGGGCTGAGGTCAAGCTGAAGGTAGGAGATGACCTCCCTCGCGAATTGGGCCAACAATTCATCTGGCAGGCCCACAAAATAACCACATTAACAAACAAAGCCCAAGGAGCTTCCAGCCAAGCCAAAGCCCAAGGCCCAACAAAGAACAAAGTCACAAACAGAAACCCTATCACAGTATCACGGTATCACCCCAAATCCGGAAATCCCCAATTCCCATCGGCCATCGGCACGGCGACGGCGCGCAACTTCATAGCGGCGGCGGCGGCGGGGAAGAAGTCGCGAGCACGCGCGGGCGGTGGGGAAGAAGCGGCGGCACGCGGCGGGCGCGGCGGGCGCCGGCGGGGGCGGCCGCCGCGACCTCTCGTCGCGGCCTCTCGACCCAATGGCGGCGGCGGGAAGAAGCGCGGGCGGACGCCGGGCGGTGGCGACCGCCGCACCTCTCGTCGGGCGGCCTCTCCGAGACTCCGAGTAGTCTCCGACCCCAAGTCAGCTGTCAGCAGGTTTAATCCTTATTTGTCTCTCGTGCGGCCTCTCCAACCTTATTTGTCTGTGATTAGGTGAACTACTGAACTTTGGAACTTTAATCCTTATTTGTCTGTGATTGAATGATTGAATTGAATATGTGATTGGCATGTCAGATTTCAGAATGTCGAAAGAAGTTTGCGCAATTACTTTTCAAGTTCTAGTGGTTCAACTCCACATACTAATGAGAGCACAAGTCAACCAAAGAAACCTAGAGCAGAGTTTAGTCAATCGGACATAATTGGGGACCCTGGAAACCGCCAAAAAATTGATGATTATTAACCTGAAATTAGAGACCAAGTAAAGAGAGCATATGCTTTGAGTGGTCCAACCCAACCTCGTGATTTTCTATTTCCTCGTAAATGGACGAGTGGTGAATGGAGATCATTTCAAAAGACTTGGTTTGATGAATTTGATTGGCTAGAGTATAGTGAGTCCAAGGATGCAGCTTATTGCTTATATTGCTATCTCTTCTTTAATTCGGCAAAGCCTGAAAAATTTGGGAGTTCTGTCTTTGCACATCAAGGTTATGTGAATTGGAAGAAAGCTAAGGATACTTTTAATAACCACAGTGTTTGCAAGACTCATGTAGAGGCTAGGCTAAAGTGTGATGATTTTATGAACCAAAGGACAAATGTGGGTAGAAAATTAGTTGAAGTAAGCAAGGAGGAAGAAAAACGATATGAGATTCGTTTGACATCTTCTTTAGATGTTGCAAGATTTCTCATATCGCAAGGGGATGCTTTCCGTGAACATGATGAAACTTCTACTTCCCTCAACAAGGGTACATACAGAGAGATGGTCGACTGGTACAAAGATAAGGTTGAGATAGTGAAGGAGGCATATGAAAAAGGTTCTAAAAATTGCCAGATGTTATCTCATTATATACAGAAGGACCTTACAAAAGCTTGTGCAGAGGAAGTCACAACTGTCATTATGGATGAGATTCGAGGTAGAAAATTCTCGGTGCTTATTGATGAGTCTCGAGATATATCAATAAAGGAGCAAATGGCAATGATTCTAAGGTTAGTGCTCGACAGTTTCAATTTCTTGCCTAGATTTTTACCTATATTTCTACAATTATACTAACACATAAAGAAATGTGGTGTGCAGGTTTGTGAATGATGAAGGGAAAGTGGTGGAGAGGTTTCTTGGACTTCAGCATGTTGAGAGATGTACAGCTGTTGCATTGAAAGAAGTTTTGGTCGGTATGCTTTCAAGTCACAATTTGTCAATCTCTATGCTTCGTGGGCAAGGGTATGATGGAGCTTCTAATATGAGAGGTGAATTTAATGGGGTGCAGAAATTGATTCGTGATGAAAATCCTTATGCTTTCTATGTGCATTGTTTTGCCCATCAATTGCAAGCGGTGGTTGTTACCGTTTCAACTTCTAGTGCGACATTGCAGATTTCTTTAACTATGTTCCTTTAATAGTCAGCAATGTGGGTGCATCTTGTATGAGAAAGGATGCCTTGCTTGCAAAGCATCATGATGTGTTGCTAGAAAAGATTGAGAATGGTGAGATTATGTCTGGAAGAGGTTTAAACCAGGAAAGTAGCCTAGCTAGGCCTGGAGATACTAGATGGGGTTCACATCTTAAAACTTTGCTTCGGATGTTGGTGATGTGGGAGGCTATCATAGATGTCCTTGAGATAGTGAAGAAAGATTCAATTAAACCAACATGTAATGGTGGAGCTTTAGGTTTAATTTCCAAAATGGAGAGCTTTGATTTTGTGTTCATCATGCATTTGATGATACAATTGTTGAGCATGACAGATATTTTGTCATGTGCTTTGCAAAGGAAGGATCAAGACATAGTTGAAGCAATGCATTTGATCACGGATGTGAAAGATAGCTTGCAGGATATGAGGGAGAATGGATGGGAGCCATTACTCAAAAAAGTGAAAACATTCTGTGATAAGAATGAGATTGAAGTGCCAGATATGGATAAGGAAATAAATGTTAGAGGGACATCTAGACGTAGAAAGCAAAAGGTAACAAACATGCATTACTACCATGTTGAGATTTTTCTTGTCGCCATTGATGCCATTTTGACTGAGCTGAATCATCGGTTTAGTGAAATTAGTTCAGAGTTATTAGTATGTATGGCTTCTTTTAACCCAAGGAACTCCTTCTCTAATTTTGATGTGGATAAACTTGTGAGACTTGCTGAAATTTATGCTGAGGATTTTGATATTGGTGACCTTACTGTTTTGCCAACTCAACTTAGAGCCTTTGTCAACCGTGCTAGAAGAACTCAAGAATTTCTTGGATGTACTGAACTTGGAAAAGTTGCTGAAATTATGGTCAAGACTAACATGGACACATCTTATCCATTGGTTTATCGTCTCATTGAGCTAACATTGATACTTCCAGTGGCAACGGCTTCAGTTGAGAGGATATTTTCAGCCATGTCCATTATAAAGACAGATTTGCGTAGTAAAATAGGCGATGAATGGCTCAATGATTTGATGATATGCTATAATGAGAAGGAGATAATTAGAAACATTGATAATGAAAAGATCAAAAAGCGGTTTCAAGAGATGAAAAAACGCCGTATGTTATTGCCTAAAAAATTAGTGGTACACTCTATTCTCTTCTAAATTCATAATTTGGAGGTCCATATTTGTTTAACTAATCAATTATGTATATTTGTGTAGATTGCTTCTCCGGATGAATAATGGGTGTCACCGTCACGCGTCGTCTATTAGTTTCGTAATTTGGCCTTTCGGTATGGATAAACTGCATCCTTTATTTTTCATGATGTATTTTGTGATTGTCATCGTTCATCGATGTTTTGATATAAGACTACTTCAAACTATTATATTTGTATTTTGTGGGGGGTCATAGTGGAGTTATGCCGCTGTAGCGCTTTTGTTCAGCCCCTCCTAAAATTTTTCCTGGATCCGCCACTGGATAAAAGAGAAGTATCTTGATCACTTATTTTGATAGAACTATATTATAATGGTGCAGATTAATCATATATGTATATTAGAGTTGTATAGTAAATATAATTATATTTTAATTATGGACAGTAGAGTTGTATATCAAAGACAATTATATCATAATATCTAGCTACACAATTGCGGGAAAATGCGCTAGTTAAGAATAATCTTCAGTCGTCCGCTCCTGAAACTTGGTCGTTAACGAAATTACGTCCGTCAGTACAGGACATCCAATTGGTGTTCAAATGAATGTTTTAAGTTAATTACATAAGCTACTAGCGCCAATTTTAATCCGTCAAAAACGTTTTCTGCATCCGCGGCAATGTCGTGGAAATAGCCTCTCGTCTGAACGATGAGATCGATCAAACGCGGTTATAAATAACCATCGATCCTTCAGCTTGGCATGCACCGCAGCAACCTAACTCAGCTCGGGCTAATCAACCAAGCTAGCTGCGAACACGCACATATATACTGAAGATGATGAAGGGAGGAAGAAAAGGTATGGCTGGAGCTGCGGCCAAGCTGCTGGTGATGCTGCTCGTCGCGGCGTCCCTGCATGCCGACGTCGCGGCGGCTCGCCGACTGGGAGCTGATGGCCGTCAGCAGCCGGCGCCGACGACACAGGCTCAGTCGCCTCCGCTGGTGTCCGTCAGCAAGGCATCAGACTGCACGCACGACCCAAACAGCCGCCCCCGTGGTCCCTGCCCTCCTCCTCCTAACGCGCCATAATTAACTACGTACACTACTACATGCTGACATGCATGAGGCCAAACCTTGGAGCTGGAGTTGAATAGCGATAACAGAGATTGATTTGTTCCTTGGTTGTATTAAATAAAATACGCTTGAGTTGCATCGATCAACATGCACGTACGTACGTGTATAGTTGAATGGTGATCATTTCTGTTTCTCAGGAGTTAATTTGTCATAGGAGTACTTAGGAAGAGTGTATGCATGCTGATATGCAGAACAGCTAGTTGTTGAGACTAGTATATACTTGTCCGTCGAGGCGCCGTTGTTTCAGAACAATAAAGATCTCCAGCTGTTTATTTCTTCATTAATTATTTGATTCTTTATCTGTCTGTGGATCACCGATGGTTTTGTGCACTACAACAGCGCCTGAGGGTGTATTAGTTCCAGGGGGTTGAATACTGCAATGGGTTGAGAACCTAATTGATTGAAATATGTTAATGGATCAAGTTGCAGTGTAGTCCTTCCGTTCTTTTACAAGGTGTATTTTGACTAAGCACACAGTGATCAACCAGGTTATAATTAAGACCCAACAGAATGGTAACTACAAATACCCCTGTTATCACGAGTTGATTTACCTCACGAATAAGATATGTAAAATTAGTGCAAAATGTTGGAGACATAGCGAGGAAGACAAAATAGAGAACATCATTTGAGAAGCAGATTAATTAGGTCACAACTAGCTCAAATAAGTGCATCTGCAAATTAATCAATGAAGGTAAACCTTTGGTGCACGTATAGATGATCGTTTCCAATTTAGCAGCTTCGTGATTCAAAGCATTAAATATTGTATTTGTTAATTGTACTATTGATTTAATTAAGCTCAATTTTATACGATCGTAGGTTAAATAAATAAGAAGTAGAATGGAAACATCAGTGACAAATGAAAAGTGAAGAAATCAAAGTATTTCTTACACTTCTTGCATGCCTCAATACTTGCCAGGTGTTATTCCATGAACCTTCATGTATCATTCGCAACTTCAGTTCAAAATTTTGAACACGCACGCCTGTAAGTTCCATGAATTTCACTATAAGTTTCACTGAAATCGCCAACCAGCCTTTTTTCTTGCTTGCGAAAAACTCGTTCAAACAATTGAACTTCTCCAAGATTCTGAAGACATTGCTAGCTTCAACCCCACGTCCTACCTGGGTAGCTACAACCGTATATACGACGTTAATTTGCATGTGGAATGTTGGAGCCTTTTTTCTTTAATTCGTTTGATGCGACTAATGCAGTTGAGACATGTGATGCAATATGCTAGCTTACCATTTCCAAGTCATAAGTTGTCTTGTCTCCGTTGACTGCAAGTTAAGCTAGCTATAGCTAAGTACGTAGCTTAACACGTTGGTTCATTAATTCCTGATCCCGACCGATCGGTCTCGGTACTAGCTCTCCCGTGCAGTACGTGTCAGACGAGAAAGGCTATCGTTTACCCGTACGTGCTTGCGTACCACATGATGTAATCAGCATTCAGCAATCCCGGTCTTTCCCAGTTAAGCATGAAGTACATCTGTACATGTTACATGTTTGTACGTACCTACTACCTAGCCAGCTGGCCTGCTAGGTCTTGCTCAAAGCGTGTGACGAATAGAACGAGATCACGTTTAGCTTTTAGTCTTCAATCTATCCATACTTGTTGAGAACGATGAAATTAAACAATCAGATGGATCGCCGAGTCTTTTGAATTCGTCTTTTGCATCCGTCAAGAACGTCGTATATACGTGCAAAAAACCTTGAATCTTCCTAGTGATTCTCAGCTTCGCTCGCACGATAGCTAGCTCGTGCATGTACGCATGCAGATGCAGGCTACCAGCTCTAACTGGCTCATAGCTTAACCTTCTGTATGTAGCTTTTAGTTTATAACTGAAATTGCACTGTAACAACCGTTAGCTTTTTTAAAAATAAAAAAAATAAAAATTGCTATATCGTTATGGACAATGCAGAAGGAATAAGAGGAAAACAGAAAAGCAAAAAACCAAAAAAGCCAAATAAACCAAAATAAACTGAAATTAGAAGCTGACACGTTTCAAATAGCTTCTACTAAAAAAATCGAAAGCCAAAATAAACCGATCCTGGAGCCGTTTGGAACATGGCCTTACGAAACCCCATGCGTTGAACCCAATGCAGCCATGTACGCGTGTCGGTGATGGCAAAAGCAGCGTCGGAGTGATCTCTCTGGCCGTGATCATGGTCATCTTCGCGATGCTCCACAAGTATAGCACGCTAAAAAATAGGCACCATCTCTATCTCTATCTCTATATCTCTCTCCCATCTTCTCTCTCCTCTTTCTCATCTATTTCTCAATTTCTCTCTCTTTCCCTTGTTCAGGCTGGCATGGGGCTTTGCCTGGCAGCGGCGGGCGGTGCCGGTGGCGGGCAGCACCGGTGGCAGGCGGAGGCAATGGCACGGTCACGGCGCGCAGGTGGCACGGGCTGAGCGACGGCGCGCGGCCCAGCCAGGAAGAGGTGCAGGCTTGGAGACGGTGTAGGCCGACGACGTGTAGGCTGGGGTGGTGCGACTGGCACAGGTAGGTGGCGGTGCGGCCGGCAGGCAATGCGTTGGCGGCGGAGGCGCAGCTAAGGCGGGTGGTGCACGGTGGAGGTGCAGACTGGCATGGCGAGGTGGCTCACAATGGAGGCTAGTGGTGGCAGTGGCGGCTGCTACTGATGCAGGCAATGTGACCACACAGCCAACGACAGCCGGTAGGAGGCGCGACTGCACGGACGCGTGGCACGCGGTCTGGGATGTGAGCTAGTAATCCTGACGTAGTGCAGCTGGATGGCGCGAAGGTTCGAGTCACTCAGATTTCAAATAATGGCGCAGACTTCAGTTAGGATAGTTGCGCATTTTCGGGTTCAGTTGAACCATTCCCGTTTGTTTCAGTCGTGCGGTGTTGCACGTTTTATTTCCTAGATTTGTGGATCACGGGTTGTGTGGATCCCAGGAACTAAGTTCCATTTTACTTGTAAGTTTTTTACTACTGAACGAGATATTAGAGAAATTGCCCCAATCTGAATATCCTCTGTTCTTCGGTTTCTCTGAAGAAACACTGTAGCACGTCTGAAAATACCACCCGAGAGAAGAATTTGTGAGGTTCTGAGCGAATCCTTGGCCCTGATTTCCAACATTTGGTATCAGAGCACAGAAAGACTAATCCAAGAACTCTCAGCTTTGTGGTATGGCGTTGATTCCTCACGCAGCAGTGAAGGAGAGCGGCGGTTCGTCGTTTCACATGCCAATGTTGAACTCCGGAAACTACACGGTGTGGGCGATCCGAATGGAAGCGATCCTCGATGCCCAAGGTGTATGGGAGGCGGTGGAACCAGCGGAAGGTGCTCAGGTGGATGTGAAGAAGGGCAAGGTGGCTCGGGCGCATCTTCTGCAGTGCGTGCCCGAAGATGTCCTCTTGCAGATCGCGAAGAAGAAGACAGCACGGGAGATATGGAGCAGCCTCAAGATTCGGTATTTGGGGGCAGATCGAGTCAAGAAGGCGCGATTGCAAACACTGAAAAGTGAATTTGATGCCCTGCAAATGGGAGAAACTGAATCAATTGATGACTTTGCCGGGAAGATCAGTACCCTCTCCAGTAAGTATACCTCCCTTGGTGAAACGCTTTCAGATTCTGCCCTTGTGAAAAAATTGCTTGATTCAGTACCCGACAAGTTCCTCCAAGTTGTCGCGGGGATTGAGCAATTTTATGGTCTGGAAACAATGGCATTTGAGGAAGCAATTGGGAGGCTTAAAGCTTATGAAGAAAGAGCAGCACGGCAATGTGGAAATGCTGGCAATGCCCAGGGCCAGTTACTGCTTACTCATGCCGAATGGCAGGCACGACAGAAGGGGGATGCTGGAGAAGGCTCATCAGGAGGGAGGGGGCGCGGATCCAACTCAAGTGACCGTGGCAAATGCGAGGACGCAGGCGTGGCAGAGGAAAATTTGGCCGTGGCCAACCGCGTCAAGATGGTACCGGAGGTAACAACTCTGCTGGAAATGGCTCCCGTGACAAGAGTCACATCAAGTGCTACTCTTGCAAAAATATGGGCCACTATGCGTCGGAATGCCGGAGAAAGAAACGTGATGAAGAGGCTCACCTCACCCGAACATCTGAAGAAGAGACCGCACTTATGCTGCTAGTGTCCAATGAGGAGAAGAGTCATGTTCAGGAGCGGCAAGATGAAGTGCTACTCAGTGAGGAGAAGATAGTGCCTGAATTGCATCTCGGCAGCAAAACCTCAGAAGATTCAGACATATGGTACCTCGATAATGGGGCTAGCAATCATATGACTGGCCACAGAGACAAGTTTCAAGAATTGGATGAAGCCATCACTGGAAGAGTGAGATTTGGTGATGGGTCTTTTGTCAGGATTAAGGGCAAAGGCACAATTGTATTCACCTGCAAGAATGGAGATCAGAAAGTCCTTAAAGAGGTATATTATATCCCTGATTTATGTAGTAACATAATCAGCATTGGTCAGTTGACCGAAGAGGGGATTGAGGTGCATCTAGTTGGAGAGAGTATGAAGGTGATTGTCAAAAATGGGAAATTGCTGATGCTTGTAAAGAGGACACAAAACAGGTTATACAAGATAAACCTGAAGACTTCTAGAGCAGTGTGCCTGCTGACAAGTCTTGAAGATCAATCATGGTTGTGGCATGCAAGACTAGGACATATCAATTTTGGTGATTTGAAGCTCATAGGGGAGGAGTTGGCAGTGGGTGTGCCTCTGATATGCAGGCCGAATAGGCTGTGTGAAGCATGTGTGATTGCCAAGCAAGCAAGGTTGCCATTCCCATAGCAGGTAAATTTCAGAGCACAGAGACCCCTTGAACTCCTTCATGCTGATTTATGTGGACCTATTTCCCCATGTACTCTGGCTGGTAGCAAATATTTCTTCTTGATAGTAGACGATTGCACTCGGTGGATGTGGTTCTACACATTAGCAGCAAAGAGTGACACTCTACAAATATTCAAGAAATTCAAAACCTTGACTGAGAACAAAACCGGGCACAAGGTCAGAACACTGCGGACAGACAGAGGTGGGGAGTTTATATCAGCAGAGTTCAACCAGTTCTGTGAAGATGAAGGTGTTGAGCGGCATGTCACGGCTCCCTACACACCACAGCAAAATGGTGTTGTAGAACGCCGGAACCGAACCGTAATGGCCATGACAAGGTCCCTGCTGAAGAGTATGCATATGCCAGCAAGGTTTTGGGGGGAGGCAGTGAGACACTCAGTATATCTGTTGAATCGGCTTCCAACCAACGCATTAGGTAAAAGTACTCCATTTGAGGCTATGGAGGGAAGAAAACCACACTTGGGACATCTCAGGGTGTTTGGTTGTACGGCATATGTGAAAAATGCAGCTCCACACATCAAGAAACTTGATGACAGAAGCTCACCTATGGTATATCTTGGGGTAGAAGAGGGTTGCAAAGCCCATCGGCTGTTTGATCCCAGCCAAGGTAAACTGAGAGTGAGCAGGGACGTAGTGTTCCAAGAAGATCAAGAATGGAGATGGGATCATGAGATTGAAGGTGGAGTTGAGTTGTCAGAATTCACTGTCATGGAGGAGATCAGCTCAGTTGAAACATCGGCAACAACAGAAGCTGGGACAGGTTCAGTAGGGGCGTTGTCGGACGCGACAGGAGGGATATCTGAAAACTCTCCTTGTCCGACAATTTTAGAAACACCAGTGGTGGAAGCAGCAAGCCCAAACTCTTCACCAGCAAACAGTCCAGTACCGACAATATCTCCAGTGTCATTCTCACCTGAGTCACATGATGGTCCAGTTCGACTTCGAGCCCTTGCTGATATTTATGCAGACACTGAAGAGACAGCCGTGGATTATGAAGAAGAAGGTGAGGCATTGTTGGCATTGTTAGAAGAACCAACAAATTTCAGAGAAGCTGCAACAGAAGCTTGTTGGTATGAAGCAATGGAAAGGGAACTTGAATCCATTGAGAAGAACAATACTTGGATATTGACAGATCTGCCTCCTGGACAGAAGCCGATTGGATTGAAATGGGTTTTCAAACTGAAAAGAGATGCAGATGGGAAGGTTGTCAAGCATAAAGCAAGGTTAGTGGCAAAGGGTTATGTGCAAAGGCCAGGCATTGATTTTGAGGAGGTTTTTGTACCTGTTGCCAGGATGGATACAGTGAGAATCATCCTTGCACTGGCAGCAAGTAGAAGCTGGGAAGTGCATCACCTAGACGTGAAGACGGCCTTTCTCAACGGTGAGTTGGAGGAAGAAGTCTACGTCAATCAACCGGAAGGATTTGAGGTGCAAGATCAAAGGCATAAAGTGTACAAGATGTCAAAAGCACTTTATGGATTGAGGCAAGCTCCCCGGGCATGGAACACACGGCTGGACAGAAGTCTTAAGGAAATTGGCTTCAAGAAATGCTCCCAAGAGCAGGCTGTGTATACAAGAGGGGAAGGTGAATCCAATGTGATTGTCGGAGTATATGTTGACGATCTGGTGGTAACTGGAGGAAATGCCGAGGAAGTGAAGAAATTCAAGAGGCAGATGATGAATGAGTTTGAGATGAGTGACTTGGGACTCCTCTCATATTATTTGGGAATCGAGGTAGAGCAACAAAAGGGTCGGATTCTTCTGAAGCAAACAGCTTATGCCCAGAAGATTTTGTCGGAATTCGGGATGGAGAATTGCAATCCGACAAAATACCCGATGGAACTCAAGCTGCAATTGCATAAAGATTCAGATGGCACTCCAGTTGACTCCACGGATTACAGACGCATCATTGGATGTCTCAGGTATCTACTAAATACACGCCCAGATTTATCATTCGCAGTCGGGGTAGCTAGTAGATACATGGAGAGACCGACAATCCTACACCACAAGGCGATCAAACAAATCCTTCGGTATCTGAAGGGAACTATGCATTTTGGAATTGTATATGAGAAGGGAAATCAAGAAGTCAACCTCTGTGGTTACTCGGACAGCGATTTGGCTGGTGATCCCGAGGGGAGAAGAAGCACCGGTGGAATGGCCTTTTATCTGAATGTCAACCTGGTGTCATGGAATTCACAAAAGTAGAAGACGGTGGCGTTGTCATCGTGCGAGGCTGAATTCATGGCGGCAATAGCAGCAGCTTGTCAAGCGCTGTGGTTGAGGAGCTTGATCAGTGAACTCACCGGTTTGGAGGCAAAGCCGGTAACACTGTTTGTTGACAACCGTTCGGCAATTGCTCTCATGAAAAATCCTGTATTTCATGGTTGTAGCAAACACATAGATACCAGGTTCCACTTCATAAGAGAATGCGTCGAGAGAGGGTAGATCAAGGTGGAGTTTGTGCACACGGGAGAGCAACGTGCAGACCCTCTGACGAAGGCGCTGTCAGGAGTAAAATTGGCAGCCATGCGACAGCTACTTGGCGTTCGCGACTTGGAACCAGGTCAGGATTAGGGAGGAGCATGTGAGCTAGTAATCCTGACGTAGTGCAGCTGGATGGCGCGAAGGTTCGAGTCACTCAGATTTCAAATAATGGCGCAGACTTCAGTTAGGATAGCTGCGCATTTTCGGGTTCAGTTGAACCATTCCCGTTTGTTTCAGTCGTGCGGTGTTGCACATTTTATTTCCTAGATTTGTGGATCACGGGTTGTGTGGATCCCAGGAACTAAGTTCCATTTTACTTGTAAGTTTTTTACTACTGAACGAGATATTAGAGAAATTGCCCCAATCTGAATATCCTCTGTTCTTCGGTTTCTCTGAAGAAACACTGTAGCACGTCTGAAAATAACACCCGAGAGAAGAATTTGTGAGGTTCTGAGCGAATCCTTGGCCCTGATTTCCAACATGGGAGGCATGACGCGCACGACGGCGGCGGCGGCTGGAGTGGCCAACGGCTGACTTTCACGTCCGAACGACCGGTGTGTGGCCGAATCGTGTTTCACACGATGTTTTAAGAAATCGTGCAGTGGGTTGTGGTTCGCATGATCGAACAACGAATCGCGCGGCTGAACAGTGATGCACATGATGAAGGCTTAGTGAACGCAAAATCTTCTGGCCAAATGCACTCCCGTTCGTATTTCCACAAGGTTGTCCTAGACCTAATCTGATTTGTCTCTGTTGCACCTTGTAGGTTCGCACGTGGCCTCGGAGGAAGCGTTCGGGCAGTTGTGCACCTGTGATCCTTCGAGTAGCGAGTCCGCCGAACGTGCTCAAGGCAAGTACTATGGAGTATAGTTATCATATTCCTAAAGTTATCTGGTTTTTATCATATCAGTAAAGTTTACCTGGTTATTATCATATCACTAAAATTTACCTAGTTATTATCATATCACTAAAGTTACCTAGTTATTTTCATATCACTAAAGTTTACCTAGTTATTATCATATCACTAAAGTTATCTGGTTATTATCATATCATTAAAGTTGCCTGGTTATTATCATATCACTAAAACTTACCTGGTTATTATCATATTACTCATGCTTGACTGGTTATTATCATATCACTAAAGTTACCTGGTTATTATCATATCACTCATGTTTGCCTGGTTATTAACATATTACTAATGTTTGTCTAGTTGTTATCATATTACTAATGCTTGCTTGGTTATAGACGCTAATATTGTATTCAAACCAAGATGTTCTAGGTTATGTTGTTTCATATACTTTTATGTTTATTAGGGTACTCAGTTATTAGTGTTTAGAATTAATGCTTAAATTGTTAATAGGGGTAGTGGATGATCATGTTGTAGAGTTAGGTTTAAACCATTAGCAATCTTTTAATATCAAAGCTTCTATGTTTTATCTTTCCGATATCATGATGTATTGCTGATATGATTTTTTAAGTGAGTTATGATCGATATATTAATAATTGTTAATTTGACTAATAAGCACTTATCACGTATTAAACTTAGTTGGTTCTCAATCCTTGTATGAGCTATGTTATAATACCTCTTTGAGAATAATTCCTAGACTGTTATTGTCATGTTATCATTTCACATCACTATCTATCGAGATCTAATGTTTCTCCATTTCAAACCTTTATCCAATCCTTTCACTTACCATAAACTTATTTTAGCTTTCTCTTAGTTTCTTTAAATTCATACCAGATAACCTGTTAACAATATCACAGTTACCCGGCCTAGGGTTACTCACATATAGGGGAGATTTCCACCTACCTGGTAACGTACTGGGGTTGTACACTTTCGTTACTCAGGATATTACACCTCGCCTGCGGTTATACAGTCGAGGACAGTGTTGTGCCTGACTACTCTCGTATAATCGGGTATGTGGAAAGTAATCGCCGGTGCTATTGCTGTAATTTGCTAAATGACAATTATCTTTAATTCTACTATTCCTTTTACATCTATCTCCGGTCTTTATCAGTGGTTCCGATAACATGGTTTTTTTGTGCATTTAACCTATGTCAATTGCATGTTAGAATTACTTGACCTTTACTTACCTAGTTGCGACCGTTGTTGTGTACTTGCTGAGATTTCCAAATCTCACGCTTGCTCTTTCTATTCTCAGGTAAAAGGCCAGTGGAGTGATTGCAATATACATGGGTGGGAGCACTCGAGTTTTCAGCATTGTAGTTTGCCACTATTTATGTTTTCTTATGTATACTTTATTTGATTAGAAGTGGATCGGTCCCATGTTTCAAATATTATTTATATCTTTTGCTGGTTTTCTAATAAAGAGTTAATAAAGTTTTAATTTTTGATGATTTCTATTGTTACTTTACTTATTTTTATTTTGACTATGACGTTTTATGGTAGTATCTCATATTCCTATGTAAAGTGCAACAACAAGCCGATGGCTGCGCGGCGAGGCCAGTGCACGAAGCAGGTCGTGGACGTTGGGCTCTTCACGTGGACGGGACTTGGCACGGTGGCTTCACCACTATTGAGCTTGCCGGGTCCCGTCTTGCTGCACCAATGGCACCAACGGCGGGAGAACTCGACTGTCAATTGTTAGTTGCATCGACTTATATATTTGATCGGCGTCCATAAGTAGCCAGGCGTACGTCCCAAATTTGTTGTTGTTGTTCAGGTATGAATAAACTAGCAGCATGAGCGCGGCGCCACGCCGTACTAGCTACCGTGTGGACCGAAGTGAAAGAGAGGGCAATCCGTGGAAAAGTTTTTTTTAAAAAAAATCGAGGACATATGCGTAATTTTGAGAAAACCGAAGGCCTTTTTGGCAAAAAACCGAGGACCTGTAAGGGCCTATATATAACAAAAAGGACCCGTACGTAATTTTTAAAAACCGCAGGGTGCTATCCTGCAAAGGATACGAAATTGCGGTGAAGTGGAGGGGTGTTTTCAGAACAAAACCTGACAGGGACTTTTTCACGAGAACTGATGACCTTTACACTATTTCAAAAAACTTAGGAGGCTTTTCGCAAGAATGCTGACGTGACTAGCCTCACCGGACGGAGAGTCCCGGGTTTAATATATATAGTATTAGCCAGGTCGTTAATTAGCTTGCGCGGGCTCACGAAAACAGATGATTCGGTCTGTTCAATTTGTTTGTACGAAAATTGATCGTAGCGATGACCGGCAATAGCTAGAGCGGTCCTATCAGTGTGTTTTTATGGTTGTATACGGTGAATAAATCAGCTCGGATGAAGTAACTTGTCTTGTATGCTATGATCAAGTGTATTTTTACCAAGTCAGTAATTCATTCCTTGTCGATCGGTCCTGCTTACGTACTGAAACACCCAAAAATTTCAGATGTTCAAAATTATGAAAATTTTAAAACTTTTTATTGCATATTGTTGACATTTAAATTTTTGCTGAAATCATGTTTGGGTTTTTCTAAGTTTTGTGCGCTATGCAAATTAATAATCAAGAATAATCCCAAGTGTAAATAATGATCATATAAATAAAAGAATGGAAAGTGACATATCGGATCATGAATTCAAAAGACCAAAATCTTGAATTCAAATTCAAGACAATGAATAAAACCAAAAATTTCTTCTTTTAATTCAATTAGCATACAAAACCCAAGGTTGGATATTCAAAATATATATACAATTCAGAACAAAATAATATATAAAAGTGAAAGTATAGGAATGTTGGATTTTGTATCTATATATTCGAACCAATATTTGAATTGAAAATCCAAAAATTGAATACAAAATTTGAGCAAAAATCCAAACTCTGATTTTTGCTCCCTTTCTCCTCCTCCTTTTTCCTCTCTTGCATGTGGGCCGGCTCCTTCCCTGCCAGCGCCTTGCTACCTCAGCTTTTTCCTCGGCTGCACCCCCTTGCGACCGTTGGGTTTAAGCACACCTCACCACCCCATGCCTTGTTGTGGTCAGCACGTCGCTGTCTGTTCCACCCCACGCTCTGTTGTGGTCAGCCGAGTCACCTCCATCCGCTCGGACCGGAGGGCGTAGGCATGCCGCCCGGACCACGGCCCCTGCTCAATGCCCATCACTCACCATTAGCCGCAGCACCCGCCTGGCCACCTGTTGGGTCGCCATATCTCTCCGAGCGCGTCACCTCCATTAGCCATAGTGCACACGCACCTGCCTCCGTCGTGTCTTCGCATCGGCTCACACATGCATGACCTCTCCCCTCCTCTTCCTTTCCTCCCTCTCTCCTGCCTTTCTTCCTGGCGCCTATTAGCGCCGTGCACCTCGCCCACGCCATGCCGGACCACAGCCCATGCACCCTCTGCGCTCCCACGTCACATGGCCCTGCGCGCCACAGCGCCGCACTAGAGCCATGCTGGCCATGCACCTGCCCGTGAGTCATGCCATGCCACCCGACAGCCGTGCCATGTTCCTGACCACTGTCCTGTGCCACGCCCTGTGTTGCCTATGCCCAGCCGACTGTCCCATCACCCGAACCATGCGGTGTCATGGCCACGCCACCGCCCATCCCACGCACTGCACCGTGGTCACTGGCAATAGTGCGCCATGGTGCCTCCTCCACTGCTACAAATAGCTCCCCGAGCTCATCCCTAGTTTCCAGGGCCTTCTCCTCCTCCTTCCCCTCCAAACCAAGCTCAACCCAAGTCATGCCCACCATGTGCCGACCATGGCTTTTCACGGCGTTCCGGCTGCTCCTCTCATCCTCTCGCAAAAGTACTTGCGTTACGTTATGCCCCATGCTTCTAATTGCTTTCCCCTCTATTGATTTTGGTCAAGGATCACTATAATTTGCTGCTCGACGTTCTTCTCCATGACCGGCTGCTGTCGCCTCCACCTCGGCCATTTCTTCCAGAAGGCACTCCGGCTCGATTCCTTTCTTTGGAAGTGCACCAATGTGTCCCCTACATTCCCCAAGTACTGTCATGCCCTTTCCTCCACCCTAGCTCACTGGCACTATGAACCTACTCGCGCCGCCTAGGCCTCCGTCACCAGGACACCTCGGCTCCTCCCAGCCTTCACCGAATGCTCTGGTGAGTTCGTTGTGATCTCCTCATGCTCATGCTCCTACTATTTTTCTTCCTCTTCCTCCCAGCCACCGCCATCTCATTCCATCCCCACCTCCGGCTGCCGTGCGTTGCCGTCCACCTGGATCTGTGCCGCCCGAGCCGTGAAGTCGCATCCCCTAGCCTCTACTCTTTCCCTACAACCCATTTTGGTGGTCGCCTTGGCTCCATCATGGACCCCTCACATTCGGCAAGCTTGCCCAGCCCCGGCGCTGTGCTTCCCTTTCAGCCTTCAGCTCCGCTGTTTCCGCTGAACAGAGTGTGAAGTATGGTAGAACCGCCCAGATAACCCTAAGAACTGAATCTGGTGATCACCTCCCAGTGTATAACTGTATAACCATAAGATGGCAAATTGCAGGCAGGGCTAACTAATTTGCATCAACCCAGTGTGGGTTGTACTAGTGTGACCACGAGCAGGCAGAGGATGGCCACATCCTCCGATGTGACACACCAAGAGGGGGCTTCTGAAAGGGTAGTCGTACCCCTAAGGGAGTGAAACCTCAGCGGACATGGTCCTACTGAGAAGATGCATTGTAACAACCTTCTTATGATTACTTAGTCATATGCCTAAGAAGCGTGTAATGGCCAACATTGTAAGATAATCATATTTTATAGGTAAAGTGTACAACCTCCGTAGAGTAAAAACTATTCGAATAGCCATGCCCATGGTCAAGGCCGGATATGGGAACTTAACTAGATATAGTCCTATTTCAAAAACTTTATAGGTGGAATTGAAAAATGGTGGGCTACAGGAAGTCATGATTTATGTTGCCCTGGGTGTTGCCCTAGTGATAAGGTAAGTGGTTATAACGTTGAAAGGTTAACATATGGTGCAGAAGCCATATAACAATAGATGAAATCTATACTACTACTAATATTGCACTTTTTTTACCCAAATATCATGTTTTAGTTTAAACTGCTAGCTTTTAGGGAATTTCTATGAACCGTATCTTTAAAAGCAATTTATGGCAAATAAAACAACCTGAGCCTTCTCTTGGTAAGACATGCATGTTATTTATTTGCATACTGTGTATTGGCTCACAGAGTATGGTGGTTTGTGCTCACCCTCGCTTACTCAATTAATCCAGAATCAAGAGTTAGATTACTACACTTCGACGATACACCTGGTCATGATGGTAAAGAAGATGAAGAGGCCAAGAACTAGGTCGCGAATCTTAATTGGCTGCTTGTGGGCATGTCCTGAGGGTCCCACCTATGTGTTCTATTTTATCAATGTGTAAGTCTATTATTATATTTACGCTTTCGCATGATATGTAATTTGATATTCAGTACTGCATCTATGAGCATTATCCACTAATCCAGAGAATAGTGCAGTGGATTCACAGAAGATTCTGGATTGTCAAATCTAGGTCGGACAGAACTGGTATCAGAGCATATCGACTGTAGGTCGTGACTTTAGTTAGCTGGGCCGTTAGTTTCATGACCATAGTTATTTCTTCGAAATCTATTTGAAAAAAAGTATCATTGCTCATTCTCATCTCTCTTAGATGATCCCCTCTCGTCTATATGCTACACTAGCCATTTTTAGTTTTGAAGCTCTCTTATCCCGAATTCAAATAATAAAATTTTAGGATTTCTCTTGTAAACTCTTTTTGAAAATCTACTTTGGATCAAATCATAAAGCTTGACCTTGAAATTCAGTTTCAAAAATTGTTTCATCCTTGGAGGATCAATTATCGAAGTGTTTATAAAATCTATTCTCAAACTCAGTTTAACAAACCTGGTCTTGTGAGGAAATTTTCTTAAGTTTAACTACTTACCAAAATTTATTCCAAAATTCACTTTGGTTTTTCAAATAGACAAAACAAAAGTTATTTCTTGAAAATTTTTACCAAAAAAATGACCTTGTTTTTCAAAAATAAAGCGTAAAGGTTAACTTTTGAAAAAAAAGGGTGTTACTTTTGAAAAGGTTATGTTGGTAAAAATATACTTCCCATGCTTGGTCTTGTTATCCATGGTTAGAAAAATATTTCTTTTCTTAATCTACAAAAACATGAATAGCGTCATAAATAAAGAAGATAGATAAACCCATAAAGGGATTTATGATGAATAAACAAGAATGATGGTGGATTCATGTCGATCATTGGAAGAAAACAATAGTGTTAGTTTTGAAAGAATAAATTGGTGGAGCTTAAAGGATTGAATAAACTAGATGGATGAATTAATTAAATTTCAGAGAAATAGGGAGTGTAATAACAATTGTTGGTCTATAGCTTTACGCTTCCGATGATATGTACTTTGATGTTTAGTATTGTATCTGTGAGCACTATCTACTAATCCTGAGAACAGTAAAGTGGAATCACAGAAGATTCTAGATTGTCAAATCCGGGTTTGACACGTACCATGTGATGTAACTGGCAATGAGATGCAATTCAAACTCTCATTTGCAATCAAGTAGCTATCACCAATCCTACCAGTGTTTTCACCTCATTTTTCCCCACTCTTTAGCGTCAAATGAAATAGTAATTAAGAATGCTATAGAAACCAAAAAAGCAAGCAAGGACATCTCACTACTACAGAGAAGGTCATACTGAACGTATCATCATAGTATTAAGATGTGAACCATATGTGATAATAAAAAAACTTCATAGACGGTTCTTTTATTCTAACTATCTGTGATAATTCACACACGGTTCTTAATGAGAACCGTGAAGTAACAAGTATATATCACAGACGGTTCTAGCCATCGCTACTAACATAAATGGTCGTACATGTATAACCGTCTGTGATAATTGCAACACTGATGGATTTGGAGAACCATCTGTGGTGAGACATCCAGTATAACCTTCTCTGTAGTAGTGATGGTTTAGGTGATCCTGCAATACCTGCAACTATGGTGCAACTATGGGACTCTGTATAGGACATCAATTTGGAACCAAATGAAGAGGATGTGATGTTGTGGAAGCGGACAGCTAATCCTAATTTGGTTGTATGCTGGTAGCCAATCACAATATTAGACATTTTAAAAGGGAGAATTTAGAATATGCAACACCAAAGGTATGACATTTAGGATAATACCATCCTCTATGTTGTAATTCATAATATGCCATCCTAAAGGTTACTTCCATCGGTATATGCCATTCTGGCTATTTAAATGTATTTTCATCTTTTTCCTGTTTTCTGGCCTGGGCCATATGGTGTGCGAGGGCAAACGGGTCTTTTTAGGTGGGAAAACAAAAAAAGTGAGCAAAATGAAGTTAAATGGCCAAAATGGGATATGTGGAAGTAAGCAATCTTTAGAGAGGCATATCATGAATTACAACGCATAGGATGGCATATCATAAAAAACCATTCTTTGGAGTGACATATCCTCAATTCTTCTACGGATATATCTAGTTATCATCCAGATGTTTTTTTTAAATAATCATCTAAATTTATGACATTTAGATTAAGATCCAAAAGCCATCATCCTCCCCCCTTTTCTATATAACCCATCTACCCCTAACCCTATCCCTTGACCCTGCCACCTCCCACCCTGCACCCCGACCCGACCACTCCTTGTGTGTCGCCACCCCGTGCGGTTCCCTTGTCGCCGCCCCCTCTGCACCACTCCCTCCATGTCGCCCCCTCCCACGGCTTCATTCTCTTTTCTCACAAGAGCAGCTCCGCACGTCTCCCATCCCCACCCCGCCCCCTCCACCACCCACGGCTGACAGCGTCCCCCGCCACCTCGCCGTGCCACCCCCTACCCCTTCCCGCAGTGCTGCCCCCCAACCTAATGCTAGTACCTTCCCTCACTACCACCCTTCGGCACCGTCCACCACCCTCCTACCTAGTCCATCGCCCCCACCGCCGCCCCACCGTCGGGCCATTGCCCTCCGGTCTCCCTCTATGCCTGGCAGGGGTGCAAATGGAGTGGATATTTCCCGACCGTCCGTCCGTCCGTTTTAATTCGGATACAATTCGGAGCAAATTTTTAGATATCCGAAGGCTTTGTTGGATACGGAAACGGATTCGGATATTTTTTGTCAGATACGGAAACATATTCAGAAAAAGCATTATCCGACGGATACGGAACAATCCAGGTATTTTTCCTGATAGTTACTGGATATAGAAACGGAGTCGGATACCTGGCCTCTCCGCCAGCCAGGTGGGATCTCCGACTCTTCTTGAAATGTAGCATCATTTGTTTATATAAGATTGCTTGTTTCGGTGGCTGTTGCAACGTCGGTACACTCGTATTAGATCTCAGTTGCTTAATTTGTCTCTGTCACCATGTGAAATTTGCTTTCACGTATTATCCGATTAAATATTCGTGACCGAAACTAATCGTATTCGGAGCGGCATGTATTCGCTCCGTATTTGTAACCGAGAATATCCGCATTCGTATTTGTATCCGGCACTATCCTTGTTCGACTCTGACTCCAACAAAAAATATGGATAGGATACGGAATGAGCAATATCCGTCCGTATCCGCTCCGTTTGCACCCCTAATGCTTGGGGAACGGTGAACCCTAGGCGTAGGGGAGGGATTCTCCCCTCAGGCTTGCCGGAGAGGAGGAATAAGGTAGAGGTGGCAGTGCATGATTCCTCGCATATATCCAAAGGTTAGAAATTTTAATGATTTTTTTGGTAGAAAATATGTGGGTAATGTTTGCAAAACCCTTCTATTTTAAAACTGTAACACAACTGAGTGCTGACGACCGGATCTCGGCTCGATATCTCTCCAAAACCGCGTCGGACACGATCGAAGACAACGGCTGATTCGGAGTTACCTACGGATGGAGATGTATATGTGAACTCAAGGGCGCTTACCTACGGATGGAGATGTAGAACGTGAACTCAAGGGCGCTTACGGGTCGGCTGCATCGATCGATCTTTGTAGTCATGCGTAGATTACGACTTTTCAAACTGTGTAATTTAGTTCAATTCTCCAGGTTTGTAGTAGTACACAGCTAGTCTTCAGTCCACAGCTTCGTGTTAACTAACTGTGATGACGTACATTTGATTGCGATGCATGAATGAACTCCATTAATTTCGATATACAAATTTGTCCGTCAAATGGGTCTAGCTTACAGCCGGTCGTACATAGCTCAATCAGAATTTTATACTGATTGCTCCAGCTCTATGCGTGGAAGAATAGACTTCAGTCGAGTCTTGAAAGTTGAAACTTGGAACTCAACTTTGGTCCGTCAATACACGGCATTTTTTGTGATCCATGTATGCAAGCACATGATAAGTTACATGCCAGTTTAATCCGTCAAAAACGTTTTCTGCATCCGCGAGCGACAATGCCGCGGAAACTTCAGCTAGATGTTAACGCCTCGTTTGAACGATGAGAGCGAGCTGCATGCGCGCTATAAGTAGCTACCACCGCATCCTTCAAATTTGCATGAACCACACACCATCTCAGCTCGAGCCAAGCTGCAAGGCTGCACATACTAGAACGCCCCGCGTGCAGGTTAATTAGCTACTTGAGATCTCTCCCGATCGATTTGAACTACTGATCGGAGGCGATGAAGGGAAGGGGAGGAAAAGGAGCGAGTGGGGCGGCGGCGGCGGCGCTGCTGGCCCTGCTGCTAGTCGCGGCGTCGCTGCATGCCGATGTTGCGGTTGCGCGGCGCCTGGGAGCTGATGACCGTGAGCCACCGGCAGCGGCACAGGCGCAGTCGCCTCCGCTAGTGTCCGTCAGCAAGGCATCGTCAGCTTCTGGCTGCTCGAACGACCCAAACATCAGTGGTCATTGTCGATGAAGTGGCCAAGTTGATTCTGTAACTATCTTGCATGAAGTTGACTGATAGTTAATCAGACACACGCACATATATTGAAGGCCAGACACAGATATATTATTGTTCACTGGTTGTTCAAATAAGGTAGGCTTAAGTTGCATCATTTGGTGCACGTACGTACATATAAAGCTTGATCATTTCTGTTTAAGGGTTTTGGTAATAGGCAAGCTGTAGTTATCACAGAGCACTTGTGTTACCTGCAGTACTACAATTTGTTCTCTTCACCCGCTGTTTCGTAATAAAGTGCATCAGCTGTTGACTTGTTCACAGCTTGGGTTTTTGTCTGTGTATCGATGTGTTCTGCCGGTAGCCCAGACTCAACAAGTCCAAAACTATGAACTGGCTAGTATACCACTTTTCTGCGAATAATCTTTGAATTGTTGTTTCCGCGTGCAGCTGCAACTCTGCACCCAGTCGAGACCACGTTTGTCATGCATTCCGAGTTCTCAGGATCGTGTCGAAATTTGGCCGTCATTTGAATGGGCCGTCTGTCCATACGTGCTGCATCTCAAGGTTTCAGTACAGAATAATCTTCAGTCCATGCTTAATTTGAGACGTGGACAATTATACTCATATACATACATGTACTGCCACTACTTCAGAAAAATTATCACAAACGGTTCAAAAACATTATTACAGATGGTTTCATGAGTTGTCTGAGTTTATGAATCAGTAATGACATGAGGTCATCACAGACGGCTTTAGAACCGCATCACAGATGGTTTTTATCATAGATGGTTTATAGTTGAAACCGTCTATGATAAATCATATATCACAGAAGGTTTGTACCAAGTCAGGGCGTGGGTATTGCCATATACCAGAAACCGCGTTAGATCAAAACCGTGATGCTTGGGAAAATAGTTTAGGTCAAGAAAATGCTGAAAAGATCAAGCGGATCAAAGGCTAAGAAATTAGCGGATTCGTTCTCATGTGTTTTAAAAGGTGTGTAGGAGTTAAGTGTGTATGTAAAATCAATGTTGTGTAGGGTTAACAGGTTTCCCCTATATGTACTAGTGGATAGTATCCATTAGAGTTAGATATGAGCTGGTTGTCTCATATATTTAACGAGTAGAGATGAATATTTCCAAGTAAACCATCCAACCATCCATCATTCTAGTCTTATGTTCTAGTGTTAGGATTTGAGAGCTATGATGTGCTCTTTTGCCCTCTAGACAGAGTGGCTATAAAACTTTCGTTCTGAAGTAGCAATACATTATTTTTGTTTATTTCTTATGGAGTTTTCTTATTTTTGTTGATTTGCTTTTGATCTTGTTGATTTTGATCTTCTCTCTCCCTTTGTTAATCTTGTTGTGTCTCAAAAATGTATAAGTGATAAAGATAATTTATGGAGATCATATTTAATCTAGAGTATTGCTATATAACATTCGACTGTTTTTGAGGACAGAAACAGTCAGATTGATCTGGGACGTTAGATCTCCATCCAACGGATCCACCTATACAAGCCCCTCTCCAAAAAAAAATGACCCGCTCCAAGAAAATAAACTAGGACGTTGGATCTCCATCTAACGGCTCAAAATATAACTGTTTTTGTCCTAAAAAACAGTCAAATGTTGTATAGACACTACCTTTAATCTATCTAGACATCGAGTTTTATAGCCATGTACACGCAGGGCAGGGTCGAGCCAACGCCCAGCGAGACCCTAGGCAACTGCTTGGACTCGTCGGCGAGTAGCAATTCCTGGGCAAGCCGTAGATCAACTTAGCATGCCAGCCCATGTGCCCAGGCTCCTAAAATCGAATGTCTCCGCCCTGCTCACACGCACGTATATACATTGAGATCATCATTCGCAGACTTCACAATGAAGCTTTCTAAATTAAAAATTTCAGTCGAACATTCAATGAAGCTTCTGTTATCTTTTAAAATTAATCAACGAAGATGTCAATTACTTCAACCCGACCACCTTCCTGTGAACAACTGAACATGCATTCGATCTGCAAGTTCGCGCGCGTCCGTACGTTCCGCAAGTTTTGTGCCAGCGATGACCATCGATGACGTACTTGGTCGTATTCAGATTAGAATTTCTACGGTCTGCTTAACTCTGGTTTAAATCTATATACATAAAAACAGTGTTTTAAATCTTCGGCTATGACGTTTAGCGGATGACTTCTCAAACAGCTAATAGCGGAGCTAAATGAGGCTAGAGCGGGCTATAGCGGCTAAATTACACATAGACTCAAATAGCTTCATCTGTCTAAAATAGCTATAGCGGGCTATAGCGACAGCTATAGCGGGCTATAGCTGCCGCTATAGCCGGAGATTTAAAACTATGCATAAAAATAATTGGTGTGATTCAAGGTCTCTTCTTCGTTTTGAGGATAAGAAAATCTTATAACAATTC
Organism: Dendrocalamus sinicus; assembly: GCA_036346575.1. Taxonomy (NCBI): domain Eukaryota; kingdom Viridiplantae; phylum Streptophyta; class Magnoliopsida; order Poales; family Poaceae; genus Dendrocalamus; species Dendrocalamus sinicus. The sequence continues at coordinate 23,876,958 of CM070665.1, forward strand.
TGAAGATGATGAAGGGAGGAGGAAAAGGTATGGCTGGAGCTGCGGCCGCGCTGCTGGTGATGCTGCTCGTCGCGGCGTCCCTGCATGCCGACGTCGCGGCGGCTCGCCGACTGGGAGCTGATGGCCGTCAGCAGCCGGCGCCGGCGAAACAGGCTCAGTCGCCTCCGCTGGTGTCCGTCAGCAAGGTATCGTCAGGCTGCACGCACGACCCAAACACGCCCCCCAGTGGTCCCTGCCCTTCTCCTCCATAATCAACTACGTACGCTACTACATGCTGACATGCATGAGGCCAAACCTTGGAGCTGGAGTTGAATAGCGATAACAGAGATTGATTTGTTCGTTGGTTGTATTAAATAAAATACGCTTGAGTTGCATCGATCAACATGCACGTACGTACGTGTATAGTTGAATGGTGATCATTTCTGTTTCTCAGGAGTTAATTTGTCATAGGAGTACTAGGAAGAGTGTATGCACGCTGATATGCAGAACAGCTAGTTGTTGACACTAGTATATACTTGTCCGTCGAGGCGCCGTTGTTTCAGAATAATAAAGATCTCCAGCTGTTTATTTCTTCATTAATTATTTGATTCTTTATCTGTCTGTGGATCACCGATGGTTTTGTGCACTACAACAGCGCCTGAAGGTGTATTAGTTCCAGGGGGTTGAATCCTGCAATGGGTTGAGAACCTAATTGATTGAAATATGTTAATGGATCAAGTTGCAGTGTACTCCTTCCGTTCTTTTACAAGGTGTATTTTGACTAAGCACACAGTGATCTACCAGGTTATAATTAAGACACAACAGAATGGTAACTACAAATACCTGTGTTATCACGAGTTGATTTAGCTCACGAATAAGAGTGTGTGCAATCAGTGCAAAATGTTGGAGACATAGCGAGGAGGAGATCAAGGAGGGCAAAAGAGAGAAAACATAATTTCAGAAGCAGATTAATTAGGTCAGAACTAGCTCCAATAAGTGCATATGCAAATTAACCAATGAAGGTAAACATTTGGTGCACGTATAGATGATCGTTACCATTTTCACAGCTTCGTGATTCAAAGCATTAAATATTGCATTTGTTCCTTGTACTCTTGATTTAATAAGCTCAATTTTATACGATCGTAGGTTAAATAAATAAGAAGTAGAATGGAAACATCAGTAACAAATGAAAAATGAAGAAATCAAAGTATTTCTTACACTTGTTGCATGCCTCAATGCTTACCAGGTGTTTCCATGAAACTTCATGTATCATTCGCAACTTCAGTTCAAAATTTTGAACACGTACGCCTGTAAGTTCCATGAATTTCACTATAAGTCTCACTGAAATTACCAACCGGCCTTTTTTCTTGCTTGCGCAAAACTTGTTCACTGAACAACTAAACTTCTCCAAGATTCTGAAGACATTGCTAGCTACAACCCCACGTTCTACCTGGGTAGTTTCTACAGTTACGTGATAAATAAATCATATATAACTTCGGTTTCCATCATGGCTAATTGATTAGTATGCCCTAAAAAAAGGAGAAAAATCTTGATCGACTAATGCATATATATTATTGACGTCACCATCGATATGTAAGTTATACGTACCTGTACGCAGGCAGTTGCATGTTCCATGGGTGAGGATGAGGTTGACAAAGATATGTATGGCTGTTAATTTGCGTGTGGAATGTTGGAGCATCATGTATGGCTGTTAATTTGCGTGTGGAATGTTGGAGCATCATGTATGGCTGTTAATTTGCGTGTGGAATGTTGGAGCATTCTGTCTTTAATTCGTTTGATGCGACTCGTGCAGTTGAGATGTGATGCATATATATGCTATCTTACCATTTCCAAGTCATAGTTGTCTTGTCTCCGTTGACTGCAATTTAAGCTAGCTAGCTATAGCTAAGTACGTAGCTTAACACGTAGGTAAGGTTGTAAATGTAGTAAAATTTGACTGGTTCGTTCATTCCTGATCCCGATCGGTCGGTCGGTACGTGTCAGACGAGAAAGGCTAGCGTTTACCCGTACGTGCTTGCGTACCACATGATGTAATCAGCATTCAGCAATCTAGCCGGTCTTTCCCAGTCCGAATTTTTTTTCTATTTTAGACTTTTTTTTTGAAAAATATTTACATTTAGACCCCTGGTAGTTTTAATTCCGTTTTTGGACCCAGAGGTCGGCGCCGTAACCCACGGCGCCGAGGTAACACGTCTCGGCGCCGTGGTCCATGGCGCCGAGGTCGCAGGCCCGAGCTCGGCGCCGTGGATCGTGGCTCCGAGCTCGGAGCCAAGAGTAGTGGCGCCGAGCTCGGCGCCGTGACTGGTGGCGCCGAGGTATGCAACATTCAGAAAAGCGCCGTGACTGGCGGCGCTCCATCTTGGCGCCTTCAAAATAATCCCTAGCTTTTGGAAACATTCAGAAAATTGATCAACTGTGTGAAACACAATTTTCTATTAATTTTTTGATGTTGTCGTGTTCAATCTGAAAATTTCGGGTGCTAGTATGGTAATAATGTTGGTAACTTTTTTCCTAAGCAGGGAACTCCGATGGTCAAACATTAATTGTTAGAGAAGGGGATAATAGTATTGCTTATTCATGGAATTCAAAAGAGCTAAAATGAGACAAGGTAAGAACCTATGTGCGAAGTTGAGGATATAGTTTAATGTCTTGTTGTTCTTTTGCAGACATTTATGTGCTTGAAAATGTGAATTTTCCATGTAATAATTTACAATTTTGAACTGAGTAGTCATGATTTCCCTGTTCTTTTCTATATGCAGACTAATCCATTTGACCTGTTTGAGACATTCTTTGGAGCAAGCATGGGTGGGCAACATTATGCACTCTATTAAATTGTAGTTTTGTGAAGCACTGATACGCAATACCGTCATACCGGTAGTCTCAAGTGCAGTCGATACAGCTAGGCAAACACAATAGAGTGCATAATAATAGGATTACATAGACCGTAGATAACATAAAGAAATGCAACGTGGGTGTCTAATTCTCGACTTCCATGGCTTCTCCCTAATTCAGCAGAACGTTCTGAGCACATTTTGTCTACTGGGTGCAGCGTGGTTGTTTCCCCTTTTTCTCGCGCCCTGAAGATGGCTCCGCTGCATCCTTCGTCCTGTCACTCTTGGTCTTGAGAGCTGTCTCACGAGCTTGAAGCTCTTCCTCCTGATGCATGATGGCTGCTTCACGCAGTCTTAACTGCTCCCGCCTCCTTTGCAGCTCATCCTCCTTGCCCTTTAGACGGATTTGGTCCACCCTCACGCGGCGCTCTTGCTCAAGCCGCATTTGTCGTTCCAACTTGCGAGCCTGAGTCATCTTGACAAAGTATTGTCCTTTGTTTTCCACCTCCATTGGTCGGTTCCGTGGCCATGCCGGCGGCACTCGATCCACCCATTCGCTGAACTCGCAAGGCTATGTGTGGCGTGGTAGATGTCACGGATCAAGTTCAAAAACGTTAACGAGAAACAAGGGATTTAGTTGTCGTCGTTACCATGAAGTCGTCATCCAGGTCTGGACACTTGAAGAACCTACGGCCGTACTTGGCTCGTTGTACTGGATCCGTCCAGACGCACAACATCGTCCTAAATCCGCAATGGCACTTCGGGCGCTCATGCCACTCCGGCACTCCAAATGGGTCGGACCTCCAGGAAGACATTGTTGTGGAGTAGTATTGTGATGGCTTAAGGAGATGTGGTATGGAAGACATAGGAGGCCTTTATGTAGGCAGGTTATTTGGTGCAGTGGGCACAATCCATGGAGAGGACGACATGTGAAACTTTTCGCTTTTACAGGATTCCAGTGTAGCAATAAATGTCCCTATGTAGGCTTTTCAGAGCCTGTAGTCTCGTAATAAATTCATAGATCATAGCCTTTTCAGAGGCCAGTAATCATAATTCCTGTAAAGGCTAAAGGCCTACGCCCGTATATGTGTACTGGCATTACTTTGTTGAAGCGACGGAAGCCTGAAAAACCTAGAAAGCTAATTGTTGCGTCATCAGTCTATCTCTCATGTTGTGTCATTGCAAACGTGTACGCCCCTATATGTGTACTGGCATTACTTTGTTGAAGCGACGGAAGCCTGAAAAACCTAGAAAGCTAATTGTTGCGTCATTAGTCTATCTCTCATGTTGTGTCATTGCAAACGTGTCGGCATATCAACTACTTTTATCGTGGACGTTAGAAAATTTCGGCAAGTTTGCGCTATTTTTGGAGCCACTCTAAACACAAATATCACATGAATATAACATATACACATATATACAACAAGTAGCTCATTACAACCTATCTCAGTCCATACGAACAAAGTACAAATAGGCCAATAACGTTATAATAGAACCATACAAGTGAAACGGCTACTCTCCGTCACTGCCTCCTAGTCTTACCCTTACCAAGTGCGTCGGTGCCTGGAGTGTAATGGCTAGGCTCGCGGCGGCGGCTGCGTGGTAGAGGCTGAGTCGAAGGAGCGTCTACAAGCTGAGACGGGCCTATCTCATCGTAAGTCTGCTGCTCCGACTTGCTAGCCTCTGTCATCCAACATTTTGTTAACCAACAAGATACGAAGATATTAGGAACTAATTTTGTGAGTGGCTTTGTCGAAGCTTACCTCTAGGAAGCTACGCGTCCTGACGTCGCCGACTGTCCTGGAGAAACGCTCTATGTCCTGTATGGACTGCTTCAGGGTGTTGCCCTGCAAACAAGCAAAAGAATGGATAATTTGCTATATGTAGTGGTATTTATGTCTATTTGAAAATAAGCAATGAGATTGAACATTACCACACGGTCCAGGACTGGTGCTATCTCCACCTGCGTCCCAGTCGAGTAGACTGGTCGTAGGGCGTGTCTTCGTCGTCAGAGGACTCAATGTCGGCATAGTCATCTTGAGTCCATTGTCCCTTAAGCTTGCTCCGCGTCGCACCCTGGTACCAAACTTGGTACTGCCGGAAGTGCTCGTTGCTGTGCGGCTCGTCGTTGTTGTCCACGTGGTCCTGAAAGTGTCCCCACTCCTCAACGTACACGTGGTGCTGCTGCTCGAAGTCTGTGACCTTCTTCTGTCGCTGATGATCAAATCTGCATGTCACGTAAACCAATAATTAAAATTAGTAGAAACTCTGTGCAATTGGAATCCAAGGTTAGAATTGAAATTGCATGGCACTTACTTGTGCAAGGCCATAGACGTGGAGAACGGCGCTACTGGCCATAGCTGCCTCATACCAAACTGGCGTGCAACTCTATGTGGCAGGTGATACTCAACAGCATAGAAACAGACTAGGGGGCACCTCATCCTGTAGAGGGCCTCGCCTATGCTGCACAGTGCGTTGAACTGAATGGCCTCCACCACTTGCTCGGCGTACGGCTCCCACTTAACCTACATAGCAACAATTTACTTGTAAGGTACTATACTAACAAATGAAAATCACGATACCAAATGGAATTAACTTACATTGGAGGCCGTGAGCGCATCTAGCTCGTTCGTGTACTCTAGGTAGGCCCGCCGTCTGGCGTGAGGCGAGACTGGTCCCAAAGATATGCAACTGTCGGACGTCGACGAAGAGGAACCTCTGCGAACCATGGACGAGGAGGCAAAACTGTGGGACGACCAACTGGTAGACGACACCACATCCACAGCTGGAGGAGGTAGAGGCAACCACCTACTGACAAGTTCGCCGAAGTCCGACGACACGCCTTGCAGAGGTGGCGGTAAAGGAACGCCAACACCCCGGAAGCCCAGCTGTACTGCCCAACAGTGTCCCAGTTAGTGAGGTAGTGGGTGTACATCCACGACGCGCTGTCCCCCGTTCCGTCGGGGAAGAGAACGCAGCCAAACAAGTGAAGGATCCATGCTCTACAATTATATGTAAAATGATATTAAATCAAACTATGTCAATTTTAGAAAAAGCTCGATAAGACGACGAGTTGGCTCGATATCCACCCCTACCTGCAGTAGTAGGCAACTGTCTGCTCGTCCGCACCTTCAGGACACACTGCGAAAGTCTGCCGGAGCCAGGTGATTGGAACTCCATAAGTGCGATGGTCTGCCTCAGGAGGAAGCTCTCTCCCGAGGAAGGCCTCTACTCGGGCTCTCCAACCAGCAGCCACGCACGGTCCGATCACTGGACGGCCGTGAATGGCAACACCAAGTATCTTCTAAGTGTCCTCGAGCGTAATAGTCATCTCCCCGAAAGGGAGGTGGAAGCTGTGAGTCTCCGGCCTCCACCTACATGATACAAAAAAGAGGACTACATGTCAGAGAATTTGAGGCGCACATAGCCGATAAACAATGAACATGCAAGTGGAGCAATGGTTTAGGAGAATACCTGTCAACCAGTGCAGTGATGGCCGAGGGGTTGAAGGTGGGCAACCCACGGCGAACCTGGTAAGAGATGGCGTCTAGGCCAGCCCTCTCCGGGAAGGAGTGTACCTCTCGTCGCATCGCATGTCCAGAACCCGTCATGGGTTCGAGGACGAAGGATGGGCAGCTCCTGTATAGAATACACCAGTTTTTTTAGTTAATGCATCAACATAAATAATTAATTGTACAAGAAGTGATGAAGGCAGTACCCCCCCCTCCGCGGTGAGCCGTCCTCGGTGGTTCTCCTCGTAGTATGGGTCTAGCAGGTGGAACTGAATGGCCTCCATCCTACAAAAAAATTGAATTTGTCAGTCCAACATAGAAGTAAACAAAAATTGAACATGCATAAAATATGTAAATAATAAGAAATTAAACAAGAAACATAGCAAATTGCATATGGGAAAAACAATTAGACGAACTATGAAACATAACGAACAACAAGCACTCGCACCTGACTAAGTGGCCAATGGCATGTGCGTGAATTGTGGCCAAGTCTACCACATCTGCTACATTGGTTCTGCTCGGGGTTAGTAAGAAAGAGGGTTGCTCTCCCTCGCCTCGTTCTTCCTGGAAGCTGATCCATAACCATCTTATGTCTCGGCCTCTTCCTGGTTCCACGTTTGTTCCAACGGCCACCCGGATCCGCAATGTATTTGGGCCCGGTGTATGGTGGCCACTCTCCCTCATCCCGGTAAGGCTCGAAATGGGGAGACCACGTAAGCACAAGGTTGTCAACACTGAACTCCCGAGGTATCTTGCTCTCGTAGTCAAAGTTGCGATGCCTTGCTGCTGCCACATAATGAGAACACGAAAAGTGGTACTGCCTCGGTTTACCACATGTGCATGAGAAAGCAATAAGGACAACCTTATGCCTCCTCGTCGGCCGGAGCTCTCCATCGGTCGTTGTACCACCCCTTTCTACAACCTCGTAAGTGCCCGTGGCGTTGTCAAAACAATGTACCTCATGTGCCTCAGCCCTCGCCTTTGCCTTTTCAAGGTGGCGCTTCGGTTTTGGCGCCCATCTCACTTGTTTACTCTGTAGCGCCATTGCATGTGCGTGTCTTTCATTGAACCAGGCAACAAGCTTGTAAAAGGTGAAGGATACGATAGCATTGACGGGCATACCACGTATACCCCTAAGCAAATTATTGAAGGATTCGGCCATGTTGCTTGTCTGAAACTCGTACCTCCAGCCAGCATCGTCATGAGCCCTTGTCCATTTGTTGACATCTCTCATCAATCCTGTCAACCACTGTCTACCTTTTGAGTTTGTTGCAGTATTAAGCTGCTCCAACTTCTCCTGGAAGAACTTGACCTCAAGCATTCGAGCGACCTCCTCGAACAGATGAAAGTTATCCTTCGTACCATCCTTACGGAGTAGATTCTCGGCAAGATGCCGAGTGCACCAACGGTGGTGCAAAGCTGGATACCCCGGTATCTGCTCCTGTACGGTAGCAAGTATGCCCTGGTGTCTATCAGATATGACACCAACCTCCCTACCAGGGCCGACCACGTGCCTCCGAACGAGCCGTAAGAACCATCCTCAACTGTCTTTGTTCTCCCTCTCAACCAAAGCAAACGCCAAAGGAACCAACGCGTTGTCTGCGTCACAGGAAATGGCTATCAGAAGTGTGCCCTGGTACTTGCCAAGAAGAAACATGCCGTCAATGGAGAAGACGGGACGACAATGCCGAAAGGCCTCGATGGACTGAGCAAAGCACCAGAAAGCACGGAAGAATATCTGCATCCCATCTTGAGTCCATTCGTTCGGTTTCGGGACGTACTCATAATGCATGCCTGGATTAACCGCTTTGATTGCATTGAAGAGTGCCGCAACCGCAAGTACCCATCTTCCCAGTCCCCATATATCATCTTCCAGATGCGTTGCTTTGCCCTCCATGCTTTTCCATACCTTATCTCGTATCCAAATTTCTCCTTAACAATCCCAGCAAGTGTCTTCACCTTCATATTGGGTTCTCCCTTTACTATGTGCCACAATGACTTGGCAATAATGGTAGAGGTCAACTGCTGATGCTTCTGTTTGAGCTCTGCTTCGGCACAAGTGTGTGGGCCAACGATTCTTGTGATCTTGAACTTTCTCGTGTCCTTCTGTTTCCTAGCACAAACCCTCCATTCACATGTTTCCTTCTCGCACACAACTGTGTACCTACGCTCCACATAAGAATGCCTCACCTTGAATGGCCTTTTATGAATCACTGAATACTCCTGCAGCCACCTTTTCAATGCTGACAAGTCCTCAAACACCATGCCCTTCTCAATTGTCATGCTTGACCCGGCCTCAAGAGCATCTAACAACTCGTCATCCCTTCCTTTTGCATAAGCCTCATGAGAATGCCTAAGATTGCTGAATTCATGAACTGACGGATCCCGGCCAGGGCAATAACGCCTGATCAGCTCAATATCACTTTCGGTCAGCTCTCCAAAAGGGCGGTCATCATCAGAATCAACGGCCCTTGCGATCTCGTAAGGCTCCAGATCATCCACAATTTGAATATCCACATTGTTGGAGTCCTTGCAGACTTCTGCAACGTTGCCAGATGGAGCAACGGGAGGAACACCCACATTATCAGGAATGTCTCCTGCATCATAAGCACAAAAATGATGGGATTGAGACAAAAGAATGGAATGACGGGAAAAGGCTAAAGTGTTGCTCGACACTTACTGGGATGATTCTGGGTCAAAGGAATCTCCTAAGGGGCCGCCACGACATCATCAGTCCGACATTCAACTCGAACTGGTTGAGAAATCTGAACCTCGTTCGGGGCAGATAGAGCATCGGGCACCTCATGCACTTCTTCCACATCCACCGCAAGGTCCGGTAACGGAGGGTCAAAGGGTGCCTGATCACCTAGTTCTGGTGAATAACCGTGAGGGGTGGGATCAATGGACATCTTCCGCACAACAAGGTCCAAACATTGGAACTCATTCCTCATAACCAATTTGACATATTTGTCCCACTGATCCTCACAACCAATTAAGATCAACCGCCTTAGAATTGTGTCTTTCGAACCGAAGTGAAGTAACCCCTCAACTGCGATGCTCTCCTCGTTTGCATGACAATGTAGCTCCTCCCGGGCCCTAGCAACCAACTCACTAAACGACGGTCGTTCACTGAATATCAGAGGCACCCTTTGCATTTCAACAAATCGAACATTTTTATAATCATCACTTGTCACACTGCCTCCATGATATAGGGCGACTAGGTTGTCCATCTAGTTCATACAGAAAACCAAACTTAATACCTTGGAAATATGCGGATGGAAAGTTAAAAATAAAGCTAAAGCAGAAACGATTTAAGTCCCACAACCACATATCATCTAGCTAAAGCAGAAAGCTAAACCATGCTCTATAGGTTCGGTGTAGCCAGGCACTAACCGTCTATATGTCAAAAGAAAATAAGTCTTACAAATTTGGATGAAGGGAGTATAAGCTAGCTCGAGAAGGGCCAATACAATTTTTCAGTGAGCCTTTTTCTTCTTTCTTTCGCTTTACCAATTATCCTATAGTGAAATAAAATACTACTGATGGTAGTATGGTACTGAAAAAGAAGCAAGTGTATATATGTACTTGCTACAATTTTAAGGGAAAAAAGGGTACTGTGTTTATGCATTGTTAAACTAGAGCACTATTGGTAAGAGGTTTGTTTAGCTTAAACAATGATTAGTTCCAAAGTTGAAACGCGAACCCTAACCACACAAATTTGGTTCCCGTCCGTACATTCCAGTTCAACAGGGGTGGCTTTCTTTAATTTGATGCTCTCTTTAGCTTGAGTGTAGCTTTATTCCTTGCTTCTCCTAAAACTGATGCAACTACAAATAAAGATCATACTTGTACTATTTAGCTCGAACCAACTGAGAATAAGATTGGTCCAAAAATATCCGATTAGCTCAATTAGGGTGTGGACGAACGGTCCATTTGCAAAACTTATAGACATTGATAGTGCAAAGTAGGCACCCAACAAAATAATCTTACATTATAATATGCAAACTAGATTCTTACAAATACACGATCGTATGGTTGTATCAATTTGATGCATTAACGGCAATTCTGCATTCTACATGGTGTAATTAATGAAATGAAAGCTCTACTAACCACGAACTTACATATTAACTAAGACAACACTACTACATAGCTAACAGCACAGCATATTACAATTGAAGCAAATAGCACTAGTGCACTACACGGCACAAATCCACAATACATCCAGAATACACCTAATCGACACATCGCAATGATCTAACAAGAAAGCAAACAAGACAGCAAAGGGTAGAGATATACTTGGTTCTTGGAGGCCCGGACTTCGGCTTGAGGTCCCGCAGGGAGGGGAGTCGCGGCCGCGGCGGGAGGCGGACGGAGGCGGCGGCAGCACCTGGGGCGGCGGCGGGGGGAGGCGGAGGCCGGGGGCGGAGGCGGCGGCGGGGGGACGTGGGCGGTCGGGGACACTTCGCGCGGCGGGAGGCGGACGGAGGCGACGGGACCAGGGCCGCGCGAGGCGGAGGCGGGACGTGGCGGGGGGAGGCGCGGCACCGGGCGGCGGCGGCGGGGACGCAGCGGCCGGGACACTTCGCCGCGCGGGAGGCGGACGGGAGGCGGCGGCACCGGGGCGGGAGGCCGGGACGCGGCGAGGACAGAGGCGCGGCACCGGGCGGCGGCGGGAGGCGGCGGGTGGTCCAAATGGAGAACGCAGCCAAACAGAGGGGAAAAAGGCCGCGTGGGGCGCCAGAGCTCGGCGCCAAAATCCACGGCGCCGAGCTCGGTGCCACTACCCACGGCGCCAACTTCGGTGCCACTACCCGCGGCGCCGAGGTGCCTGCCACTCAGCGCCACGCAGGCCGCCACGCTGGAGCGGGCCTGCGACCTTGGCGCCATGGACCACGGCGCCGAGACGTGTTACCTCGGCGCCGTAACCCACGGCGCTGACCCCCTGGGTCCAAAAACGGAATTAAACCTATCAGGGGTCTAAATGTGAATATTTTTCAAAAAAATGGCTAAAATAGAAAAAATTCAGCTTTCCCCAGTTAAGCTTGAAGTTCATGTTACATGTACGTACGTACCTACTACCTAGCCAGCTGGCCAGCCTGGTCTTGCTCAAAGCGTGTGACGAGTGGAACGAGATCGCGCTAGCTTTCAGCCCTCAATAATATGTCCATATTTGTTGAGAACGATGAAATTAAACGATCAGATGGATCGCCGAGTCTTTTGAATTCATCTTTTGCATCCGTCTAGAACGTGCAAGAAACCTTGAATCTCAACTTCTAGTTTCTAACTTATTTTTTACTATTTATAAATTTTATCTTTTTTTGAATTTTTGATTTTTTAAAGCTTTTTTGCCGATTCTTTTTTCCCGTATTCGTTCGTGTTGTCCGTAATGAGTTAATATATTTTTTTTTCTATTTTTAAAATTTAATTATGCCAAATAAGCTATCTTCAGTTATAGTAAAATTTCAGTAGCTACAGTGTAATTTCAGCTATAAACCACAGCTTTTCAGCCCAGCCGAACAGGCCTGCACAAGGCCACAACTCGTAGCTAGCACTCTATCTTGTATTCTCAGAGCAGCCATATACGGCGCGTCGGCGATGGCAAAAGCGGCGCCGGACTGATCGCTCTGGCCGTGATGATAGTCGTCTCGGCGACGCTCCCCGAGCCGGCGGCCACGGCGGCGAGGCCGGTGCACGAAGCAGGTCGTGGACGTTGGGCTCCGCGCGTGGGCGGGACTCGGCACGGCGGCTTCACCGCTGTTGAGCTTGCCGTGTCGGTCCCGTCTTGCTGCCCCAACGGCCCCGGCGACGGGAGAACTTGCCCTCCGACTGTCAATTGTTAGTAGACTTATATATTTGATCGGCGTCCATAGGTAGCCAAGCGTACGTCCCAAATTTGTTGTTGTTGTTCAGGCTTGGATAAACTAGCCAGGCCGTTAATTAGCTTGCGCGGGCTCATACAACACAGATTATTCGGTTTGTTCAATTTGTTTGTACGAAAATTGGTCGTAGTGATGACCGGCAATAGCTAGAACACTCCTATCAGTGTATTTTTATGGATGCATACGGTGAATAAATCAGCTCGGATGAAGTAAAACTTCTCTTGTATGCTATGATCAAGTGTATTTTTACCAAGTCAAGTGATTCATTCCTTGTCGATCAAGACTAGCTAACTCGCGCGTGTCAGACCGTGCATAAGGGCATCTGTAGTGTATAAAAATAGAGGATCTTAAACCACCTTAAGATCAACCTTATACATTACAGGGGTAACCTTAAGCAGGCTATAAGCAAAAAAGACTTAAGGCTGGTCCTCAAGCTAAAGACCTGGCTATAAGCATTAAAATACAAATTTTCTTTATCAGCCAAGTGGAACGGTCTTAAGGTCCTTTGGGTTATATACACTATGGAGTCAGCCTTAAGGTTTAGATGGGACCTACCTTAAGACCCCTTGGGTTATATACTGTAACATCCTGAAAATTTGAAATCTGAAAATATAAAGTTTTTGAATTTCTTTTGCAAATGTGATTTATTTGAATTTGGAGTTTATGGTATTTTTCTGAATAATTTAATGAAGGTTCTAAAAAGTTAAAAGGACCAAGGGGAAACAAGCATGTTTAAATATTGAAAAATTTAGAATTTAAATACGAATCTGAAAAGATGATCCAGTATAAGGGGAGAGAAATCTGGGTTAATAAAATATAAAAGCTAGGTTAGCAAGAAGGGGAAATAAATGAAGCCAGAAAAATATATGTAGAGGTATATATAAATATGCACACAAATACATACCCAAATATATACTCTTAAAAAAATGAAAAGAGAAAGGAATTTGGGCAGGCCGCCCATCAAATCCGGCCCAGCCCGCCGCCAACCGCGCCCCCACACCTCACTGCCCCGCGGGCCCGCACCCCTGCCTGCGCCTCTCCTCCCGCTGCCGCGTGGCCGCACGGCCTCCCTCCCACGTTGTCCCAGCCGCGCCTGCGCAGTGGACCGCCTCCACCCACGCCTTCTCTCACTGCCGCGCGAGCCCCACGCGCCAGACCCTCCCCCTCTGGCCGGTGGCCCTCCCGCGCCGCACTCTCTCTTCTCTCCTTCTTCTTTCCCCGGCCTCTCTTCTCTACGCGCCAGCGTCGCCATTCTCCCCCTCGCGCTCTCCCTCTCGCGCTGCCGCAGCAAATCTCCCTCTCTCTCTCTCACACCTCCGGGGGCAAGTTCAAAGAACCCCGTCACCTCCCTCCCACACAATCTCGGAGGAGATTGAGTCCATCCCCCGGCGGGGAGCAGGCGGAGGCAAACGCTGCCTCGCCGCGCGCCCCTCTCTCCCAGCTATAAAAACCCCGCCCGGAAGTCGCAATGGCGTCGCAACACCCCCTTCATCCCTCCCTTACAAGCAATTGAGACGTAGTGCCCCCAATCCCCGCCGGCCACACCTTCTTCCTCACGGCCGGCGACCGAGCCGCCGTTGATTCCGGCCGCCCCCGAACCATTCCTTGCTCCCAGAGCTTCGTGGAAGCCAGGCGAAGCCGAATCCCTCCCTCACCGGGTCTCCTGTTGCGTGAGCTTCGCCGGCGTCGACCGCCTCCTTGGACCGTCGCCATCACACGCCGCCGGCCCGCCACCGTGCCCCTTCGTCTCCGCCGACCTCACCAGTAGCTTCACCATCACCTGGGGGCTGCATTTCATGAAACTCCCGAACCTCCCCGACAACCCTCACCGCCGGCCACCGTCGCCCTCGACTCCTTTGCCCGGCCCCCTCCACGGCATACTCCAAAAGGGTTTATTCTCCTTATAGGGTAAGCAACGCCTCCCCGCTCACTTGGCTACCACCGCTCGTCTCTTCTCCCCCCCCGACTCCCTCGGCGCGCGTTCGAGCCCCCGGCTCCGCGTGCTGAGGTCGAGTTTTCGTTTTATTTTCCGCGCTGACAGATGGGCTCCATTCGTCAGCCGCACGGATCATAAGCCCACCGACACCGGACCCGCTGTCGAGTAGCCCATCGACTGTGGGGCCAGAGGCCGGAGGGCCCACCTATCAGTGACCAGCCACATGCATGGTTACTGACAGTGGGGTCCCACATGTCAGCCATTGGGATTCAAAAGACTCACTGACTGGTGGGTCCCACATGTCATACACACATAATATGGAATATAATAAAAAGATTAAAAGATTAAAATAACTAGTGGGTCCCACCTGTCAGATATTTTATATTTTCTGGAATTAATTCAACCTGAGAACTTCAAATAATCATAACCTTTTCATTTTAACTCCAAATTGGATGAGACAAATTTCTAAATTCATCTAAATTCAAGATCTATCCAATGGAACCGAAATCATAATTTTTGAAGTTCATTTGGATTTCTGGTGTTATTTGTTTGATTTATTGATATTTTTATCCAAATTTTCGCACACGTTAAAATAGCGTACGAGGCTCAGGAGGAAGAAGCAGAAGCTGCAGCCCTAGAAGCTCCAGATAAGCAAGCACCAGACCACTGTGACCAAGGCGAGTCAATACTTTGATCATGTTGAACCTACATTTTCTGAAATTACTTTGATTTAAATTATCAAATTGCATGTTGTTATTTTATATGCAAATACATGTTTAATTTAATATTTTAGTTATATGCCCATTGTTATCTTTGCTAATATTACACCTCCTTGGGAATACTTGATTACGTGAACCTTGTCACCCTAGTAAAGTTATAGTAGTAACTTTTGGAAATAAGTCCGTAATTATACGCCCTGCTTAGTACTGCATAGTTACTTGGGGGTGCTGAAATGCCCAAAACATCATTATCATTTTAAATCCTGAAGAACTGGTTTGGGCAGTCATGATGGGAATGACTGGTATAATTTGACATGATTATTTTATGCTCCCAAAATCCCCAACTTGCTTAAATATCTGGGCGGATTGGTTTGAGGGTGTGAGTGTGGTGCAGTGGAAGCATAAAGTGGGTTAGTGGTAGACCGCCCAGATACCATTAAGGACTGAATCTTGTCATGACTTCCCGGGTAAAACAGTACAACCACAAGTCTTTAAAGTACAACTTGGCTAAGTAAATTTATCGAAATCCTCGGACTCATCTCACTGGTAGTGGATAGAAGCTGCCCTAAGGGACACCGGTGGAGGGTGAAGTTTCCCAGCTGTCCTAACGTTGCGGGAAGGGGAGCCCGGCTGCGTTAGTGGCTATGGGAAACATCCCGCGCATAGATGGGACCCACTGCAAGTGGGCAGTTTCCCATAAGGTGAGATGACAAAAAGGGTCTAGATACTTTGAAAAGTCACTGTGATGGTCTGCTCGACCACATGTCTGAGGTATCATGTGGGACAATGAGTTGATTATCTCTTGTGGTGAAAGTGTACAAACTCTGCAGAGTCAAAACTATTCGAATAGCCGTGCCCATGGTCAAGGGCGGACATGGGAACTTAACTGCATATAGTTCTGTTTTAAAATATTGAAAACTGGGTATAGAAAGATTTGAAGGGCGAAGGACTGCCCTAGTTTGGAATTGACCTGGGTGTCGTCCCAGTGGTAATGTAAGCGGCTATAACGCTGAAGAATGACTATATGGTGCAGATGCCATGTAACGGTGGATGGAATCTGAATCACTAGTAATATTGCATTCATTCACAGCTTGTACTTTGGTTCAAAATGCTAGGTCTTAGGAATTTTTAGGTAATTGTATTCAAAAGGCACTCTACACAAAAATAAAATGAGCCCAAACCTTCCTTTGATAAGCCAATCATGATATATATTGCATTCTGTGTGTTGGCTCGCGGAGCACGGGGTTGGAGTGCTCACACTCGCTTTTGCGACAAAATTCAGAAACAGGAACACAAGACTATTATGCCTACGAGGATATTCCTGCTACGGAGGAGAAGGATAACGAAAGAGACCAAGGCGTAGGCCCCGTTGGTTAGACATAGACAAGTGGACTTCCGGGTTTGTGTGCACGTATGTTACTGGTTAGCTGGCGACATATAATGCACACAATACCCTTCCAGTCGCTTGCCTGTGGATTTTTGGTTTACTTTTGCTAATGTTTCCGCTGCTTGTTTGTAATGAAGACATTTGGCCTAATCGGCCCTTTTGTAAACTGTCACCCGATGTGGTGTAATTTAAACTCTGTAATTATCTGTGCGATGTATGACATGATTCAGCAATGTACCTGTGTGCACTAACTACTGATCGAGGGATTAGTGCAGTAAAACACAGTAGATTCGAATTGAAAAATCCGGGTCTGACATATACACTACAGATGCCCTAAGTAGTTTACGTAGGTCCGGCTTACGTACCACGTGACGTAATCGGCAAAGAGATGACGTTGATCACACACATTTGCAATCAAGTAGCTATCACCAATCCTAACAATGTTTGCACCTCATGTTTTCCCCCACTCTTTAGCGTCAACCCAAATAGTAATTAAGAACGCTGTAGCTAGCAACAAAACGAGTAAGCAAGGACATCTGGCAATGAGATCCCGGCGACCTCTCGACCCACAGATCAAAGCAAAAATAATCATTAGGACAACCTTCAAAGAATATAAGCTTGTAGACGTTCAAAATTACAAAGTTGTTTACCTTGAGGCGTCGGCCTTCATCTGACGTGACAGCTCCTCCAATGCCCAGCGAGCCTAGTCACTAATAAGCAAACCCAGTCACCAGCACACAACAGCAAATCCACCAAAGTCCAAAAGCAAATACCGAACGTATGAAGTTGAAGCCCATCTAATGAACGAAATCAATGGTAATCCAATTCGCTTTGAGGCTTTCGGTAGCATGGTACAACAGCAAGCCACCACCAAATTTCGATCCCTAAGCTCCTGCAGCTGTGGTTGGCGTCTTGGCGACGGATGGACGACAACGGTGGCGTCTTGGCAAGTGGCAGCGAGCAGACGGCAGCGGGTGTTGCTTGGAGTGGTGGGGCACTCGGCGCGGAGCGGTGAAGCCTGAGTGGGCCGGACGGCCAGTGGGGCGCTTGGCGCGGAGCTTCCTGAGTAGGCGGGGGAGGGCGGCCAGTAGCCTGCAGCGGCGCAGCCAATGAGGTGCCATCGCCTACCACCAGATTTGCCGATCTGGGGAGCCGATCAGCCGAGCAGGTAGGAGAGGAGGCCAGAAACGGTCACCTGGAGGCCGGAGCTCACGTAGGAGAGGAGAGGAAGCCAGGAAGAGACTAAGGGATAGGGAGGCCGGGGGGAATAGGGGGATTTGGAGAGTGGGAGCCGCCAGGGAGGGGATTGGGGAAATGGCCGGGGAAGGCTGGTCGAGAGCCGAGAGCGGTGGGAAGGGATTGGGGGACTGGGGAAGGCTCGCCCGCCGGCCGGCCAGGAGGGGAATCAGGATTTAGCGGATTTGGGGAAAGCCGACTGGTCGGGAGGGGCTTTAAGGATGGGGGGATTGGACCGGTTGGGATTTTATCATCTATGCAATTGTAGTATTATATCCAATTCTTTTTAATGAAATCAATGGTAATGGTACAGTTTGAATAAAGTCCTTTTCAGCTGCATTTTAGGTACCTGCTGAGGGGGACTTGTGGCTATCGTTTCAATGAAGTTTCTTCGAAGTTATTGGTATGCATGTCTTGTCTTAATCTAAGAGACTCTTTTTCTAGGTTTGATGTAAATAAGTTTGTTCGACTTGCTGAGATTTATTATGAGGACTTCAACATAGCTGACTATTTGTTATTAAGAAATCAGCTTCAAACATTTGTTCTCAATGTCAGGAGAAGTGTACAATTCCATGGATGCGGTGATATTGCCTCGTACTAGTACTACTAATACTACTCAATTCTAGCTAATGGTATGTTTCATCCTTTTTTACAATTTTTATAATTATTCACAATCGTAATTCCTGATTTCATCATTAAGTTTGCTAATTTCGGTGTACAGATAGCTACTTAAATATATTTATAGGATTTGGGAGGCACATTACTTATTACTAAGGTACAATTTTCGATCTATTTTGTATTTTTACTATGTCTTTGTTCTAATTATGTATGATTTTACATTGCAAAAGATAGTTTAATTTATGTTTAATTTATTTATCATTGGTTAGTCATGTCTCACTAGCCTCTCTAAAATCTTGTTTTGGGTCCACCACTGAATGTAGGTGTGCTGGGAATACATGAAACACGTAGAAATTTTGGTATACAGTAATTGATATCAATTGTTGTGCGTCGTATGAGCCTCTACTACTACTACAGAAAAGGTTATCACAGACGGTTCAAAAACGTCATCACAGACAGTTTTGTGAACCGTCTGAATTTATGGGTCAATGATAATACAAGGTCATCATAGACGGTTTTTAACTAAAAACCGTCTATGATATATAGTTATCACAGACGGTTCTAAATTTAGAACCGTCTGTGATATGTAAATATCACAGACGGTTCTTAACTAAAAACCATCTATGATATTTATAAATCACAGACGGTTTTTAACTAAAAACCGTCTGTGATTATAACTATCACAGACGGTTTTTAGTTAAAAACCGTCTGTGATATTCCCTTCTACTCCTAAACCTATTTCTGTTTATTGGCTAGCTTCAGGAAATGCTAGCCATGCCCTCTGAAACAAGCAGATCAACATGTACATGTATACATCCAATTCACATCTCAATTCATTTCACAAACATAAAACATCCATCTTTATTAAGATTAGAGCCTACCATTACAATATCCCAAACAAGAGCAGGTTACACAACAAGAACAGAGAAAAAGAGCAAATATCCTCTATGCCTTCTCGCCCTTGATGCAACGCATGAGCTGGATGTCTTTGACGCCCACCATCGTCGACGTTGATTGAGCGTCTGCACTGTTGGCACGAGTTAGTTGCTTCTGCGGTGTCTTGCCTCCCGTAGACTTGTGCGTCGTCTGCAAAGAGGAGGAGAACAGCAAGCAGGAGGATAGCAAGGAGGAGAAGAACATACAACAAGGAGGACAGTAAGGAGGAGGAGAACATACAGGAAGGAGGAGGACGGCAAGGAGGAGGAGAACAGCAAGGAGGCTGGGTTTTGGTTATATTTATAGGGGAGGGCGAGGCGGGAGTTCAAAATTTTTTGGCGCGGGGACAGAGAGGCGGAGCTACGATCCGTAGGGTGAGAATTGGTGGATTTCTATTGGTTAGAACTGGGTTGAGCAGAATCGACTGGCTCAGCTGTCAGATTATCATAGATGGTTCTACATATAGAACCGTCTGTGATGAATGAATATCACAGACGGTTCTACATATAGAACCGTCTGTGAATTAGAGCACACAATTTTACATATCGATGCAATATAAATAACTAGTCTGAAAAGATAAAATAGCAAAGTTCTATATGACTTATATATACTCATTTGAAAGGTTTCGACGAGATCTACAACTTTTCAGTCGAAGCAAAATCCAAATTCCAAAAGGAAGACCAAGAAAAAGGGCAAAAACTAAAACTAAAAACTTGCGACGCAGATTTAGGTCCAAAAATGGCCAATTTTCAGGGTCTTGAAGGTCCACTAGCACAAGCCGGTCATTTTTTTTGGATCGGGCTCGTCGTTAGCTTTCCAACGAGTACAAGAACGTCGAAAACGGACACCGTATGCAAAAGTTATGCCCGTTTTACTGAAGGTGTGTCAAAATTGAATCATACTCGGACTCAAGCGGGAAAATATGAAATTTTGAGGGATTGCAAGGCGGGAAACATATCACATACGGTTTTTATTATAAAACCGTCTGTGATACTGAAATATCACAGACGGTTTTATAATAAAAACCGTCTGTGATAATCTGGAATATCACAGACGGTTTTATAATAAAAACCGTCTGTGATATTTTAGTGTCACAGACGGTTCAGCGGTAAGAACCGTCTGTGATACTCCTTTTTCCCGCCACAAACACCACAGACGGCCTTCAAATTAAAACCGTCTGTGGTAGTGTATCTGTGATTTGGCGTCTAATATTAGGCTTTCTGTATATAGTGTCTGTTTCAGAATACAAGTTATTCTAGCAGAAACAATTGACATCTAATTGTTTGGATTTGCTTTGTGAATGAGGTGGCTCTGGTATAATAACTAGTTTGATCAGAACAGGCATTTGGCAAACCTGAGCATGACTACAGAGAAGCAAGCAGAGGCCATGTTTCGTGCTTCTAGATCGATCAGACTAGGCAATGGAAAATGAGCACTTTTTTTTGGCAATCCAGATGGCTACACAGCAAGTCCGTAGGGCAAGTGGCTCCTAACTTAATCAAACCTGTCAAGAAAAGAGCCAGATGAACAGTAGAACAACTGAAGAAGCCATGCAAAACAATGGCTGGGCAAACGGCATTCAGGGAGGAGTAATGGTTCAGGCGATCCTGGAATACCTGCAACTACGGTGCAACTATGGTACTCTGTACAGGACATCAATTTGGAACCAAATGAAGAGAATGTGATCTTGTGGAAGCGGACCGCTAATCCTAATTTGGTTGTATGCTGGTAGCCAATCACAATATCAGACATTTAAAAAGGGAGAATTGAGAATATGCCACACCAAAAAGTAGGGCATTTAGGATATACCATCCTTTACATTGTAATTCTGGCTATTTAAATCCATTTTCATCTCTTTTCCTGTTTTCTGGCCTGGGCCATATGGTGCGCTAGGCCAAAAGAGCCTTTTTAGGTGGGGAAACAGAAAAAGTGAGCAAAATGAATTTAAATGGCCAAAATGGGATATATGGAAGTAAGAAATCTTTAGGGAGGCATATTATGAATTACAACGCGTAGGATGACATATCCTAATAAAAAGCCATCATTTGGAGTGACATATTATCAGTTCTTCTATTTAAAAACTGTAACACAACAGAGTGCTGACGACCGGATCTCGGCTCGATCTCTCTCCAAAACCGCATCGCACACGATCGAAGACAACGGCTGATTCGGAGTTACCTACGGATGGAGATGTAGAATGTGAACTCAAGGGCGCTTACGGGTCGGCTGCATCGATCGATCTTTGTAGTCATGCGTAGATTACGACTTTTCAAACCGTGTAATTTAATTCAATTCTCCAGGTTTGTAGTAGTACACAGCTAGTCTTCAGTCCACAGCTTCGGGTTAACTAACTGTGATGACGTACATTTGATTGCGATACATGAATGCACTTCATAAGTTTCGAGATACAAATTAATTTGGCCGTCAAATGGGTCTTACAGCCGGTCGTACATAGCTCGATCAGAATTTTATACTGCTTGCTCCAGCTCTATGCGTGGAAGAATAGACTTCAGTTGAGTCTTGAAAGTTGAAGCTTGGAACTTAACTTTGGTCCGTCAATACACGGCATTTTTACGTGATCCATGCATGCAAGCACATAGTAAGTTACACGCCAGTTTAATCCGTCAAAAACGTTTTCTGCATCCGCGAGCAACAATGCCGAGGAAACTTCAGCTCGATGGCATCGCCTCGTCTGAACGATGAGAGCGAGCTGCATGCACCACGTATGTCATGTATTCCGAGTTCTCAGGATCTTGTCGAAATTTGGCAGTCATTTGAATAGGCTGTCTGTCCATACGTGCTACATCTCAAGGTTTCAGTACAGAATAATCTTCAGTCCATGCTTAACTTGAGACGTGGACAATTACACTTACATACATACATGTACTGCAATGGAAATTGTTGTGTGAATGCACCACGTTCTTCTTGCGATCAAGGGAAGTCTTTGCGTATCTTGTAAGAGGTGGCAGGCTTCTGCCAATGGCCGGATGACTGAGTCTTTGTATGCTGCCGAGCGTTGCCGTGTAATTTGTTTTAATACACTTACGTATGTATATACAGACAGACGTACATTGTATGTATATACACACATATGTATATATATGATACATGTATATATATATGTATATACATATATATATACATATATACATATATACATTTACATACGTAAATGTATATATGTATATATATATGTATACATATATATATACATACATATATATATATATATACATACATATATATATATATATATATATATATATATATATATATATATATATATATATATATATATATATATATATATACACACATATATATATACATTTACATACGTATGTATGTACAAACACATACATATATATAAATATACATACACGTGTGTGTATATATATACATGTACATATATGTACAGATCATTTGCAAACAAAAGTCTACATTCAATTAAGCTGCCAATACTATATATATTACGCCCGGGGATTCCCGGCTCCTCCCCGCGCCGTGTCATCATTTTTGCGAAAAGCCCCTTGAGTTTTTGGAAATCGCGTAAAGATCCTCGGTTCTCGCGAAAAGGTCCCTGTCAGGTTTTTTCCTGAAAACACCCTACTGGGTTTTTTTTCCTGAAAACACCCCTCCACTTCACCGAAATTTTGTATCCTTTGCAGGATAGCACACTGTAGTTTTTAAAATTACGTACGGGTCCTTTTTGGTTATATATAGGCCCTTATAGGTCCTCAGTTTTTTACGAAAAAGACCTTTGATTTTCTTGAAATTACGCATATGTCTTCGATTTTTTTTTGAAAAAACTTTTCTGCGAATTGTTCTCTCTTTCACTTCAGTCTATACGGTAGCTAACGCGGCGTGACGCCGCGCTCATGCTGCTAGTTCATTCAATACCAGACCACTTTCGGATTGCAATATCTCCTCCGGACTGCAAGCCTGTACCTGTGGTCGATCCATGACTTGGCTCGCCATGCACGCCATGCACGCATTTAAGTTCCAACATACGATTGGCCGTCGAACGGGTTACGCTACGCAGACCCGCTGCATATTTTAAGGCCCCGTTTGGCACAGCTCCACCATCAACTCTTGGAACTGTTTGGAGCTGTTTTGTGCCAAACGGGGTACAACAAAATAGCTCCACCCAAGGAGTCCCTTAAAACCTGCTGAGACAAAAGTAGCTCCTTGGGTGGAGCTGAAAAAAGTAGCTTCACCCAGCTCCACTTGTGAAGTCAAAAAAAACAGCTCCACTTGTGAAGTGGAGCCGTGCCAAACGGACCTAACTAGTCATGCATGCATGTAGTGCGCATTAGAATTTGTACACCCCGCTTTTGCTCCACGTTTAAATAATAATCTTCAGTCTACGTACGATAGAAACCTGGAATCCCTTTAGTTTAGGTTCTTCAGAACTAGACGGCATCCAACAATGTGATGCATGCAAGCTCGAAGTATGTAGCACCGACCGACCGGTTTCATCCGTCAAGAACGTTAATTTTCTTCATCCACGACGACGCCGTGCTAGCTTCAGTTTTGCTTGCACCGCACCAGGTCAGCTTGCTCGATCTGATAAACAAGCTAGTACGTAACTCATCCGGCCGTCGCCAGAGTGAACCCTAGCTCTCTCGGTGTAAGTTGCATACAGCGTATCGATCAATTTCCCTCAGGGTACATATATAGATTTCGATATATCTACCACCCCTACGATGCTGGAAGTTGACTGAGAGTTTATTAATTGCCTTAATTAATTTGCAGATTAATCAGTGGCATGATTAAGTAGTCTCAAATTTCCTCAGGAAGTATGCATGTATGTCATCAGATTCCTGAAAACGCCAAACAAATTTGAACAAGTCCATCGACTACGATCACGATCCCACATAAAACCCAAATAGTAGTATCTGACGTGCATGTCCAGCCAGGATTGAATCTTCCATGAGTAACGTACAAGGGGCAGAAATGCAAGTGACATGTATATATATATGAAGAAACAGTCCACGCTCTGTAACGCTGGCTGTACGTGTGTCAGGCATACACACGTAGCACAAGGATAAGCGTGATCAGACATACATGTACCGCCGGGCGGAAAAACAGAGTCCAAGAAGAGCAAACTCGTCGTGCAATTAAGAAGGAATCGGCTCGATCTCTCTCTATACCTCGCCGGATACGAAGACTTATAGCGCGGCGGCTGCCTCAGACGGAGATCGATGTAGAGCGTGAACTCCGGGGAGCATGCCGGTCGGCTGAATCGAACTTGATCGTTTGTAGCCATGCGTACGTAGATTCAGACCTTTCACGCCGTTTAGTCTAATTTATTTCTCCAGGTCTGTACGTAGTACAGTCTTCAGTCCACACGCTTCGAATTAATCAGATTGACCTGAATGCCTGCCGGGCTGATGATCGCCCATGATGGAACGGAAGTCAAAAGGTCAATTTCAATCCTAATATGTATATATGCGAGTCACACTGCCGGCCCAAGTCTTGCCCTGTAACGTACATACCGGTCAGAGTACTATGATTTTTGGCTGATTACAAGAGATTGAGAGAATAAAAAACACTCACGTTAAAAAATTACTCTATTTAAAAACTAGCTTTTAAAAGCTAAAAATAAAAAACTGTTTGAAATGTTGAATATATAAGCACATGTAGGTTTAATTTATTCCATAAATAAATCATGACACCATGCACGCAAAATAACAGAACCATCACGGGCATAAAAGATCTAGACATGTAAACCAGAAACGTACATGAACAGATCTAATACGGAGAACATGATCATTACGTGCATCGATGGTTCTCGTTACGATCGGTTTGCCGATGTAGACGCCGCGAGCACGGTGAGGATGACACGAAGTCGATGACGATTCGCCAAGCCGAACGACG
Organism: Dendrocalamus sinicus; assembly: GCA_036346575.1. Lineage (NCBI taxonomy): Eukaryota > Viridiplantae > Streptophyta > Magnoliopsida > Poales > Poaceae > Dendrocalamus > Dendrocalamus sinicus. Next base: position 23,901,892 of record CM070665.1, read on the forward strand.
AGGAAGACGAGCGAGCTACAGCGGCGATCGCGCGAGCGCTTCCAAAACCTTATTCGCCCTCTCGGTGCAGACTTGGCGGCGGTTCGGAGACCTGCTCTCCGAACGGCGATGCGCCGGCGGGACGGGGCGGAGTAGACTACGTGGGGCGGCGCAGCACAATGGATGGAGGAGGCAAAACCTAGATTGATTTTCGCGTGATATCGTATGGAGGCGGCGACTCGTATTTATAGAAAACCGGGACGCGTGATCAAGACGCTGCACGTTCTCCATAACTCGTAATCGAACCGGATTAGTCGCGTAATCGATCCGGATTCACCGCCACACAAAACAGCAAAAGATAAAGCGCAAAGGAAGCCGCGTCGCGCAAGCACTGGAGCGGATTTTGGCGGACCATTCACGCAGTGCCGTGCGCCGCGCCGCCCGCCCCGGCCGGCGGCCCGGCCCGGCCCGGCGAGGCGGCGAGCGCGCGTGTTATCCTCTAGTTCTCTCCACACATGCCTCAAGTGACTAGGAGTGCACCATCCCTTTAAGGTGGTCTTCCTCTCCTAGAACTAGCAATATGGTACTAAAGGTCACATGCATGCCTCCTTTGCATGAGTGGGCCTTTGAGATTTAATAGGAATTATTCTTATTATATGGGCTTGGCCCACATAATCCAACAATCCCCCACCAGATCTCAAAGTCTCACAGAGATTTGCCTGAATTCCAATGTACTGTTTATATATCAGTATTTCGATGGAGACCGATTAAGGTTGAACATCCACCTAGAACTCCAAGCTACACTTACTCACAACTTGAACAATGGACTATGCCTTGAATTGCAAGTTTGGTGCAAGCAAGCTTCACTTAAAGACTTAATCGATACTAGGCCGCGATGAGGCTACCCCTCGGTTGGAGCGTATAAGTCATACTCCTTGGTCTCTTCATGAGCTTAGTAGGAGATTACCCAAGATCTCCATAGACTGCGACTAACAGTCGGGCTCATATAGGTGTGTTCTTTCAAGAACGCTCTGCAGGATAGCGTCTTCGCTTCTAAAAGCCAATGGAACACATTAAGACCTTAGTCAACCTGCCTTGCGCTTTAGAGTATTGCATCTTCACATAGAGAGGGTTGAAATTACTCTCCTTCGCTTAACTAATGGCTTGTTTTTCCTGATCCTAATTCACGGGATCTCCGATCACATAGGTTGGGTTACTACCATAGATAACTCACATGGGTCTCATACCCATCTCCTTCGATGCACTATCTATCACATTCCGTGATAGCCCCTTTGTAAAGGGATCTCGCGAGTTTTTATCTGCTTGGATGTAATCCAAGGTTATAACTCGAGTTTCTCAATTTCTGACAGACTTCAATCGTCTCTTAACATGTCGGACGATTTCATATTATCCTTAGAACTGTTCACTTTAGCGATAACGGTTTGATTATTACAGATTCATAAGGATAGCGGCATCGCTTTTCCACCGTAGGTAGATCCATCAATAGATCTCGTAGCCATTCGCCTCAACAATAGCGTGTCTAGTGCCGCAAGCTCTGCTTCCATGGTTGACCTCGTCAAAATGGTCTGTTTGCAAGACCTCCATGAAACAGCACCACCACCAATAGTGAAAACATATCCACTAGTGGCTTTGATCTCATCAGCATCAGAGATCTAGTTGGAATCACTATAACCCTCCAGCACCGACGGGTACCCAGTATAATGAAGTCCAAAGTTCGAGGTACCCTTCAGATAGCGCAACACTCGCTCAAGCGCCTTCCAGTGATCATCTCCTAGGTTAGATGTAAACCGACTCAATTTGCTCACAGCAAAGGAGATGTCTGGCCTTGTTGCACTAGCTAGGTACATTAGTGAGCCAATTATCTGGGAGTATTCCAGCTGATTCCTAGCAATTTTCTTATTCTTACGAAGTAACACGCTAGAATCATAAGGTGTTGGAGAAGGCTTGCTGTCCGAAAAGCCAAAACGGCTCAAGACCTTTTCCACATAATGAGATTGCAAAAGTGTAATCCCATCCTCACCTCTAACCAATTTAATGTTTAGAATAACATCACCACTCCCGGATCTTTCATATCAAAGTTTTGAGACAAGTATGATTTGACCTCATTTATCACACTAATGTTTGTCCCAAAATCAAGATGTCATCCACATACAAACATAGAATAACTCCTCACCCCCACCATAACGATAGTATACACATTTATCTGCCTCATTGACAAAAAGCTGCGGATGTCGTTGTTCTATCGAACTTCTCATGCCATCGCTAGGGGCTTGTTTCAGACCATACAAAGATTTTAACAGCTTTAACACCTTGCCTTTTGACCTTCTACTACAAATCCATCAGTTGTTCCATGTAAATTTCCTCATCCAGCTCTCCGTTAAGAAAAGCTGTCTTAACGTCCATTTGATGAACGAGAAGACCATGTGAGGCAGCCAAAGCAAGTAGTACTCGAATTGTGGTCGAGTCTAGCAACAGTGAGTAAGTGTCAAAGAAATCTTCGCCTTCTTTCTCGAGTATAGCCCTTGGCAACAAGCCGAGCCTTATATTTTTCAATAGTACCATCTGGCCTAAGCTTCTTTTGAACACCCACTTGCACCCTACAGGTTTGCACCCATAAGGTTTATCTGTCGGCTCCCGTGTTCCATTAGCGATAATGGAATCCATTTCACTACTGACAGCCTCCTTCCAAAGAGTCTGCATCGGGGATGCATACGCTCGAAATAGACTTGGGAGTGTCGTCCACAAGGTACACAAGTGAAATCATCACCAAAGGATTTGAATATCCTTTGTCTCTTGCTCCTTCTAGGAGCTCCACATCATCCTCCTCATTGACAAGTTCATGTGTATGTTCAAAAGGTTCGGTGATGTGATTGAACTGGGAATTATTTCGAAGGTTGACTAGTAGTGTTATGTGTATCCTTCATAGGAAAAATATTCTCAAAGAATGTTGCATCTCGAGACTCCATAATTGTACCAACATGCATGTCGGTACCTCGGTTTTAACTATCAAAATCTATAGGCAATGCTATGATTAGCATATCCCGAAAAACGCATCCACGCTTTAGGTCCAAGCTTGCTTTCTTAGTTATTGGCACATTAACTTTCGCCAAGCACCCCATGTACGCAAGTAAGAAAGTGATGGTTTTCTCCCAATCCATACCTCGTATGGTGTTTTGTCCTTATTTCGTTAGGAACTCTATTTAATACGTGATTAGACGTTAGCAAAGCCTCCCCACCATGCCTTAGGTAATCCCGCAGATCTAACATGGCATTCACCAAGTCGATCAACGTGCGGTTTTCCTTTCGCAATCCCATTTGACTCGGGGAATAAGGAGGCGTCCTCTCATGTATAATGCCATGTTCTCACAAAATAAGTCAAATTCGTTGAGAAATACTCTCCACCACGATCGACCTAAGTCTTTTTATCTTTCTATTTAACTGGTTTTCAACTTCGCCTTATAGATTTTAAAATAGTCTAAAGCCTCATCTTTCGTTTTCAATAAATACACATAATGAACCTAGTTGCATCATCAATCAATGTCATGAAATATCGTTTTCCACCCTTCGTCAACACGCCATTCATCTCGGAAAGATCTGAATGCGGGAGTTCTAGTGGTGCCAAGTTTCTCTCCTCGGCACCTTGTGAGGCTTACGAGGTTGCTTTGATTGCACACAACTATGGCATTTAGAACCTTTGGTGATGGAAACGTTTGGAATTAAATTCATCTTTGAAAGCCGAGACATCAAACCAAAATTAATATGACATAGACGTGAGTGCCAAACATTAGCCTCATCATCCACACCGCCACAAATATGGTTTACGCCTTATTGCAGAAATCGATAGGGAAAACGGAACAAGCCTCCGCACTCATAGCCTTTACCAATAAAATGTCCATGTTTAGACACGACTACTTTATTAGACTCAAATACCAACTTAAGCCCGTCTCTACATAAACGGGAGCCACTAACGAGATTCTTGTCTATAGAAGGGACATGCTGCACGTTCTTCACCGCACGATCTTTCCAAGTAAACTTCAGATCTACCGTACAACACCATGAACAGAGCATGTGACCCATTCCCCATTAGGACGGAGAAATCTCGGGCGACTGATAAGAAGAAAACAACGAAATATCAGCACACACATGTACATTAGCTCTGTATCAATCCACCAATTGGTAGATTGACTAACTGAAAGAACGAGAGGTAAATTACCATACCCACCCCATCTCCGCCTTGCCAATGGTCACGTTGATGACTTAGAAGTCCGTCCCCGCAGTGCCTTCTTTCCTTTGCGTTGTGGGCACTTCTTGGCCATGTGACCAGCTCACCGCACACAAAGCAAGTTCTATCATCCCGATTGTTGTTGTTCTTCTTCTTCTTGAAGTTGGTTGTCTGTTGGGCTTTAACAAATTTCCCTTTGTTCTTGCTTGAGGGTTTCGTACCACATTGGCACTAGATCGCCTCCATCACCCTTAGACACAGCGTCCTTTTCCGAGCTTTCTCCTCAATTTCAAGAGACCCAATCAGATTCTCAACAGAGTATTCTTGTCTCTTGTGTTTGAGTCTTGTTCGAAATTCCTCCATGAAGAAGGTAATTTCGCAATAATACATCCACCACAAACTTGTCGGGTAAGGCACACTTCAGAGTTCGAGTTCCTTGGCAATGGCCTGTATCTCATGAGCCCGATCTACTACGAACGGTTATCAACCATCTTGTAATCATGAAATTGCTCCATGACATACATGTCATTGCTGGCATCAGTAGCACCGTATTTGGAATTCAGTGCATCCCATAACTCCTTCGCGTCTGTCATGTGCATATACACCTCGCATGCAGACGGTCAAGAAGAACACTAAGAATGCATCCAACAAAGAGAGTAGTGGCGCCTCGAATTCTTTCTCGCTTTTCAGCACCAAGAACACCTTCAGCTTGCCATTACTAACCCGAATACATTCATAGCGGTAAGCCACGAGTGACCCCGATCGCCATCTCTTAAAGTGCACACCGAGAATTTATCCGCCTCGGTGCATCGGCAAATCCAGCCATAGTAAAACCACAATGCCTACAATAAGGTTTTTGGATTGTTGAATATATAAGCACATGTAGGTTTAATTTATTCCATAAATAAATCATGACACCATGCACGCAAAATAACAGAACCATCACGAGCATAAAAGATCTAGACATGTAAACCAGAAACGTATATGAACAGATCTAATACGGAGAACATGACCGCATGCATCGATGGTTCGTTCGATCGGTTTGCCGATGTAGACGCCGCAGCACGGTGAGGATGACACGAAGTCGATGACGATTCGCGGCCGAACGACGAGGAAGACGAGCGAGCTACAGCGGCGATCGCAGAGCGCTTCCCAAAACCTTATTCGCCTCTCCGGTGCAGACTTGGCGGCGACGGTTCCGAGACCGCTCTCCCGAACGACGGTGCACGCCGGCGGGCGGGGCGGAGTAGACTACGTGGGGCGGCGCAGCACAATGGATGGAGGAGGCAAAACCTAGATTGATTTTCGCGTGATATCAGTATGGAGGCGGCGACTCGTATTTATAGAAAACCAGGGCGCGTGATCAAGACGCCGCACGTTCTCCATAACTCGTAATCGAACCGGATTAGTCGCAGAACCGATCCGGATTCACCGCCACACAAAACAGCAAAAGATAAAACGCAAAGGAAGCCGCGTCTGCAAGCAAGCACTGGAGCGGATTTTGGCGGACCATTCACGCAGTGCCGTGCGCGCGCGCCGCCGCCCGCCCGGCGAGGCGAGCGAGCGAGCGCGCTGTTATCCTCTAGTTCTCTCCCACACATGCCTCAAGTGACTAGGAGTGCACCATCCCTTTTAAGGTGGTCTTCCTCTCCTAGAACTAGCAATATGGTACTAAAGGTCACATGCATGCCTCCTTTGCATGAGTGGGCCTTTGAGATTTAATAGGAATTATTCTTATTATATGGGCTTGGCCCACATAATCCAACATGAAACAGGCCCGTATAGGAGCTGGTTTTATGCATGGAATAATCTTCAGTCCAGTTTCAGTCCACACGCTTCGAATTAATCAGATTGACCTGAGCTGATCGATCGTCGACGATGGAAGAGAAGTTGGTGAGTGGCATGTTTTTTCAATCATCCCCTCCTCTCTCCATAGCCCACGATAAAAAAACCAAATGCAACAAAAAACCAGCCTGCTCCTTTGGTCTTCCCAACAAAAAAAGGATCTTTCAGACTCAGCACCTCCACCCTAATCCTCCCGTCCATCATCCTCCGCTCCCCTCACAAAGCACCGTCGCAACTGCTCTCCTCCCCACTAATCTGTTGCCGCTACCGATTTCCTCCACACTAATCGGCCATTCCCCATCTACACCTTCCAATTCCTCTTCTATATCAAGAGAATGAGTTTTTTCCTATTTTCTTGCCTAAATTAACCCTCCAAGTGTATGAAGTTTATCCTTGCATGCATGCCTTTTGGAGTTCCCATCATCTATCTAGCACTAGTACAAAAGACTAATACTAGACGTCTCATCACAGACAGTTTATCAAAACTGTCAACATTAAATATAATCACAGACAGTTTACGTTTTGTTGGATCGATGTCGGCGACAGAGGGGGGGGGGGTGAATGTCGACTTTTAAAACTTGCCCTCAAAAGAACCCCGGATGAAACTCCTCTTCAATAGCTACGAGAGCTATGAAGCTGAGTTCAAAAGGTCCCTGAAACCCTACACTAACAGAGAGGAAAGCTTAGGCAAGAAACAACTGAAACGAACAAGGCAAACAAACTCAGCACAGCCATCAAAGGAGGGGCCGGTCAGACCGCATGCGCAAGGCCGGTCTGACCGGTGGCTTATGGCCGGTCTGACCGCTTTGTGCTTGCCGGTCTGACCGCCGGCCCTCCTCCGGTCTGACCGCAGATCATTTGGCGGTCTGATCGGGCCACGAATTTCAGCTGAAGCAGAGATTCCAGAGAGGGGTGCAGACTGAAAAAACTACAATACAGCAAGACCTGAAACTTCAGATTCTGGGCAGAAGCAGGATTGCTGTTGGTTCCCACTGGCCAAAGAGAACTGGAACCTATTCTAAACAACATCAAGCACTTTAGGTACAAAGGATTTCATCATTTGAGCAAGAAATTGAGGTTTTGCCCAAAAATCTGAAAATCTACAGAGGCAACACCAAAACCAAATTTCTCTCCAATCTTTGATCTTTTGACCATGAAACTTTGAGGATAGCTACTTAATAGCCTCAGGACTTAACATGCCAAGTTTCATGCCATCTCATGAAGGGAAACACGATTCACAACAAAACCCTAGAAATGAAAGGAAGAACAGAGGATGCTGAAAATGGGAAACTTTGATTCATTCGATTTGCTCTCACGAAAAGTTAATCAAATGATCTTGGGATCTAATTCCATCACAGAGTAACCCATTTTGGCACCCCTCAGCAAGAATCGACACAAGAACTGAAAATCAAGAAATCAAGCAGAAGGCATCGAAGGAAAAAACCAACAGAGAGCCAGAAACTCAATCAAACTCAAATAAAGCCATCTCAGATTGATAATGAGAAAGAGAGATGAATGAGTACATAGAGTATCAACTCAGTCCATCCCTACAACCCCATACATGCTTGAATGATCAAGAGCTCACTACATCCTCCCTCAAGAACACATACAGGGAAACAGTGAAAACCAACGAAGCTCTGCCCTCTCCTACCAACTCTCACCAACTAAAGACACAAAACAAAAGTGTTGGACCGAAATGGCGACAGAGGGGGGTGAATGTCGACCACTAAAAATTCGTCCCCCTCAAGTACCCACGATGAAACCTTCTTCAATAGCTATGAAGAAAAGCTATGAAGAAAAGTTCTCAAGAAGAGTTCACTTAAAGATACTCTTCTTCAATAACCACAGGGCTATGAAGAAGGATCAAAAGCCTACTGGACACTGGAACACAAAGAAACAACCATCCAAAACCAAATCAGAAAAACCAGCTCGGGCGGTTTGACCACTGGGTAAAAGCCGGTCTGACCGCTGGGTAATAGCCGGTCTGACCGGTCTTGTGCCTCCGGGTCTGACCGCTCCCCTGTCCCCAGGCCACCCGAGAGCAAACTGAAATTTTTGAAACTTCAGTAAATAATCAGATCTTCGAAAAATTATGAAAATGGTGGAATCTTTCCATTCTTTTTGGCACAAAGCAACTCCAAAACATACTGAATAGCAAGAAGGCTCTAGGGAACAAAGAGATCAAACCTAAAAACAAGAATTTCAGATTATGGCTAAAAATCTAAAACTTGCAAGAGCTGAGCCAAAAAATAAATTACTCCCCAACCATTGATCCTTTGGCTATGAAACTTTGCAGATATCTAATAGATAGTCTCAGGACTCTAGATACCAAGTTTCAAGCCATCTCATGAAGGGAAACTCGAGAAGCACCAAAACCCTAGAAGATAAGAACATGAACAGAGAAACTCAAAATGCCAAATCTGAGATTAAACGAAGTTTGCTCATGGGAAAATCGATCAAATGACCTTGAGGCACTATCCCATCATAGAGCAACCCATTTTGGCACTACCCAGCAACTAACAACTAGAAACTCAAAAAGTCAAGAAATCATGCAAGAGGAGCATCGAAGAAGAGAGATCACGAACTAACAATAAACCTCAGATTTCTTCATTCCAAACCACACAGGGATTACAAGGAGTCCCGATACCCCGATTACAAACAGAGGAATGATTACATGGAAGCTCACTCCATCCTCTCCCTCTCCAAAATCAAGAAACCCATAAGAACTCTACATTCTAGAGAGGAGACCAACGTACAGAGCACACACAGAGGAGACACACCCTGCTGTATACACCAACTCTTCAACCACTAAAGAGCAAATCTAAAACCAACTCTCAAAGCCTCTTTTGACTCAAGAAAACCCTAACTCTCTCTAGAATCCATAAGGAGACGTGCAGCCCCTCCTCCTATTTATAGCCCATGGCTAACGGGTCTCCCCCCGTTACGCCGGCTAAACCCGAACGGAACCACTTCCACCTGTGCAGCCTTGCGAAATTCCCGTTTCGCCCCTCCTGCACCTTCCGGGAAGCTTCCGCGTTTCTTGTCGTCCGCGACTCGCAACCACATCGAATCTCCGCCGTCTTCAACACATCCGACCGTTCTGACCTCGACACCGCCTGTGTCTAGTCCGGTCACCTCGTGTCTCACCACGACTCCGCTTCGACATCCTGCAGTCACACAGACAATCAACCACGTCAAATAGCACCGCTCGATACATGAAAGCATAAATGCATTAATGAACCAACATTAAGCATGATAAAGCCTAAACCTGTCAAAACAACATAATACACATCCTAATCCCTTTGACCAGATTGACCAAGTTCGACTGAGCCCGCAGCACTGCAACGACATGGTCCAACCTCACAAACCAAACTCGACTATCCTAAACCTTTGTCAATTACTCATCATTCACATGGAGTCACGACCACATGGTCTCTCAATCTCCCCCTTGATGAGTATATTGACAAACCCAAAAAAAGCATGAAGAAGAGTTTGTTTTGACGAGTCCAACATGGTCCACAAGAAAAGAATGAAGCTAATGACCATGTCGACAGAAGGAACACTAGAGCAACAACAGAAAGAGCAAATTTTTCTCCAAAGCTCTAGAACGCTCCCAAAAGAACTTTTTCTCCAATATTCTCCCCCTTTTGGCAATAAACACATCAAGATGCAAAGGAGAGAATAATGCATGAAATTGGATGAAATGGCTGAAGTTTGTTTATTTTAAGTATTTAGAGCCATGAAGATTATCCAATTTGACCAAATGAGTACTACACCAAGCCATAACTCATAAGTAAGCTATCAAGCTCATGACAAGATATGTATAATCAAGCTAAGCCAAAAGATCACAATCTAAAATATAATTGAAATACTTAGCATGTCAAGTTATTCATGATTATTGTCTAGCTAAAGGTATCCAAGGATGATGCAGGCCATGTCAATAAGCTAAGCGGAACCAAGAAGCTAGTATTGAGTTAATTAGAGTGTTACAAGTTCAAAAGTGAGACAATTGTTCAAGTACTTGTACATTTGGATAATTAAGCAAATTTAGCACATTTGACATGTTTTTCTTTTGAAATCTCATGATTGTTTCCAACCAGATTTTTGTTTTGTCATGTGCTAGATCTCAAGCCTTATGCGACCACTTCAAGCGATAAGCTTAAGAAGATGATCTAGGTCATCCAAAACTCCCCCTGAGTTCATGCCTAGTGCAATGGCAAGCCGTCTCATGAGAAAAATTGGTGAAATCAGTTTTTTCGCACAAAAGAGATCTTTTTGCTTTCTTAGAAGATTGTACTAACTCATGCTTCATCAAGAAACTATCATAGCTCAATCTAAAGCCCAACAAAGATTCAAGACTCAACTCAGCCTATTTGACATGGCATGAATCATAAAGGGATAACTAAAGGCAGACTAGTCTCAAATGCTAACATGACATGAGTTAATTCAAGTTGTGCAGTTTTAAGCAATTAATCATGGCAAAGACTAAACTACACATATAAAGTCATGATCAATCTAGCAAGTAAGCACATGTCATGGCAAGGTGCAACGCATCGTAAACATGTCATAACAAGATACTAATCAAGGCTCAATATAGTTATATTACAATGCGAAATGTTAAAATGCAAGAAAATCCAGCTCCCCCTCAACATGAGATGCAACTTTTAGTTCAAGTTGTGTTAGGTCAATATTAAGCTTCAGAAGCTCCCAAATGAACTCCCCTTGAACCAAAGCAAATAAAATCGAGAAGCTGGCAAGGAAAATAGAAACAAGCAGTCCTTAAAGCATAGATAAGATATAGAGGCAACTATGGCTCAGACTGACTCTCATCTACCCCATATGACTCTAGGACTATTAGCCGGTAATCTAGCACACTAAGGAGGAAACACATACCCTGTCTACCCGAGGGTGGCCCGACCCTCGCTAGAACCTAAAAGCAGTGAGTAGGCTCAACCTAGTGAAACAGGAGAAGCGCCTAACAGAGCAGAACCCTAGATCACAAGATGAGAGGAAGACGTCTAAGCAACTAGACTAGCGAAACACTCTAACCTGTGCTAGAAGGACTAAACCCAAATGCACCCAGAATGCAATGCAACAGATAAGAGTAAGAGCATAATCATTATAATAAAGCAGTAAAGCACAAAGCTCCCCCTCACAACAATCCATAAGGACAAACCACCCCAAACTTTCCCCGCAGAGCTGAAAACCTCGAGCTATCCAAAGGCTTTGTGAAGATATCAGCCAACTGGTGGTCACTCTCCACAAACTGGAGTACTATGTCACCCTTCTCTACATGGTCTCTAAGGAAGTGATATCGAATATCAATATGCTTGGTCCGAGAGTGCTGCACTGGGTTCTTAGCAATGTTAATCGCAGAAGTGTTATCACAGAAGAGTGGAACACTGTCGAGAGCTAACCCAAAGTCCCGCAGGGTCGAAACCATCCAAAGTACCTGGCTATAGCAACTGGCTGCGGCAACGTACTCGGCCTCTGCGATGGACTATGCAACACCAGACTGCTTCCTCGAAGACCAAGAAACGAGAGAAGTGCCAATGAATTGGCAGGTGTCAGAAGTGCTCTTTCTATCTATCCTACAGCCAGCAAAGTCTGCGTCCGAGAAGGCTCTCAAGGAAAGACAGGAAGATGAAGAGTACCAGATACCATAGTCAATGGTAGCTCGAAGGTACCGAAAGATGCGCTTCACCGCCTGGCGGTGAGAGACACAAGGAGAAGCCTGAAACCGAGCACATAGACACAGTGAAAAGTGTATGTCCGGTCTCGAGGCAGTGAGGTAAAGAAGGGAGCCGATCATACTTCTGTACTCTTTCTGATCAACTGGCTCGCCATCCTCATCTGGGTCAAGATAGGCCGTAGAGGCCATCGGAGTTGACACAAGCTTACCATCACTCATGTCGAAGCGTCTCAGGAGGTCACGAGTGTACTTGCCCTGATGCAGAAAAGTACCCTCCCGAGTCTGCTTGATTTGGAAGCCAAGGAAGAAGGTCAACTCTCCCATCATGCTCATCTCAAACTCGGTGCTCATGACATCCGAGAACTGTGAAACCAGAGCATGGGAAGAGCCGCCAAAGATGATGTCATCGACATAGATCTGGACGAGTAGAAGGTCATCGCTAAGCCTACGGATGAACAAGGTCTTGTCTACTTTACCCTTTTCGAAACCATGACTCAACAAGTAGGACTTAAGCCTCTCATACCAAGCACGAGAGGCTTGCTTAAGTCCATACAGAGCTTTGGAAAGCTTGTAGATATGGTTTGGGTATTTGGGGTTCTCGAAACCTGGAGGCTGTCTCACATAGACTTCTTCCTCAATGAATCCATTAAGAAAGGCACTTTTGACATCCATCTGGTAAAGCTTGAAACCCTTAGAAGCTGCAAAGGCAAGCAGAATTCTAATGGATTCAAGTCTAGCTACAGGGGCAAAGGTCTCCTCGAAGTCTAGACCCTCAACCTGAGAAAAGCCCTGAGCTACCAGCCTAGCCTTGTTCGAATGACGACCCCATCCTCACTCTGCTTGTTCTTGAACACCCACTTAGTCCTAATGATATTGTGACCTCGCGGGGGCTAGACAAGCGACCAGACCTTGTTTCTCTCAAAATTTTCTAGTTCCTCATGCATGGCATTGACCTAAGACTCGTCGAAAAGAGCATGAGAAATATCTTTGGGCTCAAAAGAAGCAATGAAGGCAGAATGGAGACAGAATTGAGATAAGCCAGATTTTGAGCGGGTGACACGCTCGAAAAGGTCTCCGATCATCTGTTCTGAAGGATGAGCTTTCTGGATATGTCGAGGAGGTCCAGGATGAGATGAAGAAGTGGCCTCTACCTCGTGAGCTGACGAGGTAGGAACAGAGCCACTAGCTCCAGAAGAGGCAGAAGGCATGGGCTGATCACCTCGAGGTGCGGTGGAAGAAGGCACCTCAAGGGGTGGATGAAGGACTGGATCGGGTAGACAACCCTCATCTCCATTGTCCTCATCATCCACAAAGATGGTCTCGGACTGCTCTAAAGAACCTGAGATGTTGGGCCTAGTCCCGGTGACCGCCTCATCAAAGGTCACCTCACGAGCCTCTACCATTTTACTAGACTCAGCCTGCACCCTATAAGCCCGCGAAGAAGGCGAGTAACCTAGAAAGATACCGTCACAAGAACGTGACTCGAACTTGTCTAGGTTCCCGGATTTCAGAATAAAACACTTGCAACCGAACACCCGAAAATGAGAGACACTGGGCTTTCGCCCGTATCTAAGCTCATAGGAAGTGCGATGCAAGTGTGCCCGAAGAAAAACTCGATTGGAAACATGGCACGCGGTGGCTATAGCCTCACCCCAAAACTTCCTCGGTGTAGAGTACTCATCGAGCATCGTCCTGGCCATCTCGACCAAGGTACGACTCTTCCTCTCCACGACGCCATTTTGCTGTGGGACGTGCGGAGAAGAGAACTCGTGCTCTATACCTGTCTCATCACAAAACCTCTCAAAGTAGGAATTTTTGAACTCCGTGCCATTGTCACTGCGGATCGCTCGTAAGGCACCTGGGAGCTCGACAGAAAGCCTACTGAAAAGACCTCGGAAATGGGTAAACGTCTCATCCTTCGAGGCTAAGAAAAACACCCAAGAAAACCTCGAATAGTCATCGACCACGACAAGAACATACCACTTCCCTCCTGCTGACTGCACTCGAGCTGGTCCAACAATGTCCATATGGAGCAAATTGTCACGGTGCATCGGTCATAGTAACTGTGACCGGAGGGTGAGAAGCGGCAACCATCTTGCCGTGCCGGCATGGAGCGCAAACAAGATCTTTGACCATTTTGAGTTTCAGCAGACCACGAATGAGATCATGGCCGCTAACTCGGGTCAAATGGTCAAATCCGATATGACCAAGTCTCCTATGCCAGAAAGTCAGATCGCGGGACTCCGAAGCAACCAAACACCGGAGAGGATCACCAGAAGACTCAGAAAAATCAGCACGAAAGATCCTCCCAAAACGAGAAATCCCGCAAACCAGACAACCTGAAGAGTCAAGAATTTCGTAATTGTTTTTGTTAAAGCTCACCTCGTAACCGTCATCGGTAAGCTGAGAGACTGAAAGCAAATTATACTGCAGCTTACTAACCAAGGCAACATCTCTCGAAATAAAAGAGTCATTTACGTGCATTGAACCTTTGGCGGTGACGCGCCCAGATGAAGCATCTCCGAAGGTGATCGTCTCATCACCTGGAGCACGGGCAAGGGAAGAAAACCAACGGGAGTCTCCGGTCATGTGTCGTGAACACCCGGAGTCAACGAGCCAAACTTTTCTCTTCCTTGCCCGGCAAACCTGAGTCAACAAGACAGTAAAGTCTCAGTACTAGGGTACATCAGAAGTGATTTTGGCACCCAATACTGAACAACACGTCGAGTAGAAGAAGTAGCCACACACGACTGACCTCTATCTACCCTACGCTCTTTGTCACTCAACAAGACAGAAGGTCTGTGAACAGACCTGAAGCTGTTGCTGGGTCCGACTGCTACGGAAGAGCGAGTCGGAACACCGGCAACATGCCGATCACGCCGCGGGTAGTTGTCTCGATGGGGGAAACGAGATCTACCCTTAGGACGGCGGAAATCACGACTGGGAGCAGCACGAGGATGAAAAGCAGAAGACTCAGAAAAACCAAGTCCTCGATGCTGCCCAAACCCCTCAACAGGAGAAAACTTAGACCTCGTGTTGGTCTTAGGTGCACTCAAGGTCTGGGGCTGACCCTGAATACGCCTAAGAGACTCAACACGGTCTCTACGCGCGATCTTGGCGCGCCGGAAGCATCTATCGACTGAATGTCCATCCTTCTGACAGAAGGTGCAGTGATACTTCACCTTCTGAGAGGTAGAAGTAGCACGGGGAGGCTTCGCCTTCTGAGAGGCCGAAGCAGTAGGTGGAAGCACCTTGCTGTCAGAAATCCCCTGGACAAAGCCCGCAGATTTGAATTTGACTTCATCAGATCTGGGCTCAACCTCGATCACACCTCCTAATATGGGTTTGAGAATAGCAGGAGGATGCCTCCTAATGTCCTCGTAGAAATCATATCCTAGACCTTTATTAAACTTGCAAATCTTGGACTGGTCTAGAATAAGATTCAGCTTCTTCTTGCCGCCTACAAACCTCTCGAGAGTGTTCATAAGGTACTGACACTCCCGAAAAAGAGAGGTGCAAGAAGAGCAGGGAGAAGAGGGAACAGCAGAGGGTGAGGGAGCAGAAGAAGAACCAACAGTAGAGGAAAGGATAGCTTGTGCACGCACAGCCGACTCTGAGGGGACAGTCCTACTACTAGCCAGTTGGTTCATGTCACTAGGCGTCTCCTCCTTACCCTGGGGCTTCTCCCCCACCTCAGCAATCACATCACAATGAGTTGATGGCTTCTCTAGTAAATCCTTAGTTAGCTTCACACATTGTTCATTCAAAGCAACGAGTTCAAGTTTTAGTTTATCACAACTAATGTATGGTGAGCTAACAGGGTCCTTAGTCTCAAATTGAGTCATTTTCTTATTAGTGTCAATCATTTCTTGAAACTGTTTTGAGACAGATTCAAGTTCAGCAGTTAGCTTAGGACAGTTTAAACATGAAGCAATCGGCTCAAGCAAGGAAGCACTCAACTCAGCAATCTTGTGATCTGTCCGTTTTAGGTTCATCTTCAGATTATTGCAGTTTTCACATGACTCGGGCAGATCTAGCAACATGGTATAAAGACCTCTAAACGCATTGTCCTTATCCTCACATGAGTTGCATGCACTAGTCTCAATAGTAGTAGATGAAATAGGCGCTACTCTACTCATCTCAAGCTCAGCAAGAAGACTAATGTTCTCCACCTTAACAATGTCAAGCTCAGAGGACAGACTATCATGCGAGGTCCTTAATTTCTCTATGTCACCCAACAGAGCACAGCATGTATCACAATCATCACTAGAGGGAGCAGATGTAAGAGCAATAATCTCTAGTGACAATCTATCTACTTCCTTCTCCAACTCAGTACACCTAGCCCTAGCTCTAGCATGAAATCCACCTAGCTTAAGAAAAGCATGATTGAGCTGGTCGTAGGTGGGGCATACCTCATCCGAGTCGGAGTACAGCTCGCTGTCGCTCAATTTGCCCTCAAGGGCCATGAAGCACATGCCAGAGAAGTCGTCGCCGCCCTTGAGGTCTTGGTCACCCGTCCCGTCGTCGTCGCTCCATCCCTCCACCTCGCTGAGGTCGAGGTCGTCGAAGGCGGTGAGGACGCGGTGGAAGAGCTTCTTGGCCTTCCCAAAGTCGCGGAACTTCTTCTTGCCTTGAGGGTGCGCTGGAGGCTTCTTGTTGCGGTTCTTGTCGGTGTAGTCGTTCTTGCCCGAACCGCCGTAGTCGTTCTTGCCTTTCTCCAGCTTGGGGCAGTTTGCCCGAATGTGGTTGGGGCCACCACACTCGAAGCAAATCACCGGTCCTCCTCTCTTTCTGTCCCTCCTCCCCTTGTAAGCATGGGAGAATCTTTGAGCAAGGAGGGCCAGCTACTCATCCGCAAGCTGCTCTAACTGATCATCAGTTATGTCACAGAGAGCAGCAAGGGAGAATCCGCAAAGAGAATCAGAAGAAGAGGAACCAGAAGCCAATGTGGGATTAGTGACCAAAACCATCGACTGTGACTTCGACCTACGAGAGACAATGTCAATCTCGTGAGTCTTGAGGCGCGAGTACAGCGCGTCAAGAGTCAAGGTCGAGAGGTCCGTCGTGTCCTTGATGGTGGTCACTTTCATCTCCCAAACACGCAGATCAAGTGCCGCGAGCATCTGACGAGCGTTGTCCGAGTCGGGGTATGTGAGACCGACCGCTCGGAGGTTGCTCAAGATCTTGTGGAAGCGTGCAAAGCACTCATCGAGGGACTCACCAGCAAGCATCTCGAATTTGTTGTATTCTCGCTTGAACTGGTCATGTCGAACCGTCTTGATCTGGGTGGTGCCCTCATGGTATGCTTCGAGGGTCACCCAGATATCGTAGGCGAACGACAGGTGAGAGATGCGATCGAATTCGCTTCTGCTCAAGCCCTGGATAATGATGTTCCTTGCCTTAGCATTTGCCTCAACATCAGCCATGTTCCCGGCATTGATGTTCTCATCGGCAGGAACAACGAACCGGACCTTCACCTTGTGCCAGATGGCATACCCCTGAGCCTGGATGTATGTTTCCATTCGGCTCTTCCAGAAGGGGTAATCCATGCCATCGAAAATGGGTGGCTTGGTGGAGTACTTGTCCGTCGCCATGGCTCTTGAGACTGGTTAAGATCTATTGATTAGAGCTAACCGGCTCTGATACCAATTGTTGGACCGAAATGGCGACAGAGGGGGGTGAATGTCGACCACTAAAAATTCGTCCCCCTCAAGTACCCACGATGAAACCTTCTTCAATAGCTATGAAGAAAAGCTATGAAGAAAAGTTCTCAAGAAGAGTTCACTTAAAGATACTCTTCTTCAATAACCACAGGGCTATGAAGAAGGATCAAAAGCCTACTGGACACTGGAACACAAAGAAACAACCATCCAAAACCAAATCAGAAAAACCAGCTCGGGCGGTTTGACCACTGGGTAAAAGCTGGTCTGACCGCTGGGTAATAGCCGGTCTGACCGGTCTTGTGCCTCCGGGTCTGACCGCTCCCCTGTCCCCAGGCCACCCGAGAGCAAACTGAAATTTTTGAAACTTCAGTAAATAATCATATCTTCGAAAAATTATGAAAATGGTGGAATCTTTCCATTCTTTTTGGCACAAAGCAACTCCAAAACATACTGAATAGCAAGAAGGCTTTAGGGAACAAAGAGATCAAACCTAAAAACAAGAATTTCAGATTATGGCTAAAAATATGAAACTTGCAAGAGCTGAGCCAAAAAATAAATTACTCCCCAACCATTGATCCTTTGGCTATGAAACTTTGCAGATATCTAATAGATAGTCTCAGGACTCTAGATACCAAGTTTCAAGCCATCTCATGAAGGGAAACTCGAGAAGCACCAAAACCCTAGAAGATAAGAACATGAACAGAGAAACTCAAAATGCCAAATCTGAGATTAAACGAAGTTTGCTCATGGGAAAATCGATCAAATGACCTTGAGGCACTATCCCATCATAGAGCAACCCATTTTGGCACTACCCAGCAACTAACAACTAGAAACTCAAAAAGTCAAGAAATCATGCAAGAGGAGCATCGAAGAAGAGAGAGCACGAACTAACAATAAACCTCAGATTTCTTCATTCCAAACCACACAGGGATTACAAGGAGTCCCGATACCCCGATTACAAACAAAGGAATGATTACATGGAAGCTCACTCCGTCCTCTCCCTCTCCAAAATCAAGAAACCCTGCAGTCCGCGACTCGCAACCACATTGAATCTCCGCCGTCTTCGATACATCCGACCGTTCTGACCTCGACACCGCCTGTGTCTAGTCCGGTCACCTCGTGTCTCACCACGACTCCACTTCGACATCCTGCAGTCACACAGACAAGCAACCACGTCAAATAGCACCGCTCGATACATGAAAGCATAAATGCATTAATGAACCAACATTAAGCATGATAAAGCCTAAACCTGTCAATACAACATAATACACATCCTAATCCCTTTGACCAGGTTTGACCAAGTCTGACCGAGCCCGTTGCACCGTGCAACGACATGGTCTGACCTCACAAACCAAACTCGACTATCCTAAACCTTTGTCAATTACTCATCATTCACATTGAGTCACGACCACGTGGTCTCTCAAAAAGGCTTAACCCTTTCCCAAAGCCATGCACACCCCTCACAAGACATACATGCACTTGATAATCCTTCTCCTATTTATAACCTTTGGCTAACGGGTCTCCAACCCGTTACGCTCGCTAAAATCCCGAACGGAACCGCTTTCACCTGTGCAGCTTTGCGCTTTTACCAAAACACCTCTCCTGCACCATCCGGGAAGCTTCCGCGTTTCTTGTCGTCCAAGCCTCGCAACCACCTCGAGTCTCCATCGTCTTCGACACCTCCGACCGTTCTGACCTTGACACCGCCTGTGTCTAGTCCGATCACCTCGTGTCTCACCGCGACTCTGCCTCGACGTCCTGCAGCCATCACAGACAAGAAACACATCACATAGCACCGCTCGATACATGTAAGCACAAATAGCATCAATGAATCACATTAAGCATGAGATAGCCCAGACCTGACAAGTCAACATAATATGCATCCTAATCCCTTTGACCAATTCAACATAATATGACCAAGTCTCCTATGCCAGAAAGTAAGGTCACGGGACTCAGAAGTAACCAAACACCGGAGAGGATCACTAGACTCAAAAAAATCAGCACGAAAGATCCTCCCATAACGAGAAATCCCGCAAACCAGACTACCCGAAGAATCAAGAATTTTGCAAGTGTTTTTCTTAAAGCTTACCTTAAAGCCATCATCGGTAAGCTGAGAAACAGAAAGCAAATTATACTGCAGCTTACTAACCAAGGCAACATCTTTCAAAATAAAAGACTCATTAACGCCCACTGTACCTTTGGTGATGATGCGCCCAGATGAAGCATCTCCGAAGGTGATCGTCTCATCACCTGGAGCACGAGCAAGGGAAGAAAACCAACGGGAGTCTCCGGTCATGTGTCGTGAACACCTGGAGTCTACGAGCCAAACCTCTCCCTTCCCTGCCCGGCGAACCTCGTCGGAGTCGGAGTACAACTCGCTGTCGCTGATCTCGCCCTCAAGGGCCATGAAACACATGCCAGAGAAGTCGTCACTGCATTTGGGGTCTTGCTTGTCCTTCCCATCGTCGTCACTCCACCCCTCCACCTCGCTGAGGTCGAGGTCGTCGAAGGCGGTGAGGACGCAGTGGAAGAGCTTCTTGGCTTTCCAAAGGTCGCAGAACTTCTTCTTGCCTTGAGCGTGAGCAAAGGGCTTCTTGTTGCGGTTCTTGTCGATGTAGTCGTTCTTGCTCAAACCGCTGTAGTCGCCCTTGCCCTTCTCCAGCTTGGGGCAGTTCGCTCGAATGTGGTTGGGGCCACCACACTCGAAGCAGATCACGGGTTCTCCTCTCTTTCCGTCCCTCCTTGTCTTGTAAGCATGAGAAAATTTTTTCGCTAGGAGGGCTAACTGGTCATCTGCAAGCTGCTCTAACTGATCATCAGTTATGTCATAGAGAGCAGCAAGAGAGAATCTACAAAGCGAATCCGAAGAAAGATCAGGAGCTGAAGTGGGATCGGTAACTAAAGCCATCGACTGCGACTTCGACTTACGAGAGACAATGTGAATCTCGTGAGTCTTGAGGCGTGAGTACAACGCGTCAAGAGTCAAAGTCGAGAGGTCGGTGGTGTCCTTGATGGTAGTGAGAGACCATGTGGAGGTCATCCCATGTGTGTGATGAGTAATTGACATCGGTTTAGGAAAGTCATATTTGATTTGGATGGTTCGGACCTTGACGATGCGTGGTGCAATCGGGCTCGGTCGGGCTTCGTCAAACCTGGTCAAAGTGGTTCGGATGCATATTATGTTAGTTTGTCAGGTTGGGCTATCTCTTGCTTAATGTGGTTTCATTAATGCATTTATGCTTATATATGTCGAGTGGTGCTATTTGATGTGTTTCTTGTCTATGATGGCTGCAAGACGTCGAGGCGGAGTCGTGGTGAGACACGAGGTGGCCGGACTAGGCGCAGGTGGCGCTGAGGTCAGAACGGTCGGATGTGTCGAAGACGGCGGAGATCCAAATCCCCCAAATGCGTAAGTCAAGAGCCGCGAGCATCTGACGAGCGTTGTCCGAGTCGGGGTATGTGAGACCGACCGCTCGGAGGTTGCTCAAGATTTTGTGAAAACGCGCAAAACACTCATCAAGGGACTCGCCAGCGAGTATTTCAAACTTGTTGTAATCTCGCTTGAACTGGTCCTATCACACCGTCTTTATTTGGGTGGTGCCCTCATGGTAAGCATCGAGGGTCTCCCAAATATCGATGGCGGATGAAAGATGAGATATGCGGTCAAACTCGCTACGACTCAGGCCCTGGATTATGATGTTCCTTGCCTTAGCGTTTGCCTCAACATCATGTATATTTCCAGCATTGATGTTCTCATCGGCAGGAACAACAAACCGGACCTTGACCTTACGCCAGATGGCGTACCCCTAAGCCTGGATGTATGTCTCCATTCGGCTCTTCCAGAAGGGATAATCAATCCCATCGAAGACCGAGGGCTTGGTGGAGTACTTGTCCATCATCATTACTCTAGAGACCGGTTAAGATCTATGAGGAAGAGCTAACCGGCTCTGATACCAATTGTTGGACCGAAATGGCGACAGAGGGGGGTGAATATCGCTTTTAAAAATCAACCCCTCGAATGAATCTCTTTCCAATAGGTATGGAAGCTATGAAATGGAGTTCAAAAGATCTCTGGAACCCTATACTTACTGAGATCAACACTCAGGAGAAAAACCAAGAGAAAGATCACAAAACACACAGAGGCCGGGATGACTTAAATGGGCTGGGCGGTCTGACCGCAGAGGGGAGCCAGTCTGTCCGGTCTTACTGGGCCGGTCTGACCGGTGAGTACAGGCTGGTCTGACCGGTGAGTACAGGCCGGTCTGACCGCCTTTAACACCTCGGTCTGACCGCAAGCCAAATAGCGGTCTGACCGCTCCCCTGATCCCAGTGCAACCCGAGAGTAAACTGAAAAACAGAAACACGGGAAATAATCCAGTTCTTCCAAAAGCTGGGAAATTGAGGGATTGCACCTAATCTTTTCAGCCCAAGGCAACACACAAACATCGTAAATAACAAGAAGAGTCTAGGGACCAAGAGAATCCATCTCAAAACCAAGAATTGAGGGGATTCCCTAAAAACTGAAAATATTCAGTGCTCTGCCCAAAAACCCAAAATCCTCTCCAAACTTTGATCCTTTGCACATGAAACTTTGAGGATAGCTACTTGATAGCCTCTGAACTCTACATGTCAAGTTTCATGCCATCTCAAAGAGGGAAACAAGAAAACTCTCCAAACCCTAGAACTGAAAAAGAAGAACAGTCAACAGAGAGAAATGTGATTCTTGCGATTCGATCAAATTGCTCTTGGAACTAGATGACCAAAGGGTCTAGAAATGCAATTCCATCATAGATCAACCCATTTTGCCACTTCCCAGCAAGAATCAACCCAAAACTCAAAAAGACAAGAATCAAGCAAGTGAAGCATTAAAGGGAAAACAGGCACGAACAGGAGAAATAAACTTCAGAGCTTCCATTCCCATTCAAACAAGGATTACAGAAGAGTCTCGATACCCCGATTACAAACAGAGGAATGATTACAAAGGAGCTCACTTCATCCTCTCCCTCTCACATGCCCAAGAACACCAAGAACTCTACATGTTTCTTGGAGAGGAAAAACACACGAACACTACACAGGGAGACAACCCACTGCTGCCCTCAACCACTCACCAACTACTAAAGAGAAAGCAAAACCACCTCCTAAAGCTTCTTTTGACTCAAGCAAAACCTAACTCTCTCCCAAAGCCTTGGGAATACATGCAGCCACTCACTCCTATTTATAGCCCTTGGCTTACGTGTAACAGCCCAGCTGTTTATTTCAAATTTTTTTAAAACAATTAATTAATTAATTAATTTCAAATAAAATAAGTGTTCTTTGGTTGCTTAAATTTCGGAGATTTTATTTGCCTGTTTTTAGCTTTTAAAAAGGCTTTTAAAAAAAGTAATTTAACGAAAAACATAAAATTATTATTAAATAAAAAGATATTTTTAAGCTTTATAAAAATATCATTTCAAATTATGTATTTAAAATCATTTGGCTTTTATTTGGATTTTCTGTGTTTTTCTGGGATTTATTTGGATTTATCTGGATTTTATTTCAAAGTCTTAAGCAAGAAAATGAATTTAAAATATTTTATTAAAGCCAAAAAGAGTTTATTTTACTTTTCCAACCTTCCCTAAATTTTTAATTAATTTTTGAGAATTTTATGGAATTAAAAATCAATTTTAAAGGTTAAAAAGTATTTATAAAATTATTAAATGCAAATCTGAAATTAAAAATATTTTTTCTAAGTCTAAAAGAGCTCTAGGAATATTCTATGATTTATCTGGAATTTTTAGATATTAATTATTATTTTCTAAGTATTTATAAAGTTTCTAGTATTATCTGAAAATTAATCCAAAAATAAAAATCAATTTAATCCTAGCTTGCCACGTGTCGCTCTCAGATTGAATCCATCTCTCTCCACGAGTTAATCCTAGCCATACAAAGTCACTTACCCCTTCATCTCCATCCAAAGACTATGAATCACTCACTTGCCACGTGTCAACAATCTGACGGCCCGTACCCCTTCACTTCCCCTCTCTCTCACCGACGCATGGACCCCACATGTCATATGTTTCTTCTACCTCACCTTCTTCCTCCTCTAACTCTCTCTCTCTCCTCCTCCATTAGAGCCGAAATAAAGCTTGTAAATGCAACCGTTTCTTCCTCTTTTAATCCCCAAGCAAGTGCGCAATGAAAGCCCCTAATAACCCCTCTCTAATACCGGTCGTTTCCCGTCCTTTAACTCTCTCAAAACTGCCGGCCACTTCCTCTTCTTTCTCCACCTATAAATTCTTCTCCCATGCGCGGTTTTCTCCACCTATAAATTCCTCTCTACCTCCCGGCCGCCACCCCCCGACCGTCAAAGCCGCCGTCCCGACCGCCGCTAAACGCCGCCGCCGCCTTCTCCGACCATCTCCCGAGCCACCACCGGTAAGAGCCGCACCCCCCCTCGGTCTCCCCATCCCGCGCCGCCCCCCTATTCCCTCCCTAGCGCCCCCCAAACTCCATGGCCGCACCTCCATGTTTACTTCGGTTGGTTTCATCCAAGAATACCTCTCTCCTTTGCCTTTTATTTCCTTGGTGATGCTTCTTTGTCCCAAAAGAACACATGCTCACTTGGTTAGTGGAGGCAAGCTAAAGCATGCATGTGGGAGGTGCTGTGTTCAAATCCTGGGCAAAACATCTTTTCGGTTAGGCCTTGGCCAATTTTTCCACCTTTAGTCAATGACAAGCGGGACCCACTTGTCATATATTATTAAAATAAAATTTTGTACTCAATGACAGCCGGGCCCCACACGTCATACACTCAAATATATCCAAAAATCAGCCAAAAATAAGATTCCAGGGAATATTCCCTCGGTTTTGCATTTTCTGGAATTTCCAATCATTCAATCTTCCAATCGCTCGTTCTCCGTCGTCCGAACTCCAATCCAGTGATTCAAATTTCTAAATTCGTGTAAAATCATAAGATATCTCCCAGTATATATTTTATAATTTTTGGATTTCATTTCGATTTTATTTGAATTTATTTGGTTGGTTCTTCGCGCGTAGATTTGGACGAATCCGGAGAGTATTTCTTCGACGAATCGCAGCAAGACTTCGAGCAAGGAAAGTTACACCTTTGATCATGTTGAACCTAATATTTTAAATTAATTATGTTATTTTTAAATTATTATTGCATGTGTAATTTTATTCAAGTTAGTTTAAATTCAGTTTTGAACTCTAGTTACACCCAAATTCTTTGGACAACCAAATTTGATATTGCTTACCATTATACCTTGTCAACCCTAGATAAAACCTAGTTAGTACATTAGCACTAACTAGGAATTTTGTAGAAATGCTTAGCCATGCTTATACTGATTATGGTTTGGGATGATCTTTCACATAAAATGATAAACTTTAAAACTGAATTCTTGACTTTGGTAGGTCAAGAATGTTTATAAAATTATTTCAAAATAAAATATAAAATTGGTTTAGACTTAGGCAATGGTATGGTGGTGGGTGCTTGCTGGCATGCATCGTAGTTTGGTGACTCGATGTTGATTGCCAGGCACAAGGGGTTTGTGATTAGGCCTAAGTCAAGTTAAGGACTGGTCTGTGAGCTACTATTGCAAAGCCCTATCGTACTACCACAAGTCTGGTATGGGACAGACCTGGCCGAATAATTTGTGAAGTTCCAACATGATCTCGCTATAGGCTGAATGTGAGCATGGCGTAGGCCGTGAGAAGTCTCACACGGCACAAGAGGGGGCTCCAACATGTGGATTCATGTTGTGGTGAAACCTTAGTGGCGGCGTGATTATGTTGACAACGGATCATTGTAAAGGCCTTGCCATGATCTCCCCGCCGCACACCTAGGGGTGAAAACAGGCCGGGTATTTCCCGCCCGCCCGACCGCCCATATTAAAGCGGGACAAATTCGGGTACCCGAGTGCTTATACGGGTATCGGAGCCGAATACGGGTATTTTTTGGCGGATATGGGATCGGGTTTGGGAGGTCGGTATCCGACGGATACGGAGCACCCGGTACAAAATACGGATATTACCCGGTAAATTATCCAGATATTACCCGGATTGCTTGCTCTAGCCCGCACCGGCAACCATCCCAGTTTCCCAATCCCAGTCCCACAAGCACAAACACAGAGCAGACTAGCAGAGGGAGGAAGCAGAGAGAGGGAGTAGAGGGGATTAGGGAAGGAGTATACCGTGCCAACTACCAAGGGGAGGAGTCGTCAGCCGTCGGTCCACTGGTACCGCCGCTTGGGCTTTAGTTGGAGCACCTTCACCGTGACGCAAACGAGCACCTTCACCGTCACTCCGTCATCGCCAGCAACAGAAGCACCAGTAGCCGCACGGCCGGCACCACAACGAACGCCCTCGCCTGTGCCCACACGTACGTGAATTGCGCCGCCACAGCCGCCTAGTCCACCCGCACCGGCAGCTCGCGAAGGGGAGGAAGGGGGAGGAGGAGCCCGAGGGGGCGGCAGCCGGCGGGGGAGCGGGGGAGGAGGGGGAGGGGAGAGGCGGCGGGGGAGCGGTGGAGGTGGGGGACTGGGAAGGAGGGGCGGTGGGGAGGAAGGGGACTGGGAGGAGGGGCCGAGGGGAGGCGGGGGTAGCGGGGAGGAGAGGGGCGGGGGGGGGGGAGGAGAGGTGCACTGGGAGGGGGATGAGGAGGCGGCGGGGAGGAGGGGGGGCGGGGGGAGGAGGGGGGAGGGGAGAGGCGGTGGGGGAGCGGTGGAGGTGGGGGGACTGGGGGAGGAGGGGGAGGGGGGAGGAGGGGGCGGCGGGGTTGGAAGGGAGAGGAGGAGATGGTGGGGGAGGAAGGGGGACTGGGGAGGAGGGGCCCGAGGGGGGAGGCGGGGGGAGGAGAGGGCGGCAAGGAGGAGGGGGAGGAGAGGTGCGGCAGAATGGGGAAGAGGAATGGAGAGTCGTTCGGCCGAATGGATAAGGGGGAGATGGGAAAGAGGAAAGGAAAAATAAAGGAAGGAGATGTAGAAAAATAAGAAGAAAAAATAAAAGGAAAAAGGAAAAATAAAAGTAAAGATAAAACACAAGTTAGATTTAGAAAATACATGCTAAGAGAATATTCTATAAAATCTGGCTAACACTATGAAGAAGCCCAAACATGTCGAATCATCAGAGTATGCATCCTAACCACTTTGACCAGGTTTGACCAAGTCCGACTGAGTCCGTTGCACCATGCAACGACATGGTCCGACCACACAAACCAAACTCGACTTTCCTAAACCGATGTCAATTACTCATCACACACATGGGGTCACAACCACATGGTCTCTCAGTTCTTGTCTCTCTGTTGCTTGTTTTCCTTCGATGCTTTCTATGTGAGATTTTTGACTTTTTGAGATTTGAGTTGTTTCTTGTTGGAAAGGCCCGAAATGGGTTGCTCTATGTTGGGATGATGCCTCAAGATCATTTGATCGATTTTTCCTGAGAGCAAATCAAATGAATCAAAGATTCTTCATTTTCAGCTTCTCTGTTCTTGTTTTACTTTCCTAGGGTTTGAGGTAGTTTTTGTTTCCCATCATAAGTTGGCCTAAGATTCTCCCTTGCTAGTCCTGAGGATATTGCTAACTTGTTTGCAAAATCTCATGTGCAAAGGACTTGGGAATCTTGAGTAATTTGGATTTTGGCTCAGCCCTTGCAAAAGGTTCAGATTTTTGTCATAATCTGGAATTTTTGCTCTTGGATTGTTTTCTCTGGGTCCCCTAGGTTCTACATGTTATTTGAGAGGTTTTCTTACAGTTCTGGACTGAATCATTCAGAGAGAAACCTCAGATTTTCTTGCAGTATGAAGTTCTTGTGATTTAGTCTGAAAATACTACTGGCTGTCTGCTTTGGAAACCGAGGTGCGATCAGACCGCCAAATGACCTGCGGTCAGACCGGAGAAGAGCCGGTGGTCAGACCGGCATACATAGGGCGGTCTGACCGGCCCATGACCGGCGGTCAGACCGGCCTATGCTATGCGGTCTGACCGCCCCCTGTGCATTTTTGTGCTGCCTCTTGTTTTCCTTCTTGGGTGTTCTTCGAGTTTCCTTTTTGTGCTTGCTGTGGTTTTCTAAAGAGCTTGTCTTCTTTCTTTCTCATAGCTTTCTATAGCTATTGGAAAAAGAAAAGGAACCTCTTGTGAACTTCTTGGAGAAGGGCAAATTTTAAAAGAGTCGACATTCACCCCCCCCTCTGTCGCCAATTCGGTCCAACAGGTAGTCACCTTCATCTCCCAAACCCGCAAATCAAGAGCAGATAGCATTTGACGAGCATTGTCCGAGTCGGGGTATGTGAGACCGACCGCTCGGAGATTGCTCAGAATCTTGTGAAAACGAGCGAAGCACTCATCCAAGGACTCACCAGCGAGCATTTCAAACTTGTTGTAATCTCTCTTGAACTGGTCCTGTCGAACCGTCTTAATCTGGGTGGTGCCCTTATGATATGCATCGAGGTTCTCCCAGATGTCGAAGGCCACGATAGATGAGAGATGCGATCGAACTCGCTTCTGCTCAACCCCTGGATTATGATGTTCCTTGCCTTTTCATTCGCCTCAACATCAAGCATGTTTCCAGCGTTGATGTTCTCATCGGCAGGAACAACATATTGTACCTTGACCTTACACCAAATGGCGTAGCCCTGAGCCTGGATGTAGGTCTCCATCCGGCTCTTCCAGAAGGGATAGTCGATCCCATCGAAGACCGGGGGCTTGGTCGAGTACTTGTCTGTTGCTATGGCTCTAGAGACCGGTTAAGATCTATGAGGAAGAGCTAACCGGCTCTGATACCAATTGTTGGATCGATGTCGGCGACAGAGGGGGGGTGAATGTTGACTTTTAAAACTTGCCCTCAAAAGAACCCCGGATGAAACTCCTCTTCAATAGCTACGAGAGCTACGAAGCTAAATTCAAAAGGTCCCTGAAACCCTACACTAACAGAGAGGAAAGCTTAGGCAAGAAACAACTGAAAGGAACCAGGCAAACAAACTCAGCACAGCCATCAAAGGAGGGGCCGGTCAGACTGCATGCGCAAGGCCGGTCTGACCGGTGGCTTATGGCCGGTCTGACCGCTTTGTGCTTGCCGGTCTGACCGCCGGCCCTCCTCCGGTCTGACCGCAGATCATTTGGCAGTCTGATCGGGCCACGAATTTCAGTGGCGAGATTCCAGAGAGGGTGCGGTGAAAAACTACAATACAAAGAAGACTCAAACTTTCGATTCTGGGCAGAAGCAGGATTGCTGTTGGTTCCCACTGGCCAAAGAGAACTGGAACCTATTCTAAACAACATCAAGCACTTTAGGTACAAAGGATTTCATCATTTGAGCAAGAAATTGAGGTTTTGCCCAAAAATCTGAAAATCTACAGAGGCAACACCAAAACCAAATTTCTCTCCAATCTTTGATCTTTTGACCATGAAACTTTGAGGATAGCTACTTAATAGCCTCAGGACTTAACATGCCAAGTTTCATGCCATCTCATGAAGGGAAACACGATTCACAAAAAAACCCTAGAAATGAAAGGAAGAACAGAGGATGCTGAAAATGGGAAACTTTGATTCATTCGATTTGCTCTCACGAAAAGTTAATCAAATGATCTTGGGATCTAATTCCATCACAGAGTAACCCATTTTTGCACCCCTCAGCAAGAATCGACACAAGAACTGAAAATCAAGAAATCAAGCAGACAAGGCATCGAAAGCAAAAAGCAACAGAGAGCTAGGAACTGAATCAAACTCAAATAAAGCCATCTCAGATTGATAATGAGGAAGAGGGATGAATGATTACATAGAGTATCAACTCAGTCCATCCCTACAACCCCATACATGCTTGAATGATTAAGAGCTCACTACATCCTCCCTCAAGAACACATACAGGGAAACAGTGAAAATCAACGAAGCTCTGCCCTCTCCTACCAACTCTCACCAACTAAAGACACAAAGCAAAAGGCTTAACCCTTTCCCAAAGCCATGCACACCCCTCACAAGACATACATGCACTTGAGAATCCTTCTTCTATTTATGGCCTTTGGCTAACGAGTCTCCAACCCATTACGCCCACTAAATCCCGAACAGAACCGCTTCCTGCGCTTTTACCGAAACGCCCCTCCGCATTTCTTGTCGTCCAAGCCTCGCAACCACCTCGAGTCTCCGCCGTCTTCGACACCTCCGACCGTTCTGACCTTGACACCGCTTGTGTCTAGTCCGGTCACCTCGTGTCTCGCCACAACTCCGCCTCGACGTCCTGCAGCCATCACAGACAAGAAACACATCACATAGCATCGCTCAATATATGTAAGCACAAATAGCATCAATGAATCACATTAAGCATGAGATAGCCCAGACCTGACAAGTCAACATAATATGCATCCTAATCCCTTTGACCAGGTTTGACCAAGTCCGACCGAATCCGATTGCACCACGCAACGACATGGTTAGAACCACACAAACCAAACTCGACTTTCCTAAACTGATATCAATTACTCATCACACACTCGGGGTCACCTCCACATGGTCCATCACATTTAGAGATCATCTGTGTTGCTGCCAGCACTAAAAACCATCTATGAAGAGATAATATCATAGATGGTTTTTAATAAGAACTGTCTGTGATAATTGTGTATGAAATTTCAATCTTGCCCCACCACGTCACTGATTCACGGCATCTCCCATAGGATCTCGATTTCACCCGTCCATTCTCTCCGCGTCAAACGGTAGGCACTAGTCTTTCCCACCTATCACACCTTATTAATCCCTCGAGATGCAGGCCTCGCCATTCTCCTCTTCTCGTTTTCCCACATCGCATGGCATTGAGGGCCTTGAGATGCAAGACAATGACAGGAGCTATCTCCCTGTGCCCCTGAGCCGGACGTCCTCACTCTCAAGACCAGCAATCTACTCATGGTACGTACAAGCCCCATCCATCTTTTCTTCCCTTCCCTCTAAAGGTTATCAAGAAGACAAGACGATGACTACAGCTTATGAATGTGATTGCAGGTCATGACGAATGGGAGGGTGCCATCTTGCATGCACCGTGTCAGGACGCCGAGCAAGTGCAAGTGTTACTTGATTCTATTTAGGTCCATGTCCAAGGTAGGCGGCGTGCTCCGCACTTTTGATGACCCTTTGCTGTACGGTCTCTGCAGCCTTGATGAGTACATGAAGTTCCGATTTGTGGTGTTTCTGCCGTGGTCGATCTGCGCTAGTCATTTTGTCGTGCTTGATCTTTGGTGGTCATTCTGCTGTAGTTGATTTGCCATGGTCATTCTGCGATGATCGTTTTGCTATGGTCAATTTATCGTGGTCGTTCAGTGGTGATCATTCCACTGTGGTCATTCTGCGGTGATCGTTCTGCTGTGGTCGTTCTTCCTTGGTCATTCTACCATGGTTGATCTGCCATAGTCGATCGGTCGTGGTGAAGTTTCGGATCACAGAGCAAGAGCGCAAATGTGATGATCCATTGAAGGAATTCTGTGGAGTAGATAAAAAGATAAGATGGAAAGATAAATAATCATCAGTACAAATGTCACAGATGGCTCTTATTAAAAACGGTCTATGATAATGTCTGTGATGACCGATATATCACAGACGGTTTCTACTACAAACCATCTGTGATAGTCAACTATCATAGACGATTATGAACTCATAACCGTCTATGATAGTAAGTATCACAGATGGTTCAAAAACCATCGGTGATGACATCATGTCATTACTGAGCTATAAACTATGACAGCTCACCAAACTGTCTGTGATGACATTTTTGAACTATCTGTGATAATTTTTTTGTAGTAGTGTAGGTTTTTTGGTATGCATTGCCATTTGGGGGTTTTGAGGTTGAGCAAACGGTCGAGACTTCTATGTTCGGTGTGGTGTGGCGTGGTACGGTGATGTCATCGGGAGGCAGTGGCACGGTGAGGCAGCGATCACCAGTAGCGACCGGCATTAATAGTTAATTTCTATATTCAGTTGAGCAGCATTAAGAGTTACCTTTTTTTGGCAAGTGTATTTTTTAATCCTTATTTGATCTTTGTAGACCAAGCACTTGGGACTCCTAGGTCTTCATTAGTAAGAACACATATGGATGATAATTGCATGCTTAGTTTACATAATCATCTCTACAAATGGTGACACATAAGTTTAAGCAATAGTCGGTGTCGTATAGCTATGGTGTAAAAACTCGACTATTGCATTAAGCAATAGAGTCTGTGAATGTCATGTGAAATACATCTTCTATTAGTCTACCATCCCATAGAATTAATGTTTCATTTCTTTTAGCCTTTTTTATCTTACCATTCAGAGCCGTTTTTTATTACATTTGATTGCATACAATCTTGCTAGGCTGCTACTATTGCAACTGTCGTTCTTTGTCATGAAAGGTAAATTCTCAATGTTCCTTATCCGTTGTTCTATTATTGTTGTTATCGACATTTGAATGTTAATTATTAAAGTGCTTTTTCTTTGTGTTATAGTAACAGCTACACATTTCAAACCTTCAGCTTAGTTTAATCTTTGTGTTATGGTAACAGCTATACATTCCAAGCCTTCTGCTAAGTGTAGTTCCGATTTCCATTATTTCATCATATTTTGCACAATCTATAGATTTATTTACATGGCTAATCAGATTTTAATGCTTTTAATATATTCTTTTAATGAACAGTGGCATATACACATTTGCCTACATGATCCCACCTTTATAAATATAAATGTTCAGATAACGGCATGCTTCATGAATAGAGAATGGGTGAGAACCTGCACTTCTTGGACTCTATGTCATACAAATAATTCTTTCGATCCATGATTTCTCAAAATATATGAACCACTGATGTAGTATAATATATTTCAGCTTCTGTCAATCGTATTCTATATCTAGATGCACTCTGTATATCAAATTGCAGCACCTGTTGGTGACCTTTTTTCTTGGTCTTATGCATGTTTCAGTTGGTTATCCTTGGGATCATAAAGATCATATGTGTATAGTTGTGCACAGGAAGATGAGCTGGTCAAATTCCATTGAGAAATGCCTGATGAATGGTCCTAATCTACTATAAGGTAGAATCTCCACCACCCAACTTCTGTGGTATTTGAAGCCAAAACTAATTGGTTAGCACTTTTGCACATAATTGTAGCTCCACACCAATGAACAATGACTTTTTTTTGCTTTAGGATTGAGAGACCATGTGGAGGTCATCCCATGTGTATGATGAGTAATTGACATAGGTTTAGCTAAGTCGAGTTTGGTTTGGGTGGTTTGGACCTTGATGTTGCGTGGTGCAACGGGCTCAGTCGGACTTTTGGTCAAACTTGGTTGTATGGGATTAGGTTGCATATTCTGATGATTCGACAGGTTTGGACTTCGTTATGGTAAGTATGATGGTATTTATGCTTTGATGTATCGAGCGGTGCTATTTGACGTGTTTCTTGTCTGTGTGACTGCAGGACGTCGAGACAAAGTTGTGGCGAGACACGGAGGACTGGACTAGGCGCAGGTGGCGCTGAGGTCAGAACAGTCAGGAGGTGTCGAAGACGACGTGGACTCAAGGTGGTTGCGAGGCGTGCGAGACAAGGAGCGCGGAAGCTTCCCGGAAGGTGCAGAGGGGCGAATCGGGAATTTCGCAGGATTGCACAAGCGGAAGCGGGCTCCATTGGAAATAGCGGGCGTAACGGGGCGGAGACCCATTAGCCATGGGCTATAAATAGGTGGAGAGGGCTGCATGCCCACTTGAGCACTTGAAAGGGAATTAGGGTTTGCTAGAGTCAAAAGAGTCTTTAGTGGTTGTTTTGGCTTTAGGCTTTAGTGGTTGAGGTTTGTTGGTGGAGGCAGAGGTGTGCTCCCTGCTTGTCCCCTTCGATGTGTTCTGTGTAGGAGTTGTGTTCTCCCCTCTACCAAGCATGTATGGGTGCGTATTCTTGAGTTG
This sequence comes from Dendrocalamus sinicus, assembly GCA_036346575.1. NCBI lineage: Eukaryota > Viridiplantae > Streptophyta > Magnoliopsida > Poales > Poaceae > Dendrocalamus > Dendrocalamus sinicus. The sequence goes on from CM070665.1 coordinate 23,935,209, forward strand.
AGGAGAGGGAGTGGATGGCTTGAGAGTTTGTAATCATTCCTCTGGTTGTAATCATGTATGGGGACGTCTCTTTGATCCTCAATATCAATATGAGATGCTTTTGGTGATTCAATTCAGCTCTCTGTTATTTTTCCTTCGATGCCCTCTTTTGGAGATTTCTCGATTTCTTGGTTTTGAGTTCTTGTTTGCTGAGGAGTGCCAAAATGGGTTGCTATGACATGGGTGATGCTCAAAAGCCATTTGGCTAGTTAATCCTATGAGCAATCTGAGTTTGATTTCAGTTTTTCAATTTTGGCCTCCTCTGTTCTTCGTTTCTGCTTTTCTAGGGTTTAAGGTAGATCTTGATTCCCTTGAGGAGTTGACCTAATTTTCGATCTGAGAAGTCCATTTGCTATTGCTAACATACCTGCAAAACCGCATGTGCAATGGACTTATGATCATGGAGTAATTTGAGTTTGTGTGCTCCTCTCTGAAGTTTCAGTCATTTCTAGGGTTTAGGTCCAGACCTTGTTTCCCTTGAGGAAGTGACTTGATTTTTGGGCTAAGAGGTCCTTTGGTTATTGCTTCCATGTCTGCAAAGTTTCATGTCCATAGGATCTAAGATGAAGGAGAAATTTGATCTTTTGTGTTGGCTCTGAATATTTTCAGATTTTGTCCCATTTGCTGAATTTCTTGCTCTTGAATTGGATTTCTTTGATCATTTTGTCTCTCTGGTTATTGTAGTTACTTTCTTGCTCCCCTTGTCCAAAAACAATAGTAATATCTCATTAATTTTCTTGGTTTTGGCAAGAAAAAGGGAAGGTTCAGTCTGCTGTCTGAAAATTCGGAGTCTCTGGAATTTTTGCCCGAGGGGCGGCCTAACTTCTACTTCCCGGGCGGTCTGACCGGCGTTATAAGGGCGGTCTGACCGGCATTATAAGAGAGGTCTGACCTCTCTTTGAACTATGTTCATCCCGGCCCTTCTGGAAAATGTTGTTTGAGCGGATTTTCTTCATTGCTTCTTTCTTGTGTGTGTTTAGGAGTTCCAAAAGGCATAAGAATCCCTCTTCATAATTTTCATAATTATCGGAGAGGAGATTTGAGTCCATGCTTTTGAGGGGTCGTTTTTAAAGAATCGACATTCACCCCCCCCCCTGTCGCCATTTCGGTCCAACAAGGATGCTCTCCATAAAAGAAGAACATTGCAATGCTTCTATTGGTTATAGTTGAACTCTACTATATGGTTTAATCTACTAGTTTATCCTTTACTAAATTATCGATAAACAATGTTTTTTGCATTTAGTTTTTTTCCTCGAGACGGTCGGACAAAGCTGTGAGCACAAGGTAGTCGCAGAATGCCTCACGACTATGTCGATCATGACGTGGTCAAGGTGGTTGGAAGGGCGTCGATGAAGTCACGACCACAAGGTGGTCATAGAATGCCTCACGATTACGTTGATCATGACGTGGTCATGGGCATCGAAGAAGTCGGCGATGGGACTTCGCGTAGCTATTTATACTCCACAGAGCTAGCGCCCGTGGACTCTGAGTGGCTATTTATACTCTGCAAAGCTTGCGGGGAGGCCATGGACTCCGCGTGGCTATTTATACTCCACAAAGCTCACGTGGAGGCCGTGTACTGTGCGTGGCTATTTATACTCCGTAGAGTTTGCGTGGTGGCCATGGAATCTACGTGGCTATTTATACTCTGTAGAGTTCACGTGGAGGTCGTGGACTCCGTGTGGCTATTTATACTCTGTAGAATTCGCACGGAGGCCACGGACTCCGTGCTGCTCGCACATACGAATCATGGACAACAGTTTGCACCTAAAAATGGAGTTTTATTTATATGATCCCATTTGTGCAGGTAAGCTATTACAGATACACGAGCATGCCGTACACATGGGGTGCATGCCCATTCTTACTATGCATAGTATTGACAAAGACGATCCATATTCTATGTGTGTTTGAGGTCCCTCCAGTCAAGGATTGCCAGACGATATGCTCTCAGTCGGAGGGCTACCATTATGATGTAGGGGCCTTCCCATTTGGACTCCAGTTTGTCGACAGTTGTAGCATGCAGTGCCTTCCTCAGGACGAGGTCCCCTACATTGAGCTCCTGGTGCTACACGTTCTTGTTGTAAGACTGCGCCATCAGCCGCTTGTACTTTGTGACGTGCTTGGCCGCATTAACTCGCACCACATCAAGGAGGTCCAAGGACACTGCTTGCTCTTCAGTCGGAGCTGGAGTGAGGACCCTCCTTGACCCGACCTTGATTTCCTCCAGCGTCACTACCTCATCTCCAAAGAGGAGCTTGAATGGCGTAAACCCCGTAGGGTGCGTCGTCATGGTGCGGATGGACCAGAGTACGCTCAGTAGCTCTTGTAGCCATTTGCCCTTCAAAAGACCTATGAGATGCTTCTTGACACTTGTAGAGATGGTGCCGTTGGCCTGTTCGACCACCCATTGGACTGTGGATGTCCTACAGAGGCGTAGCAGGGCTTGGTGCCCATGCATTCGCAGAACACCTTAAATGTCATTGAGTCAAACTGTAGGCCATTGTCGACGGTGATTTTCCTTGGGACCCCGAAGCGGCAAATGACATTTTGCCAGAGGAACTACTACACTGCTGCGGAGGTGACATTGGCTAGGGCGACTACCTCGGGCCACTTGACGAAGTACTCGAATGTGACCATGATGAATCATAGGTCCCCCTGGGCGTGTGGTAGTGGACCAATGACGTTGACTCCCCATCGTGCCAACGGCCAGACCAGTGGGATAGGTTGGAGATGGGTGGGAGGTTTGTGAATCATCCTTCTCATCCACTCGCATCCTTGACACCTCCTAACAAGGTCCTGAGCATTAGTGATAGTAGTGGGCTAGTAGAAGCCTTGTCTGAATGCCTTGCTGGCGAGGGCTCTTGGAGCGATATGGGAGCCACACAGTCCTACGTGAACTTCATTTAGGAGCTGCTATCCCTCACGATGTGAGAGACATCACAGGAGCAGGGCACACACCTCACGCTTATAAAGTATGCCGTCAAGCGCATCAAAGGTCTTGGGGTGTTGCTGTAGCCGCCGTAGTTCGAGAGGGTCATCTGGTTCGGTTGTTCCTTATAGGAATGCGCAGATAGGTTCCCTCTAGTCGCCTTCGTTGGCAATTTGGTGGACCAAGGCGGGGTCATGCTGGTCCTGTGGGATGGCTGCGATGGCCAGGGTCTCAACAAATACCCCCATAGATGGCTAGAATCGCTGAATCGCGGCCTAGGCTAGGGCATCAACCTCCTCATTGTCAGCCAGTGGGACACCCTTGACTGTGATGCCCAAGAAGTGGCACTCCCTCACGCTGACAGTGGCCAAATACTTGGTGAGGTTAGGATCTTTGGCCTGGCAGTATTTGTCAACGTGTCCCGTGAGCAAGCGTGAGTCAGTATGCACCAACACCCTCCACACACTGAGGGCCTTCAGCTTGCTGAGGCCAAAAAAGCAAGGCCTCATATTCAGCTATGTTGTTTGTCACCGGGAAATCAAGACGTGTGGAGTAGAGCAGGCGACTCCCTTGCAGTGTGGTGATGACTGCTCCAACACCCATCCAAAGGCACCATAGGCTCCGTCAGTATGGAGACTTCATATTGGCTAAGCGGGTAGCTGAGTCTATGGTTGGGCTGGTGAGGTCTACTCTGTACTGAAGTCCACACGAATCTTCAATTTAATTACCGTGCGGGAGGCATAGGTCAGGGAGAAAGGCACGAGCTCGACTGCCTACTTGCTAATGCGGCCTGTTGACTCCTTGTTCTATAGCATCTTAGCTAAGGGGAACGACAAGGGCACAGTAATGTGGTGGGCCAAGATGTAATACCGGAGCTTTCACGAGGTCATGAGGAGTACGTAGGCCATCTTCTCCAATTCGGTGCATCGTGTCTTGGCTCCCTGAAGGTCCTCCGACATGAAGTACACTGGCCGCTAGATGGACCCCTCCAAATAAAGCAACAGTGGAGCCTCTGGTGTTGGGGACACCAGAGTTGGAAGCTTGGTGAGATGCTTTTTTAGCTCATCGAAGGCCACCGCGTAATCATCGCTCCAATGGAATCCATCGCAACCATAGAGTGTTTTGAAAAATAGGAGACCTCGCTCAGCCATTCTGGATAGGAAGCAGCTCAAAGCAGCCAAGTGGCCTTTGAGTCTCTGGACCTCCCTTGTCATCTTGGGCGGCTCCATGGAGAGGATTGCATCAACTTTTTCTGGTTCGCTTGGATTCCTTGTTTCAACACCAAGAATCCGAGCAACTTCCCCGCTTGCACTCTGAAGATGAATTTGTTTGGATTCAGCTTAATGCCAGCCCATTTGTAATAGCCCAGCTGTTTATTTCAAAATTTTCAGTGAAAAAATTAATTCAAAATAAAAAAACAAGTGTTATTTGGTTGCCAGAATTTTTGAAGATTTTATTTGCCAAATTTCAGTTTTTAAAAGGCTTTTCTTTTGAAAAGTAATTTAAGTAAAAACATGATAATATTATTAAATAAAGGGTATTTTGAATTTCTGTAAAAATCTTATTTAAAATCATTTAGCTTTTATCTGAATTTTCTGTGTTTTTCTAGAAAGTTAAGAATCAATTTCAAAGCTAAAAAGTTTTTATAAAGACTAACTTAAAGTTAGAAATATTTTTTCTAAGTGTAAAATAGCTCTAGGAATTTCTGTGAATTTTTCTGGAATTTCAGACTTTATTAGTTATTTTCTAAGTGTTTTAAAAGTTGCTTAGCTTTTCTAAAAATTAAAAGTTAATTTAAAAATCCAACTCTTCCTCGGACGACTTGTGTGTGGCTCGGATTGCCCTTGGCTGCATCCCGTGCATTCATTCGTTGCTCACCCTCTCTCCTCCTCTCCCCTCTCACAAACCAGTGGGCCCCTGTCATCTCTTCCCCTACCTTTCTTCATTCCACACCCACCCATTCCTCTTCCCATGCGAAAGCACTACCACCTCTTTTAAAACCTCGCTAACCAAAGCACCGCACCCCGCTCCGTCGCTTTAACTTTGGCAAGCTACCTTGGCATTTCCCCTTCCCTCCCCGAGCTATATAAAGATGCCCTTGGCATAGGTGCATCCCACACCATCCCCTCTTGTTCCCAATTTCTACTCTTGAGCATCCGAGTGCCTCCTTCCTGTAATCTCTACGAGTGGTCTTTGGAGTGACTTTAGTAAGGAATTGCCACCGCTGCCGGTCGCCTCCCTTTGACTTCAGCCTCTGCACAAGGTATAAAAGAACTCCCCAGCATCTCCTCTCTCTTTTGCACCCCTCATCAACCACTGTCAAGCGCTGAAGCACCGGCGATCGCCGTCCCCATAAGCCACCGCGCCGGCAAAGCCACACACGACACAAAAGCCTCTTTCAACCGTAGCTACTCCTGACCTCCACTGCTGCTTTTGGCCACTTCTTCTGACCATTGCTTTTGACCACTCCTTCCGACCATGTTGCTTCGACCATCAACCTGCCCCGACGCTTCGACCATCAACCGCAGCCGCACACGGAAGCCTCTTCGACCACTTCAGCCACTCCGATCGCTCCCGATTACTCTCGAGCCCCGACCACTTTTTGCACTCTATGGCTTTTGACCACACCCTCTCATGACCACGATCGCTCATGACCACAGTCGCTCCCGACCGCTGCCGTCTCCGACTAACTCCGACCTTCGACTATGACCGCTGCAAATTGCCGACCAATCTAAACACTCTAAAGCCCCCAACTACTCTCAAAACTCTAAAACCTCTGACCACACTAAAACTCCGACCCCTCTGGCTTCTGACCACTCCTGTTTCTAGCATCTGTCACTTTTACCCACTACCACACATAGATTTTTGATCACTCCAGCCATTTGACCACAGCCGCTTCAACCACCGACCACGTATAGAATTCCGACCAAGTTCAGCAATCTGATCACGACTCTTCGACCGCCTCAGCCATTCGACCATGGTTACTCATGACCACAACTACCCGACCACATGGTCCTTTTCGACCACGGCCTTTCGACACTGCTTTCGACCACTTCAGTCACCGACCACTCTATAGAGCTTTCGACCACCGTCCACTCTGTAAAAACTTTCGATCCGTCCAATCACTCTAGAGCTTCTCCAACCACTAAAAACTTTCCAAGCACTATTACTTTTCTGACTACTATAGCTTTCGACTATGGTAGCTTTCGCCCACGGTGAAATTTCTCCTTTCCTTTGGTTTCAAACTTCCAGAAGCCCGTTTTTTCTTCATCCTAACTCCGATTGGACCCGTTCAAATTTCTAAATTCATCTAAAATCCCAAACTATCCATTTATGGACTCTTTTTGGATTTTTAGAGTTCATTTGAATTTTATTTGAGTTTGTTGGATTATTTTTAGTGTAGATTATGACTATTCCGGAGAGTAAGATTTCAATGTTTCGCAGCAACAAGCTTCGAGCAAGGCAAGTTGCACCTTTGATCATGTTGAACCCATTAATTCAACTTATCTATATTGTTTTAAACTAATATGCATGCATACTTTTAATCAAATTAATTCAATTCTGGTTTAAACTTTAGTTAATACAAAAGCTTTGTATATGGCTAAATTTGACATTGAACTTCCTTATGCCTTGTCACCATAGAGTAAAACCAAGTTGGTACAATAGTATTAACTAGACATTTTGTAGCAAAGCTTAGCCATGCTTAGAATTATCCTAGGTTGGGATACTTTTTCACATAAAATGATACATCTTTTGAATTGTATTCTTAACTTTGGTGAGTCAAGAAGGTATATAAAATGTTTCAAAACAAAATATAAAATTTGGTTTAGATTTAGACAAATGGTATGATGGTGGGTGCTTACTGGCACACGTTGGCGTTCGGTGACACAAAGGTGACGTCAGGCTCAAGGGGTACGTGGAAAGAGCCTAAGTCAAGTTAAGGATTGATCTGTGAGCTACTACTACAAAGCCTTAATGTACTACCACAAGGTTGGTATGGGATAGTTCTGGATGACTAATTTGTAGGTCCCAACCTGAGTCTCGCTGTAGGTTGCAAGTGAGCATGGCATAGGCCATGTGAAATCTCACTCGGCTCAAGAGGGGGTCTCAGTCTGGTGGATTTCTTACTAGAGTGAAACCTTAGTATTAGCTTGGTTAGGTTGAAGACTTTGCATTGTAAAGACTTTGTTATAATTTTCTCAGTCGCACGCCTACGGAAGTGTATAATGGTTGACATTATAAGATAATCATATCTTATAGGTAAAGTCGTACCTCTACAAAGTGTATAATCTATCCTTAATAGTCATGCCTACGGTCATGGGCAAGCTGAGTAAAGTTTTTTACGGATTAGACTTTGTTTTTCAAAATTGATTTACAAAATGCTTATGGATGGATGGAATCTATTGAGATATTTTTTGGGGAAAGATGGTCTGGGTGGGATGCTCATGGTTAGGTTGGTGTTTAGTTGGAGCCTACACTGATGATATTATTTTCTTGAAATTTTGTTTCTATCAATTGTATCAAATTTAGCTTTTGAATCTACTTACAGTATTTACTTTAATTTTGCTTTACACTCAATTAACCCTACTATGCGTTTCTTTGTCAATCATTATGCATGCATTAACTATGTTTAACCTCCTGGTATAACTTGTGGAGTATTTTATATGCTCATGTTGCTTAATTCACCTTTTTTCCATAGGACACCTTCAGCATCTACAGTGAGGATTACGATGAGTAGGCCACGTCTTACTGTCGTTTGCCTATGGGCAGTCTTGTTGGGCTTCTTTCGCTTTGGTTTTATTTTTCGCTGCTTATATATAAATTTGGCTTATGAGCATTTGATGTAAATTTTTGCCATTAGGCCTTATTTAATAAATGTCATTATGTATGTATCCACTGTGTGCACAAGCTGATACTAGACTAGTACGATTTACAAAGAGGGTTCTGGAGTTGTTGCTCTGGGTCCGACAGAGATGGTATCAGAGCTATAATGACCCTACGTGACCGTAGATAGAATAGAATGGTTGAACCCTAAGAACTTATTTTTATTAATAACTTATAATTTCAAAAAGTTTTGCTTACTCTTACCTCTCAATCTTTGCTTACTCTTATCTCTCAACTCTCCCTTATCTTTATCATTAATAGAAAACCTATTTCTAAATCTTCTCTTGTTCAAAACAACGATAGACGGACACCAGTTGGATACTTCGACTTTGCCGCCACTTCAATATTCGCTTTGAAGGATCAAGCTTTGTACCTTGAGAGCTGCAAAGAAGAATAATACAAAGACAACCCTTACCCCTTTAGGTTAAGTTGTTAGGATAGCCAGTAGATGAGTTACGAGTTGTCAGTTTTTCTCTTTTGTCAATAGCCGTAACTGTTATTTGTTATTTTCTTGGTTTTGCTAAGTTGGTGTTTGGTTGGATTGTGCAAAATAACCCCCGATTCCCCTTGTCTTAAGTCTTCTATTCTCTCCTAACCCTCGGAAGCATTAAGCAGATGGTGAACACTTCGAAGATGAAGCCACTTGGGGTTTTGAAGACCAACCATACCCATTTCTTTGCTAGCCTGTCCGAATCTTAGGGACAAAATTCTTTTTTAGGGGGTAGTTTGTAATAGCCCAACTATTTATTTCAAAATTTTCGGTGAAAAAATTAATTCAATTGAAAATAAAAAAGTGTTACCTGGTTGCCTGAATTTTTCAAGATTTTATTTGCATGATTTCAGTTTTAAAAAGGCATTTCTTTTGAAAAGTAATTTAAGTAAAAATATGAAAGTATTATTAAATAAAGGGTATTTTGAATTTTTGTAAACATCTTATTTGAAATTAATTATTTGAAAGCATTGGCTTTTATCTGAATTTTCTGTCTTTTTCTGGAAAGATAAAAATCAATTTGAAAGCTAAAAGGTATTTTATAAAGATCAATTTAAAGTTGGAAATATTGTTTTAAGTCTAAAATAGGTCCAAGAATTTTTGTGAATTTTTCTGGAATTTTTAGACTTTATTAGTTATTTTCTAAGTGTTTTGAAAGTTGCTTAGCTTTTCTGAAAATTAAAAGTTAATTTAAAAATCCAACTCTTCCTCGGACAACTCATGTGTGGGATGGATTGCCCTTGGGCACATCCTATGCGTTCATCCGTCGCTCACCCTCGCTCTTCCTCTCCCTCCCATAGACCAATGGGCCCCTGTCATCTCTTCCCCTACCTTTCTTCTTTCCACGCCCAGTCGCCATTAACACCGATTAGGAGCTCACGCCCATGGTCTCCACCCGTTCTTCTTCCCATGCTCATACATTACCACCTCCTTTAAAACCTTGCTAACCAAAGCACTACGCCATGCTCGACCGCTTTAACTCTAGCATGCCGCCTGGCCTTTCCCCTTCCCTGCCTAAGCTATATGGTTGCCAGATCCATGGCTATTTCAAGCACATGATGCCTGCTCCTCTTCACCCCACTGTTCCCTCTTGGACTTTTGATGCCTAGGGAATAGATGTTATTGGGCTCATTGACCCGCCATCATCAAGGGGGCATCATTTCATACTAGCCGAGACTAACCATTTCTCCAAGTGGGTAGAAGTCGTGCCATTGCGAGAAGTGAAAAGTGATAACATGATCAATTCCTAGAGAGGCACATTATATATTGCTTAGGGGTTCCGCACTGTATAACCTTTGATAATGGTAAAGCCTTCACATCCCATAAGATGCGAAGATTCTTGGCCAAGTATAAAATTAAGTGGAATTACTCCACTAGCTACTACCCTCAGGCCAATGGAACGGTCGAAGCATTCAATAAAACTCTTGGCAAGATGCTCAAGAAAATGTCAATAGGCATCAAAGGGATTGCCACGATCATCTCTTTGAAGCTTTGTGGGCATACTGTGTCACTGTCTGGACCCCAACACAATGCACCCCATATGCTCTGGTTTGTGGGAGCGAAGCTGTTTTGCCACTTGAAATATAAGTCCCCTCATTACGGGTGGCTATCCGTGACAAACTTACTCAAGATGAGCAGATCCAACTGCGATTCCAGGAGCTCGATGCTTTGGAGGAGGAGCATCTTCATACTGTTTAGAACATGGAGATGTATCGCTAGAATATGCTGAGAGCCTACGACAAGCTGGTTAGGCCATGTGTTTTCAGAAAAGGCAAAGCGGTACTCGTACTGCGACGTCCAATTGTGGTCACCCATAAGACAAAGGGGAAGTTTGAACCAAAATGCGACGGGCCATATGTCATTGAGCAAATTTACAAGGGTGGTGCCTATTGAACCTCTTTGTTCTTTGAAAGTGATGTGGTCAATGCACACTAAGCTCCCTTGGCACCTCCTCTTAACCTCAGCCTTCCATGCATACAGCTTATAGAAGCTCCTATCCCAATGTCCATAGATCTTCTTCATTACTAGCTCCCTACCAGTCCATTGTCTGCCATAGTTGACCAACACCTTGTACTTGTCATTGAGCCTCCTCTGCAATTCCTTAGTGCTCACAGTAGGGTCCTCTCTCAACCACTTCATCACTTTCTCACAAATCCAGAACTTGGTTGCACCCTTGACTTCTCACTCTTTCTTGTACTAAGGCAATCATGATTAGGAACATGTCTTTAACCTAAAAAAATAGCTAAAGACCTGAGTATTAGTTCAAAAACAACAACATAACATTAACTTATGCACCTACAAATTAAGTTTAGAAACTTGCACCGTGACATTATCCTGCAATGTAGAGGCATGCATCCTCCATTAGCAACCTTCAACACAACAGTGAGCTATAAATCTAGAAGGGTCACTTTTTAAAAAATTTATACACAAATTCATGCTTTATGTAATACTGAGACATCGCCAATCTAAACTCTGCCATTGAGAGATAATTGGTACCAACAGTCATCAGTGGATCATCTTTGTCATAGGCTATGTCACCAACTACATCATCAGGCTTACCATTTTTGTGCCAACTAGTCCTCATCATCCAGTCATCACCGTTGCCCTCATCATCACCCCCCACAACCTCCTCAGAGATATTATCGGACTCATCAGTTTCGTTATCACTATCACAACCATATTGCTCCTCCTCATTTACTCCTACAAGCTCAAAATGCACAAAGAGGTTTGCTTCAGTGAGCTGAGTCTCTGTGAGAGGTTACGAAGGGCATGCTTGTGAGGGGGTTGATATTGATGGAGTACATGGCACTTGGGCATTGCCCACATCATCTAATAGGTTTGAAATAGTTAACATAATTTCTGTGGTTTTAATTTGCACACAACAAGCAAAAATCTCGATCAATTCTTGATCTGAATTGAGTGGTAGAAGTTTTTGGGTAGAGCTATAGACGCATTGTCTAGTCACCATTTCATCTAAACCCCATGGGTATTTCTCACAAATATCGTTCACAAGATCGTTGTAGTTCATCGTATCAACATCAACTTGCCATTTGAACAAAAAACCACAACCAAATTCATTCCTACTATTCTTGCGCAACATTCAAACCTTAAGCAAGTATTTTGAGGATGGATCCATCCTGGACATGCACACAATGCCAAAATTCTATTCAACAATCGATTGGTGCACAAGAAATTGCAATGCATAGAGAACGTCAAACATACCCATCATGGAGGGGAATGCCATCCTTAAATTGGGCCGCTGGCTTCGTGGCAGAGGAGGACCGAGGCGAGGGAGAACCCGTGTTCATGCCTACCACTACCACTGCCGCCTCTAGGCACCATGTCGCCTCCTCAATCCGCTGCGCCGTTGTTGCAACACCGGCACCCAAAGCTACCGCCGTTGCCGCACCTGCATCCGCCTCCTCATCTGCCACTATTGCACTCATAGCCACCATGCCGCACTGTCCCATCTACGCGCTGTCGCTAGGGCTCAATGCGGGACAGAGCGAGGACAAGAGGGATGGGGATTTTGGCGCGTCTTTGAGAGGGAGGAGACGAATCGACCTCTGCATGCCACCGCTAGGGCTCAATGCGGGACGGCGGGGGGGACAGGAGGGATGGGGAATTGGAGGCATCTTCAAGAGGGGGGAGATGAATCAACCTCAGCCGAATAGGGGATGGAACTCAGTGGAACCCTATCGACCAGACTCCCTAGGGCATTTTCACCATTATGACAAAGTGACCGACTTAACGGCTTTTTGACTAATGGCAAACTAACGGTAGTGGCAATTAGTGGAAATAATCTCAAGGTCAGTGGCATACAGTAGTTATGTCTTTCAGCAATGGCAATTCGTTGAATCGACCACGCTCCAATGGCACAGAATCTATTCTCTCAAAAAAAGAATATTGTTTAGACTAACAGGTTCTGCTAATTCGCATTTCAATTTCACGAACCATGAACTGTATTTCTTTCATGTTCCTAACCAGTCGGAACAGAGCATTTTGGTCACTAGTTTTGGCCAGACTATCTGTAGAGCAACCTTAATAGATAGCTGAATTTTTGTCAGCATGAATTTTTGAAAAAAAGGATTTATAATAAATTTTGGTAAGCAGTTTTTACATGCACACTAGCTACGCGACCTGCACATCTGCTGATCGATCTGCATCTACAACCACACTGAAATACACGCGGTCGGCCTTCAGATCATTGCTATTTAAGTATGAAGTAACAAGTGCACAACACCATGCCATCGTATATACAGAGAAAAAAAATATAAAATCCATACAATAAACGAACAGATGATGCTTAGTTTATTTATTTTCTGAAATGTTGCAGTGGTCAAATACTGTTAACAACTTTGAGCAAACTGTACGTGTGACAGCACAAGTATGAATTGAAGGTGTACATATGTACCTATATTTATAACAACCGACGCACTGAATGATCTGCCTATTATCTAGCCATATCAACCGATCAATTCTCGGCACGAAGAGCATTTCTTAATATTTGATGGATCGACCATGGCGCCTTAATTGTGAGGGGGACAACGAGGGCCCGGCAGATTAGGGTCGTTGGTGCAGCCAGAAGGCCCAGACGTTGCCTTGTTGACGGACACCGGCGACGGAGGTGACTCTGCCTGTGCCGCCGCCGGGTGCTGATTGTCGTCAGCTCCCAACAGGCGCCCCGCCGCGGCGACGTCGGATTGCAGCGACGCCGTGACGAGCAGCAGCGCCAGCAGCGCGGCCGCCGCTCCTCCGCTCGCACCTTTTCCTCCTCCCTTCATCGTCTTCCGTTGAGTATTCTGGTGCAGCTGGATCTCAAACCGATCGAGAAAGAGATCTCAGGTAGTATATAAGTACTAGCTATCTTGTTCGTCGGGTTGAGCTGAAGCTGTGTGGTGCATCGAAAGCTGAAGGTTTTGGTGGCTACTTATAGTAGCAGCTCGATCGATGCCAGACGCTGAAGTTTCCACGACTATACAGAAAACGTTTTTGACGGATTAAACTGGCGCTACTAATAAACTGGATGCCACGAAAGTTACGGTCCAGGTTTGAAGCGTGGACTAGTACAGAGAAGATTATTATTCTTTAAGCCTGTACGTGACTAAAAATGCATGACCCGTTTCGCGGCCGAGTATTGTAACAAGTAACAACCCAATTTTTCTTCGAAAACAAACATGTATGATTTTCATAAATTTCTAAAATTTTTGGTGCATTTTCAAAAATATTTCCAAAACTTTGTTGGAGTTTAAGATTAAAATTCAAATTAAAAATACCTCTTGAAATTCAAATTAAAAATTCAAACTCAAATTGAAAACTGGAATTAAAGTTTAAATTTAATTGTTGTCGCTGAACGTAAGTGCTCAAAACATGCGAATTTGGTGGATTACATCAACGAAAAACTACAATCTTAGCTAGTCCTAATCGATTAATTTATTGTGATACACTGTATAAAAGAAAACGTATCCAGAACCCAACTAATCGACGCTTCCATGAGCTCCAGCTTCATGCAGCTAGCTAGCTAGCTTGCCGCTAGCTTTTCAGCCAGTCGGTTTATTCAAACATGAACAATAGCAATTCACACTGCAGAAACGTCTACACAAAACTCAAATGATGGACATCTCCCGTCAGCCCGTCCCGGCCGGCTAGACGGAGGGCAATGGACATTGTTGGAGCGGAATTGTCATCAAACTGGTACGATGCACAGCCGTGCCTCGTCACCGGAGGTGCCGGAGCCCTACGGCCACCAGCCTGTTCCACCGCCCTGGCCGCCGCGGCCGGCTCGTGAAGCGTCGCCGAGACGATCATCACTGTGAGAACGATCATGCAGATCGTCCTGCTAACCGCCGATTTTGCCATCATGAACCGACTAGCTAGTAGATTAATTAATTTGATATGTAGTGAGGTGCTAGCTAGCTAGTGTACACGTTGCTGGGGAACGTACATTCATGAGGCCATCTATTTTAGCCTTTCATGCACGCGATACATGCATGGACACGAGAGCTAGCGGGCCACACCGGAAAAATCAGCAGCTAAGAAACTTTCAAGGTTTCGCACGCATAACGTTCTTGACGGATCGACGTAAAAGGTTTGATTCGAAAGATTCGATCGGTCGGTCATGTTCAACAGGGTCAGGGTTTGAATCCAGAACCGGAAGGTAGGTAGCTAGGGAGATGGCATATATGAACAACAGCTTACCTCAGCCAACTTCTGTGCAATATTGCTTCGGCGCGTAAGTAAGCACGATGGGTATTCGTACTCACGTCAGCTGACCCGGTCGGTCTCCGAGTATGTATGTTTTCCGCTACAGACAGGTCGGCAGTCAGCACCGGGCACGCGTACGCGTACTACATTTCGCCTGGACTCAGTGGAAAATTCGCGAGTAGGGCGGGACTCAGTGGAAAGCACGTACGCGAGTCGCCGAGGCCGCACCGCCGCACACGCGCTTCCGGGCTCGTGGGACACATCTCGGCCGCACCGCACGCGCGCCAGCAACTACAAGTTGGCCGGAGAGATCGCCCCTGCTCGCGGGCAATTTGATTTCAATATGAACTTAAAAAAACCTAAAAAACTAAATGTGGAATAATAACTAAAAGAAAATACAAATTGTTTTTTATGAATTCCAGCCTAATTCTAAAAAAATCCACATCAAGTATGATACAAAAATATACAAATTTGGAATAAAAATGAAGAAAATTAGCAATTTGATTCCCATACGACATCTAAACTAAAATTCAGAATAATAACTGAATGAAAATTAGCCAATTAAAAAAAGAGTCCATGTCAAATATAATCCAAATTAACTAAAATTTGGGGAAAAAATGGAAATTAGCAATTTGATTTCGTAGAATCCCAAAGTAAAATCCATGAAAAACAAAATATATCTATTATATATTAAAAGTTAATGGCATGTGTTTTATAATTGCGAAGAAAAAAGAGAAATAAGTTAGAAATTCTCAGAAAGAAGCTAAACATCTGTCTCTCATTATAGTGGACCCTTATTATAGTCATTAAACAATTACCAGCAGATGTTTTAGATAAAATAAGTAATCTTGTACTAAGTGCCACATACTAGATTATCCATTATAGATTTTCGAGGAGCTCAACAAATAAGAAAATCCTAGATGTCCTGCACTAAGTGCCACATACTAGAGTAAAAGAAGGATGTGGACATGAAAAATAAATGAGCAAAAGCCATGTATGAGAAAAGAGAAAAAGTGGCACTTGGAAAGGAAAAAAAGAAAAACGAAAAAACACAAGACTTATTCTACCTACGTGTTTTTCAACAATGTGTGTTTTACATCTTTTAATCTTCTCGCTAGAGACGCCATCGATATGGTGAATTCTAATTAAAGTTGAACTATATCAACCGTTGGGTGTTATCTACCATAGAATAAAAGCTTTGGATAGTTGGTTACATTTGCTAAGAAAAGAGAGAGAAATAGTAGAAATTCTCCCAAAAATAAAAAAACATATAACCCTTAATTTGGTAGGCACTAATTATGTTTAGCACTCCATAACTGATGTATATTACCTGATAAATGAGAATGATTGCTAGAAATTTTAGAAAAAAAAAAGGAAAAGCATCTAGCTCTTAATTAGGTGGACCCTTCTTATGATTAACAAATCATAACCAATAATTTTTCTTGATCCATGAAAGTACGCAAGAAGCTGATTTGCACCATGATAAGCATGCACGTGTAGTTGGAGATAGAATTGAACTCAATCGATCCACGCATAGATACGAACTTGCCTACAATATCTATTATAATTTGTATTCTTTTAATTGTATTAATATGGATACAAGTATTGTCTCTATTATTCGAGATGCAGATTAAAAATTATAAAGAACAAGTATTTTCTCCCAAAGATATAATATATATTCTTTGTTTTAACATATACTACTGTACATTAATATGACAAATGAAACCAATTGCAAACATGGAAATTAAATTAAATTGATAATATTCTAAAAATTCTAATATTTAAAGTCTTTCATATGATATACAACCCTTTATTTTTCGCATGTAATTTCCTTATTAAGCTATTTATATACCGCTAAACCAAGTAAATACGCTCTAAGAATGATGCCTACGGAAGTGCGTGGGCCATCATGCTAGGTTTCATAATTTTTTTCCATTGTCTCGTGAATACGTCTCTCTGTTTAATAATTTTTGTCTATTGCCTTGTAAACTGCTCGTTTCACAATATTTGTCCATTATTGAGGAAACTAAAAATGTAGTTATGTCCGCGCATCACCATCCTAAACGACTTCAGTCGCGCGCGCACCTAGCTAGGCCAAGTTCATGTCCGCGCGCTGGGCCGCACACGCGCTTCCCGCACACGGTCGTAAGCGTGGTTCAGCTGGTCCGTTCGCCCGGCTGCGCATATTAGCTTAGTTTAGCTTTCTGGCACGAGAAATTAATCCGGCACTAAGTAGCATCGCCACTGCAGGTTCTATCGTTCTGGAGAGATCGCCGGATCGTGCTGCCGGCTGATCGGAGCATCACCGACGCCATCCTCGACTCTCGGGTTTGGGGCCTTGTTGGGGGCCAACGAAATTTGCGGCTGTATACAACAGACGAACACAGGACACAGGACCGGATTGGCTAGGCATTGTTACTCAAGTAATATATTTGCTGGAATTAGTCGAACTTATGGCCGTTGAGTCTGCTCCCAGATTTCTGCGTTGGCGACGGCCGACGGATTCGACGACGGCATATCTATCTCCGGCGAGATAAGTGAGTAGCTCTCTAGGAGCACGTCAATGGAATTTTGCATGTCTTTCTGTGCCCTTTTTTTGTTCAATGGCAGCAGAAATCATGTAATTTCGTTCATGTATTTTTGTTGTGGTGCGTAATAGCTAGCGAGTTTTCAATATGCAATTCACCCGGTCATCACATCCAAGAAAGTTTTGCTTCATCAAGAAAGAATGAAAGATCACTTATTCTTCGATGTATTTATATACATACATGCATGAATACAGATGCATACTAAATGACTACTAAGTACGTGCTACATATGTGGAGTAGTGCCTAGTTCGTATGTTGCATGAGCTCGATCTAGCTAAATGGCTAGTTTATTCAAATTAAACATGAATGGGTAAGTGAATAACAGGGAGTCCTGCTGAAAATTCAGAAGGACACGTCTTCTTCCTGGTGAATCAAGTTAAATTTAGTACGTAGTAGCAGCTACGGGTTCTACGGGCAATGACAACCCTTAGGGCAAGGGACTTTGTTGGAGCAGCAAGACGGGCATGGCTGGGCAAGCTGAACAGCTGTGAAGCCGTGCGGAGTCACTGGGGGAGTCCTGCGCCCACCGGCGCCCTCTTCCACCGGCCTGGCCGCCTCCGCCGCCGACAGTACAATCATCATGGCTAGCACGATCACTCCGACCGCGTGCCAGGTCCCCGCTCTCGCCATCGCCGGCGTACGCGTACGATCGATCTAGCTAAGATGATGCTAGCTATCTTGTCAACTAGTTAAGTGTACGCACACTGAGTTGTTGTGTTTGGTGGAGGGGCCATGCATGCATGGCCCTATTTATAGCCATATCGATGCCTCGATCCAAGTATGCGCGCGGCGTGAGCCGTGAGCTAGGCCTATCTAGCAAGGAATTCAAGGTCATTGCACTTAACGTTCTTGACGGATGCAAACTTGAAATTGGTGCAAAGTAGAGATCCATTCCATCGTTTAACTGATCCTGTACGTTCAACAGAAGCATCACAGAGAGAAGCAGTGAGGAAGATGAAGCCGGACAAGAGCTAGGGAAGGAGGAGAAGACGAAGGAGAGGAGCCAGGACTGCGACAGCAAGCTAACATCATCGGCAATGACAAGGGGAGGCTGTTGCACTCACCATCCACACCCCCATGACCTTCGTCAATGACTGCCTTCACTTCTAGCCATCATCAAGTAGGCCCCAACTCTTACCCTCCCTACTCATGGAATGAGACAAGTGGCGAGCCCAAAGGGGGCGCTGTGCGCCCTTGGTCGGGGGTGCATGCTCCCCGGCGCATGTCCCCGCCAAGTCCCGTTGCGGCGACCACCCGTAGGTTTCCCCAAACCGTGTGTCCTGGTAGAAAAGGGGAGGGAAGAGGACTGTCCTGGTAGTAGGGGTGGTCGGTCGGCTGCAAGCCATGGTCGGTGAGCTCAAACCCGTATGGAGCGGCCGAAGCCTGGGGGTGACAACTGACTGTGATGAGCGGTGGCGCAAGCGACCGATCCTTGAGGGTGGTGGCAGTGCCCAACGTCCCACCACCGTGTGCACACAGGGGAGGTGGCGGATCCGGTCCTAGTTGGCCAGATCTGAGGTGAAGAGCGAGGGGGAGGCGGAGTAGCCAGAAGGGAGGTAGCCGACAGTAGGGCGACGGCCGGATCTGGCCCCAGCCGGCCGGACTGGGAGGAGTCACCGGTGGTGCACTCCAGGATGTCGCACCGAGATCCCCTCTGCGCTGCAAAATGCCAGGAGAGAGAGAGAGGGAGTGAGAGAGAGAGAGCCATGGAGGAGAAGGCAGGGCAAAGGAGGAGCCATCAGCGGCGAGCTCCGGGCCGGCGATGACCGAGCTTGGTCGCGTGCCGCCGCATCGCCTAGGATTCGCCTGGGCCGTTCGGCCGAGGAAAAATGAGGAGAATGAGGGCGCGGGTGAAAGAATGAAAAACGGAAAAGGAAGGGGCAAAAAGAGAACAAAAGGAAGGAAAAATGAAAAAAAAAAGAGAGAAAGAAAAGGAAAAAGGGGAAAAGAAAAAAAAATAGAGGTTTGATACCTGCGCGTCGGGTCCTTAACCCCGGGCGTCGGGTTATGCATGTAGAGTTGTCGTCACTTGTTTAAGCACTAGTTTCGTTTCGATGTATTAAGTCGGATTAATTGCTTGTTTAGGTGGAGGTCCTAAGTCGACGCTGCTCGCACGCTTCAGCTCCGCTTGTTAATGTGCAAGTGCATGGTAGAGCGTGAGATCGCATGTTTATGAAATATGCGATGTTTACATGATATGATGATGCTTATATGGAATTACAATGTTTGCATGACATGATGATGTTTATTTAATGATGACAATGGTAATGGAACGAGGTGAGTAGTGACGCCACCCTACCAATGATAATACTGATGAGAATGACAATGACAATGATAATGGGTAGATGTATTCGTATCATGTGCACTCATTAAATGAGAACTGGGATCCGCTTGGGTGGATCTCGCAAGACCTATTTCGGTAGGCCTCCACGGGAATGGAGAGACCCCGTGCCGATATGGGCGGGCCTAAGATTTTGGGTGAACATCGACGGGTGTTCACTCAGCAATACCGGTATATGCAATGAGATGAGCAAATGTGCATGTAGAGTAGTGTTGCATTACACTAAGGGTAAAACAATGTTGGAACATGACAATAGAAGTATGAACATGATAATGTATGTGGAATATATTATGGCTGGTAAAATTGCTTACATGTTTGGGCAGTGTGTATCGTTCTATTATGTACTTGATGAGTCTCCGGACTCACTCTTGTTGTTTTTTAGGTGACCGTTGAGGACATCATGCACGGGTGGGAGTAGCACATGAATAACAATGTACTTGCAGCACTTCACATATTAGTTTCTGTTAGAATGTTTAACTCCACTAGTAAACTAGAATAGTTGCTTAGAAAATGGTATAGTGTAAGTAATCGTCGTGTAGGACCGAAATGGCAACAGAGGGGGGTGAATGGTGCCTTCAAAACTCCCCAAGTACTCACACAGCAAATCGAGTGAAAGAACTAGTTTCTCCGATCGAACACACGTGGTCGTAAGCCAATTGATGGTCGAACACCACGTGGTCGAACACTTGCCCAAGCCGACAAAAGAAATCAAACAGAGAATACTGCGCGGATAAAACAAGAACGGAGAAGAACTCGTTTGCCAGATTTCCGAGTAACTAAGACTCTCTCGGTCATTTGATCCTCAAATTTGAGACATCGAAAGAATCCAACCTCCGGAAAAGAAATTACCAAGAAAAACCAAAGTCTTAGCTATGCTCGGTAGAGAGACATGGTCGAACTCAAACAGAGGACTTGAGGCGCACGACCATTCAGTTAAGAGAACTTCTCGATTCGACTCTGCTCTGGAATGAATCGCCAAGTGGCCTTGAGATAGATTCCCGCCTGAGCTAATCAAGCACACAAAAGAATGCAAACACGAAGAAGAGAAGAGAGAAAATGATCGCATGAAGAACAAGCTCTCAAAACAGATCGCAAAACAAAACAATCATAACATCTCATAACGATGTAAATTAACTTGAGGAAGAGAGATGAATGATTGATCATGGAGGTTTCTACAGCCACTCCATCGGAGGTACAAGAGCAACCGTGCTCTACCCAGAGAAAACTCACACAAATAGAGACGAAAAATTCAGAGTAACTCGGGAACAACCTCATCTATCACCCGAGCTCTACCTCTCTATTTATAGCCTCAAGCTTTCAGGGGAGAACCCGTTAACCCCAACAAACACCGGGTTTTACCACTCTCTTTTACCCAACAAATGAGAACGAGCTCCAGTGCTTTACCTGTTACACCCAACGGCTCCACTGCTTTGCCCGTTAGCGCCAACCACTCCAGTGCTTTCGCAGAGACACAGCTTCCCTTTGCAGCTTTCCGCATTTCTCCAAAATGCCATCCCACTGCCTTCCCGGAAGCTTCCTCTGCCTTGCCTCTCAAGTCTTGCAACCACCTCGCAGACCTCGTCGTCTTCAACACCTCCTGGCCGCTCTTGACCTCAGCACCGCCCGTGCTTAGTCTCGGCCCTCCATGCCTCGCCACGACTAGTCTCAAGGTCCTGCAACCATCACAGACAAGCATATATTCATAGCACCGCACAAAACATTGTGTATAAACAATTGCATAAGAAACACAGAACTCAAAACATGTTCCACAAAGTCGTACACCCATTACGACCGGTCAAAGACACTTAAACATTCATGCACATGACCTACGACCGCTCTCCAGGTCAAGACGACTAGCCCAGGAGTCGGTACGACCGATTCGCAAGTGAAACGACCGATCCCGAGGTCATACGATCGTTACTAGATGTCTACGACCACGCCAACCTCCCAGGACTTCGACCGCTTAGCGCGTGATCAAAACACCTTTCGACCACGCATAACGAGTTTTACAGCAGGTCGAGACCCTTCCGACCACACCCGGCGCTTGAGCACATCCGACCGCAGCCAACCGTTTCACGCCCTCGGCCAGATCGCATACGACCACGCCCAACCGAGCCGACCCGCTCGAGCTCGAACCGACCACGATGATCGGCGTATCGACCTCCGACTACCTCTCGCGTAACGTGGTCGTAACGCCGACTCTCAATGTGATCGTTCATTCGAGCGCCGACTTCCGACCACGCGGCCGTCACACGACTTGCGACCGCACCACGCCAACGCGTGGTCGTAGCCGAAGTCGGGAGACTTCCGACCACGCACAAAGTGGTCGTAACTTGCCGACCACGCCAACGTGGTCGTCGATCGCCTTCGACCACGCCCAAACGTGGTCGTGACCGCCGACCACGCCAACGTGGTCGATCGCCTTCGACCACGCCAACGTGGTCGCGCTGCCGACCACGCCAACGTGGTCGTGCGCGACCTTCGACCACGGCCAACATGGTCGTCACGCCTTCGGTGCCCTTCGACCATGGCCGAGTGGTCGTAGACCCCTTGGGTGACCTTCGACCACGCCCAAAATGGTCGTAAAAGCTGCAGACCACTTCGCCAGGGCTACGACAATGCAGAACTAGCACAAACCTCAAAAACTAAACTCAATCTTCCTAGATCAAGAGTCAATTACTCATCACAACCATGGGGTGACCTCCACATGGTCTCTCACGTCGCTTTATGAATAAAGTAGAGTTTACTTAAAATGATTAACAGTTGTTCAAAAATGATATTATTATGCAATGATGGTAGCACTCTAGGCCTAAAGGATGGGTGAAATGTTACACATATTTATTTTTGGTACCGTAAAAGAGCCCATTAAATAAACTTCAAAAGTTCTAGAAAAATAGAGTAGATACCAAATTAGCCACAGCAACGCTAAACAGAACCTTACAGGCCTGTATATATAATTGAATGGATTACGTGCTGTTTGTTTATCGTCAGGTCGGTTATTGTGTTAGCGTTGATCCGTCGAATTTTCTCAAGAAGACTACAATTTTTGCAAGGACACATGAAACTGCGAAATGATTTGAAGAAGTCCAACGGCGAACGCCACATTTATTTACGGTCAAATATTTAATTTACACAGGTTTTTATGTATCTGATCTGTCCAAGTAGAGACTTGATCTTTTACGGTCAGGCCAGTTCAGATGTGACTCGCGACTGGACCGTTGATTTACATTCTTTCTTTAATCTCTTTGAAACTCAAAGCAGTTCAGATGTGATGCATACATGTACATATTCCTACCATTTCCTAGTCATAAGCAGTAGTCTTCTCCGTTGACTACCAAGCTAGCAAAGAGTAGTAAGTACGTACTCCCTGTACATGTGAGGTTGCAAACGCAGTAACTTATTCATGTGTTCCGAATTGATCGGGACTAGGAAGGTATACTTTCCAATCATATAACGTATCAATCTCCATACAAATGCAGTGATCACAAAAATTGACCTAAACCTATGAAAAAAATCAACAATCCACAAATAGCAAAACCGTTCTGTAAGCCATTTGTGAAGTCAAGGAGGAATATTCTGAAACGTACAGAATGATGGGTCGATGTGAAGTCTGCAAACCGACAAGTTTGACTTCAACGCCCAGCTGATGCTACATGTAACAGAGGTCAACACAAGTCAAAGGCTTAATTTCCCTGTCATTTGAGTTGAGCCAGTCAATCTGTGCGCCGGCCAGGGCTAGGATGCTTCCGCAGGGCATGTCATTTGAGTTGAGCCAGTCAAATTTGAAAGTCAATGGAGCTTCTTTTATCTTTTAAGCTTTCCAATTAACGAAGCTGTCAATTCAACCAGACCGCTTTCTTGTGAACGTTCTGTGACTAAGTTCGCGTCCGTGCTGCAAGTAAGTTCCAACAAATTTGGCCGTCAAGCGGGTTATGCATACCAGCTGTATGCATCTTTAGTCATCGAATGCAGGTTGGAATCTCTACAGTCTGTTTTGCTCCAGGTTTAAAGAATAATCTTCAGTCCACTCCTAAAACTTGGGTTAACTTAGGTACGTTCTTCGGTACAGCACATCCGATTGATGTACATCATGCATGGATAAACAAGTAAGTCGCGTCAGTTAAATCCTTCAAAAACGTTTTCTGCATCCGCGACGACGTCGTGGAAACATGGATCATATCGAGCGATCATACAGTCTCGTCTGAACGACGAGATCGACCAAATCCTTCAGCATTACATGCACCACTCACCAGCCTAACATATGCTTGATGCAAGTGTGTACATATATATTTAAATAATTGACCATTTCTGTTTATTTTCTGGGAGTTAACTTGTGTTAGGAAGGCTGAATGTATGCTGATACGCAGAGCAGTTGTTAACACCAGTACTTGTCCGTTTAGACAGCCGCTCTTTCAGAATAGTAATAAAGACCACCAGCTATTGCTTGTTCGTTGTTTGGATTTTGCATTTGCCTGTGGATTATTGATGGTTTTGTGCACTACAACAGCATGAACGAAGGCGTATTAGTTCCAGGGGTTTAATGTCTTGGAAAACTAAATGACTGAAAGTAGTTAATGGACCAAGTTGCAGTGTACTTCTTCCGTGTTTTTTTACGTGGTGTATATTGACTAAGCACACACCGATTAACCAGGTTAGAATTAAGACCAACAGAAATGCCGCGTTATCGCGACAGTAGATACTATCTCAGGAACAAGAGATCGAGAGTACAGTTTAAATGTCTACTCATAAACATTGGAGATATATATATATATATATATATATATATATATATATATATATATATATATATATATATATATATATATATATATATATATATATATATATATATATATATATATATATATATATATATATATATATAGGCTACTTTCTACTCGGGTGTAATTACACCCTATGTCGTATCTCACAACGTAGAGAGTATCTCGCGTAATGGAGGGTATGTACGTGTAGTATATGAGTATTTAAGATCATATATGTGGTATGAACAATTTTTTAGAGGTGGTATGCATTTTTTTGACATACTCCTTTTATGTATGTATATAAAGGTATTTATAAAATACGCTAAAAACTATGTACTTCCTTGCAATTTTTTCGTGTGGTTCACATTGGAGTATCTTATAATTAGTATATGAGTATACCTAAAATGATAAAGGAGTATTTCAAGTTTATTTAGGTGGTATATTAGAGGTGGGTGTAATTACACCCGGGAGTAAAAAGTATTTTTCCTATATATATATATATATATATATATATATATATATATATATATATATATAGGACGAGTGTTTCATGCACCATGGTGCCTAGGCACCCATATCAATACCCGTTGATTTGCTACTATTTTTATGGTATATACTCACTGTAGTCGCATTGAATTCAAAAGTAGTTCAAACTAGTTTGAACTGAGTTCAAAACTTACTTACCATAAATATATTAAGGGTATAAACCATTTTCATATCCAAACTCAAAAAATTATCAATCATACACGTGTATCGGATGTGGGTGCCTAGACACCATGGTGCATTACGTAATTTTCCTATATATATATATATATATATATATATATATATATATATATATATATATATATATATATATATATATATATATATATATATATATATATATATATATATATATATATATATATATATATATATATATATATATATATATATATATATATATATATATATATATATATATATATATATATATATATATATAACAAGGGGGAAGAACGAGGGCGCATAAAGTGAGAATACATCATTCGAGGAGCAACTTAGTTATGTCAGCATTAGCTCGTGGTGCCAATATCTACACCGAGGCAGTTCTCTTGGCGCACGTACATATAGACGATGATCATTTCCATGTTAGCAGCTTTGTGATTTGAAACATTAAATATGTCAAATGACCTGGGTGGTGGGAGCGAGGATGTTTATTCCCGCTAACTGGATTTGATCCAAGAATCGACACGGTGTTTCTTATTTAATATTTAACTAGAGTGTACATGTATATACATCAAGTAGAAAAATCATGTGCCTATATCTGTGAGGCTCTACATATATATATATATATATATATATATATATATATATATATATATATATATATATATATATATATATATATATATATATATATATATATATATATATATATATATATATATATATATATATATATATATATATATATATATATATATATATATATATATATATATATATATATATATATATATATATATATATATATATATATATATATATATATATATATATATATATATATATATAGTGTGCAGCCTCCTTAAAGAAAGAAGCATTAAATATTGTATTTTTTTTCCATGAACTCTTGATTTCTTGATTTCAGAACAAAGTTCTGCTGGCCCTCTGTTTTTGTTTGTGGACTTCTATTTGTTCCACGGATCAAGGATACAATATATTTCAGTTACGGTTGTGCATGAAAAGCTCGTGATTCGCAAGCTAATTAAGCTCAATTATATGGCACCACCGTAGGTTAAGTAGAATGGAAAAATAAATAACACTAAAGGAAAATGAAGAAATCAAAGTATTTCTTACACCAAATGCATGCCTCGATACTTGCCGGATATTTCCATGAAATTTCATGTAAAATTTGCAATTTAATCCACTTCAAAATTTGAACACGCTTTCACCATAAGTTCCACAAATTTCACTAGAAGCTCTATTGAAATTGCTAACCAGCATTTTCTTGCTTGCGAAAAAGTCGTTCACTGGATAATTGAACTTCACCAAGATTCTGATGACATTGCTAACTACAACCCACGTCCTACCTTGGTAGTTTCTACAATTACGTGATATACAATCTTAATGGATCGCTCGTTGTTACATGAAAAATCATATAGAACCTCAGTCTCGTCATGGCTAGTCGATCTGTATATATCCCCTCAAAACAGGAATACCTAAATATTGTAGTGCTCAAAAGGGCTTATAAGCCCAAGCTTTTGGCTTTTTTTACTATAACATCTGAAAATGCATTGTATTTGTCGTTAGCTTTCTCTGCGTGATTAAATTTAAAAAATAAAAAAGTTTTATTATCATGAACAATGTAAAGGAGTAAAGAGGAAAAAGAAAACCAAAAAAGCCAAAAAGCAAAACAAGACGAAATTAAGAAACTAGAAGTTCGAAGTAGAACCTCGTTGGAGGCCTGTTCATATTATTGACGTCACCATACATACGTACAAGAGATCGAGAGTACAGTTTAAATGTCTACTCATAAACATTGGAGATATATGTGTGTGTGTGTGGGGGGGGGGGGGGGGTCTTGTGCCGAGGTTGAGTTTGGGACATGGCTCGAGATAGGTCCTTCAGCAGGTGTCGTTGCTTCGAGGTAGTCGTGGACTCGAGGTAGCGTGAGACCCTTCCCCAACATGATCAAATTGCACGTTGAATAGCGCACATCATACCAATTAGCGTATGGAGGAAAGATTCAAAGATCAAAACAAACAGCTTCTAATGCCAGACTGCAACTCTCTCTGACAAAATTATGGGATTCATTCAAAGAACATGACTACGGACTGAATCCAAGTACCAAATCATACTATTTGAGAGTCAAGCCTGAGGAGAGGGTGGCATCGAACGGCCTAAGGAGAGGATGCCGATGGATGGCGAGAGGAAACCAGTGGGTGAGGCCACATCTAGGGTTAGGAGAGAGGGTTCAGAATAGGGTTAGGAGGGCAAGAACTCACCTTGCCGGGAGCAGCGGACAAAGGGGAGGCTTCGGTGATCGCCGTGGAAGTCACCAACGTCACCGCGCAAACCGCCGAGGTAGCCCCCTTGAGTCACCGCCCCATCGCTTGACCTCTCCTCCACTTGACATGATCCCGAACCATGCCTTCCAGGGAAAACCAAAGCATTGTAAAAGGGGTATACCCAGTGGCATTTGCGGGTAAATAACTTTAACTTCCAGGGGTTATTACACTTCGGGTGTGTTGGCTCCCCATGTGAATCCACCTGCAGCCTACTTCTCCTAGTTAGTTCATGCTCCTTACGAGAAGCAAAATCACCTCATTTTGAAAGTTGGTTGTTTGGCATAACTCTACAAGATCCAAAGAGAATCTGGGAGCAGGAGCTTTACCAAAGAGACCCTAATTAGTCCCCTCCTGTGACCACCACGAAGAGATGTGTTCTTTTTTTCTTTTAGTTTCTGCTTTTGGCTTCTCGAAAAGTTGAAAAGACAAACATCAAAACGGATCAGCTTATTAAATTGGATTCTCTAAATGGTTTTCTGAGCCCAAAATTGTATATACCGTTCACGTCGGTGTTTCTACCATCTACTATCATCTAAAAAACATAAACAAAAACCATCATGTACAACTAAATCCATCGGCAACAGTCAAAAAAACACACCTCGATACTCGAACGCCAGCGGACTGTCCCTATAAATAAAATGTTACTATACCAAGTCAGTAAGTCGTTTATTCCAACTCGTTCAAGACTAACTAATGCGTGTCAGACCGTGCATAAGTAGTCCTGCTTATGTACCACGTGACGTAACTGGCTAGGTCGACTTGCTCAGCTGCATGCATGCTAAGCTAAGCAAAGATGATAAGATCGATTGCTAACTAGCGTGTATACCTTTGGTCTTGCTCAGCGCAACGCGTGACGATCGAGAGCGCGTCGATGTAGCTTAGCTTTCGATCCTACATTCGTACTGTTGAACGTACAGGATCCGTTAAACGATGGAATCTTAATTTTGAAGCAATCTGTAGTTAATTGCATCCGTCAAGAACGTTAAGTGCAATGACCTTGAGTTCCTTGCTCACGCCGCGCGCATGCATGTATCGATCTGGCTATAAATAGGGCCATGCTTGTATGTCCCGTCCATCAAACACAACAGCTCAGTGTGCATATCGATATACTTAACCAGTTGGATTCCACAAGCTCTTAGCTAGATCGATCGTGCGCGTACGCCGGCGATGGCGAGAGCGGGAACCTGGCAGGCGGTCGGAGTGATCGTGCTCGCCGTGATGATTGTACTGTCGGCGGCGGAGGCCGCCAGGCCGGTGGAAGAGGGAGCCGGTGGGCGTAGGGCTCCTCCGGCGATTCCGCACGGCTTCGCAGCTGTTCAGCTTGGCGCCAAGTCATGCCCTAATGGTACTTGCTGCTCCGCCGGCGGGGTCCCTTGCCGTCCCGGTGCTTGTTGTCCACCGCCGTAGCTGCTACAACGTACTAAATTGAATAGTAGGTGTCCTTGAATTTTCAGGACTCCATGTTATTTACTTGTTCATGTTTAATTTGAATAAACTAGCGATTTAGCTAGCTCGAGCTCATGCAACATGCGTACTAGGCACTACTCCACATATGTAGCACGTACTTAGTAGTCATTTAGTATTCATCTGTATTGATGCATGTATGTATATAAATACATCGAAGAATAAGTGATCTTTCATTCTTTCTGGATGAAGCAAAACTTTCTTGGAAGTGATGACCGGGTGCATTGCATGTTGCAACCTCGCTAGCTATTACGCACCAGAACAAAACATGAAACGAAATTACATGATTTCTGCTGCCATTAATTGAACAAAAAAAAAAGGCAGAGAAAGAAATGCAAATTCCATTGACGTGCTCCTCTAGAGAGCAACTCACTTAACTCGCCGGAGCTACATACGCCGTCGTCGGATCCGTCGGCCGTCGCCAACGCACAAATCTGGGAGCAGATTCAACGGCGATAAATTGAACTAATTCCAGCAAATAGATTACTTGAGTAACAATGCCTAGCTAATCCGGTCGTGTCCCCTATTCGTCTGCTGTAATGCTTACTACGGCAGCAGAGGTGCAACACTGTAGCACGTACGTGCGGGAACTTATTAGCCGTAGAGTACGTTCGGATCAGAATCCAACACATATGCAATTCCGAGTTGTCCGTTTCTGCGAATCCAACGTACCTTCATATACTCACACCCCTGCAAGAGAAACAAGATTACAGTAGAACCAAACACCTACGTCGTATACAGCCGCAAAATTTCGTTGGCCCCAAACACGAGAGTCGAGATGCCGATCGAGGATGGCGTTGGTGATGCTCCGATCAGCCGGCAGCACGCTCAGGCGATCCCTCCAGAACGATGGAACCTGCAGAGGCGATGCAAATTTGTACCGGATTTATTTCTCGTGCCAGAAAGCTAAACTAAGCTAATATGCGCAGCCCGCCGAACGGACCAGCTGAACCTGAACCATGCACGCGTGGGCACAGCGGAGGCGATGTAATCATTAATCCTAATTTTTTAATTATACGATAGATAAAACCTAATGGTTAATATAGTTTAAATTTAATTATAATTCATCATATTGATGGTGATTCTAGAAAGATTATTGTTTTGTGGCTTTTTAAACACCGGAATGAATGGACACTCATGTCCTCTCGTAAGAAGAATCATACTAGGGGCCTCCACAAAGGTCAGAAGCGAGTCTCTTGTGTGGAGAAACCGATGTTCAGGTTCTTGGATAATCAAATCTTCATCAACATCAAAGCCATCCCTATGCAAATTCTCCCCTCCCCTGCCTTCAAGCCATTGTCGGTGATGTCCGTTAGTTCTCAGATCAGGCATCCGCACCTCTCAAGCTGGAAAGATTTGAATTTGATATGGCCTTCTCCCTTGTAGTCTGTGCCTACTTTGGAGGATGATGATTACCAACCTAGCTATTGTTCTCGGTGCCTTCGCTCGGGCCACTCTGCTTCTGCTTGCTCCAATCAAATCTTTTGTTGGTCCTACTTCAACTATGGCCACAAGGTGTCGCTCTGCTTGGTATCCCGCTCTCTTGCTAACAAGAGACGGGTTCTCACAAGAGATGGCAATGAGTACCCGAAATTTGATACCCGGTGGGTTTTTACTCTATTAGGGCATGAGTCTGAGTCAATTTCCTAACCCATGGGTCTCTTAATGGGCAAAAAGCCCAACCCATCGGGTCTGCCGGGTTCAGGTACGTTCCTATAGTACCTAAACCCGTAAACCCATGGGTAATATAAACCCGATCCATAGGAGTTATAAACCCAGGCTCCCAGCCTTCCAGGCAAACCAGCCCAACCTATAGCCCATTAGCCATTTAGCCCCAAGCCCCCAAATCCAATGCGGCAATGCCCCATTACCCATACGGTTAACCCTAGCTAGCACTTGGTCACGGTCACTACTCACTCCTCCCCAGTCCCCACCCCGATGGCCCGATTCAACAGCCACCGTAGCGACGGCGCATCTGGCGCTCTGCGCTCGGTCTCCGGCAGTCTCCACGCTCGCTCTCCCGTCCCGCAGCTCCCGCTCCTGCTCCCGCCACTCTCGCCGCACGCTCGTCCTCTCGCACGCCCTCGCCGTTCCAGTTCAGCCCGCCGCCCCCACGCCACAGCCAATGCGCATTGCAGCAGTATGCTCTTGGCCATGGCTCTGCTCTCCAGCTCCAACGAAGATGGCCGGTGAACTTCTTCCTCCTCTCCATTAACCATTGTTGCAGCTCGTATTACTGAACCCACGGGCGACTCGTGGGTACCCGTTAACCCAGCGGGCATGGGTCTAGGCAAAAATCTGCACCCGTCACGGGCATGGGTTTTTTAGCGGGCACGTCCAACTTTCATGGGCACGGGTTTGGGATAGCTAAACCCAGTGGGTTTGTGCCCGTTGCCATCTCTAGTTCTCACTCTTTACTTCAACACTGTTAGGCCGGTATAGGGGAAAGGCGGGAAACTGCCTGGCCTAGCCTATGCAATAGGCACTTCTTCCCATGCAGCTGCCGCTTTGTCTTCCTTTGTTCCAAATCGACTGAACTCCACTTCCTCCACGCAACTTCTTGAGCTACCTCTCAAGTAGATCTTATACCTGGAGTAACATGCAGGAAGACCCTCTATTGGAACAACTAGATTGGTTTTTCACAACAAATCAGTGGACCATCTCTTTTCCACATACAGAGGTTCATGTTCTCTCCAAAAATACTTCTGACCACACTCCTTGCATAGTACACATAGACACAGTCATCCCTCAATCAAATCTTTTTTGGTTTGAGTGATTCTAGATAGAACATCCAAAGTTTCAAGATATTGTAAACCTCTACTTGAACCTTCTGGTGTAGCAATCTAACAGTGCCTCTAGGAACACGGTGAGATTCAAAAATCTTCACAGGGGACTCAAAATCTGGAGCAAATCCATTTCTCAGTTATCTCTTCTCATTCAGAATTGTCAGATGATTATTCTCTTCGTGGACAATTTGGAAGAGCAGCGGTGCTTACTTGTAGAAGAAAGGATTTTTTGAATTATAATTAAGAATCACTACTCAAGGCTAAAGGCCTCCTTAACAAATGGATTTTTTTTGGATAGCCTGCATTCTCTCCTCGAGCCACTCTTCTGTTCTCACAAATAGGGTACCTGGAAATTCTTTTCGGTGCAAAAGGGGTGTTAGGCAAGGTGATCCCCTTTCATCACTCTTGTTTGTTCTAGGGGTTAATCTTTTACAGTTAATAGTCAATGAGGTAGCTAGAAGGGATCTTCTCAAGCATCCAATCCTGCCTCTAGGAAATGAAGACTTCCTGGTGGTCCAGTATGCAGATGACACCTTAATAATCCTCCCAGCTTGCTCCAGACATGTAACACCCCATTTTCAAGGCATGGCCCAATGTAAAATTCAAATATATGTTATTGAAATTAAAAGCATTTATTTCCCAGTTGGTTATTCCTTTTGGTTTTCAAAAGAAAATTCAAGTGGTGCTTAAATCATTTAAATGGAAAACCTTGTTTATCTCCAAGAGAGTAAAACAAATCAATCTTTTAAAAGCTAGAATTTAAGATTTGCTTCAAGAATTGGAGTTTTCGGAGAGAAAAGATTTATGCATAATCTTGTAAAAGGAGAAAGAGTATATGCATATATATGCAAACCCTTCTCAATCTTGGCCATCCCTCCCATTTCCACTCAATCCCAGCCATCCATTTCTCCTACTGGCACAACACTCTGATCCTCACCCCAGCACCTCCTCCTATGACTGCAGCTTGTCGCCATTTGCCACCAACTTTGTCGGTGAATTATTGCGGCAGCAGCCTCGTCTTCAGCACCTCTCCTCGCCATCAGCGCCGCCTTACCGTGCACGTTGCTTGCCGTCCTCCTGAGCGCAGCGCCGCCGTAGTCCTCCCAGGTCACACCCGTCCACTCGGCGTCGCTCAAGCACTGCCTTCTACGCCATGCCTCCCTCTGCAAAGCACAGCATCGCCTTCACTCACGCCACGCCACCTTGTTCCCCACCGTACCCATCCCCGGCCACCATAAAGGGCGCCGACTGCCTCACCGCGTACACCACCGAAGCGCACCCGGCCACCGCCTCCTCTGCCGTGCACGCGACCCTGGTAGAACTTCGCCGCCGCGCCCCTCCGGTTGCCACCAAGGCCCTTGAACTTTCTCCCCGTGTTCACCCTTGCTCCATCTCCCTTCCTCCCCGATTAATCGATTCCCCCTCCTCTGCAGGCCGCCGCCGACCTCCTTCTTCCCCCAACGCCGGCGTCGGTCCCCGTCGGTGAGGCGCTGTGTCTCAAGCCAATTCGCCATGCGTGGAGCATCTCCAAGGCACCCCAAGCACATCCCCCACCTCGCCGGACCCCGCCGCCCTCCCCAGCGAGCCGCCGTTGTCTCCCTCCTCACCGCCGAGCCTCATCTCGCCGCCGGCCCGCCCTGCTCCACCTCGGCCTCGACTAACGCCCCAGGTGAGCTCATGGTTACCTGTGGATGCTTCACTCCCGAAGAATTGAACCCCCATGGCTCGAGGTGCCGGCATCCCCTTCCCCTGTCTCCGCCGCCGCACTGCCACCGTCGGCCACCGCCCGGCCATCTCCGGCCGATTGGCTCCTCCCCGAGGTGCGCGCCTGGGTGGGTGGCCCATTTCGGCTGACGCCGCTGCGCCTCCGTGCCCCCTCCGCCGCCGGCGAGCTCCGCCCCCTCCAGGGCCGGGACAAGCCAGGGGAAACCACAACCAGCTCATTAACTCCACTAGTTAACCCCTGTCCTAACCGGCTATTTATGATGCCTTAAGCCGACCATGTGAAGGGGAATTAATGCTGCTAATTAAGGCCCACTTGTCAGATTTTCTGGAATTTCAAGACTTTAAAGACTTTGAAATGCTATAACTTTATAACCATAACTCCGAATTTGACGAAACCAAGTTCTAAAATTTTCTAAAATCAAGACCTGTCTAATGGTTCTAGTTTGGTTCAATTTCGAGTTCATTTGAGTTGTTTTATTTTATTTGGTTCTTACTCGGCTCTCGTTTTCTCGTGTTGCTTTTTCCGGTTTCTCCCGTCCGAGTAGAGTTCGAAGATGCGAACGAGCCCCAGTTCAAAGCAGCACAAGACCCTCAAGCTCTCGAACCAGGCGAGTCAATACTTTGATCATTTTGCGCCTACATTTTATGTGAAACTATGTTCGTTTAAATTATGAAAATTGCATGCGTTATTTTATGTGCTAAAAATAGGTAAGTCTTAAGGCAGACAACAACCTTATGTCCACCTAATAATATAATACACCACCAGTAACATTTGAACTCCCATGCTCATTTGTCGCCCTAGATGTAAACACTAGTTAAGGTAGTTATATGTCTTAATATTGCCATGATAAATTTGTCAAACCCAGGGTTCTAGTAACCCTGATAATCATTCTTAATCATGGACACTAAATTTGAATTAGTCATTGGATGTACATGATCGGACAAGCATGTTGATTTATGTTATGCTCTCAAAACCCTAAAAATCTGCTAAACCTGTTTGGGCGGATGGTAAGAGTGGCGGGTGTGGATGTAACACAGGGAATGTGGAATGAACCACCCAGACGCCCTAAGGACTTAATCCTGTGTGGACCCTCCGTGTATAACAGTACAACCATAAGCTGGCATATTGTAGGCTGGGCTAAATAATTTACCGAACTCTCTAGTCATTTCACGGAGAACATGTGTAGGTGGGTAATGAAAGCCCCACTTGGAATGGGACACCGGATGTAGGTGACGTTGCCTAGGATAGCGTATGTGGAGAGTGGAGTCCGACTACGCTAACCTATGGTGGACATCCCGCACAACCTATGGACGTAACCCCATAGGAGTGATATGCTAGAGTGTGAAGTATTGTAAAGGTCTCGTGATATTCTCTCGATCTGCATGTCAAAGGAATCATGTAGAAACCATCGGGACGATTATCTCTTGTGGGTAAAGATGTACAGTCTCTGCAGAGTACATACACAAACTATTCGAATAGCCATGCCTACGGTCAAGGGCAGACATGGAAATCTTCCTCGAGTTAGTTCTATTTCAAAATTTTTGGAGGATTGGCTGTAAAAATTTGCTAGGTGGATGTAGCCTAAACTTTGGTAATTTTTCCTGGAGGGATGTACTCCAGTGTTGGTATTAAGGTAGAAGTAACCTGTTATTCAAAAAGTCAAGCATTGGTGGATGTAACCATAAAATTGGTAAATGGAACCTACCCCGTTATAAAATTATTGCACACTTTCATTATTTAAATCATAAGTTCTTGAAAAATGCTAGGTCATAGAGACTTTTAAGTTATAGTTATTTCAAAAGCTACTTTATGCAAATAAAAGAACCCGAGCCATCCTTGAATAGCCTTGCATCTATAATAATATGCATTCTGTGTGTTGGCTCGCGAGCACGGTTGTTTGTGCTCAACCTCGCTCTTAACCCCCCTTTCAGAAGATGTGAATCAAGAGCATTACGCCTACCATGAGGAGCAGGATGCCGAAGGAAATGAAGACGGTGGTTACTAGATTAGGTCTCGGTAGTCTTGCCTCTCGCCTCAGTCCAGTTGACTAGGCTAGTTTTGGCGGGTGCCTTCGTTATTAGCCAGGCCCCTGGTTAATAGCGTTGGTACTCGGGTTATCCCAGTCGCTTGCCTGTGGTGAGTTGTGCCCCTACGCTATGTACGCTTCCGCTTTCGCTCTTTATGAATTGTAAGATATTTGGCCTGACGGCTCTATTGTAACCTCGACCCGACACAGTCTATTTGAACTCTGGTATTGTAATATATGAACTTATCGTGTATGAAATGATGCAGCATTGTGTCTGTGAGCATTATCTACTGATCCAGGGAATAATGTAGTGTTATCACAGAGGATTCCAGGTCAATAAACTTGGGGTCCGACAAGACAGCTTCCTTGCTTAAGGGGCCTACTCCAAACTTTCTCAATCTCCACTACTCTCAAAGTCAACCTTCACAAATCAATCTTGATCCCCATTAATGTACCTCTTGACAAAGTGGCTAATCTTGCAGGAGTGTTTGGTTGGAAAATTGAAACCACACTGCTTACCTATTTAGGCCTCCCTGTTGGGACAACAAGACCAAAGGTTAAGGACTTCCTTCCCTTTGCAGACAGGGTGAAAGGTGTCTGACTAGCATGACGAGCTTCCTGTCATATAGAGAAAGACTCATGGTCATTAATTCAGTTCTTTCCCTGCAACTGATCTACCACATGTGCACGCTCAAAATGCTACTAAAAGTGATACATCATAGTGGCCGAGTGTGGTGTCGTTGCCTCTGGAGAAGCTCCACAGACCTTCAAGCTTGTTGTATCTCCCTGGCTTCATGGGACAAAGTTTGCAAGCCAAAGAACAAAGGAGGACAGGGAGTTTTGAATCTTCAAGTCCTCAATGATGGCCTTCTTCAAAAGCATCTCCATAAGTTCTATGGGAGAGGTGAGGCCCCTTGGGTTAACCTAATTTGGCACACATACTACATGAATTTGGGCCTCATGTGTCAATGCATGTAATTCTTTCTGGTGGAAAGATGTCATAAAAAGCATCATTCAATTTTGTGGCATCGCAATGGGGAAGCTGGAAAATGGACAAGACCTTCTATTCTAGCAAGACTGCTAGGATGGACACTTTCTCTGCAAAAAATTTCTGATACTATACTCATTTGCTCTCAATCAGGACATCTCAGTCAAAAATTATAGGCTCTCAATGGAGCCTAATGGCCTCTTTTAGTTGCCACTCTCAGAAGCTTACTGTCATCGGTACGAGTCCGGACCGTAAACTTGTAGGCACACCTGGTCGGATACAAAGACCACCGCCGGTGCGAAGGGACTTAAGAGAAGCACACAACCCCGAAGTCATTACAGAAGGCCTCCTCCCTCTCTCAAGTGTATTTTATATGAGTGTTCTAGGGTTAAAAAATGGCTCCTCTCTCCCATTACAAGGGGTTCTATTTATAGGGGGGAGAAGGAAGGCTAGTGCAGTTACCCCTTTGCCCTTAGGGTTTGGCCTACTACTGGGGTCATTTCGGTCATTTGCTCTGCATGGGCCCTACTAAGTCCAGGACCCTAGGTTTAGCCCGGGGTTGGCCCAGGTCCTCCTTGGTATTGTCTTGCGCACTCCGCCGGGGTTGGCCCGGGGTCCTCCTAGGGACGGTCTTGCGTACATCTGGGCGGTCGATTATCACCCGCCCAACCCAACACACTAACTTGCAAAAGGGGTCAATGTGCTGTCTCGGGCTTACAATCCCACAAGTAGCCTACAATATATTTTGACAACATGTTAATATACCTTAGTCCTTGCACGAACTTCAAATGACAGGCCATGCTAGCACCTCTAAGCAGGGTTTCTCGGACGCTTGCCAAAGGGTCATTACTCCACCTGATCGGTTTTAGGTCATGTCAGAGAGTTCACTGTCACACAGAATGCGGGGTCATGAACAGTTATCCACTCGAGCGTCGATCGCCTTGATGCTAAAGCCACACAGAGGCATAGGGTTAGGACTTGGCCTAGAGAAGTGCCTCGTGAAGTCAGTTCTTGACCTATAGCATTTGAGAGGCGAAGGCATGCACGAGGGTGTTGAGCTCGACTCATGTAGGCACAGCCACCAAAGGATGACAGAACCCAAGGGGACGAAAGGTTGACCCATGTGAATATGTTAGAAACTAACGCCTAACTTGCCAGTTCAAGATGCACGAAGTCCTCGGGTAATCAGAGCGTTGCATGACCTCAGCGGGATGGGCATGGGCTATGATGGAGCTTCGAGCGCATGAAGCCGACTAGGGCGTACACATCCCTACGTGCGAGCTCGATGGTAAAAATCCAGACTTAATCAAATTTTGGCCATCCAAGTGATGGTAAAATTACCCACTTTTTTAGCTCTGGTATAGCTATTACAGACGGTTTTTATCAAAAACCGTCTATGATAACTAACTATTGTAAATGATTCTAGTTTTGAACCGTCTGTGATAACGAACGATCACAGACGATTCTAGTTCTGAACCGTCTTTAATAACGGACGATCATAGATGGTTCTAGTTCTAAATCGTCCGTGATATGGTTTTCACAGACGGTTCAAAATCGTCTGTGATGACCCCTATTATCACTGACCCATTGAGTTAAATGGTTCAAGGAACTGTATGTGATGACGGTTCTGAACTATCTGTGATGAACTTTTATGTGGTAGTGGCGGATGAGCTCGGGCACGCGCATGAGAGAGAAGTGGATGAGGAAGAAGCACAATGCCT
Organism: Dendrocalamus sinicus; assembly: GCA_036346575.1. Classification (NCBI taxonomy): domain Eukaryota; kingdom Viridiplantae; phylum Streptophyta; class Magnoliopsida; order Poales; family Poaceae; genus Dendrocalamus; species Dendrocalamus sinicus. The sequence goes on from CM070665.1 coordinate 23,973,214, forward strand.
GCTGACAGGTGGGATTGTGGGGCCCGATAATCAGTGACACAAGAAATAGTGTAGCGAGGCTGGGCTGAGCGAGCGAGTAGGATGGGTCAGCTCAGCTAGGCCATGGCTAGGGAAAGGGAAGGAAACAATGGGCTCTGCTGGAGAGTGGACTTTGGCCTAATGGCGGGGGGAATTAATTAAATTTAAACTTTAACTCTGGTTTTCAATTTTAGTTTGAATTTTTAATTTAAATTTCAAGAGGTATTTGCACACAAGATTTTTAGAAAAATTCCTCAGTATCCAATTGACTTTTAAAATTTTAGAATTCATAACTTTAAGCCAAGGGATTTATTTTAAAATCTTAAACTCGAACAAAGCTTTGGAAAAGTTTTAAAAAATTCACCAAAAATTTTAGAAATTTATGAAAATCATATGTGTTTATTTTTGAAGAAAAAAAAAATGCGCTGTTACAATACTCGGCCGCCAAAAGGGTCATGCATTTTTAGTCACGTACAGGTTTAAAGAATAATAATCTTCTCTGTACTAGTCCACGCTTCAAACCTGGACCTTAACTTTCATTGCATCCAATTAAATAATTAATTAATGTACATCATGCATGGATGAATCAAATAGGCTAGTAGCGCCAGTTTAATCCGTCAAAAACGTTTTCTGGATAGTCGTGGAAACTTCAGCGTCTGCTTGTCGTCTCCATCGTCTGAACTATCAGATCGATCGATCGAGCTGATATAAGTAGCCACCAAAACCTTCAGCTTTCGATGCACCACACCATCTCAGCTCAACCTGACGAACAAGATAGCTAGTACATATATACTACCTGAGATCTCTTTCTCGATCGGTTTGAGATCCAGCTGCACGAGCATACTCAACGGAAGACGATGAAGGGCGGAGGAAAAGGTGCAAGCGGAGGAGCGGCAGCCGCGCTGCTGGCGCTGCTGCTTGTCGCGGCGTCGCTGCAATCCGAAGTCGCGGCGGCGAGGCGCCTGTTGGGAGCTGACGACAATCAGCACGCGGCGGCGGCACAGGCGCAGTCACCTCCGTCGCCGGTGTCCGTCATCAAGGTATCGTCAGTGCCTTCTGGCTGCTCCAACGGCCCTACTCCGCCGGGCCCTTGCCCCCCTCACAATTAAGGCGCCATGGTCGATCCATCAAATCTTAAGAACTGCTCAGTCTTCCTGCCTTTTTTTATACTTAATTTCACTCGTAGAATTGATCGGTTGATATGGCTACAGATAATAGGCGCCACAGGCGCAGTCAGTTCGTTGGTTGTTATAAATAAAGGTACATATGTACACCTTTAATTTATACTTGTGTTGTTGTCACACGTACAGTTTTTTCAAAGTTGTTAACAGTATTTGACCATTGCAATATTTCAGAAAATAAATAAACTATGCATCATCTGTTCGTTTATTGTATGGGTTTTATGGCATGGTGTTGTGCACTTGTAACTTCATACGTAAATAGCAATGATATGAAGACCGACCGCGTCTATTTCACTGTGGTTGTGGATGCTGATCGATAAGCAAATGTGCGGGACGCATAGCTACTGTGCTTGTAAAAACTACTTGCGAAAATTTATTATAATTCCTTTTTTTTTTTCAAGCAAGCTAGGTAGTTAATAAGATGTATATGTTCCATGATGACAAAAATTCAGCTATCTATTAAGGTTGCTGTACAGATAATCTGGCCAAAACTAGTGACCAAAATGCTCTGTTACGACTTACGACTGGTCAGGAACATGAAAGAAATACAGTTCATGGTTCGTGAAATTGAAATGCGAATTAGCAGAATCTGTTAGTGTAGACAATATTTTTTTTCGTAGAAGTAAAACGTGCACAGGACAAAAACAAACTACAAGTTTTATCCTGATCGAGTTCAAATACATCGTGAACATAATATGGGGATGGGCGCTAACTTGGTGCTAACATGCATGCCAACATTTTAATTTAGGGTATTAAATAGGAAATTTTTATAGTATAATCTATTGTTAGCAAGAGAATGGCAGTAGAAACTAAATTTAAACATTGATTTGTACGGGCATAATAGAATTTTCTTTATAAATCTAATTTTTTCATGAGGGCATTATAGATTTTTCATCTGAATATATTATTAATTATTTCTATCAGTGCCACCCCCACATCTCACCCAATCTGTTGCACCGCCGCCACTGTCTCTCGTGCGTAAACTACTGCGGCGGTTGTAGAAATTATTCTTACGCCATGCATTCTCTTTACAATCACACCCCTTTTGGGATTCTATTGCTAGTATTGCCGGTGATAGTATAATTAAATCCCAACCAATCGGGTCTATTGGATCAAAAAGAATAGGTGACTCATATTTATTTTGGTAATGTAAAAGAGCCCATTAAATACACTTTAAAGTTCTAGAAAAATAGAGTGGACACTAAACTCAACTAGCCACTGCAACGCTAAACAGAACCTTACAAGCCTGTACGTATAATAGAAAGGATTATGTGCTGTTTGTTTATCGTCAGGTCGATCGGTTATTGTGTTAGCGTTGATCCGTCGAAATTTCTCAAGAAGACTACAATTTTTGCCGGATACATGAAACAGCGAAACGATTTGAAGAAGTCCAACGGTGAACGCCACATTTATTTACGGTCAAAATTTTAATTTACATAACTTTTTATGTATCTGATCTGTCCAATTAGAGACTTGATCTTTCGCGGTCAGGCCAGTTCAGATGTGACTCGCGACTAAACCGCTGATTTACATTCTTTCTTTCATCTCTTTGATGCAGTGGCGGACCCAGGATTTTTAGAATGGGTGTTCGGATTTCGAAGCTAAGTTGCTCGAATACATCGATACCGCAGTGCACCGTCCCCCCTCCAAACACCGATACAATGATACATATATGTAGATATAATAAAAATACATAAATTACAAAAATTAATGATTTCTTATGAGAAAATAGGCAACATAAGGTGAGTATAATTATATGAATTAAACAACAAATTATAGAGATAAATGAGAGTTGTATATCTTGTTGATCTTGCCTTTTTTTGCTATTTCCCCATCAGCAAGAACTGTCTATCTAAGAGAAAGTTGTATGTTTCTTCCATGAAGCAAAATAGACCAAGAAAGAAAATAAGTGAAATGGGGTAGAACACACCTAGATCTGAAAGAGAGAATGATGACAATAAGTTAGAGGTGCTACTCACTTCTCAATGCCACGCTCCCTCCCAGCTACCGCTGCTGTTCCTTCCTCGTCACCCGCTCTCTACCTCCATGTTCGTTGTGCCACTGCCTGGTTGCCCGCGACACCTCTTTGCTCGCCCGCGCTGCCACACGCTCACCTTGCACTGCGTGTCGCCTCACGCATGATTGTCATCACATCATGGCACCACGTCCGTGTTCGCCGGTCGTCACTCACCTCTAGCCTGCACTTCCGCCCGCTCTCCACTCGAAGGCTGAAGCCGCCTCTCACACAGACAGCCATAAGATGAGAAATAGAACAAATGTTATGATTTTGTTTATATTTTTATCTCTTTGGACGTGAAAAGGGCTGAGGTGGAAAGAAAAATAGGTCTAGTATATCACATGAGCTACACGCGAGAAACGAGAAGTGCAAGCTGAATTTATTTGCAGGTATAAAATATAGTTTTAATACAACTAATAGTATATATGTCTAATATACCTATTATATACCTGGTATTTTATAAAAAATTTTGGGTGTTCGGCTGAACACCCTTGATCCATGCTAGATACGCCTCTGCTTTGATGCGACTCACGACTCAGGTCGTTCAGATGTGATGCATACATGTCTATATTCCTACCATTTCCTAGTCATAAGCAGTAGTCTTCTCCGTTGACTATACCAATCTAGCTAAGAGTAGTAAGTACGTACTCCCTGTCCATGTGAGGTTGCAAATGCATTAACTTATTCATAAAGGGATAGTGTTGAATACCTATTTATTCTATTTGTATTTGTTCCGTTAGATTTTGATTGATTAGACAGGCAGAAATTATCTTACTCTATTTGTATCTCTACATGTGATGTTGCAAATGAAGTAATTTTTGACTTATTCATGTACTCCCAATTAATCGGGACTAGGAAGGTATACTTTCCTCATATAACGTATCAATCTCCATACAAATGCACTGATCACAAAAATTGACCGAAACCTAAGAAAAAAAATCAGCAATTTAAAAATAGCAAAACCGTTCTGTAAGTCACTTGTGAAGTCAAGAAGGAATATTCTGAAACGTACAGAATGATGGATCGATGTGAAGTCTGCAAACCGCCAAGTTTGACTTGAACGCCTAGCTAATGCTACATGTAACAGAGGTCAACACAAGTCAAAGGCTTAACTTCCCTGTAATTAGGGGTGTAAACGGATCGGATTCGGTCGGATATTGCTTAAACCGTATCCTAACCCATATTTTTTTTCGGATTCGGAGTCGAATACGGTAAGACCGAATACGAATACGAATTCGGAATATTCGGAGTTTCGAATACGGTACCGTCGGGACGGATATATAACGGATTCGGCTCGGAAACAGATAACATAGGCGGATAACATAGGCTCGGAGTTTCATATGGCTGAACCTTTTTTAGCTTATCTTCTTTTTTTTCTTGATGGAATATCCCATATTTTATTGGATTTGTTGAAATTTATTTGGATTTTTCTAGATTTTATTTGAAAGCCAAGAGCAAAAAACTTATTTTAACTATTTTCTAAAAGCTAAAAATAGTTTATGTTATTTCCCTAAGTTCTCCTATATTTATAATATTTTTTGTGCATTTTCTGGAATTTTTTGGTGTTATTTGCATTTGTTGGATTTGTGGGAATTTATTTGGATTTGCTAATGGGCTGATGGGCTGAAAATGATGATTTGGCTGATGGGCCGGATATCCGAAAAATATATCCGGGTATTATCCGATAAAATTTCGGATAGTATCCGTATCCGTCGGATAGTCCGCTCCCGAATCCAAATCCGTATCCGAAAGCAACTATCCGAATCCGACTCCGAATCTGATAATTATCCGATATGACTATCCGAATTCGATCCGACTCGGATTCGGCGGTCGGTCGGTCGGGAAATATCCGATCCGTTTTCACCCCTACCTGTAATTCAAGTTGAGCCAGTCAATCTGCGCGCCGGCCAGGCCAAGGATGCTTCCTCAGGGCATGCATTAGCCCTGAAACTCTGCTTCTTATACACGTTCAGACGTCAAACTTGACAGCTCATGAAGAACCGTTTGTGCTGTGTTATTATCACAGACGATTTTACAGGATTGATCGTTTGTCGTCTGTGATGAGCCACTATCATAGACAGTTCATGTTAATAACCGTACACAGATGGTTATTAACACGAACCATCTATGATAGTTGAAGATATCACAGACGCTTTGTATTAAAAACCATCTATGATATTTCATAGACGATTATTAACACGAACCGTCTGTGATATTTGCACATATGGGTGATAAGACAAATGATCTAGAGGTTTGTCAACTTATCAATAATTATTTTATGATTATCAATATATATATACATACATATATATATATATGTGATATATACATATATATACATATACATATATACATATACATATACATATACATATACATATACATATACATATACATATACATACACACACACACATATATATATATACACATACATACATATACATATACATATATATATACATATATACATATACATACATATATATACACACACAAATACATATACATATATATACATATATATACATATATATACATATATATATACATATATACATATATACATAGTATAAATAACAGGGGCACCTAGGTGTCTGGACACCTAGTCTCCCTACCTTTGGATTGCTTTTAGATGCGTGCTAGTGTGATTGAGACTTTCCATCCATGATTAAGACTTTCCTTCCATGATTGATTTAGCATGCCTAATATATTACATACCATACATACCATTACTCTAGCACGTATCTAAAAGCAATCTAACGGCAGGGAGCCTAGGTGTCTGGGCACCTAGGTGTCCCATTTCAGCGTCCTATATACATATATATATACATATATATATATATATATATATATATATATACATATACATACATATATATATACACACATACATATATACATATACAGATATATACATACATATATATATACATATACATATATATATACATATATACATACATATACATACATGTATACATACATATACATACATACATACATATATATACACATACATATATATACATACATATATATATACATATATATACACATACATATACATACATACATACATACATACATACATACATACATACATACATACATATATATATATATATATATATATATATATATATATATATATATATATATATATATATATATATATATATATATATATATACATACATATATATACATACACATATATATATACATATTATATACCTGGTATTTTATAAAAAATTTTAGGTGTTCGGCTGAACACCCTTGATCCATGCTAGATACGCCTCTGTGACCCGAAAGATCGACACTAGCTAGCATTCCCGTGCAGTACGTGTATATGAACGTACACCTTGCTTGGTAGCTAGGTCTTGCTCAAAACGTGCGACGAACGAGCTCGGTACCTTTCGGTTTTCGTCGATTCATACTTGTTGAACATGGTGAAATTAAACGATCAGATCGATCGGCGAGTCTTTTGAATCCATTTTTTTGCAACCGTCAAGAACGTCACATATATTATTTCAGGAAAAGAAAGAAAGAACATCACATACATATGCAAAACCTTGAAACTTGCAAGTAATTCCCAGTTTCGCTCGCACGCAGTCATATCATCACATTTTTAAGGATGTACTACAGAAAGCCTAATATTAGACGGTCAATCACAGTCGGTTTTGTTAAACCGTCTGTGATCGACACTAATGCAGACGGTTTTAATTTGGACACCGTCTGTGTTGGTGGCGTCGGAGAGAATACGAGTATCACAGACGGTTCTTACCGATGAACCGTCTGTGCTACTTTAGTATCACAGACGGTTTATGTTAAAAACCGTCTATGATAATATGGAATTATCACAGACGGTTTTTTTACTAAAACCGTCTGTGATAATGACGCTACACATTTATTGCGCTAGTCAGAACCGCACCTGTCTTCATTTCGATCCAGATCTAGCTGGTGCTTTACTCTTTCGCTCAGGAGGCAAGCTAGGCGATTTCAGGAGGCAGAGATTGAGCTTTGAAGCAGAGATTGAGCTTTGAAGATTCATACTTTCCTGGTTGCTCTAGATATAGTTAGTAATGAAATTTATTTTTTCTTTGCATTACAATTTAGTTCTAAGTAATTGGTGAGTGTTACTGAAGATGGTTTGCAAAATTGTTGGTTATATAATACATGTTGTGTTTATAATATGAATTGAGCTAGCAAATTAAGCATCAATACATGTGGCTGGTATATATGTAGTACCAATTAGTTAATTTAATTTTTAATACTAAGTTGTTATATATGTACGTAACGTATGATCGAAGCTGGATGTATGCCGCGAGCCGTGTGAGTGAAGAGTACATTAATGGCGTGTCTGCTTTTACAAGAGCTGCCGAGGAGGATATGTTGAATAAAGGGGTGGAATATATGTACTGTCCATGCATTGACTGCGAGAATTTAAAGATGTTTAAGAACCGAGGGCAAATTGAAGTGCACTTGATTCGGAGGGGTTTCAAAAATGGTTATACGTGTTGGACCAGTCATGGCGAAGTGAATGATCATATGCCGCCGGATGACATCGCCGATGAAGTGAATGATATGCCGCCGGATGACATTGCCGGTGAAATGAATGACATACCGCCGGATGATTTCGATTGTGGTTCGGATTCGGATAGGTTGCATGATGATAATCTGGATCAGATGCTTCGCGATGTAGAAGAGAACTATGATGAGAGAGAGTATGTTAAATTCCGGGGCTTCATGGAGGACTCGGAGAAACCTTTGTTCACGTGCTGCAAGTACATGAGGTTGTCGGCCGTGCTTGAACTGTTGAAATCGAAGGCAAGCAACGGTTGGTTCGACAAGAGTTTCACAGCGCTGCTAGGTCTTTTAGCGGATATGCTTCCAGAGGAAAATGAGTTGCCTAAAACCACGTATAAAGCTAAGAAGGTTCTTTGTCCATTGGGAATAGAAGTAGAAAGAATACATGCATGTCCGAACGACTGTATCCTCTACCGGAAAGAGTATGCAAACATGCATGTATATCCGGTGTGCAACGCATCCCGATACAAACGCAACAATCAATCAGATGATGGCGAGGGAACAGAGGCGAAGAAAGGACCTCCTGCTAAGGTGGCATGGTATTTTCCTATAATTCCCCGTTTGAAAAGGTTTTTTGCAAATCCAAAGGAGGCAAAACTGCTGCGTTGGCACTCGGAGGAGCGCAAGAAGGATGGAATGCTAAGACACCTTGTTGATTCCGCGTAGTGGAGAAACATCGATAGGAGTTTTGCAGACTTCGGTGCAGAACCAAGGAATATAAGGTTTGTACTGAGTACAGATGGAATGAATCCTTTCAGTAGCATGAGCAGCCGGCATACCACATGGCCCGTGACTCTCTGCATCTATAACCTTCCTTCTTGGTTGTGTATGAAGCGAAAGTATATTTTGCTGTCGATACTTATCCAAGGGCCAAAGCAACCTGGGAATGATATCGATGTGTACCTAGCATCGTTGGTGGAAGATCTAAAAGTACTGTGGAACGAAGGGGTACAGGTATGGGATGCATACAAACGAGAGAATTTCACTCTGCGCTCCTTATTGTTCTGCACCATAAATGATTATCCTGCCCTTGGTAACCTATCGGGCCATAGTACAAAAGGTGCCAAAGCTTGTATTCACTGTTTGGATGGTATGGAGAGTATGTGGCTGAAACACTCACGCAAAACCGTTTACATGCGTCACCGCCGGTTCCTTCGGAGAGCTCACCCATACCGCAAGATGAAGAAACAATTTGACGGAGAGAAGAAAGACGGTTCAGCTCCAAGGCATTTCAGGGGACACGAGGTTTATGATATGGTTAAGGATTTAGATGTTGTCCTCTTAAAGGGACGTAAATTGAGGGCTCATGAGAAGAACACCTGGAAGAAGAGATCAATATTTTGGGACTTATCTTATTGGGAGTACCTAGATGTTTGACATTGCATCGACGTCATGCACGTAGAAAAGAATGTATGCGACAGCTTGATTGGTCTCTTACTGAACATTCATGATAAAACAAAGGACGGCGTCAACGCACGACTTGACTTGGCTGATATGGACATCAGGCCTGAGTTAGCACCGACAAGCATTGATAATGGACGAACGTACCTTCCCCCTGCGTGTTACACTCTGTCCAAGGCTGAGAAAACAGAACTGTGTCAGTGCTTGCATGGTGTCAAAGTTCCGTCTAGTTACTCCGGCAACGTGAAGAAACTTGTTTCGATGCAAGATTTAAAGTTAAATGGCATGAAATCTCATGATTGTCATGTGCTGATGACACAGATGCTCCCTATTGCAATTAGAAATATTTTGTCGATCAAAGTCCGAGAGACAATCATGAGGCTATGTTATTTCTTTAACACAATTGCTCAGAAGGTCATCGATCCCGAAGGACTAGATGCTCTGCAGGACGAGGTGGTGATGACTCTATGTCACCTTGAAATGTATTTCCCTCCTTCGTTTTTCGATATCATGGTCCATCTCATTATTCACGTTGTGTGGGAGATAAAAATATGCGAGCCAGTATTCCTACGTAGCATGTACCCATTTGAGAGGTTCATGGGAATTCTCAAGTCCTACGTACGGAATCATTCTCGGCTGGAGGGCAGCATCGTCGAAGGTTATGCAAGCAAAGAGGCCATTGAGTTTTGTGTCGATTATATGGCTCAGATTCAACCGATAGGTGTGCCTCAATCTCGTCATGAGGGGAGGCTGAAGGGTCTCGAAACTATCGGAAGGAAAGCAATCACTCCAGATATGGACACGTATACTCAAGCCCATTTCACGGTGTTGCAACACATGACAGAAGTCGCGCCTTATGTCGACCAGCACAAGGATGTGCTTCGGCAACAGATTCCAGAGTGGCCGGATGTTTGGATCATGAGGCAACACAACAGTCGGTTCAACCAATGGTTGAAGGAGCAAATCACTAGGAGCTCGCCAAGTGAGACGCTGACATGGTTGGCAAAAGGGCCGACATTTACAGTTGTGACATGACAAGGATATGACATAAATGGGTACATATTCTATACGCAGTCTCAGGATGTACAGAGCACTAACTAGAACAGCGGTGTCCACATAGATGCGTTCAGTACGGATGGGTCGAGAAACTTGTACTATGGCTTCATAGAAGAGATTTGGGAGCTCGACTATGTGGTTTTCAAGATCCCCTTATTTCGCTGTCGTTGGGTGCATCTCCCACAGGTGAAGGTTGACAAGTACGGTGTCACGACCGTGGACCTCCAACGTGTCGGGTACAAAGATAAACCATTCGTACTCGCCAATCAAGTTGTTCAAGTTTTCTATGTAACCGATCCGGCAAATAAGAAACACCATGTAGTTCTTCATGGAAAAAGGAGAATTGTCGGAGTAGAGAATGTAGTGGACGAGGAAGAATACAATCAATTTGACGAGTTACCTCCTTTTGGAAATGGCATAAGGGTCGACGACGAACAACGTGACGAAACTAGTTACGTACGCATTGATCATGATGAAGGGCTAATTTTTAAAGGAAATAAGTAAGTACAATGAGAATGTGCGACATATATGTGAATGTATATGTGAATTGGCATTTATGTATATGTGATGTATATGTGTGATGTACATGTGAATTAGCATTTATGTATAGAACAATGCTGCAGTGTGATGTATATGTGAATTGGCATTTATGTATATGTGATGTATATGTGTGATGTATTTGTGAATTGGCATTTATGTATATGTGATGTATATGTGTGATGTATTTGTGAATTGGCATTTATGTGTGAATGCAGCTGGTTGGTGTTGTATATGAATGCAGCTGTTTGGTGGTTGATCATGAATGCAGCTGGTTGGTGTTTGTCTTAATAACTACAGTTGGGTAAAGGCTTATCACAGACGGTTCTACGTTTAGAACCGCCTGTGATATTTATTATCACAGACGGTTCTAAGTTTAGAACCGTCTGTAATAATCCTCCCGATATATACTCTCTGGCTAGGTTTTTTCGTGTGCGGTCTTTTCTTGCTATTTAATTCTAGGGAAATTGAGTATATTTGGTGTTTGAGGGTATATACAAACCTATTCCATGGATTCAATCCAAGAAAACACCAAATGATTCATTCACTTCTCCAAAACCCTAGAAACTGCCAGGAAGCGGAACTACCGCCCGACTGGTGCGGTACTACCGGCCCAGAACGGCGGTACTACCGATTTTCCTGACAGTATAGCAAATTCAATCCATTTCTTTTTAATCTAACTTGGTTACTTCCTTATTTCTCCTAATCCTTTCTTCTTGTTTCTAGATGCCTAGAACAAGAGCCGCCAGCAGAAAGTCCTATGCTTCGAGGGACTCTTCGGGCCTTCCCGCTCTTACATCCCCCGAGGTGACTCAAAAGGCAGGCCAAGATAAAGGGAAGGCACCTGCCTCCGACAATGAGTCTGACTCCGGATCTGAAACAGAGTCTGATCCTCCTCTGCCTGCGAGCTCTCCCATGGAATCCTCTGAAAAAGATATAGTAGGAAGGGAGAGTCTTGAGATTGATCTTAAGAAGATCACGTCTGATGAGTATGCTCGCCTTCGTCACACCAACCAGTATGAGTTCCCATCAAACTCAATCAATCCAAAATTCCATACCAAGTTCCAGGAGAAGATATTTGATGAGATGTATGGACCAGAGCGCCAGTTTGCAGATCATAAGTACATTAACTGGGATCATATTGACGGTATTGACAAATATGAGGGGACCTTTAGGCTATTCCAGAGAGTCGGCCTTCGTCAGCTTGTAGCACTAGGACGTGACTACAATGAGGAGTTTATCCGACAGTTTTATGCTACTGTACACTTCACTCCAGACCTTCAGCATATGACTTGGATGACAGTGTGCACCAGATATGAGGCCACCAAGCATGAGTTTGAGATCGTCTTAGGAGCGGAGCTAAGTGCTCATGAGAAGGTATATGACAAGCCCGCTCTCAATCTTGATGCCATACATCCTTACTACAACACTGCAGAAAAATTTGTGCTTGGCAAGAATATTGGACTTCACCCTATTCCCAGCTTGATTAATCGCATCATCAATCATACCATTCTTCCAAAAGGTGGCAACTATGATGCTATTCGAGGCCATGTCTGGAATATCATAGACTACATTATGACGGGGGAGAAGTTTGATGTTGTTGATGTGATCATGAGGGAGATAGTCTCCTCCAAAAATGATCGCAACAAGCGCATCAATTATGCGCCCTACATCATGGCCTTGATCGACTCCAAGTTTATCTTTCGTGGAGGACGAGGTGGAGTGCATATGCCATACAAGCCAAGACCGGAGCCTCCCATTCCCACTGGTCTTCGCACTAGCCAGTCGACAGCTCCAGGAGCAGGCTCATCCTCAGGAGCAGCAGCAGCAGGAGCAGCAGCTCAGTCACAGGAGCCTGGCCAGCCCACTCTCCATCAGATTTACTCTTCCATGCTTGAGGGTTTCTCTACTCTCAACTCCCGGATGGATAGGGTGGATGAGCGTCTGGACTCCATTGACAGCAGGTTGACCTCGCTGGATGGTCGCATTGCAGATCTGGAGCATCCTCCATCGCCTCGTCACTACGCTCGTCGCAAGCGCACCACTCGGGATTGATCTCTTTTTGGTACTTGATGCCAAAGGGGGAGAAGAAAGAAGATCTAAGCTCTACTTCTTGTGGTCTTATGGGCTTATATTTATCTTGTCGTTAATGGTTGTAATGAACTTTTATGAATTCATGTTGCTTGGATGTAATGAACTCGTTTATCGTTTGAACTTGTGGTTGTAATGAACCTTTATGATCATAAGTATTCATGTTATTATCTGTTGCTTAATTGCCTATCTACTCTCTTTTGATATCTTAACTTTGTCTTGTGCATCTTGTATAAAAAATGTTGTAATCTTTATCCATGCGCATGTTTAGGGGGAGTCATCTACTCTTGGACTTTAAAATGAAAATAGTTTCTTTTACCTAAACAAATCTCATTGCATAAGAACTATTCTCTCATGTAAAAGTCCACATAGAATATACAAGTTGTTGTCAAACAATTTGATATATTCAAGAACATTTATCTCTCACATTTCTGAGGTTGTCATCAATTACCAAAAAGGGGGAGATTGAAAGCATCTAGGCCCCTAAAAATAGTTTTGGTAATTAATGAAATCATGTGAATATGGGACTAACGTGTTTTATGAGCATGCAAAGGTTAGTCTATATATGTGCTATAAGATGCAAGCCAAAGGACATGTGTGAAGACCAAAATCGGCTCAAGATAAAGGTATACTTAGCGTAGGATCTTTTTTATCTTTACCGGTCTTTGGTGAATGGTGTAAGACCGGATTATAGGATAGATGGTCGTACCATCAAGAGGGATCTTGGCAAGTAGCTTGAAAACATGTCTCTTGAGTCATATGGATCAACATTAGAAACTTGCATTTATCAAAAATCTGTTTTAAATCAAAATCTGTGCTCTGTCTGGAAGAGCAGTAGTACCGCAGTTTTGAATGTCGGAACTACCGGAAAGCGGTAGTTCCGCGCCCAAATGCGGTAGTACCGGCAAGCGGAAGATCCGGTTTTGGAGCGGATCAAATTTTCCAGAGAGCACCCTCAGTCCATCCTAAAATCTTGCGGGAACGGAAGTACTGGCTGGTTGAACACCGGAACTACCGCAGAGAGCGGTAGTACCGCATCCTTGAGCGGTACTTCCGGATCCCGGAAGATCCGGAGGAAGAGCGGATCAATTTTTCCAGAGAGCTCCCTCCGGATGGAGTCCGAATTTTTCTGGAGCGGAAGTACCGGTGATTTTAACGCTGGAACTACCGCAGGTTGCGGTAGTTCCGCTTCTCAGAGCGGTACTTCCGGAGTCCGGAAGATCCAGACCCAGAGCGGATCAAGATTTCCAGAGATCTCCAAGATTTGGGACCTTTCGGAGTTTGGCTGGAGCGGTAGTACCGCACCGACTTTGCGGAACTACCGGCAAGCGGTAGTACCGCAAATGTTAACGGCGGAAGTACCGCGCCGCCAAATGCAACGGTCATTGCTCACGTCTGACAGAGCCGTTCTGACGCAAAGATTTGGGAGCGGTAGTACCGGCCCCAGAAGGGCGGTAGTACCGCTCATCCTGATTTTTGCGGGAAATTGTGTCAAACGGCTAGTTTTGGTTGGTGGAGGCTATAAATACCCCCACCACTGCACAAGGGTACAGTTTAGAGACTCATTCAATATTCTTTGAGCCCAAGTGCATTCATTCCACCCATTTTCTCTCATTGAGCATTAAATTGAGGTGGTTTTGCAATTAGTGCAATCTTTCATTTGTTGATCCACATTGGCACTAGAATTGCATTCAAGCGAACATCGGGGTTTGTTACTCTTAGTGCTTGCCGGCACTTGGACGATCCGGTGGAGGTTGGCCTCGGTGATCTTCTCAAGAAGATTGTGAAAAGACCCGGCAATTGTGAAGGTTGGAGCTCACCTACCCGGAGAGGGGAAGAGCTACATTAGTGATCGAGGTGCTTTGGCTCAATTCGTGGAGCCGGTCCGATTCGTCCGGGCTTACCTCAACGTGGACTAGGGGAAACCGGCAAGTTTCCGATCACCACGGTAAAATATCAGTTGTGTCTCATGTCTATTTAGCTCTTGTTAATTTGTTTCCTTGTGATCATTTAATTGTTTAGAGCTAAGTTGGCTAAGTAGTTAACTAGAATTGCATAGGATTAATTGCTTTACATCATTGTCATTAAAATTGTGAAGAATTAATCAAGTGAACAATAAAAATTTAAATAACCTCCTATTCACTCCCCCTCTAGTCGGTATCCTTGATCCTACAGCCGGCTGCCTCCTCGAGCCCGTCGTAGCAGCCGCCTCCCCGAGCCCTCACCGGCCGCCTCCCCGAGCCCTCGCCGGCCGCCTCCCCGAGCCCTAGCCGGTCGCCTCCCCGAGCCTGTCGTCGCGGCCGCCTCCCTGAGCCCTCGCCGGCCGCCTTCCCGAGCCGGTCTTGTGAGCGATTCTGTGATTTTTGTATGCAGTCTGTGTGGGCTGTGCAAGTTTGTTAATCTTCCATATATTATCTGGCATTGGGAGACATAGATTGCCTGTGGGATTTACAGTTGCTCGATGATGATAAATTCATATACTGAGATTGGTTCATTCGGTCTTTGAGCTCTAATAGCTGCCAACTCTATTGTCATAATTAACTTTAAACCTCAGGAGACAATATCTAGACATTGATATATTGCCCTTGTTCCTGTCGGTTCATGCAGTTTTCAGATTATAGCATGTTATTAAATTGATCTGTTAGGATTTAATCTTGACAAGTTAAAAGACTGAATTATTGGGCAAAGTTAACTTGTATGGTCTTGATTTGTATGAATATCTTTGTCTCGAATATATGCATGCTGAATATATCTTGATCTTGAGATTGTAGAGTTTGTATCTAGAGCTCAAAAGACTAAATTCATTATTTGGCATAACCAATCAAGGAAGAGTATATGATTTAGTAGCGGGACGGCCAAGATTAATCTTGTGCAACCCTACAAATTGAGAGCACAAATTAATCAATTAAAACTTGAGCTTGTTGCTAGTCTTAATTGATACATGCCTTTTACATTGTCATACATATTCATGTTTAGACTGTTATTGATTCTATTATTGATGCTTGTTGCTTCATATTGCTACCATTATATATGTATATATGTAGGTATATATATGTATATGTATGTATGTATATACACATATATATGTATTGTAATCACCTATATTGAGCGAAATAGATAGATATTGCACTTTCTTATCTTATGGTATAGCACTTTCTTATCTTATCCTAATAGACCCACAAATTGAGCAACATGTCATCCGCGCATTCTTCAACACCATCGCCGGAGGCGTCCGCTCCAACATCGAGACGCCAAGGAAGAGGACTATCGAAGAAGCCTGAGGGCCGATTTACCATCACAATGGTCGATGGATCTAGGGTCCCTCTACAACCTAAGAAAGCAGTAAGCGCATTCCGAACATTGACCGGAATAGTTGCACGAGAACGAATTGAGATCACATTCAATTCGTGGAAGAACGTGCCTGAGACTCGGAAACATGAGCTGTGGACCAAAATTTTGGCATTGTTCGAGATCCCAGAAGAACACCAAGACGCCGTGCAACAACAAACCTACCTAGCGGCGTGCAAAGCATGGAAGAACTTCAAGACCACGCTCGTCAAGAAATATGTGGAGACGGACAAAACGTCTTTTCATAAATACCTATTCCTGGAACCACAATGGGAAGAGTTCAAGGCGATGAAGACGTCCGAGGATTTCAAAAGTACAAGTACGGCGCACAAGGCCCTCCAGGCAAAAAACACACACCCCCACAGACTTGGCACAGCTGGGTATGCGGGTAAAATCCCGCAGTGGAGGACGGAGGATGAACTAGCAGCTATGCAGAACATCGCCCCGCCATTTAGCAATATCCCGGATGCCCACGCTTGAAATTGGATTAGAGCAAGGTCATCTACAACGACATCGGGGGAAGTCTCCTTTCGAAACCCTTCAGACCAACAAGTGTCCCATCGCCTTGTAAGATATCGATCGAACTGCGTAGCTTGTAATTACTCCACAACTTAGTACGAATTAAAATGACATGTCGTGCTCTTGCAGGAAGAGCTGAGTTTTGAATCTACCCTGGGATCATTCAAGGGAACAAGGGAGAATGATATGCTCTCCGTGGCCCTGGGAAACAAGGAGCACCCAGGCCGTACGAGAGGCCTTGGGCTTTACGTTCCTTGAAAACATGGTTTCCAAGATGACTCCGAAATGTATCGGCGTTGGAAGAGAACCAAAGCCAAGCGTGAGGAGCAACTACGAGAAGAGATCAAGGCATCTCTTCGAGAGGAGCTAATGAGTGAGCTGGCTGATGTAGTCAGAGATGAGGTGCGGAAACATACAGAAAGTCAGCAGGCCGCCGCTCCTGTGCTAGCTAGCCCGCACAACTGTCCAAGTAGTTGCGCGTCCAATCCAATGGAAAGCGACGCCAGATTTCCTGTGGACAACATCCAGGTAATAATTATTATCTCTCGAATGCTTGCTCCATTGATTGGCCTATTGGAGTAGCTAATTTTGTATCGTTATGTAGGAGCCTACGAAGTGCAGGCTCCAAGTGAGATGTGCCTCCGTTCCCTTGTACGCTGCTTGGGGCCAGGCATATCAGTCTGCTATTGGGGCCATGGTGCATGGTCAACCTTTAGCGCCAGGCTACGCAAAACTTAATGTGGATGGTGTGCATGCCAATTTTGAGGTCGTCCCGCTACCGAAGGCCCCCAACGACGAGATCGTGACTCTAAGGTATGCCATTGGAACATTCATCCAGTGGCCCAAATGCGACATCTCGTTGGAGGCTTCTTCACCGGTGGCCGAACCAGAAGGGCAGCGCGAACCAGAGCTAAATGCACTGGTGCTATCTCCACAAGGGCAGTGCGAAGCAGAGCTACCTGCACCGGTGCTATCTCCATGGGTGCTATTCTCGCCAAAGCAACTTGCACCGTATGTACCATCACAGTCAACTACCATAAAGTCGACCTACAGTCAAGGCAGTTGCCAGGGCAAATCAAAGACGAAGGATGATGACGATATCCCGTATCTGCCATTGGCCCGCAAATTCATGCTAGGCGAGCCGATGATATTCCCGGAAGAGCACCTCTTAACCCTTGGACTTGGTTGCCAAAGATTCCACGCTTGGTATATGGAACAGTCCAATAGGCCAAAGGCAGAACGGCGCTCAGGTATCACTGTCAAATTCAAGCCGGAACAGTTCGTGCACGAAGTTCAGGAATGTGTCTTCGCGGTGACCTTTAACGATATATTGGTCTTTTCACGCTCAACGCTCTCGACGCCTCACTCGTTCGATGCTGGACGCTGTAAGTCTGTACAATCACAGTCTCTGTTCACGTAATACCGATGTATGTCACAATTTGTTGCTTTTCTGTGTATATATATAGATTCATGCTGACCGAAACTAGATCATCGAAATCACCAATTGGTTTCCTGGACCCACGTTTGGTCGCCATTGATACCATCAACGAGGATGCATCCTTCGTCAAGAACTATATTACAAAAACACTGTTGGCTCACCGCGATAAGGAATTTGTTCTTATGCCATACAATGAGCACTTCCATTGGATTTTAATTGTAATTATACCAAAATAGAACAAGGCTATATACCTTGATTCTTTAAGTAAGAACAAATTCAAGTACATAGCTATCGCCCAAATACTCGATAGGTAAGTACATTGTACATTGTTCTCTTTCTTTCCTTCCGAATTACTAATCTAACTTTTCCGAATAACGAAGGTCGTTCGCCACATACGTTCAACAAACATGTGGCTCGACGACAGGGGCCAAGCCCTTGAAATATGCTCGCAATTTTCGGGTATTCGCTAGCTACACATTAATTAATCATATACAACACTTAGTAGTAATGCCTCTTGATTTAACACATTCTATTTTTTGCAATGCCACCAGCAACAGCTGGGCAACACATGTGGATTCTACGTGTGCCACCATATGAGACTACTCCTCGATTCCACCAAGATCATCAATTCTAAGGTTTGTCAATCTTCCCACATTTATTTCATACATGTCAGGTTTTATATGTACGCGCGTTGATATTCCTATCGACAGGCTGCGCCCATCTCTACATCTGCATTGAAACAGCCGGACTTTGCAAAAATTTGAGGAAAGTTCGTTTGGTTTTTGTGGACTAAAGTCATAAGATCAGATGGAGAGTTCCACTGCGCAGAATGATTTTTTATTGCTCTTATCAATCCGGTATCGAGGGCTCGCAAAAGGAATAGATACATAATCAACAAACTTGTCAGGCGGCACAAGCTATACTTGGATGGTGCATCATTGTCATTCAAGTATTGCTTGTGCAGCTGACAAGTTCGTTGATTATAGCTCTGTTCCTTTTACGAGACCTCGATTCTGGAGTGATAGAGCAATAAAAAATGCAATTTTACCACTGCGCACAACGATTTTTTATTGCTTTTATCACCCCGGAATCGATGTCTCGCTAAAGATCATATCCATAATCAACGAACTTGTGAGCTGCACAAGCAATACTTGAATGACAATGATGCACCATCTAAGTATAGCTTGTGCAGCCTCACAAGTTTGTTGATTATGGATCAGTTTCTTTCGCGAGACCTCAATTCTTGAGTGATAAGAGCAATAAAAAAACATTGTGCACAGTGGTAACATTGCATTTTTTATTGCTCTATCACTCCAGAATCGAGGTCTCGTGAAAGGAACAGAGCTATAATCAACGAACTTGTCAGCTGCACAAGCAATACTTGAATGACAATGATGCTGTTTGACAAGTTTGTTGATTATGTATCTATTCCTTTCGCGAGCCCTCGATTCTGAAGTGATAGAGCAATAAAAAATATAATGTTACCATCTAAGTGCAAATGCAGTGTAGATCTTTTGTAATTCTGTATTTGTTAATGGATATTTTATTTCATTTCAATTAATTGATTTGCGAAATGGATGCTTTATGTTTGTGAAATGAAGTGCGATGTGAATTGGATGTTTTATGTCTGTGAAATGAATTGAGATGTAAATTGGATGTTTTATGTATCTGAAATGAATTGAGATGTGAATTGTATGTATACATATTTGATCTGCTTGTTTCAGAGGGCATGGCTAGCATTTCCTGAGGCTAGCCAATAAACAGAATAAGATTTAGGGGTAGAAAAGCATATCACAGACGATTTTTAACTAAAAACCGTCTGTGATAGACGATAATCACGGACGGTTTGTAAGTAAAAACCGTATGTGATTATAACCTATCACAGACGGTTTTTAACTAAAAACCGTCTATGATATATCCATATCACAGATGGTTCGTAGTTAAAAACCGTCTGTGATATTGATATATCATAGACGGTTCGACAACCGTCTGTGATAACATTCGATTATTACTGACCCATAAATTCAGACAGTTCAGAAAATCGTCTGTGATGACAGTTCTGAACCGTCTGTGATGACGGTTCTGAACCGTCTGTAATACGGTTTTATGTAGTAGTATGTAATATATATGTTGAATAAATGAAGTTGGATGAAGTAAGGCCAATCCAAAATAGCTTTTGGATGCGATGATCAAGTGCAATTAGTGGATCCTGAAATCAAATCCAAGATGGACTGCTTAATTGAAACCTAATTCTGGTAAAGTGTAGAGCTAAGGCAAAATTAAGCATTAACCAAACACGTTGTATTAGTCTCCTTACCCTTGATTTCAGACTAAAGATCAGCTGACACTGTTTTGTCTGTGAACTTCATATACGTTCTGGATGCTAGCTTTTATATTGCATCCAAGGACCATATACGGTATGTTTCAGTTACGGTAAGTTGATGAAAAGATCGTGACTCTCGCAAGCTACTCAGGCTCGATTCATATAGCAGCACCGTAAGTTGCTACATCTAATCGATCAGTAATAACAGTTAATTGAGCAATATATGATCATATTTACGGCCCCATGTATATGCCACAAGGTAACATGGATAGCTAGCTCTTACGTATCTGTCCAGTCACGGAGCTAGTCGAATCTTCCAAGGGCCGGCCCAGGACTTCAGGCTTAGCCAGAGCTAGGCAGCGTGCCGGTCAGGTCCACACATGACGAGCCGTTACGTGTATGGGAACGTTGCAACCAACTTTTTTTTTCTCCAATTACTACTATAAAAACTATAAAAGAGGTCATCACAGATGGTTTTCTGAACCGCCTATATTTATATATCAGTGATAATCAGAGGTTATCACAGACGGTTTGTGAGCCGTCCGTGATAAAAACAACACAGATAGTTTGTAAATAGAACCGTCTGTGAAGAAAACTATTACAGGTGGCTCGAACTAAAAATCGTCTGTGATACTCACGCATCACAAACGGTTTTAGTTACCAACCGTCTGTGATTGGCGAGTATCACAGACGGTTGATATATAGAACATCTGTGATAATGCTTCATAGACGGTTTATAGCGAAAACCGTCTGTGATAGTTCATTCTATACCTAAATTTTTTTTTTCTGTTTTTTGGCTAGCCTCAAGAAATAATGTTATCCATGCTTTGAAAACAAGCAAATACAGTGCCAAACATAACAGCACATTCCATTACATGATAACAAGGCAACGAACCCAACTTTTTAACACGAAAAGAATATATATATAAGAAACAGAGATCCTAGCAGACAGTAGAAGTTGGATGCAGCGCGGGATTTTCCTGACGCCTGCCATCAAGGAAGAGCGGGGAGGGCTTCGGATGGCGGCCGGAGAGGCGGCAGTAGCGCCACTTTTGTGGCACGACGGTGAGACTGAACAAGACAAAGTTATGACACTTACGACAAGAGTGTGTTGTGCAGTCGACCGTGGTGCCACAACGGAGGCACTAGCTCACGGTGGTAGTCGGCGTCGTCGAGGAACATGCATTAGATGGAGATAGCGCCACCTTTGTGGCACGACGATGAGACTGCAGAAGACACACTTACGATACT
This sequence comes from Dendrocalamus sinicus, assembly GCA_036346575.1. NCBI lineage: Eukaryota > Viridiplantae > Streptophyta > Magnoliopsida > Poales > Poaceae > Dendrocalamus > Dendrocalamus sinicus. The sequence continues at coordinate 23,994,984 of CM070665.1, forward strand.
TATGACAAGAGTGTGTTCTGTAGTTGATCGTGGTGTCACAACAGCGGCGCTAGCTCACGGTGGTAGTCGGCGTCGTCGATAGAGGATGCAGGAAGCTATATAGTGGATGAACTCACGCGTAACTGCCAGTGGAAAGGTAGATGGAGAGTAATTAATAAGGGCCGAGTGGTGGGAGGAACCGGTGCCTGCCATTCGATATGGAGAGAATGGACGGGTGAGATTGAAATCCTAGGGGATACACCACGGATCGGTGCCGTGTCATTATCAGAGACGGTTTGTTATACAAACCGTCTGTGATAATGACGTATTAGAGACAGTTTGGTATATGATCCGTCTGTGATATTAATATCAGAGACGGTTTGGTATACGAACCGTCTATGATAACGCTTAAATATGCACGCCCTAATCCAGCTCTTCTAAACTATCCTCTCCCTCATCTTCTTCACCAGATTTCTCAATAATGGCATCTAGTATTCTTTTGATCTCCTTCCTCTCATCTATCCATCATGAGTTGTTTGACCACAACCTTACACAGGCAGCCAACAATTTACGTCTAGAGCAGCTCCTCCGCTCATGCCTTGCTCTCCTTCCTTGACTTGCTTCCATCCGTCAGCTGGACCTTATCATTCCCCGTCGACAGAGGTGTCTCATTGCCGCTCAGGAAAGGGAAACCGCCCTCAGCCTCATTCTTCTCTGCAATGTGCACAAAGCAGAGGAAGCTCTTGCGGCAGTGGAGAGACACATAGATAACCTTGCCGATCAAGTAGAAGCAGCTGATTCTGAGGAAGCTTATCATGGCATTCTCTTTAAGATTATGGGCCATGCTAATGATTTGACCAGGTTAGAGGAGGAAGTGGAGAGGGCAAGGATAATCTTCATGGCATTCGAGAACTCAGTGACTGATCCTCCAACTCTAAAAGTCGAAGAAAAAGCATATGAAGCCTAGATGACTAAGATCTGGGAATATCTTTTTTTCAGATTTTTGTAATAAATTTGCCTTGAATTTGTCTATCATCTCAGTAGTTTATGTAGTTCATACGACAAAGGACAAAACACAGATGGTTGTAAATAAAAACCGTCTGTGATAGTTTCATAGACAGTTCTAATTAAAAACCATCTATGATAATACGTATATCACAGATGGCTTTTAAACCTAACCATCTGTGATAGTTTCAGATACGGTTTTAGCCATGAACCGTCTGTAATAATCAAAACACAGACGGCTCAATATGAACCGTCTGTGGTGAGACGTCTAGTATAGCTTGTTTTGTAGTAGTGAATGGTGGAACAACTGGCTAGTGTAATCATCTTATGGATTTCCTTAGTCTTCATAGTTTATAATATTATTACTATTTGATGTTTTACTTAATTTAGACTTATTTATGATTCATCTTAATTATTGTTGGTTCATATTAAGTTTAGTTTACAGTGTTTTTGAAATTTATGTTTAATGTTAAGTTGAACATTTATTCTTGAAGTCTAGTTGTTGGTAAACCTTGTTTATTGGTTAAAAATGGTAGAGATAGTAGTTCTAGGTGACATCTTGGGCTTTTGTTAAGTTGGTGTATTATATGAGGACCATCAAGTGATGTGTTCTTTTTTCTTTTGGTTTCTGATTTTGGCTTTTGGTTTCTCCGAAAGTTGAAAAGCCAAACGTCAAAATGAGTAAGCCTCTTAAAGCATATTCTTCAAATGGTTTCCCGAACCTAAAACTGTGTACACCGTTCGTGTCGGCGTCTCCACCGTTCACCATCGTCTCGAAAAACGTAGACCAAAAAAATCATCAGTTGCAATAAAAACCAGTAGCCATAGATAAAAAAACACACCTCAATCCTCGAACGCCAACGCTGTCCCTATAAATACAAAGTTACTATACCAAGTCAGTATAAGTCGTTTATTCCTACTCGATCAAGACAAACCAATGCGTGTCAGACCGTGCATGAGTAGTCCTGCTTACGTACCACGTGACTTAACTGGCCTGGTCGAATTGCTCACCTGCATGCATGCTAAGCTAAGCAAAGATGATAAGATCGATTGCTAACTAGCTTGTATATACACCTTTGGTCTTGCTCAGCTCAACGCGTGACGATCGAGAGAGCGTCGATGTAGCTAGCTACCGATCCTACATTGGTACTGTTGAACGTACAAGATCTGTTAAACGATGGAATGTTAATTTTGAACCAATCTCTAGTTTGCATCCGTCAAGAACGCTAAGGGCAATGACCTTGAATTCGTAGCTCACGCCGCGCGCATGCACGTATCGATCTGGCTATAAATAGGGCCATGCTTGTATGTCCCCTTCATCAAACACAACAGCTCAGTGTGCGTATACTTAACTAGTTGGGATTCCACAAGCCTAGCTAGCATCTTCTTAGCTAGATCGATCGTACGGTTACGCCGGCGATGGCGAGAGCGGGGACATGGCAGGCGGTCGGAGTGATCGTGCTCGCCGTGATGATTGTACTGTCGGCGGCAGAGGCGGCCAGGCCGGTGGGGATGAAGGCGCCGGTGGGCGTACGGCTCCCCCGGTGACTCCGCACGGCTTCGCAGCTGTTCAGCTTGCCCAGCCATGCCCGTCTTGCTGCTCCAACGGTCCCAATTCTTGCCCTAAGGGTTGTCATTGCTCGTAGAACCCGTAGCTGCTTCTACGTACTAAATTGAACATGATTCGACAGGAAGAGGACGTGTCCTTCTGAATTTTCAGCAGGACTCCCTGTTGTTTACTTACTCATTCGTGTTTAATTTGAATAAACTAGCGATTTAGCTAGCTCTAGCTCATGCAACGTACGTACTAGGCACTACTCCACATATGTAGCACGTACTTAGTAGTCATTTACTATGCATCTGTATTCATGCATGCGCGTATGTATGTAAATACATCGAAGAATAAGAGATCTTTCATTCTTTCTGGATGAAGCAAAACTTTCTTGGAAGTGATGACCGGGTGTATTGCATATTGCAAACTCGCTAGCTATTACGCACCAGAACAAAACATGAACGAAATTACATGATTTCTGCTGCCATTGAACAAAAAAAGGCAGAAAAAGAAATGCAAATTCCATTGACGTGCTCCTAGAGAGCTACTCACTATACTCGCCGGAGCTAGATATGCCGTCGTCGAATCCGTCGGCCGTCGCCAACGCACAAATCTGGGAGCAGATTCAACGGCGATAAATTCGACTAATTCCAGCAAATAGATTACTTGAGTAACAATGCCTAGTCAATCCGGTCGTGTGTTCCATTCGTCTGTTGAAATGCTTACTACGGCAGCAGAGGTGCAACACTGTAGCACGTACGTTTGGGGACCGTACACGATTAAACCTCGAGGCACAATGGAACTAGTTAGCCGTAGAGTACGTTCGGATCAGAATCCAGCACATTGCAATTCCGGGTGGTTCTCTTTCTGCGAATCGAACCTTTATATACTTACACGGTCACACCCTGCAAAAGAAACAAGATTACAGTAGAACCAAACACCTACGTCGTATACAGCCGCAAGATTCCTTTATACTTTTTTTCTTGCCACAACAAATGTGGGACTATTCCCAATCTCACACTTATAAGTTATTCTCCTCCTACTTTCCACAATTGATATGGGACCATTTCCAATCTCACATTTATAAATTGTGATTTTTCTTTCCCACAACCGATGTGAGACTATTCCTAATATTCTCCCCCTCACACATCGACGGTATATTTCTGCAACCATGAAGTTCAATGAGATGTTAGGCGCATGGGCTCTAATATCAATTGCTAGATCAGACCCCCAAACCCTGGTTGACACATCGGCTGTGTATTTTTGCAACTATGTAGTCTAAGGAGGAGAAGATGTTAGGCGTTTGGGCTTTGATACCAATTGCTAGATCGGACCCTAGCTGGCATATCGACTGTGTATTTCCGTAACCATGAAGTCTAAGAAGATGTTTGGTGCCTAGACTCTAATACCAATTGCTAGATCGGACCCTGACTGTATGCCTAGGTCTAATCAGGTTTACTCTATGGGCCTCATGTCCATACGGGCTGAACACAACTAAAGCCACGGGCTACCGCATATTAGCCCTATTGCAATAACCTTATAAGTGATATTGAATCTTCTCCTAAAAGACTAATCCAATAAATAAGGTCTCGCTTATAATTATAAGTTGTGGTTTTTTTTTCTTTTCACAATTAATGTAAGGCTATTCTCAACATAGAGCAGCTGAACCACGCTTACGGCCGCGTGCGGGAAGCGCGTGGGTGGCCCAGAGCATGGACACAAACATGGCCTAGCTAGGCGCGTGGCTGAAGCGGTTTAGGATGGTGATGCGCAGAGCCGAACTCCTGCCTGAGTTCGTTTGTTCCTGATCCGCCGACCGATTGTTAGGCCTGAGTCCTGCTTCCTACATAGGCACGCGCACGCGGCGGCCGCCTGGCCGGTGAAAGAGGCAGCCGGTGGGCATAGGGCACCTCTGCTGACTCCGCATGGCCTCACGGCTGTTCAACGTACCCCATCTCCGGCCTATCTTGCTGCTCCAACGATGTGCGTCATTCTTAAAAGCATATTTGCTCGCTTTAGCGGTACATATCTGATAGATAATAAAGAAACTACATACGAAAATAGAGGGTGACATCCATATTAATACAATTAAAAGAATGCAAATTATAATAGATATTGTAGACAAGTTCGTATTTGTGCGTACATTGATTGAGTTTAATTCTATCTCCAACTATACGTGTATGCATATCACGGTGCAAATAAACTTCTTGCATACTTCCATGGATCAAAAAAGAATCATTAGTTATGATTTGTTAATAATAAGAAGTGTCCATCTAATTAAGAGCTAGATATTTTTCTTTTTGCAAGAATTTTTAGCGATTATACTCATTTATCAGGTGCTAAACATAATTAGGCTCTACCAAATTAAGGGTTGAATTTTTTTTAATTTTTGGGAAACTTAATTTCAATAATATTTCTCTTTTTTTTACTTGATGTAATCAACTATCTTAAGCTTTTATTGTATATAGATAATGCCTAACGATTGATAAAGTTCAATTTTAATTATAATCCACCACATCAATGTAAAACACATATTGTTTGAAAGCGTGCAGTAGAATAGGCCTTGTTTTTTTGTTTCTCCTTTTTTTTTCTTGCCGAGTGCTACTTTTTCTTTTTTCTGTCACACATAGCTTTTAGTCATTTATTTTGCATGTTTGCATATTGTAATATCCTGATTTTCAGAGCCTTTTTGAAGCTTTTAAAATAAAATTCACCATTTGGATTTTTTGGAATTAATTAAAGCTTAACTGTAATTTTCATTAATTAAAAAGATTTAATATGATTAAATTAAACATTAATATTTATCAAAAATATTTTATTTGTGTTCCTTGTGTCACAAGGAATTTTTCTGTATTTTCTGAGATTTTTCGGAGTTTGTTTGAGCTCAATTTAAAATTTCAAAAAAAAATAGAGGAGAGAGAATGGACAGTACCCGCGCGGTACTGTTCATCGTCAACCTCCAGCAGCCTCGATCGATCTCTCTGTACATATTTCCTTCCGTTTTTCTCTCTCTTTATAACTTCCAATCCGGACCTTATCTTAAAGTCTTCCCAAAAGGAAAGTTGTGCTAAATCCCGCAAGGAATCCATCCCAACTGGTCCCCTTCCGTTTCGTTCATCCGTTTGCCTTTTATCTCCAATTTTCTGAAACGGACTCAAAACCGAAATCCGCGAATTGGAGTCGGTTTCTACCCCTTCCAAGCCTATAAATAGGACCCCTTGGCTTCCCTAAACCCATCCCAAGCCATGGCAAGTCCCATCAAAGGTCAGGACGCCGTCGGCATCGAGGCCCTTCGGTCTCGAATTTGCTCGTCACGTCTCGAGCTATTCGGTGAGTTTTTCCGTGATCCTTTCGCGTCATATTGTGCCATCATATGCCATCTACCTTCTTACCAAGTTAATTTGGTTTTGGTGCAGCCAATCTCCCGGAATCGAGTTTTCCCCAATCTAGGTCAAGAGCGCTTCCCAACGTCGATTCGTCATCTCCGGTAAGCTTTAGCCCTTGTCGTAATTTTTCTTAGACTTGCCTCGCCGCGTTCTACGCCGTGCTCACTCCCTTTTCCCCAGAAAGCCTCCACAAATTTTCGCCTCCGAACCTCGCCATGGCCGTCAATGGCATCTCGTGACCCCCATCTACCCGGTGATGTTTCCACCAATCCGTTCGCGTCACTTTGTGCCAAACCATCCCAGGTAGCTACCCTTCAAGTGGTTTTAGATTTCGTTCACCGAGCACCAAGATATTAAGTTTTTCCTTTACCCTTCCCGACGTCGTTCAAACGTAGTTTGCACCGTCTCCGATGGGTCTCTGGCCGAGCCGATAATTTTCCTAGCTTCACCAAGCTGCGTTCTAGCCCGTGCTCACCCTACTTCTCCATGTTCCATACCCGGATTTTATTCCTCTCTCCTACCCATGTCGTTGTAGCCGCCCGTGCTGTCAACGGTCTCCGTTTGGCGTGCCGTCAATTCCTATGGGTGCCTTGGATCCCTAGCAACCCATTTTGCTAGTTAGATTCATCTCTCATGCCTCCTCTCGCCAGCGCTAGCCTTCTCGCCAAAAGTACTGTTCTCGGATAAACAGTAACAGCTGTGAATTTCCAGCATTTTCTCGCCCCGGCAAACTTTAGATCGCTCGTTCTCCTTCGTCCGGACTCCGATTGACCCGATTCTTCTTCCTAAATTCATATAAAATTGAGCTCTATCTTTTGGTTCTGGTTTTGCAGTTTTTGGAGTTCATTTGAATTTTATTTGAATTTGTTTTGTTTGTTTTGTCGTTTCGCACGTAGAACCCGACGTCGCCGAAGAGTTTGTCGAGCCGCAGCAAGAAGGACCAAACAGTGCACAAGAAGGCAAGTCTCCTTTGATCATCTTGAACCTATGCTTTCGAAATGTTTTTAAATAATTTAAATTATGTGCATTGCTATTTACATTAAACCTTAGTTCAAATCTTAAGGTGTTAGCTAATCCAACTTTGTTATACCCTCCTTTGAGATTGAATGTCATGTACCATTGTAACCCTAGAAGTTTCCTTTGTCTCATTAATGAGATTATTATAACCACTTGTGAATAATAGTCTGGTAGTATAATGCTTAGTCATGCTATCTAATACATTGGAAATTCTTGAAAATGGGAAATTATGGTTTATGAAACCTTTGTGTTTATAAATGTAGTGGTAATTGGAGTTGCCACTGATCTTTTAAAATAAAATAAAATGTGAAAGTTGGTTTAGATTAGGGTGGATGGTTGGTTTGGCTTGGTGCGATTCGCACGAGATCTTGTTAAGTGTATGTTCCACCTAGTCAATTAAGGACCGACGCTTGTGTTTGTCCGCATCGAGCATTAACCGTACAACCACAAGTCTATATGGGTGCGACCTAGCTGACTAACTTATGATAGTCTAGTTTAGGTGCCACCAGTGGAAAGTGGGTGCCGAGGATGGACCGTTATTCACGGTGAGGGACAGGATTTCTCAGTACTCATATGGCGCAAGAGGGGCTTGGTTCGGGCAGTTAGCCTACCTACGGTGAAACCTCAGCGGGTGGTATCTAGCTAGATTAGAGTAAGGTAAAGGCTTTGTGGTATTTTATCCGGGTCTCATGCCAAAGGAAGCGTGTTGACTTTTAGGATAATTTATCTCTTGTGGGTAAAGTTGTACAACCTCTGCAGAGTGTAAAACTATTCGAATAGCCGTGCCCACGGTCAAGGGCGGGCAAGGAATGCATTCACATGGTAGATTTCTGGTTTTGGTTTTAAAATCAAAAGTTTTGTATTCTGAGAGTGGAGGGAACTCTCGGAAGGGAATCCTGGCGGATGGAGCCAGAGAGGGTGGATGGAACCCGCAGTTTAAAACTTGACCAATGGTAATTGGTTAGCTAGTGTTGGTAGTTGGAACCTTCACTAGAAAGTTAATTCTGTTAAAACATTTACTTCATTAAATTGATGCCTTCGAAAATAATTAGTAGTAATTGAGATTTCAAATATTGCTTTGTGCAAAAGAACCATATGGCCTTCCTTTGTTAAGCCTTACATCTATGCATTTTTCCCAAGACTTGCGGAGTACTTTATGTACTCACGCGTTGCTCTCAAAAATAAAATCTCAGAGGAAGTTGAAGCTCAAGAAGGTGACTACGACTACTGCTTCGCTTGTGGCTGCGACGGATTCTTCCCAGAGGACTAGGTCGCGCTTCCCCAGTCAATTGCCTGTGGCGAATTGATGGGTCGTCCTCGAGTTATCTTCTGCTTCCGCTGTGTTTTGTGTGTGTGAGGTCTTGAAACCTCATTTGTAATAAAGAGACCTGTCGGTCTGTACTCTTTACTATTGTAATAAAGCGTTGTTGGTTATGTAATCATTTCTGTTTAACTGTGTGCACTAGCTTTGATCTGGGACTAGTGCAGTAATACACAGAGGGTCCGGGTTTGGTAATCCGGGTCCCGACACATATCCTTCTTGTTTATCTTGTACGTGGCTTTTAATGCGTACCATCTAGGATTCTTTTTATTTTTAGATTCATCTAGAATCTATAATGTATAGCCTTGTCTTACAAGGTTCCTTGTTTTATCTAAGACATCCACTGATAATTGTTTACTGACGATTATAAGGGTCCACTGAACTAAGAGATGGATGTTTTTTTTCTTCTGAGAATTTGTAGCTTATTTTCTCCTTTTCTTAGCAACTATAAACTCATGGCATTGACTTTTAGTATATAATAGATATATTTTGTTTTTATTCTTGAATTTACTGTGGAATTTGTATGAGATCATATTACTAATTTTCACCCCCAAATTTTGTTAATTTGGATTATATTTGACATGGGCTCTTTTTTTAATTTGCTTATTTTTATTTAATATTTATTCAGAATTTTATTTATTTATGGATGTTAGTTTGGATGTTGTATGGAAATCAAATTGCTAATTTTCTTTATTTCATATTCCAAGTGGATTTCTTTTTAGTTTTAGGCTAGAATTTGTATAAAAAAACCAATTTATATTTTCTTTTAATTATTGTTATGTATATAGTTTTTTGGGGTTTACTTTGAAATTCATATAGAAATCAAATTGCTAATTTTATTTTATATTCTAAAATTTAGTTAATTTGGACTATGCTTGACATAAACACTTTCTTTTAATTTGTTAATTTTATTTTCATTATTATTGTGAATTTTAGTTATTTATGGATATTACTTTCTAAGTCGTATGATAATCAAATTGTTATTTTTTATTTATTTTTAATTCAAAATTTATTTAAATTTGGATATTACTTAACATGGACTCTTTTTTTAATCTAAGTTATTATAACTTAGGTCCACCAAATTGATGGCTAAATCTCTCTAAGTGTATAATTAGTATAGATGTAGATAGATTCCTATATCTATATGTTGATTATCAAATCTATGTTTTTAAAATTAGAATTAAGGATCAGATATTTAGGAAAAGCCAATATGAACGGGGCTTAATTATTTGACTATAGTTCGTTTGCTCCGAACTCGAAGACCGACCGGGACCAGGCAGCAGGGGCGGAGCTACAGGGTGGTCCCTGTGGGCCGCGGACCACCCTGCGCTCGGTCCAACCAAAGCCCATTGATAGAGTCCGTATTGGAGAATTTAGCATGTATGTCGCTTGACGCTTGGCCTTCTGCGTTCTGCCTTATGCCATAGCCCATCACGAGAGACCGAGAGTTCGCGTGGCCACGTATTCGCGTCAGACTGCGCCCGTTCGTATTCTTCTCCGTGCGGCCGTGCGGTGCAGCCGTGGGGGCGGGCGACGCTGCAACGGCGAGCGCGGGCGCGGCCATCAAGCATCGGCACGGCGACTCCATGAGGACCACGCTGAGCAGTGAGCAGCAGCCAGCAGGTACGTACTTAAAAAATCCTAAGATGAAGACTCAATTGCTAAGCCTAAGCCAAAGCCCTATTCTCCTTTAGTCACGTACTTTGTACTCACGTTTCTCCTTTTCCTTTCAGCTTCTCTAATTCTCCCCTAGCGGCTAGCGACTAAGCAAAATAGAAGCCGGGATCAACGGTGATAAGCCACGAACAAGAAAAGTGCATAGGCCCACAGGGTATGTAAAACTGATTTAATTTCAATTATATGTTAAGAAAGCTATATTCGTCTATTTTATGATGTTCGTATGTCCTTTTTACCTTAATTGCATTTCGTAATTCATATACTTATGTACCGACATGTTAAATTTATAGCGGTTAAATAAATTTTAGACAATAGATCACCATAGCTATAAATTCTGGCTACGCCACTGCCAGGCAGCTAGCGCTATCCCGTGCGGTTCGAGTCAGCTGACGTGAGTACTAATACCCATTAGCGGTCTAGTCCCAAGTCGTGCGTACTTACGCGCCGAAGTAATATTGCACAAAAGTTGGCTGAGGTAAGCTGTTGTTCATATATGCCATCTCCCTAGCGACCTACCTTCCGGTTCTGGATTCAAACCGTGACCCTGTTGAACATGACCGACCGATCGAATCTTTCGAATCAAACCTTTTACATCGATCCGTCAAGAACGTTATGCGTGCGAAACCTTGAAAGCTTCTTAGCTGCTGATTTTTCCGGTGTGGCTCGCTAGCTCTCGTGTCGATGCATGTATCGCGGGCATGAAAGTCTATAAATAGATGGCCTCATGAATGTACGTTCCCCAGGAACGTGTACAACTGTTTGTACAGTTATTAAGAACACTAGCTATCTACACTACTACAGACGATGTTATCGTAGACGGTTTAAAACCGTCATCATAGATGGTTTCTGAATCGTCTGAATTTATGTATCAGTGATAAAAGATGGTTATCACAGATGGCTCTCGAACCGCCTGTGATAAGTTAAAAAACAGATGATTTTTTTGAAAATCGTATGTGATATTCCGCTATCGTAGACGATTTTTCAAAAAACTATCTGTGATATCATATATATCACAGACGATTGTTTTTAACAACCATCTGTGATAGCATAATATCACAGACGGTTTTGTTATTAACCGTCTATGATATCGTACATATCACAGACAGTTGCTTTTGAAAACCATCTGTGATATATAGATATCACAGACGGTTTGGAGCACCAAACTGTCTGTGATAGATATTCCAAAGCTACGATATATTCTGTTTTTCGGCTAGCCTTAGGAAATGCTAGCAATGCCATCTGAAAATAAGTAAGAAGATCACATACATACATACATACATACATACATACATACATACATACATACATACATACATACATACATACATACATACATACATACATACATACATACATACATATAAGCCTCTTTTCTACACCCGGGTGTAATTACACCCTATGTCGTATCTCAAAATGTAGGGAGTATCTCATGTAACGGAGGGTATGTACATGTAGTATACGAGTATTTAAGACCATATAGGTAGTATGAACAATTTTTTAGAGGTGGTATGTATATATTTTTTGACATACTCCTTTTTATGTACGCATATGAAGGTATTTATAAAATACGCTAAAAACTATGGACTCCCTTGCAATTTTTTCATATGGTTCATATTGAAGTATCTTATAATTAGTATATGACTATACCTAAAGTGATAAAGGAGTATTTCAAGTTTGTTTAGGTGGTATATTAGACGTGGGTGTAATTACACAGGGAGTAAAAGTATTTTTCATATATATATATATATATATATATATATATATATATATATATATATATATATATATATATATATATATATATATATATATATATATATATATATATATATATATATATATATATATATATATGACGAGTGTTTCATGCACCATGGTGCCTAGGCACCAATATCAATACCCGTTGATTTGCTTTAAGATTCATAACGTTTGATGTGGGTATCTTCATATACCCATAAAAAGTATATTTGAGATGTCAAACTCGGAAAAAAATTAAATTCAACTTCAGTTTAATTAGTTTGAACTATTTTTATGGTATATACTCACTGTAGTCGCATTGAACTCAAAAGTAGTTCAAACTAGCTTGAACTGAGTTCAAAACTTACTTACCATAAATATATCAAGGGTATAAAACATTTTCATACCCAAACTCAAAAAAAATATCAATCATACACGTGTATCGGATGTGGGTGCCTAGGCACCATGGTGCCTTACGTAATTTTCCTATATATATATATATATATATATATATATATATATATATATATATATATATATATATATATATATATATATATATATATATATATATATATAGCACAGACAATCATTACACAAATCTCATAAATGAATTAAACAACACAAGCCAATCACATATATAGCACATGACAATCATTATACAGATCTCACAAATGAATTAAACAACTGAATAAATTGTTTGATTAAGCACAATTGATTGATTATAATTGTATCCAATGTTTCAACATCTAATCACCATTGCCAGGATGGAACTCTCCAGTGTTTTTTATGACCTCTACTATCAAGAATTGAGAAAACTTTCCTCAAATTTTAGTGAGTTTGTAAAGATCGATTACACTTTCGTCGAATTCCACACGTTGTCGCTAAGAGTAGTTAAATCCATTAGCGCATACACACACACACATATTGATAATCATAAAATAATTATTGGCAGGTTGACAAACCTTTAGATCATTCGTCTTAGTGTCTATAATTTCCTTCATATGGCGGCAAACGTAGAATCCACATACGTTGCCCTGTAGCTGCTGGTGGCACATTAAACATAGAATTACATACATAGGTATACATAGGTATTATCAATTCTACATGCATTATAATGAAGTGTGATATAGGATTGTTGTGTTGTAGTGGGTACCAAAAATCGCGTCCTGTGTCGCAGTGTGACGTTGCATTCCTTGTGTCTCCTTCCCTATGCAACATAAGCGCTGAACAACCTACATGATTCCAAAACGTTAGCCTCGGCCATTGTAAACGAAGGGAAGATTACAATAGAGTTATGTATGGAGGAAATGAGTGTACCTGTCAATTGCTTGTTGCACACATGTTAAGTTGTGGTTGCCACTAAGTAAGGAATCAAGGTATATTATTTTGCTCCACTTTGGTACAATCATAATTAGAATCTAATGACCCCTAATCATGTATATTGTCATAGTGATTAATCCTAAGTTCGTTTGGTACTACAAATGAAATTTGTATGGCAACTAGTGAAGAACTTACCGTTGGTTGAAAGGTACCATGATGTACTCCTTATCACTATGAGCAATCAATCCCCTCGTTTTGTAATCATGGACAAAAGATGCATTATCATTGATGGATTACTTAGAGACCAAGTGTGGGTCGAGGAAACCCACTTGTTCTCACTGTCGCCGGATTTATTGGATCATGGATCTATACATAAATAATGAGTTATAACATTTATCGGTATTATGTGAATGTAGAACATAATTATACAGTACACTTACAGTGTCCAGCATTGTAAAAGTGAGGCGCCGAGTTCGTCGAGGTTGAATAGCAAGAATAAGTCTTCGAAGGTCACGACAAAGTAGCCTGAGTCGTGGAGGAAATGTGCCTTCGTGTATCTCATGGTGAATCCACTGTGCCAGTTTGGCTTCATGTTGGACCTTTGCATGTACCAGGTATGCAAAGTATTGCAAACCAGTCCAATCCTAGGTAATTGTAACTCGGGGACCAACGACACTCCGAGAATGAACTTCCATTGCCTGGAATTCATCTTAATCTTCTTCGGTTGGGTCTTAGCGCCTTACTTGCGATACATTTTCGGCGGCGTCTCCATGGAAGCCAATGCGGCGGGCTTCTGAAGCGGAGCTTGAGGTGGAGCCACGAGAGCCAACGTGATAGGTCTAGGGTGATTTCCCTCTTGGGCTACTGGATGTTGAGATTGCGGCACGGACGGGTCGAGGGCGATGTTCCTCTTGGGCCACTGGATGAATGTGTGGACGGCATCTCCTAATGTCATAATCTCTTCATTTGGGGCTTCTCAAGAGGGACGGTCCTGAAAACATCATTAATCATGTCCACGTAGACCTTCACGAAACTGGTCTCTAGTTGGACACCGTGCACCAGTGTCCCTGACAGCCATAGATCGCCATCCCCCGCCCAGCATCAATGGGAATAGAGCCAACAAGCCTGACTTCGAGGATGCACGGCGTGGGAGTCCTCCGATTGGATTGCGACCTCGTCCTGCATCCTCCATTGTAGGATTTTACCCACGTACCCAACAATGCTGAGTCTGTAAGGGTGTGTGTTTTGTGCCTGGAGAGCCTTGTGCACCGCACTTTATTGTTGAAATTCAGTCGTCATCTTCATCTGCACAAAGGCCTCCCATGTTTCCAATGACACGAAAGGATACCTCGTGAAGGACATGTGATCCTTGGCCACGTACTGCGTGGCAAGCGTGCTCTTGAAGTTCTTCCATGCTTTTTCCATCGTGAGGAGTGCCTGCTGTTGCACGAGTCCTGAACTTCTACTGGCATCTTGAACGACCTTGTTATTTCATCCCACAACTAAGTTTTCTAAACCTTTGTCAAATATTTCCATCTCGCTACGGTGATGAGGACCCGTTGCCTTCTAATTATCTTGCAGGTAGTTCAGAAATACTGTCGCTGCTTTCTTCAGTTGCGGAGGGACCCCATCCGGAGAGACCACCATGATGGCCATTCAACCCTCTGGCCTTTTCGATACTCCTTTGGCACGCTTAGTTACCCCGGTCTTCGGAGCATCAGACCCAGATGACGACGATGACTGTGCATACGTCATCTGTTTTACAAGAAAAAACTAATTACAGTGAGTTATGAGCATAAACAAAGTTCTATGAAGCTAATGACACACATCAGTCTCTGAAGTTCAATGAAGTTGGTTATGGCCGTAGTCTCTTCCTCCTCATTGAGCCATAACTTACTTCATTAAACCTGACACACTGAAGTGTGTAATTTGTTTCATGCCTTTTGAAGGTCTACGTGGCATATATTATTGCTAAAAGATCCCTTTGGAAGGGTAACATGCCATTCCAAATAGATCTTGTAGCAATAACACGAAATCCTCCTCTTGTAGTAATGTATATATTTAGATTTAGTTCCATCATAATTAAATATGATCAAAGTACATTTGCAGCAGTATACAAATGATAAAAATTGCATATAAATATGTAATTCTACTATGTCATTAAAAGCATAAACATAAAGCAGGAAGCATGATGAATGCTGAAATAAGCATAAAGAGCATTCTCAAGAACAGGGAATCAACTAAAATTAGCATAAAGCTCAAATTTTAGTTTAGTGCTCTCAGATGTAAGGTTACACAAGAATTAATCTTGGCCATCCTACTACTATGGTCTATACTCTTCACTAATTGGATATACCAAATGAGATTCAAACCTTAGGGAGGAGAGGCAGCGTCAGGAGGAGAGGATGCGTCGGGTTTAGGGAGAGGCGGCTAGCGTCGAGAGGGAGAGATGGCGTCAGGAGGGAGATGCGGTGCCGCGAGGGAGCAAAACCTAGCTGGGGCGACAGAGACCAGAGTGCATGAGTGTGGAGTGAGTGCAAAACCTATAGTAGGGTATATTTATAGAGGAACTATCACAGACAGTCCCATTACTGAACCGTCTGTGATAATACTATCACACACGGTTCTATTGTGGAGCTATCTGTGATATGTGGCATATCATAGATGATTTTTTTCCACTAAACCGCCTGTGATAGTTCTCTATTTTTCAGTTAGCCTCAAGAAATGTATGCAAGCCATGCAATATGAAAAAGCAAGCATAATCATAAACATATTTATTTCTTAGTTACTAAATCAATTACAATGGAATAGTTCCATAATTACATGTCGAGTTTCTTAATTTTAATTACATTGCAATTATTTCCAAATAGGTGCTCGCTATGTGGAATCATTTATTACACTTGGCTATTTCCTTTAAATAAAACCCTTCACGATGATTGATACACATATAGCTTGCTTCATCGCCTTGTTCTTCCTTGAGCCTAATGCCATCTCCAAATGGAAGCAACTTGACAAATTGATTATACTCTTCCTCATCCACGACATTCTCAACTCTGACAATCCTTCTTTTTCCATGAAGAACTGCATGGTACTTCTTGTTTGCTAGATTGGTTACATAAAAAAACTTGAACAACTTATCTCACGAGTATGAATGGTTCATCTTTGTATCCTACACATTCGAGGTCCACAGTAGTGACACCGTACTTGTCAACGTTTACACACCGTAGGAGTTGGACTCAATGGCACCGAAATAGAGGGATCTTGAAAATTATGTAATACGAGCTTGGGCAAGTGGTACTGATGTGCGCATGAAATGCATCTATGCAGACACCTGAGTTGTATAAAATGTGTACCTATTTCCTTGTCAACATACTAGCCGTTTCCCTCCAGTGGTTGTCCAAAATTAGTTTCATGATTGAAATGTGATAACAGGACAATTTAATGCCCTAATATTTAAGCAAGATTAGCATGACACCCAAATACACCTTATAGCTAATATGGTTACCATTAGAATTTCTAGGGTGACAAGGATTATGTGATTTAAGTATCCTAGGGATGAGGTATAATAATATAATGATTATTAGACATGTATTTATAACCTTAAGCAAACATAAATTTGAATAACAAATAAAAGTATGCAATTTAATAATTTTAAATGGATATACTTTGCATAAAAATGTAGGTTCAATATGATCAAAGCATTGACTCATCTGGCTCACAAGTAGGTTGGTCTTGAAAGTCTTTATTTGTCTTGAACTGCAGCTCTTCCATATCCTCGTACTATACTTGGACGCTCGTAATGAAAAGAAAATAAATACACAAGCAAATAAATAAATCCAAATAAAAATTTAAATGGACTCTAAATTGGATGATTTAACTGTCATTAGACATATCTTGAATTTAGAAATAAGTTCCATTAAATTTGGAGTTAAAATGAGTGAGAACATACTCTTCAAAGTTTAAATTAGGATTAAATCCCAAAATAAATAGAGGAAAGAGTGTATTCTCTCACTAGCAGGTAGGGTCCATAGAATTAAATTTCATTTTTAATTTAATTCTTTGTTAGAAAGGCCACAAAGTATGATAGGTGGGGCCACAGGTTATAATATCATTTTCCATTAAATGTACTAAAGAAAAGTCTTAGAGAATAACAAGTAGGTCTAATTACTATAGAGTACAGTGAAATGGGGCCTACTTGTTAGTGGCCTTTCTTTCTTTAACCAGCTTTAAAAGAATTTTTAAATGAGCTGGGACCCACATTTCATAGAGTTAACAGTTAACTTAATGAAATGGGGCCCGCACATCAGCAAGTGATTAACTAAACTAACCAATGTTCATTAACTTAATTAACCATGTGGTTTAAACTAATGTTGGATGAACAGTGTCATCTTCCTCCTGCTGAGCAATGTGCGATTCGTCACCAGCGAGGGAAACCACAACGGCCAGAGGGAAGCGGAAAAGTGAAATGCTTGCCTTGGACCGCACATCTAGGTAAGGTGGCGGGGCCTAATTTGGCACACGAGGCGACCAACGGTGAGGCAAGTGGCAACAACTCACAGGCACATGGCACCACGGCAAGCTACAGCACCAAAACCTAATTATGCACTAGGCGACCTACTAGGAACTAGGAGGGACTCAATGAGGTGAATGTGGGGCTCAGGGAGGTGTGGAGCAAGGTGGCAGGTGGCAGCATAGACGGTGGTGGCGGAGAGGAGGGCGGTAGAGGGCAGCTTGTGGGAGGGGTTGAAGGATGGCGGCGTGGTCTAGGACGGCATCAATGCTTCCTTGCAATGCTCCAGGCATCTTGAATTGGGCAGAGGTGCGTCGTAGTGACAATAGCATCAATGGGGACTCAATTGGCCAAAGCAGAAGAAGAAGGGGTACGGGAGGTGTTCGGTGAAGATTGGAGTGGTTGGGAGGTGATTGAGAGCGAGGGGAAGATGCGCAGAGGATTTATAGACAAAGAAATGTGAAGTTGGCCGTTGGATGGTGTTAAGGCGAGCGGAAGCCGAGGGTGGTGATGCAAGCGTGCGGCACGACATAGTGGAGGAAGCGCGGAGTCAGCGTGCGGCATAGAGAGGAGTTAAGGCACTGAGATGAAGGCACAATGGTTGGGCATGAACAACCAGTGCACACGGCATAGACGTGAAGCGGGTGCGGTCATGGCGGCGTATGCAACAGGGAGAAGAGGGAGAGGGAAGAGGAAGCAGTGGCTTGGCAAGGTCGATGTGTGGCTTGGCAAGCATGATTGCACATAGGAAATGATGGTTGGCACTACTGGCACACAGGAGTCGAATGACGCTGGCACATGCGCAGTGGGCACTAGCCGAGAACATGCATAGTGTAGGGGAGAAGCGACATGGGCCTGCTGGGCTAGGTCAGAGACTAGATGGCCCGGAGGGCATGGGGAATAGGTTGGGCACAGCCCAAGCCTGGTTTTGGGCTTTTGAAATTTTGAAAATTGGTTTGAAATTTGAGTTTGAACTTTGGTTGCAAATTTAAATTCGAATTTTATTCAAGCACTTGTGAACTCCCAATAATGAGATGTTACAATATATCTATATAATCTCTAAGAATACAATGAAGAGCAATAGAGACAACCACACAACAACTAATATAAAACACTCAATGTATCCCCTGGTCTTGGAGACTTGCCAACCTTCCCTACTCCATGTTAAGATGCCCAAGACATGAGCTAGCTCTACAAAATAGCCTATCCTCTAAATCCACTAGTGCATCCTTTTCATACTCCCGAAATGGAAAGCATCGGCCACTCATAAATCACAAGGCCTCTTCATTGTCTACTTGAAGGGATCACCGAGCACAACCTTCTCCAAGCCACCTAGGAAGCGCACCCTTTAGGAGTATTTTGTGGGTTAGGGAGGTTTAAGTTAGCCTGGTCAAAGCTAATCTACGATGATTTTCATTATAACAGTGATTAGCGGCAAGCTATGAGCCGGCGAGGTTACCAAAAGCTTTCTCAAGCGACGACAAAGCTATCTAGTGGCTCAAATTTGGCTACAGGGCACGGCATAGTGGTCAGCGGTGAGATGAGTGATGGCAAAAGCTTGGCCCATGGAGAACTCCGGTGAAACTACGATGGGAGGCCTCAGCGTGATGTGCAATGTGTTTCTGGGAGCATTGCAATGCGGTCTCACCTAGTGTAGAGACCAAAGGACGTTGAGGCAGTGCTAAGGTGAACTTTGATGGTGGTGCTGAGGGGATCTATGACAATGGCTCGCATTGGGGGTTCCGAGGCACGGTGAGGGTAAGAGGTAGATGAACGAAGCACAGGGATACTTGAGAGGTGGTTGGTGAAGTCGAGGGCTCATCGAGGCTTGAGGAATTACTTGCCAGAGCTCGGTGGTAGCAGTGACTTGATCGGTGATTCTAGTAAGCGAACAGTGAAACCGGTAATGGCAAAGCATGGGTGAGGAAGGAGGCGGCTCAGGGTGAGGGTTTGTGAGGCTCTAGGCACCTTTTAATGCCCGGAGGGAAGGAGTCCACGGCGGAGATGGTGACGATGGCGAGACGGACTCAGAGAAGGTCTCTGACTTGAAAATGACAAGCCTAATAGTGAGGGCCATTGACAATGATAGCATGGGGAAGACGTGCGCGGTGCACACAGGGGGACGCGTAGCCAAGGCTAGGCTGGGTCGAGCATGCCACATGAAAGAAGGAAGGAGTCAGGCCAGCGGAAAGGATGGACCAGGCTAAGGAGAAAAGGAGATCGGTCGGAGGAAAATAGATTCGGCCCGCTAGGGATTTCCAAAATTTTCAAGAATTTCTGAATTTCAAAAATAAAGATAAATCTAATTGAGCTCCAACAAATAGCAAATAAACCCTGAAAAATTCATGAAAACACAGAAAAATTTCTTGCATTACAAGGAACCCAAATAAAATTGGTTTTGATCTAATTGAAGTTTACTTTATTAACATTAAATCATTTTAATTTTTGAAAATTCCAATTAAGGTTTGATTAATTTGAGAAAAATCTAAATAGTTATTTTATTTTAAAACTATTTAAAAGCACCAATAACCAGGATGTTACAAATTTTTCTCAAGAAGACTACAATTTTTGCCAGATATATGAAACAGCGAAACGATTTGAAGAAGTCCAACGGCGAATGCCACATTTATTTACGGTCAAATTTTTAATTTACACAACTTTTTATGTATCTGATCTGTCCAATTAGAGACTTGATCTATCACGGTCAGGCCAGTTCCGATGTGACTCGCGACTGAACCGTTGATTTACATTCTTTATTTGATCTCTTTGATGCGACGCACGACTCATTCAGTTCAGATGTGATGCATACATGTATATATTCCTACCATTTCCTAGTCGTAAGCAGTAGTCTTCTCCGTTGACTACCAAGCTAGCTAAGAGTAGTACGTACGTACTCCCTGTACATGTGAGGTCGCAAATGCTGTAACTTATTCATGTATTCCCGATTAATCCGGACTAGGAAGGTATACTTTCCAATCATATACCGTATCAATCTCCATACAAATGCAGTGATCACAAAAATTGACCTAAACCTAAGGAAAAAAATTAGCAATTTAAAAATAGCAAAACCGTTATGTAAGATATTTGTGAAGTCAAGAAGGAATATTCTGAAACGTACAGAATGATGGATCGATGTGAAGTCTGCAAAACGACAAGTTTTGACTTGAACGCCTAGCTGATGCTAGATGTAACAGATGTCACCACAAGTCAAAGGCTTAATTTCCCTGTCATTTAAGTTGAGCCAGTCCATCTGCGCGCCGGCCAGGGGTAGGATTGTTCCTCAGGGCATGCATTAGCCCTGAAACTCTGCTATGTATACACGTTCAGACGTCAAACTTGAAAGTCAATGAAGCTTCTTTTATCTTTTAAGCTTTTCCAATTAAGGAAGCTGTCAATTAAACCAGGCCGCTTTGTTGTGAACATTCTGTGATTAATTTCGCGTCCGTGCTGCAAGTAAGTTCCAACAATTTTGGCCGTCAAACGGGTTATGCATACCAGCTGCATCCATCTTTAGTCGTCGTATGCAGGTTAGAGTCTCTGCACTGATTTGCTCCAGGTTTAAAGATGATCTTCAGTCCACTCCTGAGACTTGGACATCAACTTCAGGTTCGTTCTTCGATACATCACATCGGACTACGGGCCAAATAGTAAACGAGAGGACTAGTAGAGTGAGTATGAGAAATAAACTAGCCTGGCTTTTCCTTTTGCCCAGGATATGTATTTATATGGCCATAAGGTCTGATTACAACAATAACCCCCATAGTTGTATACTGTGCAGGAGACATACATGTCTTTGTATATATCCTATTGGGCCTAATATGCTGGATGGGCTTAGATGGGGGTCATCCCTATAACAGAAGCCTCTCATAGTAGAGGGCTTCCTGCAGGCCGAAATCATGTTGCCAGGACTTTTGGTCCCCTCCGTCCCTTCGGCCTGTGGAATAATTGGCCCATGGGCTAGGTGAAGTTTGACCACGGTCATCTGTTCATTATGTAAAGTGGGGCACATGTCCGCGCGTGACTGGTGCATCGTGCGTTGTTGTTTCGCGTCGCTGGTGTTCCCAAGACGCGACCAAAAAGGACATAGGCTTTAAACCCATCGTCCTTGTTGAGAAGCTACCCCGCTGCCTCTTCTTCTTCTTGTCGCTGTGCTGCCTGCTTTTTGCCATTGCGCCCCCGCTCGCTCCGAATGCCTCCTTTAGCCGCCGCGTTCTCCCTGTGTCGGCCGCACCTCGGCCCCAGACGCACTTGTCGCGGCCGCTCCATCACGTTGGCTGCTACAACAATGGCTCGTGGCGGTGACCAACATTACCGACGCAGCGCCCAGGTCCTTCCTCTAGCCATGCCAATGTGTACGGCCATGGGAGCTCATCATCGACGGGGGTAGAGTACGAGCTGGTGGAGCACGACCCATCGACCACCAACAAGCATTTGAAAGCGGCAAAGAAGGTGAGCGATGTTTGCACAAACGTGCTAGGGCTAACTTTGGTGACCGAAGAGCTGATCCGATCGTTGGTTCATGAGGGAAAGATCACGGGACACGAGGTGGTCCGACTACCTTCCGTCGGTGAGACGGCGTCATCTCCAAGGGAGTTGGAGACCGTCATGTTCACTGCTTACTTCGATGCCGGGCGCCACATTCCTACGGCGATTTTTGTTGGTGAAGTTCTTAGGCTGTATGGACTAGAGCTTCCGCAACTAACCCCCAACACGATTGTTCGGTTGGTAGTGTATAGCTGGGCTTCTCGGGCAGAGATTGTGTGGCCTAGCCTGGCTCTGTTTGCCTTCTTCCATGATGCACAGTGCCAGCAAAAGAAGATTGCGGAGAGGGAGTACTCCAACTTTGATCTTCATTTACAAAGCTGTTCCAACGAATGCGACGCGGATGAAGTAGGAGTCGAGCTGGATGTGGTAGTGGTTCTACCATTGGGTGGAGGCCGACAGTAGTCTGAGGTGGTCGGGATGCTTGATGGTTTTCAACATGTCTCCATTAGTGCCCCTGGACCGCGATGATGAGCATCACGCACGAAGGTTCGTGGGGGTCGCCCTTCAGTTGAACATGTGGGATCTTGCACCAAAGTTCCTCATGTTCGGTGTATCTCCACTGGGGCATCCGTGGCATGTTCAATCCGGCCCCACCCACGATGACGGTGTCTGCCTGACCATCACGTCATTGGCAAGAGTGACCAATCCACGTAAGCACTTCATAGCAATCACTGCACTTACATTCGTTACTTAGTAGCTGGTTGCCGACTTCATGTTATATTCGTAGCAGAATTCACCCTCGAGGATGTTGAGCATGACGCAACCATTTTCCTTAGGCTGTACATCTTGAAGGAGCATAGCCTTCGGGCATTGTTGATGGGCAACCTCGGTCATGTGAACCGGGTGTGCGAAGCCCTCAGTATTCCCGTCCCAAAGCGTGCCACACCCAATAGTGATCGATCGCGTGCTCACAAGGGTGATGGAGTGGAGGCTTCCCCTTCATGCCAAATGGGTTCGGTCTCCCCTCGCAGTGCAGCCACTTTGCTCGGTGCGCTTGGTGTGCAGTGGGAGAAGCCACTGCGCCAACTGAGTGGGAGTCTGCAGATTATGTGAACTCAAACTTGGAGGCCGACAAAGACCATGTTGCAGATGGCACGGAGGCCCCCGATGTTGCGAGTCCTATGGTCGGTGATGCTAGCGGCCCTAAGGTTGGTGCGGGAATCGAAGTTCCTAATGCTCCCGAGGGTGTGGCACCGTCATCACCCATCCACAAGGCTCCTCTGGGGCTGGAGTGGCGAAGAGCAGTGGAGGGTCTCCTACTGCCATGTCCGTGGGCGTGGTGCCAACCTCCGAGGCATCCCCGAAGGTTTGAGCAGCGAAGCGTGCTCAAGTATCTCCTCTACCCGTGGTTATGAGCACGGGGTTTCGAGTGGTGCTGGGGCCACTTATGGAGGATTCAGAGTCCGACGCAGACGTTGCCGCCCCTGAAGTACACTCCAGAGCTGGTGCTACCGATGTTGGTTTGGCAGGCCCAGATATGGAGGTCGCAGGTGCTACCGTCTCTCAGCCGGCATCTCCTGGTCTTGTTACAGGTACTGACAACTCCTTTTCATCTCACGACTTTGTGAGGGTTTCCCCGATCTGCTCTTTGACATTGTCCTTGGTGTCGGTGGGCCCTCGACCTCTAGGGTGCGCACAGGGGTCTAGCGATGGGACTATTCACATCCTAGGTTGTGTTGTTGCCTTGGATGTGTCTTCGAGCCACACCATTCCTGAGGCCACCGGTCCGAAGTCTCAGCGGCTCATTGTTGCGGATTTCCTACCTTGTCTGAAGGCGCTGAAGGTTTTTCAAGGGGTTGCGGACTATGCAAACGTGGCCTTGGATCACCGTGCACTGTCTTGTTGTGGAGACTACTTTGGAAGCCACAGAGATGAAGGTACATGTACACAAAATACGTCGATATCTGTACCAATGTGGTTGCTAAGGCCGGCCTGGCATGCAGGCACTTGCCCTCGCCCAAGTTATCCAAGTGGTAAGGTATTGGGGGTGAAGTAGTCTGTAGGAGCACTTAGCCATCGTGAAGACAGAGGTCATTATCACTTGGCAATCCATAGAGGGTGCCATTGAAGTGCGTGCTATGAAGGATGAGCTTATCCACTTCCTGGAGATAGAAGGTGTGAAGGCTATCTTTGACTCACACGCGCTGGTGGAGCAGACTCGGTGCACCACCACTGAAGAGCTTGAGGGGTTATTGTGACAGATCACCAGCCTAGAAGAGGAGAAAAGTCGGCTGGCATCGAAAGTGTCGACGAGAGATCACCTGCTGGGCAACGCCTCCCTATCAGCGTGAAGGTTGGTGGAGGCCCTGGAGGGTACTCTGACCGAGCTCGGTGTCGAAGTTCCTCCTCGAGTGTTTGGACCAGAGGATCTCCTATATAGTCTGAAGAGGATCAGGAAGGTATCGTCCCTCTCTCTGAACGCCACATAAGCGTATGGTAACCACTACTCGATTGTGATGACCCAGATGGTTGTTGGGTTGCTCCATCTTTGGGGTTGCCTACATGTGGGCAAGCTGGTGAATCCTCGCCTGGACCTTCCAGCTGGGCACCAGACCATGTCTGGGGCACTATATGCAATATGCCAGTCTACCCACGCTTTCCACCAGTGTATTTGGGAGTACATCGGTGAGGTCACGGCAAAGGTCGCAATGAGGCGTACCCTGCACGGAAGCGGGAGTGAAGACCTTGGCACCTGGCTAGGTGATGTGCCTCATCGGAACAAAGACAGCGAAGCCAAACCCGACATCCCAGCCGAGAGGCAGGTGTGATGTCGATGCCTTTTTCTCCCTCATGTAGGCGTTTGTATGTATGTAATCGCTAGCGTGTGTGTAGACGGCACTAAGTGCCCTTATAGCATGTAATTAGGTATTTTGTAATGAAAAAAAGAGGGTTGTCTGTGCGATAATGCTCCGTTAATGTTTGTGTGATGAGCAGGTACTTGAGGAGGATCGTCCATTAATCCCTGACCGCCTTGTTCAACGGCAGCTACGACATTGGGGATAAAATAGAGTTAAATTGAGAGCAGGTTGTGTGGGGCCTCCACCCATGGTTTTACACTTCAAGTGGTGTACTATTATAACTATTATTTGAAATGATGCCAAAGTATTATCTATTCTGATAACCCCAAGCACACCGACCTAACACAGGTAGGATGCACCATCGATGGTACCGTTGCCTCGATATAATCTGTGGATGGGCGGGTGAACTAGGTAGCATTAGAAACACGTGCTCTGTCCCCCACCCTTCGAACGGGTGTCAACAAAGTCGATAGCGGGACGAAGTCTTGAACGCGTGTGCTCTGTCCCCCACCCTTCACACGGGCGTCGATGAAGTCAATGGTGGGACAAAGTCTTGAATGTGCATTGCATCCCCCACCCTTCGGATGGGTGTTTATGAAGTCGGTGGTGGGACAAAGTCTTGACCACGCACTCTCTGCCCCCACCCTTCGAACCAGTGTCGACGAAGTCGACGGTGGGATGAAGTCTTGAATGTGCATGGTCTTGAACACGCGCATGTTGTCCCCCACCCTTCGGATAGGCGTCGATGAAGTTGACGGCGGGATGAAGTATTGAACGCATGCTCTCCGTTACCCAACCTTCAGACGGGTGTCGATGAAGTCGGTGACGGGATGAAGTCTTGAACGCGCGCGTTCTGTCCCCCACCCATCAGATGGGCATTGATGAAGTTGGTGGTGAGACAAAGTCTTGAACGCGTATGCTCCGTCCCCTACCCTTTGGATGGGCATCAATGAAGTCGGCAGCATAATGAAGTCTTGAACACGCGACCGCCACCCATCCGATAGGTGTCAACGTAGTTGGCGGCGGGATGAAGTCTTCAAAACACGCATGTATAATCTTGACGTGGTTATATGAAGCCACGTCTGGCAAGTTGTCAGACTAGGGCACGACCATGAGGTGGTTGAACCAAGCAAGGGCCCCAAGGAGGTCGAATGGGTGCTTATGACTAGTAAATAGTTGGATGAGCTTGCATGACCATGACATGGTCAGATGAAATTACAACAATGTGGTCATTTGAACAGAGGCACGAGCATGAGGAGGGCGAATGGGTGCGTATGACCAGGAAGTGGTCGGATGAGCTCACGCGACCATGACGTGGTCGGACGCTCGGTTCATTTATACTCTGTCAAGTGCGCATAGAGGTGAGGGACTTCGCGCATCTTATTTATACTCCGTAGAGTACATGCGGAGGGCCGAAAAATGTGATCCCCAAGAAGTGGTGCTCCCTCACTCTGACGGTAGCCAAATACTTAGCGAGGTCAGGGTCTTTGGCCTAGTAAGACTTGTTGACATGTCCCGCGAGCAGGCGTGAGTTGGTATGCACCAATACTCTCCTTGCACCGAGGGCCTTCAGCTTGGTGAGGCCGAAGAGCAATGCCTTGTATTTGGTTGTGTTATTTGTCATCGAGAAGTCAAGGCACGTAGAGTAGAGCAGGCGACAGCCCTCCGGCATAGTGATGACTACTCCCACCCCAGCCCTAGAGGCGACATATGCTCTGTTAGTATGGAGACTTCACACTAGGTCAACTGGCATGTCAACATGCGGTTTGGCCAGCATGGTCCATTCCACAATGAAGTCTGCGAGAACTTGCAACTTTATTGCTTTGCGTGAAGCATAGGTCAGGGAGAAAGGTGCGAGCTCGGCGGCCCATTTGCCAATACATCCTGTTGACTCCCTGTTATGCAGCATCTCTGTTAAGGGGAACGACGAAGGCACGGTGATGTGTGTGCCAAGAAGCAATGTCAGAGCTTTTGTGAGGCCATGACGAGGGCATAGACCAGCTTCTCTTGTTCGGTGTACCATGTCTTGGCACCTTGGAGGGCCTCCGAGATGAAGTACACCGAGCGCTAAATGGAACCCTCCTCCAATACGAGGATTGTGCTCACTGCTACTACTATTGCTGTTAGGTACAGCAACAGTGAAGCCTCTGGTGCTAGGGACACCAGAGTGGGGAGCTTGGTGAGATGCTTTTTGAGGTCGTTGAAGACTACCGCGCAATCATCATTCCAGTGGAATCCATCACATCCATGAAGGGTTTTAAAGAACGGGGGACTACGTTCAACTACTCTAGACAAGAAACGACTCAGCACGACCAGACGGCCTTTGAGCCTCTGGACCTCCCTCGTCATCTTGGGTGGCTCCATGGAGAGGATTGCATTGACCTTTTTTGGGTTTGTTTCTATTCCACGCCCCGACACCAAGAAGCTGAGCAACTTTCCTGTTTGCACTCTGAAGGCACACTTGTCCGGGTTTAGCTTGATGCTAGCCCGGTGGAGGTTGTTGAAGGTCTCTTGAAGCTCTTGGTTGTGGGATCCAACTCACCTACTCTTGATAACCACATCGTCAATGTAGGCTTCGAAACTCCTTCTAAGTTGGGATGCGAGGGCGAGTGCCACCTGCCGTGTAAATGTAGCTCCCACATTCTTAAGCCCGAAGGGCATTCTGATAAAGCAATACATGCCTTCAGGAATTTTGAAACTTGTTGAGAGACCATGTGGAGGTATCTCCATGCTTGTGATGAATAATTGACGCTTGAGTCAGAGAGTTTGAGTTTGTTTTGGGTATTTCATGCTTAAGTACCTTTCACTAATGCTAATGTATGTTTATACTATTTCAAGCGGTGTTATGTGATGTTTTCTTGTCTGTGATGGCTTCAAGACTTTGAAGCTGAGTCGTGGCGAGGCATGGGATGACCGGACTAGGCACGGGCGATGCTGAGGTCGAAGCGGTTGGGAGATGCCGAAGACGGTGAGGATTTGAAGTGGTTGCACGGCGTGGACAGCAAGAAAAGAGGAAGCTTTCAGGAAGGTGCAGGAGGGGCATTTTCGGTAAAATGCATAAGGCTGCAAAATGGAAGCAGATTCGGTTGAAGATAACGGGTAAAGAGCTGAGTTTTGAATGGGCAAAGCAAATTGGACCCAGTAGTGGAGACTATAAATAGAGGGGGGGTTAGGGTTTGGAGATGTGGTGCTTGTTTCCCTCCTCTATTCTGATGAGTGTGTTTTGCTTTTGTCTCTTGCCCTTGTGAGAGCCTGAGCTTTTGGTCTGCATTTCTTGATTTTTCCTCTTTGGGTGTGTGGCTCAAGATGTGAAATCATGTATGGAATGGCTGTAGACACTCTATCTTGTAATCATTCATATCTATTCCTCAATCCTTGAGCTATGTTTCCTGTGATGTGATGAGAGCATTTCCCATGTTCTGTCTCAGCTTCTTCAGGTCTTCGTGTTGAAGCTTGTTCTCTGATTTTCTAGTTCTTTTTGGTTCCCTGAGATGTTGCTCTGGACTGGGTTTCTCCTCAAAGCCCCTTGGTTAGTTTATACCCGAGACCAATCATCTCAGTCATAGTTTTCCTTCAAGGATTTGGTTTGCTCAAGCCTGCTCTGTTTCTAGGGTTTAGCGTTCTTGTGAGCAGAGGATTTGTGTTCTCTTGTTTCTTTTTGGTCAAAGAGAGAATGGTAGATGGGCTTAAGGTCCCATGGTTAAAAGATGCTAGGACATTAAGTTGTGCTGAAATCTTCTGTCTTGGTCATGAGCAATATTGGCTAAACAGACAGCCTTTGCTTACTCTTTTCTAGGGTTTACTGTTTTAGGGGGACAGAGCATTCCAATTCTTTGGTTGTCTCGGCCGAAAGAGTGAACTAGTTTTGTGTTTTCTCCTCCTGAGGCTATTTCCTTTTGTGTCTAAAAATCTCATGTTCAAATGATTTGTGTTTCTCAAGCTTTATGGAATTAGGCATCATTTCCTGTTCGGTAGTTCCTTTTCGGTTCAGATTTCGGTTTCACTTTTGTCTGTGTTCTTTTTTAGCCGAACTTCTCTTGGTCAGTATTTCCCTGATTCCTGAGGTTGAGCTGCTATTTGGATTGAAGTCTTGTTCAATTAACCTAAGAGAAGCAACAAGGATTCGATCATTTCTCTATTTTTCTGATCTTCTTCTGTATCTTTCTGTGCCTCTGGTTTTCGGTAGCTATTTCAGTTTTCGGTTGCAGTCAGGCGCTTGCTCGTACTCTGCATATTTCTCTGCCGAACTGCTCTTTCATTCTTTGTTCACTTCCTGAGTTGGGTTGGTTATTTAGCTTGAATCTCTATTTTCTTATTCCTGAGAAGAACAATGAATGATTGGGTATTTCTCTGTTTTCAGCTCCTTTTCAGTATTTACTATGTAGACTGTTTTCAGTCCGCTTTCGGATAGCAGTCTCCCATCTTCTTCAAAATGTCGGACTGCATTTCCTTTTCGGTTTTCCTTTCTCTTTTGTTTGTAGTCTTTTGTCTGTAGTTTCTTGATTCGGTTTAGGTCTGTTTCTTTTCTGTTTTGTTTTCTTCTCTGTTTTCTGCTTTCATTTTCAGTTCAGTTTTAGTTGCTCTGCTATCTGTCTCTGTTTTATGATTGCCGATCTCTCTGTTCCCGGTCAGACCAGAGAAGTTACAGCAGTCAGACCACTAGGATGCCTGTGGTTAGACCGCCCTTGTGACATGCTCTCGGATTGGTCTCTCGGTTTCAGTTTTCGGCTCACTGTTTCAGTTTCCAGACAGCAAAGTATTCTCTGTTTCTTTTTTCAGTTTCTCTGCTATTTGCTCTCAACCAAGCTTATAGATCAATCGAGTTGGAAATTGAGTTCTCAAGGCCTAATCTGATTTGTGCAATCTATGTTTGCAGCATCTGGTCTTTTCAGTTTAGACAAGGTATGTTATGTTCTTTTGTCAGCTGAGATTGATTCTTCTCTCTGTTTAGTAGACTTTCGTCGGTCTACCACTTTGTCTTATGATCTGATTTTGTTCGGTTGTCGGTTTGTTTTTTCGATTTCCAGTGAGCTCTTATTTTCTTGCTTCATAGCTTCTATAGCTATATGAGAAGAAACTTGAGTGAATACTTGGGACAGTTTGAAGGCACCATTCACCCCCTCTGTTGCCATTTCGGTCCTACACTTGTCTTGGCCTCGTCCTCTTTAGCCATATGAATTTAGTGATAGCCAGAGTATGCATATAAGAAACTCGTTAATTTGCACCCCGCCATGGCGTCCACAGGCTGGTCGATCCAAGGGAGATGATAGTTGTCCTTCGGGCATGCCTTGTTGAGGCTAGTGAAATCAATGCACATGCGCCATATGCCATTCGCCTTCTTGACCAACAATGGATTAGTGAGCCACTCCGGGTGGTGTACTTCGTGGATGATGCCAGACTGGAGTAGTTTAGCAGCCTCGGTCTTGGCGGCTTGCTGGCTCTCGAGGGACATGCATCGAAGCGTTTGGTTGACTGGCTTGGCATCAAGGCGTACCGCGAGGTTATGCTCCATGATGGAATGATCCACCCCATGATGCCAGCTGGTTACCACATGAAAATGCCCGTATTGTTGCGAAGGATGTGGAGCAATTCTTGCTCAACCTCTGGGGCAAGGCCTTCACTGATTAGAGACCCGTCGAGATGCATCTGTGGGTTGTAGGGGGACCCTTTTAACCTTACTGTCTGGCTTGGGCTTTGGTGTCCACCCCTGAGCCGACGGTGCTTGCATGGCGAGGGTCTCATTGATGGTGTACACTTTATGAAGAGGACCTCACGTGCGAAGCTCTACCCGGCGGGCGAGGTCCTGGTCTCCGAAGACTGTGAGAATCCCATACGAACCAAGTAACTTCATGCACAAGAAGTTATGATGCTGAACCGCCCTGAAGGCGTTGAGTGTCGGCCTTCCAAGGATGGTATTGTATGGGTAGGGAAGATCGACGACGTTGAAGGTTATGTTCTTGCTCTCGCTTGGTCACCCTGTGCAAAGGACACTTGTAGTTGTATCTGACCCAAGGATTGCAGGGGTTGGCCCCGAAGCCCTGGAGCGAGACCCCTGGAGGCTTTATTCTGCTCTGAGGGATGCCCATCTGGTCGAAGGCTCTGGTGAACAGAATGTCCGCAGAAGCCGCCATCGACCAGGATGCACTTGACATCACACCTGGCAATGCTATCCTAGACCACCAAGGGATCTTGGTGAGGGAAGTCGACCCCCTCCATGTCAGCTATCGTTAATGTAATATCATTTTGTGCCTAGGTCAGAGGCACTTGCGCGGAGTATGTGGCGACGTGGTGTAGGCGACGGGTGTAGGCCTTCCACTGCCTTCAGATGAAAATTGTAACGATGAGGCGCCTGTAATGACATTGATGACTCGACATTGCCCATCGCCAGGGGCTGTATGCATGGAGCGATGGGGGTAACTTCAAGTAGCTGACCCTCCAGGGGTTGTCGCACGTGCGCCACCACCAGCTTCTTCACTTTGAGGGTTTTTTCCATGACAATGCTCTCTCGGAGTGTTGTGATGGTGGGGCAATGTCGAGTGAGGTGCTTGCCTTGTCCATGCACCTCGCACCATAGCCCCTGCTGTCATCCCTCTTCGTGGCCCCGGCGTCTTCTGTGGCCTCGGCCTCTACGGCCACATCCTCGATTTATTGAGGTGTTGGAATCATCGCCCCTACCATCGATGTTGAAGACGTATTTGGGTCTTTGACCCTTATGTTGCTTGCGGTCGGGGCCATCCTTCTAAGGGAACGACACTTGCTTCAGGTTGGAGGTATCTCCCCGGTGCCACTACGCGTCCTCTTCTGCTCTTCGTACGCCTTCATCTTGTAGAAGAGTTTAGTGACTGTTTTTATGGGTTTGCATGCATTGTACTCAGCCAGCGACCCCGGGTGAAGACCTCGCACCACTGCATTGATGATGGTGGTCTTGTTTACATCTTTAATTTGGCAGTGTACTTTGGAGAAGCACTTGAAATATTCCTGGTGCTTCTCGGCGGGCTTCTACTTGATTGCGAAAGTTGATCTACGTCCACCCACTTGGAGTTATTTCCTTGAAAGTTGCTATACATGCGGTCTCAGATTTGCTCCCATGCGTATATAGAGTTTGGCTCGATGGTAAAGAACCAGGAGAGCGCTATTCCTTGAAGGGCGAGTGGCAGCCCCTTAGATTTCGTGGAGTCATCGCACCCCGCCACATCAATGGTCATCTCATTGACGTGCATGAACTCCCGGGGGTCCATATCGCCCTTGTACGGTTCAACCGTGGGCATCTTGAAGTCCTCTGGCCAGGCGGCTTGCTGCAGGCCGACGAATATAGGAGATTCTAGGCCCACCCACTGGGGTACGCTGTGAGTAGTAGGAGGGACTTCGTGGCTCTCTGCAATCATCGTTGTAGGTGCTTGTTGGCTCCGAGCCTCTTGCGTCTCTTGTATGGCGCTCTAGAGGTCTGCTAGCTCACGCTACAGTGTTCTGAGAGCTGCCACCAAAGTGTGTTCCACCCCGAGTGTGGCAGTACCCGCTGGCGTGGAGGTACACATTGCGAGGTTGCTGGCGATGGTGGCTTGGTCATCAAAACTGGCAAGTACGTTGGTGCAGTAGGCGTCGTGGTTGGCGACGGGCCCACTGTGCATGTCGAAGTCAGCAGATGTGCCATTTCTGGTGTCCACATCGACGGTCATGCCAGCGTGAGGATTGGGGTCAGTGGACATGACAGCGCTGGTGTTGAGGCTGATAGCCGTGGAAGCACCGGAGTTGACGCTGACGGTCGTAACAGCGTGAGGATTGGGGTCGACAGATGTGCCAGTGCTGATGTTGAGGTTGACAGTCACGGCAACACCAGAGTTGATGCCGACGATCGTGCTAGCGTGAGGATCAGGGTTGTGGACGTGCCAGCACCGGTGTCGAGGCTGGCCTTGGGACCACTAGCTCCTGCATGTTGGCTTCGGTGATCGCAGCTGCCATGCTTCTCTTTCGCTTGGTTGTTGTTGATGCTTTCTTGGGTGCCATTGCTTTTCTCAAGCTCGCGGCTTGCTCGTTGTCCGCACAGATAGCACAAACTGTTGTGGCTACATGCAAACAATAAATGAGGGGACTAGCAGAGCGAGTATGAAAAATGAACTAGCCTGGCCTTTTCTTTTGCCCAGGATATGTATTTATATACCATAAGACCTGATTACAAAAATACCCTCACAATTGTGTACTGTGGAGACATACATGTCGTTGTACATGTCTTATTGGGCCTTTTTAGCCTAACAGGTTGGATGAGCTTAGATGGGCCCATCTCTACAACAAATACATTATGCATGGATAAATGAAGTCGCGCCAGTTAAATCCGTCAAAAACGTTTTCTGCATCCGCGATGACGTCGTGGAAACATCGACATGTGGAGAGATCATAGTCTCGTCTGAACGATGAGATCGAGCAGCTATAAGTTCCACAAATTTCACTAGAAGCTTCATTGAAATTGTTAACCGGCCCTTTTCTTGCTTGCGAAAAACGCGTTCACTGGATAATTGAACTTCACCAAGATTCTGATGACATTGCTATATAACTACAACCCGCGTCCTGCCTAGGTTGTTTCTACAATTACGTGATATAGTAGCTTAATGGATCGCTCGTTGTTACATGAAAAATCATATATAACTTCAGTCTCGTCATGGCTAGTTGATCTGTATATATCCCCTCAAAACAGGAATACCTAAATATGGATTTATGAATATGTTCATATTATTGACGTCACCATACGTACGTACTTGTACACAGACAGTTGCATGTTCCGCGCGCTGGTGAGGTTGAGAAATGGCATGCACATATAGCTGTTTGTGTGTGGAATGTTGGAGCATTATTCTTCCTTTAATTCGTTTGGTGCGACCCATGCAGTTCAGATGTGATGCATACATATATGCTAGCTTACCGTTTCGTCATGTCTCCATTGACTACCAATTAAGCTAGCTATAGCCAAGTACTTAGCATGTACGTAAGAAAAATTGAGAATACCTCGAAGGAAACTAGGTATCTTTTACATTAGCATGTACGTAAGAAAAATTGAGAATACCTCGAAGGAAACTAGGTATCTTTTACATTAAGAACGAAATAGACATCTAAATTCATCCTAACATGTCTAACACGTATGTAATAAACATCGTTGTAAATATAGTAAATTTTGACTGGTTCGTTCAATATTCCCGATCCCGAAAGATCGACACTAGCTAGCATTCCCGTGCAGTACGTGTCAGACCAGCTGAGCGTTTAGCACGTGCTCACGGCCTCCTCGTTAGAGCTTCTCCTTCTTGCCTTTAGCTTTTTAATATCGTTCTTTCTAGTTTTTGATTTTTTTTGTATTTTTTCACAGTACAGTATGAAATAAGCCGCTACAATTAATATGCTAAAAGCCTAGGTTTAAAATCCCAAATGAGCACCATTTAAGCATGAAGTACATGTGTATATGTACGTATACCCTGCTGGCTAGCTATGCGACGAACGAGCTCGCTACCTTTCGGTTTTCGTCGATTCATACTTGTTGTTTGAATCCATCTTTTGCATCCGTGAAGAACGTCACATATATAATTTCAGAAGAAATAAAAGAACATCACATATATGTGCAAAATCTTGAATCTTGCTAGTAATTCCCAGTTTCGCTCGCACGCAGTCATATCGTCACATTTTTATGGATGTATCACTACTACACAGAAGATCATATTAGATACCTCATTACAGATGAGTCTATAACTTTCGTCAGTGTTAAGCTACAGTATAGTTATCTCACACGGTTTTACTAATATGACCGTCTATGTTGCAACCAATAATAAGAACCGTCACTGATAACCTACTTATCACAGATAGTTTTTACACAAACCGTCTGTGATACATCACAGACGCTTCATAATAAAAACCGTCTGTAATGTATGTACTTATCACATATGAGTTTTTATGAACCATCACTAAAATATCGTAGACGGTTTTTCTAAAATACCATCTGTGATGATCACTTATCACAAATGGGTTGTGAATGAAAGCGTCTGTGATATTCACTGCGTTATTAAATACCCTTACCCCGATAGATATTTCTGTCTATTCGGTGGCGGCTTTGAGTTGAGGCGATTTGGTAAAAAGGGACCAGAGATTTGGAAAGGTGCTTGTGTATCCATTTGTTCTTGGTAATTTAAGGTTAGAAATTGGTACTCTATATAATGAAATGCATTATATTCCAGCTAGATCTGTGTACTTTTTAGTTTCAAGGAAAGAGACCTAACTCGATAGTTTTTGCTCTAATTTAAGAGTGGGTCTCACTAATATCTACTTTAATTTCTTATTGGATTGGTTTATGAATCATAACTAGCTACTGTAGATGGACAAATTATGGTAAATGACAATTATTTTTAAAAGTGTGCATGTACATATATATGTAATGGCTACATAGAAGAGCATTAATCTAATCTAACATTAATTTGTTATATGCATAACGTAGATGGATCAAAGCTAGAGGGACGTTAAGAATCATGTGAGTGAAGAGTACATTGACTGCGTGTCTCTTTTAGAAGAGCTATCGAGCAGGATATGTTTAAAAGGGGGTAAAATTTATGTATTATCCATATATTGATTGTGAGAATCTTAAGATATTTACCAATTCAGC
Source organism: Dendrocalamus sinicus (assembly GCA_036346575.1). NCBI lineage: Eukaryota > Viridiplantae > Streptophyta > Magnoliopsida > Poales > Poaceae > Dendrocalamus > Dendrocalamus sinicus. The sequence goes on from CM070665.1 coordinate 24,030,464, forward strand.
GTAGATAGAAGCATACTTGAATCGAAAGGGTATCAAAAAGAGGTATATAGGAAGGTAGTAACAATGTCGAGGCAGACAAAGATATACATGATGTCGATTGTTCTTTTGATGAGGACAAGTTACATGATGACAATCTGGATTAGATATTGCGTGATGCAGAAGGGAACTATAGTAAGAGAGAGTTTAGTAAATGGAAGGGCTTGATGAAATACACAAGGTTGTCATAAGGCAAGTAATAGTTCGTCCAACAAGAGTATGACGGCGTTGTTAGGTCTTTTAGCGGACATGCTTCCGGAGAGAAACGTGTTGCCCAAAACCACATACCAAACCAAGAAGGTTCTCTGTCCCTTGAAATGGAAGTAAAAAAGAATACATGCATGTCTGAAAGACTATATCCTATACCATAAAGAGTCTGCAAACATGCGTGTATATCCAGTGTGAAGAGCATTCCGATACAAGCGTAAGAATTAGTTCGTTAATGGTGAGAACATCGAGGTGAAGCAAGGATGTTCTACTAAGGTGTTGTGGTATCTGTTTGAAGCGTTTATTTGCAAACCGAAAGGAGGCAACATTGCTGTATTGGCACTCAGAGAAGCGTAAGAAAGATAGAAAGCTAAGATAGCTTGTTGATTCTACCCAGTGGAGGAACTTTGATATGATGTTTGTAGAATTTGGTGCGGAAATGAGGAACATAAGGTTTGGGTTCAGTACAGATGGAATGTATCCTTTCGGTAACATGAGCAGCTGACATAGCACTTGGCCCATGAATCTATGTGTCTACAACCTTCCCCCTTGTCTGTGTATGAAGCAGAAGTACATTTTGATGTCACTACTTATCCAATAGCTGAAGCAACCTGGGAACAATATTGATGTGTACCTAGCACCATTGCTAGAAGATCTTGTAACAATGTGGAAGGAAGGGGTGTAGGTATGGGATGTAGGCAAACAAGAACCTGTGGGTTTCCTTGACCCGCACTAGATCTCTGAGCAATGCATCACCCAAGATGCATCCTACATCAAGAATTACATAACAACAGGATTGCTTACTCAAGGCAACAAGGACTACATACTTGTGCTTTACAACCAGTGGTAAGTACTTCACTAGTTGCTATACAAATTTTATTTGTACTTTATACGCAACATGAACTTAGGTTTAATAACTATAGCGACATATATGAGTAGGTGGCATTGGATCCTTATAGTCATTGTACCCAAATAGAACAAGGTAATATACTTTGATTCCTTATGTAGGAACGACCACGACTTCACTCTTGTACAACAAACACTCGATAGGTGCGCTCATTTCCTCCATAGATAACTCTATTGTGGTTTTCCCTTCATTTGCAATGCCTAAGGATAACATTTTGGAATCCCATAGGTCATTGAGTGCCTATTTTGCTAGGGGAGAGAGACACAAGGAATCAAGCGCCACATTGCAACAAAGGACAGGATTTTCGGCACTCGCTACAACATAATAATCCTATATCACACTTTATAATAATGCATCTTGAACTGACTATACCTATGTATGTAATTTTATTTTTGTAGTGCCACTAGCAGTTACAAGGCAACCTATTTGTATTCTGCATTTGCCGTCATATGCAGAAAATCATGAGTGCTACGACAAATGATTCAGAGGTTTGTCAATCTCACAATAATTATTTCTTAATTATCAATTTAAATATACATGCTTAATTACTACTTTACTCCAAGCAACAGAGCATGACAATCAAATCAAGTACACTCGATCTAAACAAACTCTCGGACGTTCAAGGGTAACTCTCCACCTTCTTGATGATGGAGATCATTGACTCGAAAGGAAAGTTTCACTCTGATAATTGATTCAATTGTAATTTGTTCAATTATAATTCTCTTTCAGTTGTAATTCAATTGTAGCTTTGGCGACAATACATGGACATTTTTTGTAATTGATTTTGAGTTATAATTCACTTATATGTAATCTATTTACTTGTTTTCAAAGGGCATGCTAGCATTTCCTAAGGCTAGCCGAAAAACAAAAAAAAATTGAGTTATACAAAGAACTATCACAGATGGTTTGTAACACAAAATCATCTATAATACGTAGACCATCATAGATGGGTTTTTGTATTAGCCGTGTGTGATATGTCGGATATCACATACGATTATACGATTATTTGTAAAAAAAACTATCTATGTTGTGATATTACAGACGGAATCATCTGTTATTACTGACGTAATAAATCGGACGGTTTAAAAATCGTCTTTAATAAGGGTTACAAACTGTGTGATAACCTTTATCTATAGTAGTGTATGTGTATATACGCTGAATAAATGAAGTCGGATGAAGTGAAACTCTTTTTGCATGCGATGATCGAGTGCATTAGTGGATCTTGGAATCAAATCCAAGATAGACGGATTAATCGAAACCTAATGCTGGTGAAGTGCATGTGGATCTAAGGTTAGATATGGCAAAGTTAAGCATTAACCAAACATGTTGTATTCGTCTCCTTTACCCTTGATTTCAGACTAAAGATCAGCTGGCTCTGTTTTGTCTGTGAATTTCATACACGTCGCTGAGTGCTAGCTTTTGTATTACATCCAAGGATCATATACAGTATGTATCAATTACGGTACGTTGATGAAAAGCTCGTGACTCTCGCAAGCTACTCAATCTCGATTCATATAGCAGCACCGTAAGTTGCTATATCTAATCGATCAGTAATAACAGAGCTAATTGAGCCATATACGTACGATCATATTTACTTCCCCATGTATATGTTACATGGTAACATGGATAGCTTGCTCTTACTTATCTGTCCAGTCACGGAGCTAGTCGAATCTTCCACGGTCCGGTCCAGGCTTAACATTGTGCAGCCAGAGCTTGCTTAGCGGGCCGATCAGGTTCACACGACATGACGAGCCGTTACGTGTGTGGGAACGTTGCAACATACTTTTCTTCGAGTGGTGGTACAACCGGCAGTGTGATCATCCTAAGGCTTATAACCTATCGGCCATAGGTGTAAATATCGAAAAATACTAGTGAAAAATCTACAAAAATAACCCACATAACCTGAGGTGGTTGAAAATCATACTCTACTCATCAATCAAAAAGATAAGGTGCCACACCGCTAGTCTATCTTATGGTTGGCATATTGGAATTTAGGTAGTGTTTATTTTGTGGGATAAGGGTGGATGGGATTATTCCATTCAGGATTTGAGAGTTGTTTCTGCGTATGGTTAGATGAGTTGATCCAACCACAGTGAATATTCTCTCCGTGTGCTCTGGATGGCTTAGTCAGTAAGTCGTTTATTCCACCAAGAGTAACTAATGCGTGTAAGACCGTGCATAAGTCGTCATGCTTACGTACCACGTGACGTAGGCTAGGTCGACTTGCTCAGCTGCATGCATGCTAAGCTAAGCAAAGATGATAAGATCGATTGCTAACTAGCTTGTATATACGCCTTTGGTCTTGCTCAGCTCAACGCGTGACGATCGAGAGCGATTGATCTAGCAAGCTTCCGATCGTACATTCGTTCTGTGAACGTACAGGATCGGTTAAACGATGGAATGTTAAGTTTGAACCAATCTCTAGTTTGCATCCGTCAAGAACGTTAAGTGCAATGACCATGAATTCCTAGCTCACGCCGCGCGCATGCATGTATCGATCTGGCTATAAATAGGGCCTTGCATGTATGTCCCCTCCATCAAACACAACAGCTCAGTGTGCGTATACTCAACTAGTTGGGATTCCCCAAGCCTAGCTAGCATCTTCTTCGCTAGATCGATCGTACGCTTACGCCGGCGATGGCAAGAGCGGGGACCTGGCAGGCGGTCGGAGTGATCGTGCTCGCCGTGATGATTGTACTGTCGGCGGCGGAGGCGGCGAGGCCGGTGGAAGAGGGCGCCGGTGGGCGTAGGGCTCCCCCGGTGACTCCGCACGGCTTCGCAGCTGTTCAGCTTGCCGAGCCATGCGCGTCTTGCTGCACCAGCGATCCCAATAACCCTTGCCGTAAGAATTGCAAGTGCTAGAAGAAGAACCCGTAGCTGCTACTACGTACTAAATTGAACTTGATTCAGCAGGAATAGTACGTGTCCTTCTGAATTTTCAGCAGGACTCCCTGTTATTTACTTATTCATGTTTAATTTGAATAAAACTAGCTATTTAGCTAGCTCGAGCTCATGCAACATACGTACTAGGCACTACTCCACATATGTAGCACGTACTTAGTAGTCATTTAGTATTCATCTGTATTCATGCATATATGTATATAAATACATCGAAGAATAAGTGATCTTTTATTCTTTCTGGATGAAGCAAAACTATCTTGGAAGTGATGACCGGGTGCATTGCATATTGCAAACTCGCTAGCTCTTACGTACGCATGAACAAAACATGAACGAAATTACATGATTTCTGCTGCCATTGAACAAAAAAAAAGGCAGAGAAAGAAATGCAAATTCCATTGACGTGCTCCTAGAGAGCTACTCACTAAACTCGCCGGAGCTAGATATGCCGTCGTCGAATCCGTCGGGCGTCGCCAACGCACAAATCTGGGAGCAGATTCAACGGCGATAAATTCGACTAATTCCAGCAAATAGATTACTTGAGTAACAATGCCTAGCCAATCCGGTCCTGTGTCCTGTTCGTCTGTTGTACATGTATACAGCCGCAAATTTCGTTGGTCCCCAACAAGGCCCCAAACTCGAGAGTCGAGGATGGCGTCGGTGATGCTGCGATCAGCCGGCAGCACGCTCAGGCGATCTCTCCAGAACGATCGAACCTGCAGTGGTGATGCTAATTAGTGCTGGATTAATTTCTCGTGCTAAACTAAGCTAATATGCGCAGCCGGCCGAACGGACCAGCTGAACCACGCTCACGGCCGTGTCCGGGAAGCGCGCGTGCGGCCCAGTGCGCGGACACGAACTTGGCCTAGCTAGGAAAATTCTTTCGGACTGGGAAAATTTTCGCTAGGCAGTGGAAGAAGCGACTTTGACGAAATTTCGGAATTTCATTCAAAATTTCGGACGAAAATTTTAAATGCTGTTTGAATCTTTTGCTAGAATCAGGGCGAAATCTGAACAAAATTCGGCCAAAATGTAGACGGAAGTCGACCGAAATGTTGCCTAGAAATTCAGAGTTCAGACAACAGAACAAAAAAGACATACTCACATACTCGCATAGTGCTTCCTGAATGAATGAAAAAAGGAAGAAAGAAAAAACTGGAGCCTGTGGAGATCCCCCTTAGCCTGAACTGACATTTCAGAGGCTGCAACTTGCAAAATAGTAGTACTAGTACTCCAGCCCCAGGCAATTGCAAAACTGATGCCATCTCTACATCAAAACAGGCAGCTATTTCTGTGCTAGCTCACACATAAAAACTCAGATAAATATTATGTTATCACTGAGAAATCCAGGGGATGGAAGTGGAATGCATCAAGCAAACAGAATGAGTTAGCCCGGTCGGCGAGGCAGTGGAGTCAGACGAGAGGCATGGATGGGTACCTGGAGCTTCTTGTTGTGGGAGAGGAGGGCGTCGTAGTCCTTTCTGAGCAACTTCGTCTTCTTCCACAGGGCGCGGCGGTTCTGGAACCAGATGGCCACCTGCCGCGGCTGCAACCCCAGCAGTTATGGAGTGCTAAACATAATTAGGGTCTACATCAGATTTTTTTATTTTTAGGAAAATTTCTTTTACTCTAGTACGTGGATTTTCGTGCGAGATATCTAGGATTCTTTTAATTTATTAGGCTCATCTACAATCTATAATAGATAATCTTGTCTTACAAGATTCCATATTTTATCTGAAACATCCGCTGGTAATTGTTTACTGACTATAATGAGGGTCTACCATATTGAGAGACAGATGTTTAGTTTTTTTCTTAGAATTTCTAGTTTATTTCTCTTTTTTCTTCGCAACTGTAAAACACATGCCATTCACTATTAATATATAATAGATATATTTTGTTGTGTGTGGATTTTATTGTGGGATTCTATGAAATCAAATTGCTAATTTTCATATTCCCCCCCCCCCCCCAAATTTTAGTTAATTTTAATTATATTTGACAAGGATTCTTTTTTTAACTAGCTAATTTTCATTTAGTTGTTATTCTGAATTTTAGTTATTTATGGATGTTAGTTTAGATATCGCACGGGAATCAAATTGCTAATTTTTTATTTTTTTTATCCAAATTTGTATATTTTTCTATCGTACTAGGCGTGGATTTTTTTTTTAGTTTTAGGATGGAATTCATACAAAAAAACCAATTTGTATTTTTCTTTGGTTATTATTCCAAATTTTGTTTTTTAGAGTTTACTTTGAACTCATATTGAAATCAAGTTTATTTTTTATTTTGAATTTTAGTTAATTTTGATTGTACTTGACATGAACTCTTTCTTATAATTTATTATTTTTGGCTTAATTATTATTGTGAATTTTAGTTATTTATTTATGTTATTTTGAAAGTCATATGGAAATGAAATTGCTAATTTTTCTTTTTTTTAATTCTGATTTTGTCTTAATTTGAATTATACTTGATATGAACTTTTTTAAAAAAAATCTGAGTGTTATAATTTGGGTGTGCCAGATTGGTAGCTAGATCTTTTTCTAAGTGTATAATTAGTATAAATGTATGTAGACTCTTATATCTATATGTCAACTATCAAATATACGCCTTTAAAATTAGGACCCAACAAATTAAATATTAGATATTTTGCTTTATGTCAGAATTTTAAGCATTTTTTCTTAGCAACTCTAAAAGACTTAATAATAGATATAATAGATAGAAGATAGAGAGTAGCACGCTGGGACTGTACGCACGCAACTACACCTCGAGACACAATGAAGCCGTATAATTCCACGGACGATGAGGTGCTCGCGAGCAGGAGCTTGTAGTTGCTGGCGCGCGTGCGGTGCGGCCGAGATGCGTCCCACGAGAATCTTCTCTGTAATCAAAACCTGGACCTTAACATTCATGGCATCCAGTTTATTAGTTAATGTACATCATGTATGGATGAATCAAATAGGCTAGTAGTGCCAGTTTAATCCGTCAGAAACGTTTTCTGTATAGTCGTGGAAACTTCAGCGTCAGCTTATCGTCTCCATCGTCTGAACGATCAGATCGATCGAGCTGCTATAAATAGCCACCAAAACCTTCAGCTTTCGATGCACCACACAACCTCAGCTCAACCTGACGAACAAGATAGCTAGTACATATATACTACCTGAGATCTCTTTCTCGATCGGTTTAAGACTCAACGGAAGACGATGAAGGGAGGAGGAAAAGGTGCGAGCGGAGGAGCGGCGGCGGCGCTGCTAGCGCTGCTGCTCGTCGCGGCGTCGCTGCAATCCGACGTCGCGGCAGCGGGGCGCCTGTTGGGAGCTGACGACAATCAGCACCCGGCGGCGGCACAGGCGCAGTCACCTCCGTCGCCGGTGTCCGTCAGCAAGGCAACGTCTGGGCATTCTGGCTGCACCAACGACCCTAATCAGCCGGGCCCTCGTTGCCCCCCTCACAATTAAGGCGCCATGGTCGATCCATCAAATATTAAGAACTGCTCTTCATGCCGTTTTTAGACTTAATTTTACGCGTAGAATTGATCAGTTGATATGGCTAGATAATAGGCAGATCAGTCAGTTCGTCGGTTGTTATAAATATAGGTACATATGTACACCTTCAGTTCATACTTGTGCTGTCACACATACAGTTTGCTCAAAGTTGTTAACAATATTTGAGCACTGCAACATTTTAGAAAATAAATAAACTAAGCATCATCTGTTCGTTTATTGTATGGGTTTTATATTTTTGTCTCTGTATATATGATGGCATGGTGTTGTGCACTTGTAACTTCATACTTAAATAGCAATGATCTGAAGGCCGACAGCGTGTATTTCAGTGTGGCTGTAGATGCAGATCGATCAGCAGATGTGCAGGTCGCATAGCTAGTGTGCATTGTAAAAACTGCTTGCCAAAATTTATTATAATTCCTTTTTTTCCCAAGCAAGCTAGCGAGTTAATAAGATGTATATGTTCCATGCTGACATAAATTCAGCTATTTATTAAGGTTGCTGTTGTTAGTGATATGTCCTAGGGGCAATCATGTAGATGATTGTATCAATTAAATGTTTATGATCTTTTGAATAATATGTTATTTTATTTCTTGAATAAATATCTTTCATATTAATCAATAAGTATATGACTTGTTCATGAAACTCTTTATTAATATGTTGATGTTATTCTAAATTATCCATGATCTTAAATCATTATGTGAGACAATTATGATTTATAGATCAGCACATGTATTAATTGATGATCATATTTCATGAATCATAGATATGGGATATCAAATCAATAATGTGGACACATGTTAGAGAATATGATGTTGGATTGACCCACCATGAAACACTGTGGGAATTGTTATTTTCTTTAGTGTCATCGGTTGGTTTCATACATAGTGTTTGTAGGATCTTTAGATCTGAGATCGTCATTATTTCCTACATGTGTAATAATTTACTTAGGGGTTATCAAACACTGCTTCTCAATGGTCAGAAAGGTAGCTTTCGGGTTTACTATGAAACATACAGAGGAATATGAGAGATCAAGATAGAATTTGCCCCTCCTATATAACAGGAGAGATATCTCTGGGCCCCTCAAAGTGGATTGATTAAGGAAGTACATAGCCACGCCGAATGTGGTTGAGGAGTCAAACACAACTGAGTAATCCACTATAGTTTCAAGTGAAGGATCGAGCTATCATAGGATGGCACGCTTCTCACCTTAAGAGCTATCGTACGATGGCACGCTTCTCATCTTGAGTTTGATCTGAGATCATGAGGCAAAGGGATCGGTACATAAGCACTATATAGGTTCACCTGATATAATCTTTATGTATGTTTGAGAGTCGTTATGTCCTGCTAAGGACCACTACCAACTTATGGACCACAAAGGAGTTTTCGGCCTATGGCCAAATATACATGAACCTACAGGGTCACACACTTAATGGGCTGGAACGATAAGGGTTCGGATAATAGTCTTCGAGTGGGATATAATATCTACTCGTATCGGATAAGGGTCCAATTGGAGGCTATACAAAGAGAGGTGTGGAGGCTGAGGGAGGCATCCCGAAACACACCCATCAAAACCCTAACCGCTACCTCTCATGACCCTAGTCGTGTGCGCTGGTGCTTGCACACCAACGTATAGTGTTCCGTCCCTAGATGTGTAGACCTCGGTAGAGGCACTGCTGTGACTGCAGCGCTAATCGGGACGATCGCGATGAGGAGACAATTGGCCAGAGGACGATCGACTACTTCCACTAGACCAACACGCTCTTTGTTGAATTGACTGCTTCAACTCTACTTCCACTGCACTGCATATCTAGTGGTAAAAATCTATGATCTCTTACATAGTGTAGCCTACCTGTATCCTAACAGATGTACAGATAGTCTGGCCAAAACTAGTGACCAAAAGGCTCTGTTCCGATAGTTCAGGAACATGAAAGAAATATAGTTCATGGGTCATGAAATTGAAATGCGAATTAGCAGAACCTATTAGTCTAGATAATATTTTTTTTGAGAGAATAGATTCTATGCCACTAGGAGTGGTCGATTCGACAAATTGAATCGTAGAAGGGCATAAGTACTATATGTCACTGACCTTGAGATTATTTCCACTGATTGCCACTACTGTTAGTCTCCCATTAGTCAAAAGCCATTAAGTCGGTCACTTTTCATAAATGGTGAAAATGCCCCTAGGAAGCCTAGTCGATAGGGTTCCACCGAGTTCCATGCCTATTCAACTGAGGTCGATTCATCTCCCCCTGTTGAAGATGGACTACATCACTAACAACTTAGCCAAGTGCTTCAACAACTAGATTAGCAAGAACTAAGGCCTCATGCTATATGAGTTGATGGACAAGATTAGAGGAAAGGTCATGGCCAAGTTTGATAGGAGGAAGATTTCCAACAAGCTAGCAACTCACAAAATACTACCGAGTGTCATGAACGTGTTGTATGAAAGAAGTCGGGGACTCAACTTAGATATACGAAGGAGTGATGACTATGTAGCAGAGATCACTGAAAGATTAGCAGGTACAGTTTTGTTCTCCTTGTTCAATTACTTTGACTTTGATCAAATATGACAGGGGTGATGAATTAGTTCATTGTGATGTTCCAAGTAGGTGGCAAATGACATATTGTTGACCTACAAGCAAAGACATGTACGTGTAAGGAATGGCAAGTGAGTGGCAAACCTTACACTTATGCTTTATATTTCATATCATTATTGAGAGGGATGTAACTCAACAATCCTTGAGCTGCTCAAGGATTGTGTTGATGAATGCTATAGCGTGGTGAAGTTCATTGCTGCCTATGCACCTTGAATCCCTACACTTAATGACATTTCACAGTGGCCAACTAATACTTATGACTTCTACCTTCACCCACCAATTCTAAGAAGATGTGCTGGAGGCCTAAAAATCAGATGTACAAGGAAGACCATGGGAGGAAGGGCAACGCATAGCGATTGCCTGTGTGTGCGATGCTATGGGCATCAATGGTAGACTTGCGAAGAGGCAACACTGGATGCTAAGGAAGCATATGCCATAATGGCAAAGAAGAGGTCTGAACATTGTCATGTGTCCTTCTCTTCTAGTTACAAATACTACTTTCAAATTGTTGTGGTTACTTCTATTTGTAGGGCAACGAAAAAGAAGACAGTGAGCATTTCAGCTTCATGTTCCATAGCTAATACTTCTAGCGTGGCTAGTGCATTATTGGTCTTCCATGCTTCATCTACTGCTCCAAGGTACTAACTGATGTACCTAATACTTCTGCTGTCAATTGGTGGTTCCAATGAATTTGTTGCCATTACTTGATTATGGGTAAGGGGATGGGGAAAGGGAAGGTAAAGCTGCTCATATGGTTTAACTTATAGAGATGCATCTTTGACAGCCTCAAGCCAAGAGAGCCTTCAACAGTTGGCCATCATCCCGATTATTGAGGCTATGAAACCACTTGCTAATGCAGAGGGGAAGGGGAGGGGGAAAGGGAAAGCCAAAACGAAACCTATAGTACCAGCCTCAGACAGCTCATGCATGGGAACAAGAAGCAAGAAGAGGCCAGCAATTGATAGCTCAAACAAGATAGCTAAATTCAAGAAGTTGATACTAGGATGATTCCCAAGCTCACTTTGTTGAACTCAGTCAGCTGAATTGTGTATTGGACTTGTGGCATATTTTCTGGCATGTTTGATTAGCTTATCTAATGGATTTGTACTATCATGGAACTGAACATCATATTATGTTTGATGGAACTATCATTTTGCCAAACATCATATTATGGAAATACCACCATTTTGCTCATAATCATGTTCTAGAACTATAATTGTAATGGACTTATGCACATAATGGTTTGTTGCACATTATGTACACTTGAGCTGAAATGGCAATACAAATTGAATCACTTACTCAATGCCACTGGAGGGTGGCATATAATAGAACGAAGATAGACAACCATCCAAGGGCAAAATGGTCTTTTCTCATGCCTAAACGCCAAGAGACTAACAGTAGTGGCAATCAGTGGGAATAATTTCAAGGTTAGTGGCATACAGTAGTTATGCCCTTCGGCGATGGTAATTCGTTGAATCAATCACTTCCCAGTGGCATAGAATCTATTCTCTCATTTTTTTCATAGAAGTAATACATGCAAAGAACAAAAATATACTAAAAGTTTTATCCACTACTACAAAAAGGGTAATCTTGGACGCCTCATTACAGACGGTTCAACACAAACCGTCAGTGATAAAGTTACCACAGACGATTTTATAAGATGGACCGTCTAAGTTCAACGCGATGGAAAGAACTGTCTGTGATGACCTACAAATCACAAAAGTTTTTTATTTCACAAATGGTTCATAACAAAAACCGTCTATGATGTCTCCTCTTCTCCTCATCTCCTCTTTACTCTTCTCACCTCTCCTCTATGTATCCTTGCCAAATTTTCCCTTAAAAATAGAAGGCTCGGCCGACTACCTCCCTGAGCTCCTCTGCCTCTGGTTGTGACGCCACGGTTCCCTGGATAAGACACTCTTGTCGTAAGAGTGTCTTGTGTAGTGTCACCATCGTGACACAACAGTGATGTTGCTTCTGCCAGCCTCTCCATCATTGGCAGTGACATATCCCCCACCCCCACTCTCTTCCTTGATGCTTGGATATGAAATTACGAAATTGTTGGATAGCTAGGGTTTTGACCATGTAAATCCTATCTCACTAAACTTGCATCGCCAGTAATATATCCCCCACCACTTTACTCCGAGAACTTGCATTTTACTTTCTCGGCTCCCTAAACTTGTCTCCGTTTGCACCATAGGTTGTTTTCTCCATTTGCTAACAGAATTTGCTGATGTGGCACACATAGCTGCTAACAGATTAGGCAGATACGACCACGGCTTACGACCGCGTGCCTACGACCATGGTATACCAAAGCAACAAAACAACAGTATCTACAACATAAACAATGAGCCACCAAATTTATGGCGTCAATCATAAATAGGCCAGCTTTGGTTCATCTGCATTATCTAATTGCACTGTTTTATAGCGCACTTAGAGAATGTGGATGAACTGAAAGAGACCTTTTTATGAGGACGCGAGAACACAATCACAAATAGTTCTTAACTAAAACCGTTTGTAAAAATAGATTATCATAGACAGTTCATAACTAGAACCGTCTGTGATAGTCTAATAGACAGTTCATAACTAAAACCGTCTGTGATATTAGACTATCACAGACGGTTCTTAACATTGTAACTTATCACAAACAGTTCAAGAGCTATTTATGATAACTACATGTTATCACAGACACATAAGTTGAGACGGGTCAGAAACCATCCATGGCGACAGTTTTAAACCGTCTTTGATAACCCTTTCTATGGTAGTGATCCTGATCAAGTTCAAATACATCGTGAACATAATATGGGGATGGGCGCTAACTTGGTGCTAACATGCATGCCAACCTTTTAATTTGGGATGTTAAATAAACTTTAAAAGTTCTAGAAAAATAGAGTAGACACTAAACTAGCCACTGCAATGCTAAATAGAACCTTACAAGCCTGTACGCATAATAGAATGGATTATGTGCTGTTTATTTATCGTCATGTCGGTTATTGTGTTAGCGTTGAACCGTCGAATTTTCTCAAGAAGGCTACCTTTTTTTTTTTGCAGATACATGAAACAGAGAAACAATTTGAAGAAGTCAACAGCCAACGCCACATTTATTTACGGTCAAAAATTTAATTTACACAACTTTTTATGTATCTGTTAGAGACTTGATCTTTCGCGGTCAGGCCAGTTCAGATATGACTCGCGACTGAACCGTTGATTTACATTCTTTCTTTAATCTCTTTGATGCGACTCACGATTCAAGCAGTTCAGATGTGATGCATGCATTCCTACCGGTTCCTAGTCAAGCTGTAGTCTTCTCCGTTGACTACCAAGCAACTGTTAGCTACGTACTCCCTGTGCCGGCCTTCTTCTTGCTTGTTGAAAACTCGTTCACTGGATCGTTGAACTTCACCAAGATTCTGATGAAATTGCTAACTACAACTCACGTCCTACCTAGGTAGTTTCTACAATTACGTGATGTACTAGCTTAATGGTTCGCTCGTTGTTACATGAAAAATCATATATACCTAAATATTGATTTATTAATATGTTCATATTAATGACGTCACCATACATACGTATTGGGGGTGAAAATGATAGAATAGTGCCTAAACGATATTCGTATTCGTATTTGTAAACGAATACAAATATATATCCGAATATTCTCAAATACGAATACGAATCGAATATTGTAACGATTACGAATTCAAATCAAATATCTACTCATTTCGATTGGATCTGGATATTTTTCTAACTTATGTAGCTTAATCATTTTATTTCATTTATTTCACCTAAAGAAATACGAATTCACGTTTAATTGAAAAAAAAACTTGCCCAACTAATTGGTCATGTTGTAATAAAATATGTATATTGCTTCGTCGAATACAGATACAGATAGTTTGGATAAAATAACATTTCAGATGGTAAAAGTTCATACTATATTTGCATCCATATTTTTATACAAATTCGAATACGAATAGGATACAAAATGTTAATCAGATGAGAAAATTTATACCATAATTACATCTTATAATATGAATAATTTGTATTGAGATGTGATGCATACATATATGCTAGCTTTACCGTTTCCAAGTCATAAGTAGTCTTGTCTCCGTTGACAACCAATTAAGCTAGCTATAGCTAAGTACTTTGAACGTACGTAAAAAATCGAAAATATCTAGGAGAAAACACTAGGTATCTTTTACATTAAGAACGAAATAGACAACTAAATTCATCCTAACATGTCTAACATGTATATAATTAACGTCGTTGTAAATATAGTAAATTTTCACTGGTTCGTTCAATATTCCCGATCCCGAAAGATCGACACTAGCTAGCATTCCCGTGCAGTACGTGTCAGACCAGCTGCAGAGCGTTTACCCCGTGCTTACATGATACAATCAGCAAGCTAGCTAAGCATGTAGTACATTTGTACATGTATACGTACATGTTGCTTGCTAGCTAGGTCTTGCTCAAAACGTGCAACGAACGAGCTCGCTACCTTTTCGCGGTTTTCGTCAATTTATACTTGTTGAACATGATGAAATTAAACGATCAGATCGATCGGCGAGTCTTTTGAATCCATCTTTTGCAACCGTCAAGAACGTCACATACATGATTTCAGGAAAAAAAGAAGAAGAAAGAACCTCACATACATGTGCAAAACCTTGGAACTTGCTAGTAATTCCCAGTTTCGCTCGCACGCAGTCATATCATCACATTTTTATGGATGTATGTGTATACATGTTGAATAAATGAAGGATGAAGGCACAGTTCAAAATAGCTTTTGCTTGCGATGATCACGTGCAATTAGTGGATCCTGGAATCAAATCCATGATGGACTGCTTAATTGAAACCTAATCGATCAGCACCGTAAGTTGCTCCATCTAATCGATCAGTAATAACAGAATTAATTGAGCAATATACGATCATATTTACGGCCCTATGTATATGTCAGGAATGTCTATACAACATTCGACTATTTTTATCATCAAAAACAGTTAGATTGATCTGGGACGTTAGATCTCCATCCAACAGATCCACTCATACAAACCCCCCTCCAAAAAAATGACCCCCCTCCAAAAAAATGCTCTAGGACGTTGGATCTCCATCTAATGGTTCAAAATCTGATTATTTTTGTTCTCAAAATAGTCGAATGTTGTATAGACACTTCCATATATGTCACACGGTAACATGGATAGCTGGCTCTTACGTATCTATCCAGTCACGGAGCTAGTCGAATCTTCCACGGGCCGGTCCAGGACTCCAGGCTACATAGTGTAGCCAGAGCGCTAGCGCAGCGTGCCGATCAGGTTCACCACACGACATGACAAGCCGTTACGTGTGTGGGAACGTTGCAACTTACTTTTTTTTTCCAATGGCGGAACAACCGGCCAGTATAACATACAGGTCATATGTATGAATCCCAAAAAATACTAGTGTAAAATCCACACAAATAACACATCCAACCTAAGGTGGGTGTAAATCGAGCTCTGGTCATAACGAGAGAGACAGTGTCACTAGACTATCTTACAGTTGGCATGTTGGAATTTAGGTAGTGTTTATTTCGTGGGACAAGGGTGGATGGAATTACCTATTCAGGATTCAGAGGCTGTTTCTGCATTTCGTTGGGTGAATCGTGGATGGGATGAAGCCATCCGGGGTAGTTAATCCAACCTCAGTCATGTGTTGTACACTGTGATCGATCATTGTACAGTAATGTGATCGATCTACCATTTCCTTGGTGTACAAGTAGTTCCCCTCCGTTGACCACTATTAAGTGTATTTGTGTTCTTTTTAGCTTTTGGTTTTTGGTTTTAACTTTTGATTTCTCTAGAATTTGAAAAGTCAAACATCAAAACGGACAGTTTCTTGAAACGGATTCTCCAAATGGTTTCCCAGCCCAAAACCGTATGCGCTGTGAGCGTCAATGTCTTCACCGTCCGCTGCTATCTAAAAAAACATAGATAAAAAATATCAGCCATAGCTAAAAACCATTAGTTCAAAAAAAAAACACCCCCAATGTCCCCACATCGATCCTCGATCACCAACGGACTGTACCTGTAAATAAAAAGTTACTATACCAAGTCAGTAAGTCGTTTATTCCTGCTCGATCAAGACTAGCTAATGCGTGTGAGACCGTGCATAAGCAGTCCTGTTTAGTGCTTACGATAAGATCGATTGCTAAAGATCGATTGCTAACTAGCTTGTATGTACGCCTTTGGTCTTACTCAGCTCAACGCGTGATTATCGAGAGCGTCGATCTAGCTTACTTCCGATCCTACATTCGTTCTGTTGAACGTACAGGATCGGTTAAACGATGGAATCGATCTCCATTTTGCATCCGTCAAGAACGTTAAGTGCAATGACCTTGAATTCCTTGCTAGATAGGCCTAGCTCACGCCGCGCGCATGCTTGGATCATCGAGGCATCGATCTGGCTATAAATAGGGCCATGCATGCATGGCCCCTCCACCAAACACAACAACTCAGTGTGCGTAACTAGTTGGGATTCCACAAGCTCTAGCTAGCTAGCATCTTCTTAGCTAGATCGATCGTACGCGTACACCGGCGATGGCGAGAGCGGGGACCTGGCACGCGATCGGAGTGATCGTGCTCGCGGTGATGATTGTACTGTCGGCGGCGGAGACGGCCAGGCCGGTGGAAGAGGGCGCCGGTGGGCGCAGGGCTCCCCCGGTGACTCCGCACGGTTTCGCAGCTGTTCAGCTTGCCCAGCCGTGCCCGTCTTGCTGCTCCAACAAAGTCTCTTGCCCTACGGGTTGTCATTGCCCGTAGAACCCGTAGCTGCTACTACGTACTAAATTGAACTTGATTCACCAGGAAGAGGGCGTGTCCTTCTGAATTTTCAGCAGGACTCCCTGTTATTTAGTTACTCATTCATGTTTAATTTGAATAAACTAGCGATTTAGCTAGCTCGAGCTCGTGCAACGTACATACGTACTAGGCACTACTCCACATATGTAGCACGTACGTAGTTGTCATTTACTATGCATCTGTATTCATGCATGTATGTATATAAATACATGATACATCGAAGAATAAGTGATCTTTCATTCTTTATGGATGAAGCAAAACTTCCAATGGAAGTGATGACCGGGTGCATTGCACACTGCAAACTCGCTAGCTATAGCGCACCAGAATAAAAACATGAACGAAATTACATGATTTCTGCTGCCATTGAACAAAAAAAAAAGGCAGAGAAAGAAAGGCAAATTCCGTTGACGTGCTCCTAGAGAGCTACTCACTAAACTCGCCGGAGCTAGATATGCCGTCGTCGGATCCGTCGGGCGTCGCGAACGCACAAATCTGGGAGCAGATTCAACGGCGATAAATTCGACTAATTCCAGCAAGTAGATTACTTGAGTAACAACGCCTAGCCAATCCGGTCCTGTGTCCTGTTCGTCTGTTGTATATGCATACAGCCACGAATTTCGTTGGTCCCCAACAAGGCCCCAAACCCGAGAGTCGAGGATGGCGTCGGTGATGCTCCGATCAGCCGGCAGCACGCTCAGGCGATCTCTCCAGAACGATGGAACCTGCAGTGGCGATGCTAATTAGGGCCGGATTAATTTCTCGTGCTAAACTAAGCTAATATGCGCAGCCGGCCGAACGGACTAGCTGAACGCGTGAACCACGCTTACGCCGGCCGAACTTGGCCTAGCTAGGAAAATTCTTTCGGACTGGGAAAATTTTCGCTAGGTAGCGGAAGAAGCGACTTTGACGAAATTTCGGAATTTCATTCAAAATTTCGTACGAAAATTTTAAATGCTGTTTGAATCTTTTGCTAGAATCAGGCGAAATCTGAACAAAATTCGGCCAAATTCAGACGGAAGTCGACCGAAATTTTGCCGGAATTTTTCCTAGAAATTCAGAGTTCAGATAACAGAACAAAAAAGACATACTCGCATAGTGCTTCCTGAATGAATGAAAAAAGGAAGAAAGAAAAAATTGGAGCCTGTGGAGATCCCCCTTAGCCTGAACTGACATTTCAGAGGCTGCAACTTGCAAACTAGTAGTACTAGTACTCCAGCCCCAGGCAATGCCAAAGCAGATGCCCATCTCTACATCAAAGCAGGCAGCTATTTCTGTGCTAGCTCACACATAAAAACTCAGATAAATATTATGTTATCACTGAGAAATCCAGGGGATGGAAGTGGAATGCATCAAGCAAACAGAATGAGTTAGCCCGGTCGGCGAGGCAGTGGAGTCAGACGAGAGGCATGGATGGGTACCTGGAGCTTCTTGTTGTGGGAGAGGAGGGCGTCGTAGTCCTTTTTGAGCTACCTTTTGAGCTTCTTGTTCTGGAACCAGATGGCCACCTGCCGCGGCTGCAACCCCAGTAGTTATGGAGTGCTAAACATAATTAGGGTCTATCATATTAAGAGTCAGATTTTTTATTTTTAGGAGAATTTCTGCAATATTTCTCTCTTTTCTTAGCGAAGTAATCAACTATTCTAAGCATTTATTCTATGATAGATAACACACAACGATTGATATAGTTCAACTTTAATTAGAATCCACGATATCGATGACCACCCTAGCAAAAAAATTCAAAGTCGTAAAACACACATTGTTAAAACGCGTGTAGGTAGAATAGGCCCTGTATTTTTTTCGTTTCTCCTTTTCCTTACAGAGTGCCACTTTTTCTCTTTTCTCGGACATGGCTTTTGCTTATATATTTTTAGTGTTCGCATCCTTCTTTTACTCTAGCACGTGGATTTCAGTGCGAGATATCTAGGATCCACTGGTAATTGTTTACTGACTATAATAAGGGTCCACAATAATGAGAGACAGATGTTTAGCTTTTTCCGAGAATTTCTACTAATTTCTCTTTTTCTTATAGAATCAGAAAACTCATGCCATTGACTTTTAATATATAATAGATATATTTTGTTTTGCATGGATTTTACTTTGGGATTCTATGAAATCAAATTACTAATTTCCATTTTCCCCAAATTTTAGTTATTTTGGATTATATTTGACATGGGCTCTTTTTTAATTGGCTAATTTTCATTTAGTTATTATTTTAAATTTTAGTTATTTATAGATGTTAGTTTAGATGTTGTATGGAAATCAAATTGCTAATTTTCTTTATTTTTTATTTCAAATTTGTATATTTTTGTATCACACCTGACATGGATTTTTTAGTTCTAGACTGGAATTCATACCAAAAAAACAATTTGTATTTTCTTTTAGTTATTATTCCAAATTTATCTTTTTATGGTTTTTTAAAGTTCATACTGAAATCAAATTGCTTATTTTATTTTATTTTATATTCTGAATTTTAGTTAATTTTGATTGTGCTTGACATGAATTCTTTCTTATAATTTGCTATTTTTGGCTTAATTATTATTGTGAATTTTAGTTATTTATGAATGTTACTTTGGAAGTCATATGGAAATCAAATTGCTAATTTGTCTTTATTTTTAATTCCGAATTTGTCTTAATTTGAATTGTACTTGATATGAACTCTTTTTTTATCTGAGCATTATAATTTGGGTCCATGATTGATAACTAGATCTTTTTGTAAGTGTATAATTAGTATAGATGTATATAGATTCTTACATCTATATGTCAACTATCAAATCTAAGGCTTTAAAATTAGGACATAACAAATTAAAGGCTAGATATTTTGCTTTATGTGAGAATTTGAAGTATTTTTCTTTAGTAACTCAAAAAGACTTAATAATAGATATCTTTATCTTTACTCCTTAAAAAGAAGGAGTTGGTGGTTGGTACGGCCTCTCCCACCCTTTTCCTACTCGTTAAAAGACTCTTGTAGCCGTCCGTTTGACCTCGACTATCTGCAGCCATCCGATTTCAATCGTCCTTCCCACGCACACAGCTTCTCTCTAACTGCTGCCCCACTAGGCCACTTCCAGTCCGTACCCCCTCCCCACCCTCTCCCCACTTCCTCCTCCGTTGCACCCCAGTCCCACGGTCCCACCTCGATCCCTAGCAGAAGCCATTGCCGCTCGTCTCCTCGTATCCGTGCCACCGCTCCTCTCATCCTCCCCTGGCACCCACGCCATCGCTCGTCGTCTAGGAGAGATGAGGAGGAGAGAGGGGGAGTGGGAGCATCGGAGCAGGGCCGGCATCGAGGGGTGGTGAGGATGGGGGACTCCAATGGCTCCATCATGTCAGTTGACGTCTTGCGCATCTCCTTCGGCGGCAAGGTCCGGCCATCCTCCTCCCTGACTCTCCATTTCTTGGAAATCTGTGCTGCTTAGGGATCTTTTCCTCGTGATGGGCTCGTTCCTCGCAGCAATCGCAAATCGCATTGGGTTTGGGCGTACTTGGGAGGTGACAGATTGGTAGGTGAAAATATGTGAACTTGGTGGTATTTGGAGGTTTTTTTGGGGGGATTCGTTGGATTTCGTGGGTTGCATTGGCATCTTCTTGATTTCTTGTGTTCTTTCCTTATTTGT
This sequence comes from Dendrocalamus sinicus, assembly GCA_036346575.1. Classification (NCBI taxonomy): domain Eukaryota; kingdom Viridiplantae; phylum Streptophyta; class Magnoliopsida; order Poales; family Poaceae; genus Dendrocalamus; species Dendrocalamus sinicus. Next base: position 24,051,047 of record CM070665.1, read on the forward strand.
TTTTTCTTTCCTTGCACATCGATAGGAGAGGGGCAGAAGGAGTGGTAGGGGTGAAAGATTTGGTTCGGGGGGGGGGGGGGAGGATTTGGGGAGATTTATTGGTTTTCTCGGTGGAAGATTTGATTTCTATGCCCTGTTTTATGCCAAATAAAATTGTTAAACCAGGCAATTTGAGAGGATGAAACAACAAGAAACAACCAACCAGGAAGCTTCCGTAGATTATTTTATTTGGCATTGCCTTCATCAGTCTATCCCTCAGTGTGCAAAATGATAAGATCATACTGCATGAATCCTTGTAAGTTACTTTTCCAAAGTTTTTTTGCTCCCTCTCTCTCCCTCTCTCTCTCTCTCTCTGAACTTTGTAAGGTACCGCACTTCATTGGAACTTGGAAGTACTGAAGCTATACAATAACAAGGCTTGAAATATAAGAAAAGTAGTTGACTTCGTTAAGTATTTACTATCCATTCTTGTTTTCTATTCTTAAATGAATGTTTACCTTATGGATCGAAACATGCAAACTTCCAAATTTGTTACTGTAAGCATGGTTCAACTTTTGAGCACACCAACGTGCTGCCCAATTGTGAGTTGTGCATTCTTGTTTCTCCACATTGCTCTTTCATTGAGACTGATGAAAAATTAAAAAGGTAGAGTTCATGTAGTCTATCAAATTTTGTGGTTTTCTGGAAGTAATTTGGGTGTAGCAGCAATTCTTTTTTCTAGACTATTGTATGAACTTTCATGTCATAACGCACAAGTAAAGAAAGAAAACCAAGATTGATTATTTAATTTTCTCAAGTTCAGATACTTTCATGTCATACTGCACAAGTCATAAAGAAAGAAACCAAGATTGACATTTAATTTTCTCAAGTTTAGATAATTTTGAAATTATACTACGCTATCTTGTACATTCAGCTTCACGTACTAGTTGGACAGGGGTTTTTATTGAAAAGCCCTTTAGGAAGGACTTGGACTCTGTAGAGGAACTTAGTGCCCAACTTGGAGAGCTATTTGATGAACAACAACTCTATAGAATTGACCACTACTTAGGAAAAGAATTGGTCCAAAACTTGGTAATTTGTTTGACTTCAGTGAGATATTTATTTCCTGCATGCAACTGTTTCTCATAGTGTCATATTTGTAGCACGTTCTTTGTTTTGCAAACTGCTTGTTTTTGCATCTCTGGAATTGTGATAATATTGATAACGTACAGGTAACATCCTTCCATAGTTGGTTAGCAAACTTTTATTTGCTATTTTTAGACCTTAGCTAGATTTCTAATCTTAGAGCGCATCTTTCGCTATTTGTTTAAAATTAATAAATTGCAGTAAGAAAAGCTTTAGATTTGGATGGGCCAACCATGTGCGCTTACGTGTAATATATCTATCCTTCAGATTGTATACAGGGAGGACTTTGGGACTGAAGGACGTGGAGGATATTTTCATCAATATGGGTATGTCGCAAGTAACTACGTTTTGCATGGAAGTTCTTTTACTAAAAATAGTTTTTTTAAGCACATACGAGTGACTGTGGAACTGTAGTGCAGAACATCACTTCCATTTTTGCAAATGGTTCTCCACTGGTCCTGTTAAGTCCTTTGATCTTGTACAATTGTGCATTTCAAAATACACTAATTGCACATTTCTGATTGTTTTGGTTATTGCAAAACACGCTTAAAGTTCTTTGCACTTTATGGTAACTGTAGGACCGAAATGGCGACAGGGGGGGGGTGAATGGAGTCCTTTAAAAAAATTTCCCAAGAACTCAGACAACCTTACTTCTCCAATAGCCACTGAGCTATGAAGTCTCGAGATTAAAAGCTTACTGGGAGACCGATCCCAGTCAAGAGCTTACCCGAACCGACAAAAGAAAGAGAATAGTGAATACTGAGAGATTGACAGCGGAAGGTCTTGCAAAGCCAGATTCCGAGTAACTAAGACTCTCTGGTCTTTTGGTCCTCAAACTTGAGGCACTGAAAGACTCCAACCTCTGGAAGAGAACATACCAAGAAAACACAAAGTCTTAGCTACAGACAGCAAGAGCGACAAGGATGAACTCGAAACAGAGGACTTGAGGCGAACGACTATTCAGTAAAGAGAACTTCTCTGAATCGACTCTTGCTCTCGGAAAAGAACTGGCCAAGTGGCCTTGAGACAAATTCCCAGTTCTGAGCAAGTCGAAACACTCCAAAACGAAAGCAGACTCACAAAGAAGAGAAGCGAGAAAAGGATAGCAAGAAGAACAAGCTCTCAAAACAGATCGTAAACAAAACTATCACAACACCTCATAATGACAGGAATCAACTTGAGGAAGAGAGATGAATGATTGATCATGGAGGTTTCTCTGACCACTCCATCGGAGTACAAGAGCAACCGTGCTCTACCGAGACAACTCACACAAATAGAAACGAAATACTCGAGTGACTCGGGAACAACCTCACCGAGCACTCGAGCTCTACCCTCCTATTTATAGCCTTACGCTGCTGGGGAACCCGTGAACTCCCACCTAACACCGGTTTACCACTCTCTTTACCCACTAGCGAAAACAAGCTTCCGAGTGCTTTACCGTTAAGCCCAACGGCTCCTTTGCTTTGCCGTTAGCGCCAACAACTCCTGTGCATTGGCAGAGACACGGCTTCCTTTGCAGCTTTCGCATTTCTCCAAAATGCCACTCCGCTGCCTTCGGAAGCTTCCTCCGCCTTGCCGATCACGCTTGCAACCACCTCACGGACTTCGTCGTCTTTGGCATCTCGGCCGATCACGACCTCAACACCCCGTGCCTAGTCTCGACCATCCACGCCTCACCACGACTAGTCTCAAAGTCCCGCAAACCATCACGGACAAGCAAACCATTACATAGCACCGCTCACAATAGTATCCAATCACTTGAGCGAAAACGAACTCAAATCATACTCTTACCAAGTCGTATACCACCTACGACCCGATCGGAAAAAGAGAACAATGAATGCACACGACATCGACCACAAAATCAAGCCATACGACCGGATCGATGAGTCTCGATCATCGCTAACTTGCTCGACCACCCACAACTCGCTCGGCTTTAACGCTCAAAGTGCCGTGGTCGTAGAGTGCCGACTACTTACGTGGTCGTAGATTTGAGCGCCGACTTCAATCGCAGCCCACTACAACGTGGTCGTAGCCGACTTACGACTTCCAACGCTTCACTCATGACAACGTGGTCGGCTGCATTCGACTACGCCAGCGTGATCGTAAATGACACGAAAATGGTCGTATACGCCTGGCGTGGTCGTAAATGGCTCGGCTGGCTTCGATAGCGCACGGCGTGGTCGTAGACATCTGGTGGGTTTCAACGGCGGCAACATGGTCGTGCGGGTCAATTCGACCATGACCAAGATACGACTATGGCAAAACCAGTCTTAAACTTCCACGGATACCTCGATCACGCCAAGCGTGGTCGTAACTGTTCGACCACGACCAGCGTGGTCGTCGCCTTCGACCACGGCCAGCGTGGTCGTCGCGCCTTCCGACCACGGCCAGCGTGGTGCGTGCGGCCTTCGACCACGCCCAACGTGGTCGTGCGCCTTCGGTGCCCTTCGACCATGGCCAAAGTGGTCGTAGACCCCTCGGGTGACCTTCGACCACGCCCAAAGTGGTCGAAACCAGTGCGCACGACTTTCGACCACGACCAACGTGGTCGTAATAGCTGCAGAACACTTCGCCAGGGCTACGACAATGCAGAACTAGCACAAACCTCAAAAACTAAACTCAATCTTCCTAGAACAAGCGTCAATTACTCATCACAACCATGGGTTGACCTACACATGGTCTCTCAATCTCCCCCTTGATGAGTATATTGACAAACCCAGAAAAAGCAAGAAGATGAGATTGTTTTGAAAAGTCCAACATGGTCCAAAGAAGAGAATGAAACAAACAAATGACCATGTCGACAGAAGGAACACTAGAGCAACAACTTGAAAGAGCAAATTGAACTTCAAGGCTCTAAAAAAACAAAAGACTTTTTCACTTCTATTCTCCCCCTTTTGGCAATAAACACATCAAGAAGGCAAACGAGAGAAAATGACAGGTCAATGAATGAGGTGGCTAAAGTTTGATTAAGCTAAGCAGTTAGAGCCATGAGAATTATCCACAATGACCAACAAGTACTACACCAAGCCATAACTCAATAAAAGGCTATCCAGATCATGACACTATATGTATAGGCCAGCTAGAGCACATAGATGACAATGTTGAAATGAAGTACAAATTATGAGCATGTCAAGTCATCAATAAGCAAAGTCTAACTAGAGATATCCAAGGATGATGCAGGCCATGTCAATAAGCTAAGCGGAACAAAGAAGCTAACATTGAGTCCAAATAGAGTGCTATAAGCTCAAGATTGAAACATTGGTTAAGGTACTTGGTTACGATTGTAGATTAAGCAAATTGAGCACATTAAACATTGTCTTTTGAAAGCCTATGGTTGTTTTCAACCCAATTTTTTGTTTATGTGCTAGATCTCAAGCCTTATACGACTACTCCAAGCAATAAGCTTAAGAAGATAGTCTAGGTCATCCAAAACTCCCCCTAAGTTCATGCCAAGTGCAATGGCAAGCCGTCTCATAGGAAAGAATTGGTGAGATCAGTTTTTTCGCACAAAAGAGATCTTTTTGCTTTTTAACACATTGTACTAACTCATGTATTATCAGGAGACTAAAACAGCTCAAACTAAGGCTCAATATAGATTCAACGCTCTACTCAAATATTTGACATGGCATGAATCATAAAAGGATAGCTCAAGAAAGACTAAATTCAAATGCTAGCATGACAAGTTTAATTTAAGTTGATCAATTTTACTTAACTTATCATGGCAAACGCTAGTCTACACATATGAAGTCATGATAAATTTAGCAAGCTAAGCACAAGTCATGGCAAGGTGTAAAGCAACAAGCATGTCATAACAGGATAATAATCAAGGCTCAATGCAGATTGATTATAATGCGAAATGCTGAAAATGCATGAAAGACCAGCTCCCCCTCAACATTAGATGCAACTTTTAGTTCAAGTTGAGTTATGTCACAATTAAGCTCGAAGCTCCCAAAAGAACTCTCTACAACCAAAGCAATAAATCGAGAAGCTGGCAAATAAACCAAAACAGGACACAGCTCCTTAAAGCATAGATAAGATATAGAGACAACTATGGCTCAGACTGACTCTCATCTACCCCATATGATTCCAGGACAACCAGCTGACAGTAAATCACACACTAGAGAGCAAACACGTACCCTGTCTACCTGAGGGTGGCCCAACCCTCGCTAGAACCTACAAGAAGTGAGTGAGCTCAATCTAGAGAGATAAGAAACAGCTAGAAGAAACATCCTGGAAGCACAAGATAAGAGAAGAAGTCTAAACAACTAGACAAGAGAAGCACTCTAACCTATGCTAGAAGGACTAAGCCCGATGCACCCCAAGTGCAAAGCAACAGAAATGAGACAGAAGCATAAACAAAATAATAAAGCGATGCGCCCAAAGCTTCCCTCACTATAGTCCATAAGGACAAACCACCCCAAGCTCTCCCATGAGCTGAAAACCTTGAACTATCCAATGGCTTGGTGAAGATATCAGCCAACTGGTGGTCACTCTCCTGGCGGAGCACTATATCGCCCTTCTCTACATGGTCTCTAAGGAAGTGATAACGGATATCAATATGCTTGGTCCGGAGTGCTGCACTGGGTTCTTAGCAATGTTAATCGCAGAGGTGTTATCACAAAGAGTGGAACATCGCCGATAGCTAACCCAAAGTCCCGCAGGTCGAAACCATCCAAAGTACTGATCGCGGCGGTGGCTGCAGCAACGTGCTCGGCCTCTGCGGTGGATGTGCAACACCGGACTTCTTTCTCGAAGACCGGAGGCGAGAGAAGTGCCAATGAATTGGCGAGTGCGAAGTGCTCTTCCTATCTATCCTCTGACCGCAAAGTCGCATCCGAGAAGGCTCTCAAGGAAAGACAGGATGAGGAAGAGTACCAGATACCATAGTCAATGGTAGCTCGAAGGTACCGAAAGATGCGCTTCACCACCTGGCGGTGAGATACGCGAGAGAAGCTCGAAATCGAGCACACGGACACACGGAGAAGTGTATGTCGGTCTCGAGCGATGAGGTAAAGAAGGAGCCGATCATACTTCGTATTCTTTCGATCAATGGCTCGCCATCCTCGTGCAGGTCAAGATAGGTCAGAGCGCCATCGAGTCGACACCGCTTATCATCACTCATGTCGAAACGTCTCAGGAGGTCACGAGTGTACTTTCCCTAATGAAGAAATGTACCCTCCCGAGTCTGCTTGATTTGGAAGCCAAGGAAGAAGGTCAACTCGCCCATCATACTCATCTCAAACTCGGTGCTCATGACATCCGAGAACTGTGAAACCAGAGTATGGGAAGAGCCGCCAAAGATGATGTCATCGTCATAGATCTGGACGAGCAGAAGGTCAGTGCCATGCCGGCGGATGAACAAGGTCTTATCTACTTTACCCATTTCAAACCTATGACTCAATAAGTAGGACTTAAGCCTCTCATACCAAGCTCTGGGGGCCTGCTTAAGTCCATACAACGCTTTGGAAAGCTTGAAGACATGGTTTGGGTATTTGGGGTTTTCGAAACCAGGAGGCTGTCGGACGTAGACCTCTTCCTCAATAAAGCCATTGAGAAAGGCACTCTTGACGTCCATCTGGTAAAACTTGAAACCCTTAGAAGCTGCAAAGGCAAGCGGATTCTAATGGCCTCAAGTCGAGCTCTGAGGGCAAAGGTTTCCTCAAGTCTAGACCCTCAACACTGGAAAACCCACGAGCTACCAGTCTAGCCTTGTTTGAATAACCACTCCATCCTCGCTCTGCTTGTTCTTGAACACCCACTTAGTCCCAATAATATGTGACCTCGCGGGGCTCGACAAGCTACGGACCTTGTTTCTCTCGAAGTTTTCTAGCTCCTCATGCATGGCATTGACCCAAGACTCGTCGGAAAGAGCATGAGAAACATCTTTGGGCTCAAAGGAGGCAATGAAAGCAGAATAGAGACAGAATTGAGATAAGCCAGATTTTGAGCGGGTCACACGCTCGAAGAGGTCTCCAATCATCTGCTCTGAAGGATGCCTTTTCTGGATATGTCGGGAGGTTACGGATGAGGAGAAGAAGTGGCCTCTACCTCGTGTGCGAGAGGCGGGGGCAGAGCCACTAGCTCCGGAGGAAGCAGTAGGCAAAGGCTGATCACCTTGAGGTACCGTGGAAGAAGGCATCTCAAGGGGAGGATGAGGGACTGGATCGGGTAGACAACCCTTATCTCCATCGTCCTCGTCATCCACGAAGATGGTCTCGGACTGCTCTAAAGAACTCGAGATATCGTGGCCTAGTCCCGGTGGCCTCGTCAAAGGTCACCTCACAGGTCTCTACCAATTTGCTAGACTCGCAGTTCCAGACTCTATAAGCCCGCGAAGAAGGCGAGTAACCTAGAAAGATACCATCACAAGAACTTGACTCGAACTTGTCTAGGTTCCCGGACTTCAGAATAAAGCACTTGCAACCAAACACACGAAAATGAGAGACGCTGGGCTTTCGCCCGTATCTCAGCTCATAAGAAGTGCGGTGCAAGAGTGCCCGAAGAAAGACTCGATTTGAGACATGGCACGCGGTGGCTAAAGCCTCACCAAAACTTCAGCGGTGTAGAGTACTCATCAAGCATCGTCCTGGCCATCTCGACTAAGGTACGGTTCTTTCTCTCCACAACGCCATTTTGCTGTGGGACGTGCGGAGAGGAGAACTGATGCTCTACACCTGTCTCATCACAGAACCTCTCAAAGTAGGAATTCTTGAACTCCGTGCCATTGTCACTGCGGATCGCTCGTAAGGCACCTGGGAGCTCAATAGAAAGCCTACTAAAAAGACCTCGAAAATGTGAAAACGTCTCATCCTTCGAGGCTAAGAAAAACACCCAAGAAAACCTCGAGAAGTCATCGACCACAACAAGAACATACCACTTCCCTCCTGCTGACTGCACTCGGGCTGGTCCAACTGTGTCCATATGGAGCAGCTGTCCTGGTGCATCGGTCATAGTGACTGTGACCGGAGGATGGGAGGCGGCAACCATCTTGCCGTGCCGGCATGGAGCGCAAACAAGATCTTTGACCATTTTGAGCTTCGGCAGACCACGAATGAGGTCGTGGCCGCTAACTCGGGTCAAAAGATCAAATCCAATATGACCAAGTCTCCTATGCCAGAAGGTCAAATCACGGGACTCTGAGGCAACCAAACACCGGAGAGGATCACCAGAAGAATCAGAAAAATCAGCACGAAAGATCCTCCCATAATGAGAAATCCCGCAAACCAGACTACCCGAAGAATCAAGAATTTTGCAAGCAATTTTCTTGAAGCTCACCTCAAAACCGTCATCGGTAAGCTGAGAAACGGAAAGCAAATTGTACTGCAGCTTACTAACCAGGGCAACATCCCTAAGGAAAAAAGAAGCATTAACATGCACAGTACCTTTTGCGATGACGCGCCCAGACGAAGCGTCTCCGAAGGTGATCGTCTCATCACCTGAAGCACGGGCAAGGGAAGAAAACCAACGAGAATCTCCGGTCATGTGTCGTGAACACCCGGAGTCTACGAGCCAAACCTTTCCCTTCCCTGCCCGGCGAACCTGAGTCAAACAGAGAGTAAAGTCTCAGTACTGGGGTAAATCAAGAGTGATTTTGGTACCCAATACCGAGTAACACGTGGAGCAGATGAAGTAGTCAAACACGACTGACCTCTATCTACCCTACGCTCTCCGTGACTCAAAGAAGTAGAAGGTCTATGAGCGGACACAGAAGGCTGCGGGTCCGATCGCTACGGAGAGCGAGTCGGAACACCGGCAACACGCTGATCACGCCGTGGGTAACTGTCTCGACGGGGAAAACGAGATGTACCCTCAGGACGGCGGAAGTCATGATCTAGAGCAGCATGAGGACGAAAACCAGAAGACTCAGAAAAACTAAGTCCTCGATGCTGCCCAAACACGTCAGAAGCAAACCTGGACCTCGTGCTAGTCTTAGGTGCACTCAGGATCTGGGGCTGACCCTGAATACGCCTAAGTGCCTCTGCACGGTCTCTTCACGCAATCCTGGCGCGCCTGAAGCATCTCTCGATCGAGTGCCCATCCTTCTGACAGAAGGTGCAGTGGTACTTCACCTTCTGAGAGGTGGAAGTAGCACGAAGAGGCTTCGCCTTCTGAGAGGCCGAAGCAACGGTGGAATCACCTTGCCGCCGAGATCCCTTGGACAAAACCCGCGATTTGAATTTAACCTCATCGGATCTGGGCTCAACCTCGATCACACCTCCTACGATGGGTCGAGAATAGCAGTGGATGCTTCCTCATATCCTCATAAAAGTCATATCCTAGACCTTGATTGAACTTGCAAATCTTGGATTGGTCTAGAATAAGATTAAGCTTCTTCTTGCCGCCTACAAATCTCTCGAGAGTGTTCATAAGGTACGACACTCCCGAAAGAGAGAGTGCAAGAAGAGCCGGAGAAGAAGAGACAGCAGAAGGTAAGGGAGCGAAGAAGAACCAACGAGAGGAAAGAATGGCTTGTGCACGCACACCAACTCGAGGGACAGTCCTACTACTAGCGAGGTTGGTTCGCGTCTCTAGGCGTCTCACCCTTACCACAGGGCTTCTCCCCACACCATCAATCACATCACAACCAGATTGTGGCTTCTCTAGTAAGTCCTTAGTTAGCTTCACACATTTGTCATTCAATGCAACGAGTTCAAGTTTTAGTTTATCACAATTAATGCATGGTGAGCTAACAGGATCCTTAGTCGCATACTGAGCCATTTTCTTGTTGTTGTCAATCATTTCTTGAAACTGTTTTGAGACAGATTCAAGTTCAGCAGTTAACTTGGGACAGTTCAAACATGAATCAATAGGCTCAAGTAAGAAGCATGCAACTCAGCAATTTTGTGATCTGCCCGTTTTAGGTTCATCTTTAAATTATTGCAATTTTCACAAGAATCGGGCAGATCAAGGAGCATGGCATAAGGTCCTCTAGCAGCAATGTCCTTAACCTCACAAGAGGTGGGAGAAGTAGTCTCATCAGTAGTAAGAAGGGTAACAACCATCCTACTCAATTCTAACTCAGCAAGCAGACTAACATTCTCCACCTTAACAATATCAAGCTCGGAGGACACACTATCATGCGAGGTCCTTAACTTCTCCAAATCACCCAACAAAGCAGAGCATGTATCACAATCATCACTAGGAGAAGCACATGTAATAGCAATAATCTCTTGTGACAATCTATCTACTTCCTTCTCTAACTCGGTACACTTAGCCCTAGCTCTAGCATGAAAGCCACCTAGCTTAAGGAAAGCATGATTAAGCTGGTCGTATGTGGGGCATACCTCGTCCGAGTCGGAGTACAGCTCGCTGTCGCTCAGTTCGCCTTCGAGGGCCATGAAGCACATGCCGGAGAAGTCTTCGCCGCCATCCTTGGGCTCTTGGTCACCCGTCCCGTCGTCGTCGCTCCATCCCTCCACCTCGCTGAGGTCGAGGTCGTCGAAGCGGTGAGGACGCGATGGAAGAGCTTCTTGGCCTTCCAGTTGCGGAACTTCTTCTTTCCGACGCCTCGAGCTGGAGGCTTCTTGTTGCGTTCTTGTCGGTGTAGTCGATCTTGCCCGAACCGCCGTAGTCGTTCTTGCCTTTCTCCGGCAGGGCGGTTGCCGAATGTGGTTGGGGCCACCACACTCGAAGCAAATCACGGGTCCTCCTCTCTTTCTGTCCCTCCTCCCTTGTAAGCATGGGAGAATCTTGAGCAAGGAGGGCCACTGATCATCCGCAAGTGCTCTAACTGATCATCGGTTATGTCACGAGAGCAAGGGAGAACCAAAGAAGAATCAAGAGGGCCGGAAGAAGAAACGGGATCGGTGACCAAAGCCATCGATTGTGACTTCGACCTTCGAGAGACAACGTCAATCTCATGAGTCTTGAGGCGCGAGTACAGCGCGTCAAGAGTCAGGGTCGAGAGGTCTGTTGTGTCTTTGATGGTGGTCACTTTCATCTCCTGCACACGAAGATCGAGTGCGCGAGCATTTGGCGGCGTTATCCGAGTCGGGTATGTAAGACCGACCGCTCGGAGGTTGCTCAAGATTTTGTGAAATCGCGAAAAGCACTCATCCAGGGACTCTCCAGCAAGCATCTCGAATTTGTTGTATTCGCGCTTGAACTGGTCCTGTCGAACTGTCTTAATCTGGGTGGTGCCCTCATGATATGCATCGAGGTCACCCGGATGTCGTGCGGACGACAGTGAGAGATCTGATCGAACTCGCTTCTACTCAAGCCCTGGATAATGATGTTCCTTGCCTTCGCATTTGCCTCAACATCGGGCATGTTTGCCACATTGATGTTCTCATCGGCAGGAACAACAAATCTGACCTTCACCTTCCGCCAAATGGCATACCCCTGAGTCTGGATGTATGTTTCCATTCGGCTCTTCCAGAAGGGGTAATCCAGGCCATCAAAAATGGGAGGCTTGGTCGAGTACTTGTCCGTCGCCATGGCTCTTGAGACCGGTTAAGATCTATTGAAAAGAGCTAACCGGCTCTGATACCAATTGTAGGACCGAAATGGCGACAGAGGGGGGGGTGAATGGAGTCCTTTAAAAAAATTCCCAAGAACTCAGACAACCTTACTTCTCCAATAGCCACTGAGCTATGAAGTCTCGAGATTAAAAGCTTCTTGGGAGACCGATCCCATCAAGAGCTTACCCGAACCGACAAAAGAAAGAGAATAGTGAATACTGAGAGATTGATGTGAGAAGGTCTTGCAAAGCCGATTCCGAGTAACTAAGACTCTCTGGTCTTTTGGTCCTCAAACTTGAGGCACTGAAAGACTCCAACCTCTGGAAGAGAACATACCAAGAAAACCCAAAGTCTTAGCTACAGACAGCAAGAGCGACAAGGACGAACTCGAAACAGAGGACTTGAGGCGAACGACTATTCAGTAAAGAGAACTTCTCTGAATCGACTCTTGCTCTCGGAAAAGAACTGGCCAAGTGGCCTTGAGACAAATTCCCAGTTCTGAGCAAGTCGAAACACTCCAAAACGAAAGCAAACCTGGACCTCGTGCTAGTCTTAGGTGCACTCAGGATCTGGGCCATGAAGCACATGCCGGAGAAGTCTTCGCCGCCATCCTTGGGCTCTTGGTCACCCGTCCCGTCGTCGTCGCTCCATCCCTCCACCTCGCTGAGGTCGAGGTCGCCGGCGCGGTGAGGACGCGATGGAAGAGCTTCTTGGCCTTCCCGGTTGCGGAACTTCTTCTTTCCGGCGCCCGAGCTGGAGGCTTCTTGTTGCGGTTCTTGTCGGTGTAGTCGATCTTGCCCGAACCGCCGTAGTCGTTCTTGCCTTTCTCCGGCTTGGGCGGTTGCCGAAATGTGGTTGGGGCCACCACACTCGAAGCAAATCACGGGTCCTCCTCTCTTTCTGTCCCTCCTCCCTTGTAAGCATGGGAGAATCTTCGAGCAAGGAGGGCGGTGATCATCCGCATAGTGCTCTAATCGATCATCGCTTATGTCACGAGAGCAGCAAGGAGAACCCGCAAGAAGAATCCAAGAGGGCCGAAGAAGAAACGGATCGGTGACCAAAGCCATCGATCGTGACTTCGACCTTCGAGACAACGTCAATCTCATGAGTCTTGAGGCGCGAGTACAGCGCGTCAAGAGTCGGTCGAGAGTCTGTCGTGTCTTTGATGGTGGTCACTTTCATCTCCCGCACACGAAGATCGAGTGCGCGAGCATTTGGCGGCGTTATCCGAGTCGGGTATGTAAGACCGACCGCTCGGAGGTTGCTCAAGATTTTGTGAAATCGCGAAAAGCACTCATCCGGGGACTCTCCAGCAAGCATCTCGAATTTGTTGTATTCGCGCTGAATCGGTCTGTCGAATCGTCTTAATCGGTGGTGCCCTCATGATATGCATCGAGGTCACCCGGATGTCGTAGCGGACGACAGGTGAGAGATACGATCGAACTCGCTTCTACTCAAGCCCTGGATAATGATGTTCCTTGCCTTCGCATTTGCCTCAACATCGGGCATGTTTGCCACATTGATGTTCTCATCGGCAGGAACAACAAATCTGACCTTCACCTTCCGCCAAATGGCATACCCCTGAGCCTGGATGTATGTTTCCATTCGGCTCTTCCAGAAGGGGTAATCCAGGCCATCAAAAATGGGAGGCTTGGTCGAGTACTTGTCCGTCGCCATGGCTCTTGAGACCGGTTAAGATCTATTGAAAAGAGCTAACCGGCTCTGATACCAATTGTAGGACCGAAATGGCGACAGAGGGGGGGGTGAATGGAGTCCTTTAAAAAAATTCCCAAGAACTCAGACAACCTTACTTCTCCAATAGCCACTGAGCTATGAAGTCTCGAGATTAAAAGCTTACTGGGAGACCGATCCCAGTCAAGAGCTTACCCGAACCGACAAAAGAAAGAGAATAGTGAATACTGAGAGATTGACAGCAGAAGGTCTTGCAAAGCCAGATTCCGAGTAACTAAGACTCTCTGGTCTTTTGGTCCTCAAACTTGAGGCACTGAAAGACTCCAACCTCTGGAAGAGAACATACCAAGAAAACCCAAAGTCTTAGCTACAGACATGCCAAGAGCGACAAGGACGAACTCAAAGCAGAGGACTTGAGGCGAACGACTATTCAAGAAAGAGAACTTCTCTGAATCGACTCTTGCTCTCGGAAAAGAAGCGCCAAGTGGCCTTGAGACAAATTCGATTCGAGCAAGTCGAAACACTCCAAAGCAGCAAGACTCACAAAGAAGAGAAGCGAGAAAAGGATAGCAAGAAGAACAAGCTCTCAAAACAGATCGTAAACAAAACTATCACAACACCTCATAATGACAGGAATCAACTTGAGGAAGAGAGATGAATGATTGATCATGGAGGTTTCTACAGCCACTCCATCGGAGGTACAAGAGCAACCGTGCTCTACCCAGAGACAACTCACACAAATAGAAACGAAATACTCAGAGTGACTCGGGAACAACCTCACCGAGCACTCGAGCTCTACCCTCTCTATTTATAGCCTTCTGCTACCGGGGGGGAACCCGTGAACTCCCACCTAACACCGGGTTTACCACTCTCTTTACCCACTAGCGAAAACAAGCTTCCAGTGCTTTACCCGTTAAGCCCAACGGCTCCACTGCTTTGCCCGTTAGCGCCAACAACTCCTGTGCATTGGCAGAAACACAGCTTCCCTTTGCAGCTTTCCGCATTTCTCCAAAATGCCACTCCGCTGCCTTCCCGGAAGCTTCCTCCTGCCTTGCCGATCACGCTTGCAACCACCTCACGACTTCGTCGTCTTTGGCATCTCGGCCCGATCACGACCTCGGCACCCCGTGCCTAGTCTCGACCATCCACGCCTCACCACGACTAGTCTCAAAGTCCTGCAAACCATCACAGACAAGCAAACCATTACATAGCACCGCTCACAATAGTATCCAACCACTTGAGCCAGAAAATAGAACTCAAATCATACTCTTACCAAGTCGTATACCACCTACGACCAGTCGGAAAAAGAGAACAATGAATGCACACGACATACGACCACAAAATCAAGCCATACGACCAGATACGATGAGTCTACGATCATCGCTAACTTGCTACGACCACCCACAACTCGCTACGGCTTTAACGCTCAAAGTCTACGACTTCAACCAAAGTCGTTACGACCAATCGAAAAGATAAACCAACAAATGCACAAGGTCCCTGACTTCATCACAAAGCCCTACGACCAATTTCCAGCTCAAATGGTCAAGTCGGCAGGTCATACGATCGATTCCAAATGCGTGCGAGCACGTCCGACCACGCCAGACTGCTCTCAATAACGTAGTCGTAGAGTGCCGACTACTTACGTGGTCGTAGATTTGAGCGCCGACTTCAACTGCAGCCCACTACAACGTGGTCGTAGCTTCGACTTACGACTTCCAACCGCTTTCAGCTCATGACAACGTGGTCGAAGCTGCATTCGACTACGGCCAACGTGATCGTAAATGACCTGAAAATGGTCGTATACGCCACAACGTGGTCGTAAATGGCTCGGCCTGGCTTCCGATAGCGCACGACGTGGTCGTGACATCCCGCTGGGTTTCAACCGCCGCAACATGGTCGCACGCGGGTCAATTCGACCATGACCAACATACGACTATGGCAAAACCGGTCTTAAACTTCCTCGAGACCTCGATCACGGCCAAACGTGGTCGTAACTGCTGTTCGACCACGACCAGCGTGGTCGTCGCGGCTTCGACCACGCCAGCGTGGTCGTGCGGCCTTCGACCACGCCAACGTGGTCGTCGCGGCCTTCCGACCACGCCAAACGTGGTCGTGCGCCTTCGGTGCCCTTCGACCATGGCTAAGTGGTCGTAGACCCCTCGGGTGACCTTCGACCACGCCCAAAGTGGTCGAAACCGGTGCGCACGACTTTCGACCACGACCAACGTGGTCGTAATAGTTGCAGAACACTTCGCCAGGGCTACGACAATGCAGAACTAGCACAAACCTCAAAAACTAAACTCAATCTTCCTAGAACAAGCGTCAATTACTCATCACAACCATGGGTTGACCTACACATGGTCTCTCAGTAACAAATTTTCTCTGAATTCAAAGTCCATTGCTACGTGCCACAATTTCTTTATGAGTTAAACAGATTTTAAGACAAAATTTGACTGCATTCTGGTGTTTATGTTACTTAACTCTTAGAGGCCCCCATGTATTGTTATTCCTCTTCTAGCGGTGTGAATCTCTGGTCTCACTTTGTTGCTGTAGTATAATTCATGATATCATTCAGAACCATTTATTGCAAGTAAAGATAATATTAGGATGTTCTTTTAGTTTATAGCATAATTTTGCAAACAATTTTTTTTTTGTAAATTTGCCGTCTCATGTGAATTTATAGTAGCAATGAATTACTGTGTGGACTGCCCAACATTTTATTCACAATCATCCATAATGGTTATTTTTTGTAGTATGACCGTTCTTATGTTAGAAAAAAATCTTCTGAGCAGGCAGAGCAGCTGCTATTATACATTAGAACTCCTTGAAAACGAATTCTACTGTTTTCAGGAATTGAGAGCTCTGGTTATTGACTATTGCTCTTATCTTTAGATCTTCTACTTGGTGGCTATGGAAAAGCCTATCTCCCTTAAGGCCGACCTCATAAGAGATGAAAAATTCAAGGTTGTTACTGCTCTTTATTTTTATCAACCAACTTATACTATATTTTGCGATTCTACGGAACAGAAAATCTACCTTTGAGCTTTTTCTTGCATTGATAGGATTCGGATGGAAAAATGTTCAAGGAATGTTCCTGCCAAGAAATCAATTCACATAAACGATCAAGTTCTCCAATGCACGATGGATAGGAGGCGTGGAGTTTTTGAGGTAGTATTACAACAAAATTTCTTTGAATTTACTTAGTCGATTTATTTACTTTTACCATACTATGTCCCGCCCTACTCGTGAATTTTCCACTGAGTCTCCTCGGCTGACTACCACCTGTAGCACCGTGCCCGGTGCTGACTGCCGACCTGTCTGTAGCGGAAAACCGACCGGGACCTGCCAGCTAGCGCTTTCCCGTGAGTACGCTTACGTGAGTACGAATACCCATTAGCTTACGTGAGTACGAATACCCATTAGCTTACGTGAGTACTTACGCGCCCAAGTACCGCACAAAAGTTGGCTGAGGTAAGCTGTTGTGTTCTGGCTTCAAACCCTGACCGTGTTGAACATGACCGACCCATCCGTCAAGAACGTTATGCGTGCGAAACCTTGAAAGGTTCTTAGCTGCTGATTTTTCCATGCATGTATCGCGTGCATGAAAGGCTAAAATAGATGGCCTCATGAATGTACGTTCCCCAGCAACGTGTACAACTGTTTGTACAGTTATTAAGAACACTAGCTAGCTGGCACCTCACTACATATCAAATTAATCTACTAGCTAGTCGGTGCATGATGGCAAAACCGGCGGTTAGCAGCACGATCTGCATGATCGTTCTCACCGTGATGATCGTCTCGGCGACGCTCCACGAGCCGGCCGCGGCGGTGGAACAGGCTGGTGGCCGTAGGGCTCCGGCACCTCCGGTGACGAGGCACGACTCTGCATCGTACCAGTTTGATGACAATTCCAAGCCATCCTGCGGCTCCAACAATGTCCATTGCCCTCCGTCTAGCCGGCCGTGACGGGCTGACGGGAGATGTCCATCATTTTTGTGTAGACGTTTCTGCAGTGTGAATTGCTATTGTTCATGTTTGAATAAACCGACTGGTTGAAAAGCTAGTGGCAAGCTAGCTGGCTAGCTGCATGAAGCTGGAGCTCGTGCAAGCGTCGATTAGTTGGGTTCTTGATACGTTTTCTTTTATACAGTGTATCACAACAAATTAATCGATTAGGCCTAGCTAAGATTGTAGTTTTTCGTTGATGTAAGTTTAATCCATCAAATTCGCATGTTTTGAGCACTTTCGTTCAACGACAACAATTAAATTTAAACTTTAATTCTAGTTTTCAATTTCAGTTTGAATTTTTAATTTGAATTTCAAGAGTTATTTTTAATTTGTATTTTAATCTTAAACTCCAACAAAGTTTTGAAAATTTTTTCGAAAATGCACCAAAAATTTTAGAAATTTATGAAAATCATATAAGTTTGTCGAAGAAAAATTGGGTTGTTACAATACTCGGCCGCCAAACGGGTCATGCATTTTTAGTCACGTACATGTTTAAAGAATAATAATCTTCTCTGTACTAGTCCACGCTTCAAACCTGGACCTTAACTTTCATGTTATCCAATTTAGTAATTAATGTACATCATGCAAGGATGAATCAAATAGGCTAGTAGCGCCAGTTTAATCCGTCAAAAACGTTTTCTGCATAGTCGTGGAAACTTCAGCGTTAGCTTATCGTCTCCATCGTCTGAACGATCAGATCGATCGAGCTGCTATAAATAGCCACCAAAACCTTCAGCTTTCGATGCACCACACAACTTCAGCTCAACCTGACGAACAAGATAGCTAGTACATATATACTACCTGAGATCTCTTTCTCGATCGGTTTGAGATCCAGCTGCACCAGCATACTCAACGGAAGACGATGAAGGGAGGAGGAAAGGTGCGAGCGAAGGAGCGGCGGCGGCTCTGCTGGCGCTGCTGCTCGTCGCGGCGTCGCTGCAATCCGACGTCGCGGCAGCGGGGCGCCTGTTGGGAGCTGACGACAATCAGCACCCGGCGGCGGCACAGGCGCAGTCACCTCCGTCGCCGGTGTCCGTCAGCAAGGCAACGTCAGGGCCTTCTGGCTGCACCCACGACCCTAATAAGTCGGGCCCTCCTTGCCCCCGTCGCAATTAAGGCGCCATGGTCGATCCATCAAATCTTAAGAACTGCTCTTCGTGCCGTTTTTTAGACTTAATTTTACGCGTAGAATTGATCGGTTGATATGGCTAGATGATAGGCAGATCATTCAGTTCGTCGGTTGTTATAAATATAGGTACATATGTACACCTTCATTTCATACTTGTGCTGTCACACGTACAGTTTGCTCGAAGTTGTTAACAGTATTTGACCACTGCCACATTTCAGAAAATAAATAAACTTCGGAAGTCATATGGAAATCAAATTACTAATTTTTCTTTATTTTTAATTCCACGGACGATGAGGTGCTCGCGAGCAGGGGCGATCTCTCCGGCCAACTTGTAGTTGCTGGCGGCCGAAATGTGACCCACGAGAACCCTGCGCCGGAGCCCGGAAGCGCGTGTGCGGCCTCGGCGACTCGCCGTGGAGCTACCCGTCCGTACGCGCGGATCGATCGCGTACGTGCTGCTCGTTTTTACGTGCTTGTCCGGCCCTACTCGTGAATTTTCCACTGATTCCAGGCGAAATATTATAGTACGCGTACGCGTGCGCGGTGCAGGCAGAATCCGTCTCTCCTCGGCTGACTACCACCTGTAGCACGGTGCGCCGGTAAAGTAAGCTCCGTGCGGGGTGCTGTGACTGCCGACCTGCCTGTCTGTCGCTGCCAAACATACATACGCAAGGCAGTACAGGTAACTAGTTTTGACTAGTTCGTTTGCTCCCGACTCGGAGACTGACGGGGACCGGCCAGCTAGCACTCTCCGAATTTTTGACACATATAGCGTTTTTGAAGTCCATATTTATAGAAATATCACTACGCCTGCAAAATTTGTAAAAATAATACTTCTGGCATCCGGTAGCTAGACGGCAGGTCTGTGGGACTGACATGTGGCCATTAGCCCATGTTATTAGTTGCTTAATTACCTAATTTAATTACACGCCGCTCGTATAATTTTTATATGTACTAAATGAGCGCAAAAATTACCAAATTTTTTGTGGAGCTTTCTGGGGCAACGTGCTATATTATGTAATTTTCTCATATTTTTTTGTTATTCTGAATTTTACTCAAAAATTCATTTATGCAAACTTTTTGTAGGAATATTTTAATATAGGAAATGAGCTAGAAAAATTAATTTTTTAAGGATCCTAAAAATAAATTTCCAATAATAATTTGCAGTGCTAAAAATTGTGCAAGTCCGCTGTGTAAAGATCCAACATAAAGTTATCACCATGCAAAATTTTTAGTTGGCACCATTCACCATTTTGAGTTTATCATCAATGTCTGAAATAGGGTTGAAATCATTTCGACCTGTTCTGTACCGAAGAATCATATATAGTTGTATCCAGTTCCAGAAGAAGATAGGAACAACTGGTTGCACTATTCAAAATCTTGCAGAGAGTACTAGTACTAATTTTTTAGACGATGTCACCTTACCTCGACAACTCGGACTCTTCGGCGAAGCATATTCAGTTCATGAAAGTCAACTAACATCAGCACCAAATGTCTTGAATTTGATACCTAGTGCATGCAATAGTGAGGAAAACTCTACTAGTAGTTGAAGGCTCTGATGGTGAGATAATGAGCGCCATGGCTAACTCAAAATACGTTACCATTAAGTGTATATCTAATGCAGCGAGAATCAGATAATTTAGTAAGCCCAGTAAATAAGTATTCAGATTCTTGAATACACTGACCTCGTAAGGAAAAACATGAATTCTTGAAGAAAAGGCCTGGAAGGTGATTTTTTTAGACGGAAAGGTGATAGATTTGACAACAAGTGATCTCAACAAAAAAAAATGACAAGTAGGAACAACCAGCCCATTTTGTTACCTTCGAGTTCCAGGCCCAAAAATGTTGTTGGCCTGGATGGCAACAGAGGGGCGAATGGTGCCAACTCAAAATTTCGCATATGATAACTTTATGTTGGAAATTTACATAGGGGACTCGCATAATTTTTAGCACTGCAAATTATTATTGGAAATTTATTTTTAGGATCCTTAAAAAAATATAATTTTTTGAGCTCATTTCCTATATTAAAAAATTCGTACAAACTGTTTGCATACAAGAATTTTTAAGGAAAATTTGTAACAGCAAAAAAATACAAGAAAATTACACAATGTAACACGATACGTTAGAAAGCTCTACAAAAATTTTTGTAATTTTTTGCGCTCATTTACTACATCTAAAAATTCTACTAGCGACGTGTAATTAAATTGGATAATTAAGTGACTAATAATGCGAGCTAACGGCCTGCCAACCGGCCACCAGGCGGCAGGCCTGGTACCGCACGGTGGCCAGGCAGTAGGCACCTGTAGCCCAGTGGCCGGGCTCCTGTGGCCACATATCGGTCCCATGGATCTACTGCCTGGCCATAGACGTCAGAAGTGTTATTTTTATAAATTTTATGTGTGCACTGATATTTCTATAAATATGGACTTTTATATGTGCCAAAAATTCATGCTTTCCCGTGCGGTTCGTGTCAGCTGACGTGAGTACGAATATCCATGAGCGGTCGCCCTGATCAACTCGGCCGGCTTCTGGCTTCTGGCTTATTTTTCACTATTCATAAGTTTCGTCTTTTTCTGAACTTTTGGCTTTTTGTTGAGCTTTTTTGCCGGTTCTTTTTTTCCCGTATTTGTTTGTATTATACGTAATGGGCTACATATTTTTTTATTTTTAGATTTTTTTAAATTTAATTATGCTAAATAAGGCTCTGTCAGCTATAGTGCTTTTTTCAGCCAGCTACAGTGTTTTCAGCCATAAGCCACGAGCTTTTCAGCCGAACCGATCACCATCCCATGTCGTGCGTACTTACGCGCAAATTAGTAATGCACAAAAGTTTGCTGAGGTAAGCTGTTGTTCATGGTGGTGATCGGTTCGGCTTAAAAGCTCATAGCTTATGACTGAAAACACTGTAGTCGGCTGAAAAAAGCACTGTAGCTGACAGATGCTTATTTAGCATAATTAAATTTAAAAACATTTAAAAATATAAAAAATATGTTAGCCCATTACGTATAATACAAACAAATACGGGAAAAAAAGAACCGGCAAAAAAGCTCAACAAAAAGCCAAAAGTTCAAAAAAAGACGAAATTTATAAATAGTGAAAAATAAACCAGAAGTCGAAGCCGAATTCATCAGGGTATGCCATCTCCCTAGCTACCTACCTTACGGTTCTGGATTCAAACCCTGACGCTGTTGAACATGACTGACCAATCGAATCTTTCGAATCAAACCTTTTACGTCGGTCTGTCAAGAACGTTATGCGTGCGAAACCTTGAAAGGTTCTTAGCTGCTGATTTTTCCGGTGTGGCCGCTAGCTCTCGTGTCCATGCATGTATCGCGTGCATGAGGCTACAATAGATGGCTTCATGAATGTACGTTCCCCAGCAACGTGTACAACTGTTTGTACAGTTATTAAGAACACTAACTAGCTGGCACCTCACTACATATCAAATTAATCCACTAGCTAGTCGGTGCATGATGGCAAAACCGGCGGTTAGCAGCACGATCTGCATGATCGTTCTCACCGTGATGATCGTCTCGGCGACGCTCCACGAGCCGGCCGCGGCGGTCAGGCCGGTGGAACAGGCTGGTGGCCGTATGGCTCTGGCACCTCCGGTGACGAGGCACGACTCTGCATCGTACCAACTTGATGACAATTCCAAGCCATCTTGCCGCTCCAACAATGTCCATTGCCCTCCGTCTAGCCGGCCGTGACGGGCTGACGGGAGATGTCCATCATTTGAGTTTTGTGTAGACGTTCCTGCAGTGTGAATTGCTACTGTTCATGTTTGAATAAACCAACTGGCTGAAAAGCTAGTGGCAAGAGCTAGCTAGCTGCATGAAGGTCGAGCTCATACAAGCGTCGATTAGTTGGGTTCTTGACACGTTTTCTTTTATTCAGTGTATCACAATAAATTAATCGATTAGGCCTAGCTAAGATTGTAGTTTTTCGTTCATGTAAGTTTGATCCATCAAATTCGCATGTTTTGAGCACTTCCGTTCAGCGACAATAATTAAATTTAAAATTTAATTCTAGTTTTCAATTTGAGTTTGAATTTTTAATTTGAATTTGAAGAGGTATTTGAACACAAGATTTTTAGGTAAATTCTTCAGCATCCAATTGACATTTTAGAAATTTTGAATTAATATTTTTGGGCCAAGGAATTTATTTTAAAATTTTAAACTCCAACAACGCTTTGGAAAATTTAAAAAATGCATCAAATATTTTAGAAATTTATGAAAATCATACAGGTTTGTTTTTGAAGAAAAATTGGGCTGTTACAATACTCGACCGCCAAACGGTTCATGCATTTTTAGTCACATACGGGTTTAAAGAATAATAATCTTCTCTGTACCAGTCCACGCTTCAAACCTGGACATTAACTTTCATGCCATCCATTTTATTAATTAATGTACATCATTCATGGATGAAGCAAATAGGCTAGTAGCGCCAGTTTAATCCGTCAAAAACGTTTTCTGCATAGTCCTGGAAACTTAAGCGTCAGCTCATCGTCTCCATCGTCAGAACGATCAGATCGATCGATGGATCGAGCTGCTATAAGTAGACATCAAAACCTTCAGCTTTCGATGCACCACACCATCTCAGCTCAACCTGACGAACAAGATAGCTAGTACCTGAGATCTCTTTCTCGATCGGTTTGAGATCCAGCTGCACCAGCATACTCAACGGAAGACGATGAAGGGAGGAGGAAAAGGTGCGAGCGGAGGAGCGGCGGCGGCGCTGCTGCTCGTCGCGGCGTTGCTGCAATCCGACGTCGCGGCAGCGGGGCGCCTGTTGGGAGCTGACGACAATCAGCACCCGGCGGCGGCACAGGCGCAGTCACCTCCGTCGCCAGTGTCCGTCAGCAAGGCAATGTCAGGGCCTTCTGGCTGCACCCACGACCCTAATAAGTCGGGCCCTCCTTGCCCCCCCGTCACAATTAAGGCGCCATGGTCGATCCATCAAATCTTAAGAACTGCTCTTCGTGCCGTTTTCTAGACTTAATTTTACGCGTAGAATTGATCGGTTGATATGGCTAGATAATAGGCAGATCAGTCAGTTCGTCAGTTGTTATAAATATATGTACACCTTCAATTCATACTTGTGCTGTCACACGTACAGTTTGCTCAAAGTTGTTAACAATATTTGAGCACTGCAACATTTTAGAAAATAAATAAACTAAGCATCACCTGTTCGTTTATTGTATGGGTTTTATATTTTTGTGTCTGTATATATGATGGCATGGTGTTGTGCACTTGTAACTTCATACTTAAATAGCAATGATCTGAAGGCCGCCCGCGTGTATTTCAGTGTGGCTGTAGATGCAGATCGATCAGCAGATGTGCAAGTCGCATAGCTAGTGTGCTTGTAAAAACTGCTTGCAAAATTTATTATAATTCCTTTTTTTTCAAGCATGCTAGCTAGTTAATAAGATGTATATGTTCCATGCTGATATAAATTCAGCTATCTATTAGGTTGCTGTTGTTAGTGATATGTCCTAGGGGCAATCATGTATTTGATTATATCAATTATATGTTTATGATCTTTTGAATAATATGTTATTTTATTCCTTGAATGAACATCTTTCATATTAATCAACAAGTATATGACTTGTTCATGAAACTCTTTATTTATATGTTGATATTATTCTAAATTATCCATGATCTTAAATCATTATGTGAAATCATTATGTGAGACAATTATGATTTATAGATCAACACATGTATTAATTGATGATCATGTTTCATAAATCATAGATATGGGATATCAAATCAATAATGTGGATAAATGTTAGAGAATATGATGTTGGAGTGACCCACCATGAGACATTGTGGGAATTGTTATTTTCTTTAGTGTCATCGGTTGGTTTCATACATAGTGTTTGTAGGGTCTTTAGATCTGAGATCGTCATTATTTCCTACATGTGTAATAATTTACTTAGAGGTTATCAAACACTGCTCCTCAATGGTCAGAAAGGTAGCTTTCGGGTTTACTATGAAATATACAGAGGAATATGAGAGATCAAGATAGAATTTGCCCCTCCTATATAACAGGAGAGATATCTCTGGGCCCCTCAATGTGGATTGATTAAGGAAGTACATAGCCACGCCGAATGTGGTTGAGTCAAACACAACTGAATAATCCATTATAGTTTCAAGTGAAGGATCGAGCTATCATAGGATGACACGCTTCTCACCTTGAGTTTGAGCTGAGATCATGAGGCAAAAGGATCGGTGTATAAGTACTATATATGTTCACCTGATATAATCTTTATGTATGTTTGAGAGTCGTTATGTTCTGCTAGGGACCGCTACCAGCTTATGGACCAGATAGGAGTTTTCGGCCCATGGCCAAATATACATGAACCTACAAGGTCACACACTTAATGGGCTGGAACGATAAGGGTTCGGATAATACTCTCCGAGCAGGATATGATCTCTACTCATATCGGATAAGGGTCCAATTGGAGGCTATACAAAGAGAGGTGTGGAGGCTGAGGGAGGCATCCCAAAACATACCCATCAAAATCCTAACCGCTACCTCTCATAATCCTAGTTGTGTGCACTGGTGCTTGCACACCAACGTATAGTGTTCCGTCCCTAGACGTGTAGACCTCGGTAGAGGCACTGCTGTGACTGCAGCGCTAATTGGGACGATCGCGATGAGGAGACAATTGGCCAAAGGACGATCGACTACTTCCACTAGACCAACGCACTCTTTGTTGAATCGACTGATTCAACTCTACTTCCACTGCACTACGCATATAGTGGTAAAAATCTATGATCTCTTGCTCGCATGGCTTCCTGGTTTATGCGGTAGAAAAAATTTAATCTGTGATAGTGTAGCCTACCCGTATCCCAACAGATGTACAGATAGTCTGGCCAAAACTAGTGACCAAAAGGCTCTGTTCCGACAGTTCAGGAACATGAAAGAAATATAGTTCATGGGTCATGAAATTGAAATGCGAATTAGCAGAACCTATTAGTCTAGATAATATTTTTTTTGAGAGAATAGATTATATGCCACTAGGAGTGGTCGATTCGACAAATTGAATCGTAGAAGGGCATAAGTACTATATGCCACTGACCTTGAGATTATTTCCACTGATTGCCACTACTGTTAGTCTCCCATTAGTCAAAAGCCATTAAGTCGGTCACTTTTCATAAATGGTGAAAATGCCCCTAGGGAGTCTAGTCGATAGGTGTCGGAACCCGGAGTAACGACTCCTGGATCCTCTGTGTAAATCGCACTAGTCCAGGATCAGCTAGTGCACACAGTGCAACAAAGATAAATACCAAGCACAAATGACTTCATATATTAAATAAAGGTACGGCCTTATGGCCAAGTCTTACATCAACGCCCATTGGCAAAGATAAATAAAGAAAATAACAGCGGAAGCAAACTGATAGATAGCGAAGCCCAAGCCTGCCCACAGACAAACGACAGTAAGACACGACCTATTCGTCCAGATCTTCACCGTAGTTGACTTCATCCTTCTCTGTAGGGATGGTGCAAGGTGAGTACAAACTTGTACTCCACAAACCACACGGAAAATGTAACATAATGATAAAGGCTTCAATGAAAGGCTTATAGGGTTAGTTTGCATAAAACAACATTTACGAAATACAATAGATAGATTGAAAATGTTGAATTTAATACAGTAAGTAAAAATGATACTTGTAGTAGAAAATAATACCGTCAGTGCAGACTTCGACCAAACACCAACCTATCCACGGGCATCTCACCCGGACCATCATTTCCAAAAGATCACGTATGGATTCCATCCATCCACACGTTTCCAAACACTCATGGATTCCATCCATCCACAAGCTTCCAATCTCTCTCATGGGTTCTATCCACCCACAAGGTTTTCATTCTCTCGTGGATTCCATCCATCCATAAGGTTTTCGAAAATCATTTTTGAAAAACAAAATCTAATCCATGAAAAACTTTTACTCAGCATGCCCATGACCGTGGGCACGGCTATCCAGGATAGATTATACACTCTGCAAAGGTTGTACAGCTTTACCCACAAGACACGATCATCCCATATTGCCATGCGATTACACACTTCCTTAGGTGTGTGGCGAGGAGTCGTGACAAGGCCTTTACAATGCAAAGCCTTCAACCTGGTCAAGCCAACTCTAAGGTTTCACCCAGTAAGGAATCCACCAGACCAGGACCCCCTCTTGAGCCTAGACGAGACTTCTCATGGCTTAACCACGCTCGCCCAAGTGAGACTTCACATGGCACCAACCACGCTCACTTTCAACCTACGACTTGACTCGGGTTGGGGCTTCACAAATTATTCAGCCAGGGCTGTCCCATACCAGCCATGTGGTAGTACGATAAGAGCTTTGCAACAGTAGCTCACAGACCGGTCCTTAATCTGACTTAGGCCCAACCACATACCCCCGTGCACGACAATCAACCACTGCGGCTCCAACCAACAGGGCATGCCTGCACCCACCAATCTAACCAATTGCCTAAGTCTAAACCAAGTTTGATATTTTGTTTTCAAAATATTTCATAACACTTCTTGACTCACCAAAGTCAAGAGTACATAACAAAACTATATCATTTTATGTGAAAGGTTCATCATTTTATGTGAAAAGGTATCCCAAAACAAAATTATATGACTATGCAGGGCTAAGCATTTGATTAAATTCTCTAGCCAACACTAATGTATTAACTAGAGTTTGATTCTAGGGTGACAAGGTATAAGGAATTCAATAACAAAGGAGGAATTAACAAGTAGGCATTAACTATATTTAAAACTGAATTGAAATACGCTGTATAAAAGTATGCATGCAATATAGTTTAAATCAACATAATTTTATTTTGAAAACTGGGATCAACATGATCAAGGAGTGTGACTTGCCTTGCTCTTCAAATTTGTGCAACTCTTCGTCGAAGAAATCTCCCGAATCGTCGAAGTCTTCACGCGAAAATAACCCACCAAATTCAAATAAATTCAAATTGACTTCAAAAATTTGAATTGAGGCCAGAAATGGATAGAGGGGAATTTTTGATGAATTTATAAATTTGAATGGGCCAAATCGGAGTTAGGACGAAGAAGAACGGGCTCTAGGAAGTTTAATTTTAGAGAAAATGGAAAAGATTTATTTTTGGAATTATTTTCCTAAAGGAAAATCATAGATATGACATCAGCCAGGATTTTAATTTCGGCCGAATAAATTTTCTGAAGGAAAAGAGACTTATGACGCCAGCATGATGTCATCAGTGGGTCGGTTTGACCGATGGGTGGGGCCTTGGTCCATGGACCAGGCTCACGGGAAGTGGCGCCGGGTGAGGTGGCAAGGAGGTCTGACCGCGCGCGCGTGGCGCTGACGGGGCACCGGTGGGGCGAGGTGGCACGGGCGTGGCGCTGACGTGGACAGGGCGGCGGGGAGGTGTTCGGGCCGGCGGGCTCGCCGGCGCACGGTGGCGCGGTTGCCGGCGGCAATGGAGAGAGGGGAGCGAGGGGATCACGCGGAGGGGTGTGACGGTTCCCGAGGGCGGCCAGAAGGTGGTTGGCAACGGCGAGGGGCGGCGGCGGCTTCTAGTTCCACGGTGCGGCGGCGCTCCGGCGATGCGCGGGACCGGGGAAGCGGCAGAGGAGCTGCGCGCGGAGGTGGGGAAGCTCGGGGTGGCCTCGGTGGAGCTCGGGTGACGCTCCTTCGCCGGCAATTGCTCGCTGGAGGGAGGTGGCGGCGCTCGGGGCGGGTGCGCACGGCGCGGAGGCGCTTGACTCACCGGAGAGGGGAATTGGACGCGGAGGGATGTGGGGCGAAGTGAGGCGGAGCGGATGGGGGTTTAAATAGGGGCGGAGGGGGAACGGGGTGGCGCGGATTTGTCGCCGGATGTGGGTGGTGGCGGCGGTGGTTACGGAGAAGGTGGGGGCGCGGAGAGTGGGCGACGTGCGCGAAGAAAGGGGGAACGTGGGCGCGGTTGGCGTGCGGCGCACGAGGGAGTGGTGGCGCGCGGACGAAAAGAGGGGAGGTGGCCGGTTAGGGCGAAGCCGGCCAACGGCCATGGCAGCGGCGCCTGCGCAAAGGAGGCGGGGGTCGGGGATGACAGGTGGGGCTGGTGGTCAGTGAGAGGGAGAGAGAGAGGGGGCGCGGACGGGTGAGATCGCGGGGTGGGTGATCGGACGGCGGCGGATGGGGGATAAGGCTTAAGTGGGAGGGAGCGGCCGTGATGCGATCGACGGGATCGGACAGCTGTGGGAGAAGGAGGAACGGGCGGGTGAGATGGGCCGGTGGGCGCGTGGTCAGATCATCATGCACGCGCGCGCGCGGCGGGAGGGAGGAGGCGGGATGGAGGTGGCGACGTGGGCTGATCCCGGCCGTCCACGTGGCGGCCAGTGGGGGAGGCTGGGGTTTTTTTTTCTATTTTTGATTTAAGATTTTTCAGAAAAGCCTAGAATATTCATTAAGCCTCAGAAAAATATAAAACTAATTCCAAAAATTCCAGAAAAATTTAGAGAACCTTCTGGATACTTTTTGGACTTAATAAAATATTCCCAACTATTTTTGGCTCTATAATTTTATATTGAAAATACTTTTTTAATTTTAAAAATACATTTTTAAACTCCAGAAAATCCAGAAAACCAAATAAAATCCAAATAATTAATTTGAGTTAGGATTTTTATACAAAATCAAAATATTATTTTATTCAATAATATTTTTAGGTTTTTCTTAAAATGCTTTTCAAATCCAGCTTTTTCAAAAACAGAAATTCAAGGCAAATCCAAATTTAAACTTTAGGCACAAAAATACTTATTTTAATTTTAATTTTATTTTAACATTTTTATTTATTTATTTTAATTTTAAGAAAAACCTGGGCTGTTATAATAGGGTTCCACCGAGTTCCATCCCTATTCAACTGAGGTCGATTCATCTCCCCCTGTTGAAGATGCCTCCAATTCCCCATCCCTCCTATCCTCCCACCGTCTCGCATTAAGCCCTAGCGACGACATGCAAAGGTTGATTCGTCTCCTTCCTTCTTGAAGACACGTCGAAATCCCCATCCCTCATATCCTCCCTACGTCCCGCATTGAACCCTAGCGGCAGTGCCTAGATGGAATGGCGCGGCGTGGTGGCTGCAAGTGCAGCAACGTCATATGAGGAGGCAGATTCAGGTGCAGTAATGGTAGCAGCTTTGGGTGTCGGTGCTACAACAATGGCACAGTGGATTGAGGAGGCGGCACTAGCAGGCATGAACACGGGTGCTCCCTCACCTCGGTCCTCCTTCGTCATGAAGCCAGCATCCTAGTTTGAGGATGGCATTCCTCTCCGCGATGGGTATGTTTGACATTCTCTATGCATTGCAATTTCTTGTCCACTAGTCGATTGTTGAATAGAATGTCAGTGTTGTGTGCATGTCCATCCTTAAAATACTTGCTTAAGGTTCGAATGTTGTGCAAGAATAGGAGTGAATTTGGTTGTGGTTTTCATTCAAATGGTAGTTGATGTTGATATGATGAACAACAACAACCTTGTGAGCGATGTTTGTGAGAATACCCATGGGGTTTAGATGAAAGGGTGACCGGACAATATGTCCATAGTTCTACCCAAAAACTTCTACCACTCAGTTCAAGTCAAGAATTGATGGAGATGTTTGTTAGTTGTGCGCAAATTAAAACCGTAGAAATCATGTTGACTATATTGATCCTATTAGATGATGTGGGCAATGCCCAAGTGCCATGTACTACACCAATGTCAACCGTCTCACAAGCATGCCCTTTGCAACCTTTCACTAAGACTCAACTCACTGAAGCAAACCCCTTTGCGCATTTTGAGCATGTAGGAGTAGATGAGGAGCAGTATGGTTGTGACAGTGATAATGAAACTGATGAATCCGATGATGTCTCTTAGGAGGTTGTGGGGGATGGTGATGAGGGCAACGGTGATGATCTTGATGACGAGGACTAGTTGGCACAAGATAGTAACCCTGACAATGTAATTGGCGACATAGCCTATGACAAAGATGGTCCACCGATGCCTATTAGCATCAATTATCCCTCAATGGCAGAGTTTACATTGGCGATCTCTTAGTATTCCATAAAGCATGAATTTGAGTATAAAATTTAAAAAAAGCGACCCTTCTAGATTTATAGCTCACTGCTGTGTTGAAGGATGCAGATGGAGGATGCATGCCTCTACATTATAGGATAATGTCACCGTTCAGGTTTGTAAACTTTATTTGTAGGTGCATAAGTTCATGTTCTATTGTGGTTTTTGAACTAATACTCAAGTCTTTAGTTGGTTTTTTAGGTTAAAAGATATATTCCTGAGCACGATTGCCCTAGTACAAGAAAGAATGAGAAGGTCAAGAGTGCAACCAAGCTCTGAATTTGTGAGAGAGTGAGAGTGGTTGAGAGGACCCTAATATGAGCACTAATGAACTGTAGAGAAGGCTCAATGATAAGTATAAGGTGTTGATCAACTATGGCAGACTACGGACTCGTAGGGAGCTAGCAATGAAGATCTATGGAGATTGTGTTAGGAGCTTCAATAAGCTGTATGCATAGAAGGCTGAGGTTGAGAGGAGGTGCCCAGGGGCTTAGTGTGCATTGACCACATCACTTTCAAGGACACAAAGGAGCTTCAATAGGATGTTCGTGACACTTAAACCATGCATTGAGGGGTTCTTGGCTGGCTGCAGGCCGTACTTAGATATCGATAGTACTCACTTGACAGTGAAGTATAGAGGATAGTTGGCAATGGCGTGTGCTATTAATGGGCGCAACTTGTTAGACCTTGTGGCTTCTGGTGTCATTGATGTGGAGACATTGGAGAACTAGGTGTGGTTTATGGAGAAGTTGCAGCAAGTAATTGGAAAACCAGATGGCTTAGCAATATGTACTGACGCAGGCAAGGGTATCAACTTTGTTGTAGCAGTGGTCTTTGGGTATGCAGAACACCGGGAGCGCATGAGGCATCTTATATCAAATTTCAAGATGAAGTTCCATGGCAAGTTGTTTGATGAGCACTTGTGGCTAGCTACATACTCATGGACAACTAAGGCTTTCAATGCACACATTATTGCAATGCAGGCCAATAAGCTAGAAGCCATTCTTTACTTAACACTCACCATAGAAGGTTGTCTTGTAATTCACTTGACTGATGTCTTAAATGTTTTTCAATCTAGTTTGTGGATGTGTTTTTAACTCATTGTATTGCTGTCTGTAGGCTTTGGAGTAGGAGCATGTTCTCACAACATCGAAGGTGGACTACATTACTAACAACTTGGCCAAGTGCTTCAACAACTAGATTAGCAAGAACGAAGGCCTCATGCTATATGAGTTGATGGACAAGATTAGAGGAAAGGTCATGGTCAAGTTTGATAGGAGGAAGATTTCCAACAAGCTAGAAACTCACAAAATACTACCGAGTGTCATGAACGTGTTGTATGAAAGAAGTCGGGGACTCAACTTGGATATACGAAGGAGTGATGACTATGTAGCAGAGATCATTGAAAGATTAGCAGGTACAATTTTGTTCTCCTTGTTCAATTATTTTGACTTTGATCAAATATGACAGGGGTGATGAATTAGTTCATTGTGATGTTCCAAGTAGGTGGCAAATGACATATTGTTGACCTACAAGCAAAGACATGTATGTGTAAGGAATGGCAAGTGAGTGGCAAACCTTACACTTATGCTTTATATTTCATATCATTATTGAGAGGGATGTAGCTCAAGGATTGTGTTGATGAATGCTATAGCGTGGTGAAGTTCATTGCTGCCTACCCACCTTGAATCCCTACACTTAATGACATTTCACTGTGGCCAACTAATACTTATGACTTCTACCTTCACCTACCAATTCTAAGAAGATGTGCTGGAGGCCTAAAAATCAGATGTACAAGGAAGGCCATGGGAGGAAGGGCAAGGCAACAGTGCCCTGTGTGCCAGTGCTATGGGCATCAATGGTAGACTTGCGAAGAGGCAACACTGGATGCTAAGGAAGCATATGCCATAATGGCAAAGAAGAGGTCTGAACATTGTCATGTGTCCTTCTCTTCTAGTTACAAATACTACTTTCAAATTGTTGTGGTTACTTCTATTTGTAGGGCAACGAAAAGAAGACAGTGAGCATTTCAGCTTCATGTTCCATAGCTAATACTTCTAGCATGGCTAGTGCCTTATTGGTCTTCCATGCTTCATCTACTGCTCCAAGGTACTAACTGATGTACCTAATACTTCTGCTGTCAGTTGGTGGTTCCAATGAATTTGTTGCCATTGCTTGATTATGGGTAAGGGGATGGGTTCATCTTGTCGAAGAGTTTGGCGACTATTTTTATGGGTTTGTGTGCGTTGTTTACATCTTTAACTTGGCAGCATACTTTGGTGAAGCGCTTGAAATATTCCTGGAGCTTCTCGACGGGCTTCTGCTTGATGGCGAAGAGTTGATCTGTGTCCACCCGCTTGGAGTAATTTTCTTGAAAGTTGTTGTACATGCGGTCTTGGCTTTGCTCCCATGTGTACGTTGAGTTCGGCTCGATGGTGAAGAACCAGAAGAGTGCTATCCGTTGAAAGGCGAGTGGTAGCCCCTTTGCTTCCGTGGAGTCATTGCCTCCACCACTTCAATGGCCATCTCATAGACGTGCATGAACTCCCGGGGGCCCTATGCTGCTCTTGTACGATTCAACCGTGGGCATCTTGAAGTCCTCTAGCTAGGTGGCTTGCTGCAGGCAGGTGGATATAGGAGATTCCGGGTCCACCCACCAGGGTACACTACGAGTAGTAGTAGGGACATCGCGGCTCTCCGCAACCGTTGTTGTAGGTGCTTGTTGGCTTCGAGCTTCTTGTATCTCTAGCATGGCGCTCTGGAGGTCTGCTAGCTCATGCTACAGCGTTCTGAGAGCCGTCACCAGAGTGCGCTCCACCCCTAGTGTGGCGGTACCCACTGGCGTGGAGGTACACAATGCGAGGTTGCTGGCATTGGTGGCTTGGTCACCGAAACCGGCAAGTACATTGGTGCAGTAGAAGTCGTGGTTGGCGACGGGCCCACCGCGCACGTCGAAGTAGGTTATCTTGGCACAAGCTCTGGGGTCGCTTGATGTACCAGCGTGGGTATCGGGGTTGGCAGATGTGCCATCGCTGGTGTCCACATCGACGGTCGTGCCGGCGTGAGGATTGGGGTCGGCGGATGTGCCGGCGCCGGTGTCGAGGCCGATAGCCGTGGCAGCACCGGAGTCGATGCCAACAGTCATGCCGGTGCAAGTATTGGGGTCGACAGATGTGCCAGCGCTGGTGTCGAGGTTGATAGTCACGGCAACACCGGAGTCAACGCCGACGATCGTGCCAGCGTGAGGATTAGGGTCGGTGGACGTGCCAGCACCAGTGTTGAGGCCGACTCCACGTGTCGATGCTAGCCACAAGTCAGCCATGCCCTCGGGGCGTCGCTGCCATGATGGTAGCGGGCCTTGGGACCACCAACTCCCACGCATTGGCTTCGGTGATCATAGCCGCCATGCTTCTCTCTTGCTTGGTTGTTGTCGATGTTTTCTTGAGCACCATTGCTTTTCTCAAACTCGTGGCTTGCTCGTCGTCCGTACGGATGACACAAACTGTTGTGGCTACATGCCAAACAGTAAATGAGGAGACTAGTAGAGCGAGTATGAGAAATGAACTGGCCTGGCCTTTTCTTTTGCCCAGGATATGTATTTATATGCCATAAGACCTGATTACAAAAATACTCTCACAGTTGTATACCGTGCAGGAGACATATATGTCTTTGTATATGTCTTATTGGGCCTTTTTAGCTTAACAGGCTGAGCCATCTCTACGACAAGTACATCATGCATGGATAAATGAAGTCGCGCCAGTTAAATCCGTCAAAAACGTTTTCTGCATCCGCGACGACGTCGTGGAAACATCGATCATGTCGAGAGATCATACAGTCTCGTCTGAACGATGAGATCGAGCAGCTATAAGTACCACAAATTTCACTAGAAGCTTCATTGAAATTGTTAACCTGCCCTTTTCTAGCTAGCGAAAAACGCGTTCACTGGATAATTGAACTTCACCAAGATTCTGATGGCATTGCCATATAACTACAACCCGCGTCCTACCTAGGTAGTTTATACAATTACGTCCTACGCGTTCACTGATTCTGATGGATCGCTCGTTGTTACATGAAAAATCATATATAACTTCAGTCTCGTCATGGCTAGTTGATCTGTATATATATCCCCTCAAAACAGGAATACCTAAATATGGAATTATGATTATGTTCATATTATTGACGTCACCATACGTACGTACTTGTACACAGACAGTTGCACGATCCGCGCGCTGGTGAGGTTGAGAAATGGCACGCGGATATAGCCGTTTGCGTGTGGAATGTTGGAGCATTCTTCCTTTAATTCGTTTGTGCGACCCATGCAGTTCAGATGTGATGCATATATATATATATATAATACCCGTTGATTTGCTTCGAGATTCGCAACGTTTGATGTGGGTATCTTCATATACCCATAAAAAAGTATATTTGAGATGTCAAACTCCGAAAAAATTTAAATTCAACTTCAGTTTAATTAGTTTGAACTATTTTTATGGTATATACTCACTGTAGTTGCATTGAACTCAAAAGTAGTTCAAACTAATTTGAACTGAGTTCAAAACTTACTTACCATAAATATATCAAGGGTATAAAACATTTTCATACCCAAACTCAAAAAATTATCAATCATACACGTGTATATCGGATGTTAATTTTCTATATATATATATATATATATATATATATATATATATATATATATATATATATATATATATATATATATATATATATATATATATATATATATATATATATATATATATATATATATATATATATATATATATATTGGTAGCTTACCGTTTCGTCATGTCTCCATTGACTACCAATTAAGCTAGCTATAGCCAAGTACTTAGCATGTACGTAAGAAAAATTGAGAATACCTCGAAGGAAACTAGGTATCTTTTACATTAAGAACGAAATAGACATCCAAATTCATTCTAACATGTCTAACACGTATGTAATTAACATCGTTGTAAATATAGTAAATTTTGACTGGTTCGTTCAATATTCCCGATCCCGAAAGATCGACACTAGTAGCTAGCATTCCCGTGCAGTACGTGTCAGACCAGCTGCAGAGCGTTTACCACGTGCTCACACCCTCCTCGTTAGAGCTTCTCCTTCTCGCCTTTAGCTTTTTAATTTTGTTCTTTCTAGTTTTTGATTTTTTTGTATTTTTTTCACTTATTTCTTTATAATATCAGTGATATAATTTTTTTATTTTTAATTTAATTACGCTGAAAAACAAACAGTAACTACAGTATAAAATAAGCCGCTACAATATGCTAAAAGCCTAGGTTTAAAATCCCAAAAGAGCACCACTTAAGCATGAAGTACATGTGTATATGTACGTTTACCTTGCTTGCTAGCTAGGTCTTGCTCAAAATGTGCGACGAACGAGCTCGCTACCTTTCAGTTTTCGTCGATTCATACTTGTTGAACATGATGAAATTAAACAATCAGATCGATCAGCGAGTCTTTTGAATCCATCTTTTGCATCCGTGAAGAACGTCACATATATAATTTCAGAAAAAAAGAAAGAACATCACATATATGTGCAAAATCTTGAATCTTGCTAGTAATTCCCAGTTTCGCTCGCACGCAGTCATATCATCACATTTTTATAGATGTATCACTACTACACACAATATCATATTAGACACCTCATTACAGACGATTCTACAACTTTCGTCAGTGTTAAGCTACAGTGTAGTTATCTCAGATGATTTTACTAACATGACCGTCTATGTTGCAACCGATAATAAGAATCGTCACTGATAACCTACTTATCATAGATAGTTTTTTACACAAACCGTCTGTGATACATCACAGACGCTTCATAATAAAAACCGTCTGTGATGTATATACTTATCACAGATGAGTTTTTGTGAAGCCATCACTGAAATATCATAGACAGTTTTTCTAAAATACCGTCTGTGATGATCACTTATCACAAACGGGTTGTGAATGAAAGCGTCTGTGATATTCACTGTGTTATTAAATACCCTTACCCCGATAGATATTTCTGTCTATTCGGTGGCAGCTCTGAATTGAGGCGTTTTGGTAAAAAAGAGATCAGAGATTTGGAAAGATGCTTGCGTATCCATTTGTTCTTGGTTTCTAAGGTTAGCAATTGATACTCTATATAATGAAATGCATTATATTCCAGCTAGATCTGTGTACTTTTTAGTTCTAAG
The DNA here is from genome assembly GCA_036346575.1 of Dendrocalamus sinicus. NCBI lineage: Eukaryota > Viridiplantae > Streptophyta > Magnoliopsida > Poales > Poaceae > Dendrocalamus > Dendrocalamus sinicus. Next base: position 24,087,732 of record CM070665.1, read on the forward strand.
GAAAGGGATCTAACTTGATAGTTTTTGCTCTAATTTAAGAGTGGGTCTCACTAATATCTACTTTAATTTCTTGTTGGATTGGTTTATGAATCATAACTAGCTAATGTAGATGGACAAATTATGTAAATGACAATTATTTGTAAAAGTGTGCACATACATATATATGTAATGGCTACATAGGAGAGCATTAATCTAATCTAACATTAATTTGTTATATGCGTAATATAGATGGATCAAAGCTGGAGGTACATTAAGAATCATGTGAGTGAAGAGTATATTGATTGCGTGTCTGCTTTTCGAAGAGCTGCCGAGCAGGATATGTTGAAAGCGGGTAAAATTTATGTATTGTCCATACATTGATTGTGAGAATCTTAAGATATTTACCAATTCAGTGTAGATAGAAGCATACTTGATTCGAATGGGTATCAAAAAGAGGTATATAGGAAGGTAGTAACATCATCGAGGCAGACAAAGATATACAGGATGTCGATTGTTCTTTTGATGAGGACAAGTTGCACGATGACAATCTAGATCAGATATTACGCGATGCAGAAGGGAACTACAGTGAGAAAGAGTTTAGTAAATTCAAGGGCTTGATGAAATACACAAGGTTGTCATAAGGCAAGTAATAGTTCGTCCAACAAGAGTTTGAAGGCGTTGTTAGGTCTTTTAGCAGACATGCTTCTGGAGAGAAACGTGTTGCCCAAAACCACATACCAAACCAAGAAGGTTCTCTGTCCCTTGAAATGGAAGTAAAAAAATAATACATGTATGTCTAAAAGACTATATCTTATACCATAAAGAGTCTGCAAACATACGTGTATATCCGGTGTGAAGAACATCCCGATATAGCGTAAGAATTAGTCCGTTAATGGTGAGAACAGCAAGGTGAAGCAAGGATGTTCTACTAAGGTGTTGTGGTATCTGTTTGATATTCTCTATTTGAAGCATTTATTTGTAAACCAAAAAGAGGCAACATTCAATTGTAGCTCTAGCAACAATACATGGACATTTTTTGTAATTGATTTTGAGTTGTAATTCACTTATATGTAATCTATTTAATTGTTTTCAAAGGGTATGCTAGCATTTCCTCAGGATAGCCCAAAAACAAAAAAAAATGAGTTATACAAAGAACTATCACAGATGGTTTTGTAACACAAAACGATCTGTGATATGTAGACCATCATAGACGGTTTTTTGTATTAGCCGTGTGTGATATGTCGGATATCACATACGATTATACGGTTATTTGTAAATAATGTCTATGTTTTGATATCACAGACGGAATTAGCTGTTATTACTAACACAATAAATCAGATGATTTAAAAACCATCTTTGATAAAGGTTACAAACTATGATAACCTTCATCTGTAGTAGTGTATGTATATATACGCTGAATAAATGAAGTCGGATAAAGTAAAACTCTTCTTGCATGCGATGATCGAGTGCAATTAGTGGATCTTGGAATCAAATCCAAGATGGACGGATTAATCGAAATCTAAGATTAGATATGGCAAAGTTAAGCATTAACCCAACATGTTGTATTCGTCTCCTTTACCCTTGATTTCAGACTAGAGATCAGCTGGCTCTGTGTTTGTCTGTGAACTTTATATAAGTTGTTGAGTGCTAGCTTTTGTATTGCATCCAAAGATCATATACAGTATGTGTCAGTTACGGTACGTTGATGAAAAGCTCGTGACTCTCGCAAGCTACTCAGCCTCGATTCATATAGCAGCACCGTAAGTTGCTATATCTAATCGATCAGTAATAACAGAGCTAATTGAGCCATATACGTATGATCATATTTACTTCCCCATGTATCATCAGTATATTAAAGCTGGGGGAGTTATGTCAGCGTTTTTGCAAAAAAGCCCCTGCACTTTCCGAAATAGTGGAAAGGTCCTTGGTTTCTGCAAGGTCTTTGTCAGGTTTTTTCCCGAAAACCCCTCTCTACTTCACTGAAATTGCGTATTCTTTGTTAGATAGCACCCTGTGATTTTTCAAAATTATGTACATATCCTCATTTAGTTACGTACAGGTCCTTTCAGGTCTTCTAATATGTTACATGGTAATATGGATAGCTTGCTCTTACTTATCTGTCCTGTCACGGAGCTTGTCGAATCTTCCACGGTCCGGTCCAGGCTTAACATTGTGCAGCCAGAGCTAGCTCAGCGTGCCGGTCAGGTTCACACGACATGACGAGCCGTTAAGTGTGTGGGAACGTTGCAACATACTTTTTTTAGGGGTGGTACAACCGGCAGTGCAATCATCTTAAAGACTTATAACCTATCGGTCATAGGTTTAAATATCGAAAAATACTAGTGAAAAATCTATAAAAATGACCCATATAACCTGAGGTTGTTGAAAATCATACTCTACTCATCAACCAAAAAGATAAGGTGCCACACCGCTAATCTGTCTTACGATTGGCATATTGGAATTTAGGCAGTGTTTATTTTGTGGGATGAGGGTGGATGGAATTATAAGCATATGGTTAGATGGAGAGGGTAAAGTCATCTGAGATAGTTGATCCAACTACAGTGAATATTTCCTCCGTATGCTGGATGACTTATTCCATCCTCTGAGATAGTTAGTCAGTAAGCCGTTTATTCCATCAAGAGTAACTAATGCGTGTCAGACCGTGCATAAGTCGTCATGCTTACGTACTACGTGACGTAGGCTAGGTCGACTTGCTCAGCTGCATGCATGCTAAGCTAAGCAAAGATGATAAGATCGATTGCTAACTAGCTTGTATATACGCCTTTGGTCTTGCTCAGCTCAACGCGTGACGATCGAGAGCGATTGATCTAGCAAGCTTCCGATCCTACATTCGTTCTGTTGAACGTACAGGATCGGTTAAACGATGGAATGTTAAGTTTGAACCAATCTCTAGTTTGCATCCGTCAAGAACGTTAACTGCAATGACCATGAATTCCTAGCTCACGCCGCGCGCATGCATGTATCGATCTGGCTATAAATAGGGCCTTGCATGTATGTCCCCTCCATCAAACACAACAGCTCAGTGTGTGTATACTCAACTAGTTGGGATTCCCCAAGCCTAGCTTGCATCTTCTTCGCTAGATCGATCGTACGCTTACGCCGGCGATGGCGAGAGCGGGGACCTGGCAGGCGGTCGGAGTGATCGTGCTCGCCGTGATGATTGTACTGTCGGCGGCGGAGGCGGCGAGGCCGGTGGAAGAGGGCGCCGGTGGGCGTAGGGCTCCCCCGGTGACTCCGCACGGCTTCGCAGCTGTTCAGCTTGCCGAGCCATGCGCGTCTTGCTGCACCAGCGATCCCAATAACCCTTGCCGTAAGAATTGCAAGTGCTAGAAGAAGAACCCGTAGCTGCTACTACGTACTAAATTGAACTTGATTCAGAAGGCATAGTACGTGTCCTTCTGAATTTTCAGCAGGACTCCCTGTTATTTACTTATTCATGTTTAATTTGAATAAAACTAGCTATTTAGCTAGCTCGAGCTCATGCAACATACGTACTAGGCACTACTCCACATATGTAGCACGTACTTAGTAGTCATTAGTATTCATCTGTATTCATGCATATATGTATATAAATACATCGAAGAATAAGTGATCTTTTATTCTTTCTGGATGAAGCAAAACTATCTTGGAAGTGATGACCGGGTGCATTGCATATTGCAAACTCGATCGCTAGCTCTTACGTACGCATGAACAAAACATGAACGAAATTACATGATTTCTGCTGCCATTGAACAAAAAAAAAGGCAGAGAAAGAAATGCAAATTCCATTGACGTGCTCCTAGAGAGCTACTCACCAAACTCACCGGAGCTAGATATGCCGTCGTCGAATCCGTCGGGCGTCGCCAACGCACAAATCTGGGAGCAGATTCAACGGCGATAAATTCGACTAATTCCAGCAAAATAGATTACTTGAGTAACAATGCCTAGCCAATCCGGTCCTGTGTCCTGTCCGTCTGTTGTACATGTATACAGCCGCAAATTTCGTTGGTCCCCAACAAGGCCCCAAACTCGAGAGTCGAGGATGGCGTCGGTGATGCTGCGATCAGCCGGCAGCACGCTCAGGCGATCTCTCCAGAACGATCGAACCTGCAGTGGTGATGCTAATTAGTGCTGGATTAATTTATCGTGCTAAACTAAGCTAATATGCGCAGCCGGCCGAACGGACCAGCTGAACCACGCTCACGGCCGTGTCCGGGAAGTGCGTGTGCGGCCCAGTGCGCGGACACGAACTTGGCCTAGCTAGGAAAATTCTTTCGGACTGGGAAAATTTTCGCTAGGCAGTGGAAGAAGCGACTTTGACGAAATTTCGGAATTTCATTCAAAATTTCGGACGAAAATTTTAAATGCTGTTTGAATCTTTTGCTAGAATCAGGGCGAAATCTGAACAAAATTCGGCCAAAATGTAGACGGAAGTCGACCGAAATTTTGCCGGAATTTTGCCTAGAAATTCAGAGTTCAGACAACAGAACAAAAAAGACATACTCACATACTCGCATAGTGCTTCCTGAATGAATGAAAAAAGGAAGAAAGAAAAAACTGGAGCCTGTGGAGATCCCCCTTAGCCTGAACTGACATTTCAGAGGCTGCAACTTGCAAAATAGTAGTACTAGTACTCCAGCCCCAGGCAATGCCAAAACTGATGCCCATCTCTACATCAAAACAGGCAGCTATTTATGTGCTAGCTCACACATAAAAACTCAGATAAAAATTATGTTATCACTGAGAAATCCAGGGGATGGAAGTGGAATGCATCAAGCAAACAGAATGAGTTAGCCCGGTCGGCGAGGCAGTGGAGTCAGACGAGAGGCATGGATGGGTACCTGGAGCTTCTTGTTGTGGGAGAGGAGGGCGTCGTAGTCCTTTCTGAGCAACTTCGTCTTCTTCTACCGGGCGCGGCGGTTCTGGAACCAGATGGCCACCTGCCGCGGCTGCAACCCCAGCAGTTATGGAGTGCTAAACATAATTAGGGTCTACATCAGATTTTTTTTATTTTTAGGAAAATTTCTTTTACTCTAGTACGTGGATTTTAGTGCGGGATATCTAGGATTCTTCTAATTTATTAGGCTCATCTACAATCTATAATAGATAATCTTGTCTTACAAGATTCCATATTTTATCTGAAACAATCCGCTGGTAATTGTTTACTGACTATAATGAGGGTCTACCATATTGAGAGACAGATGTTTAGTTTTTTCTTAGAATTTCTAGTTTATTTCTCTCTTTTTTCGCAACTGTAAAACACATGCCATTCACTATTAATATATAATAGATATATTTTGTTTTGTGTGGATTTTACTGTCTAATTTTCATATTTTCCCCCCAAATTTTAGTTAATTTTAATTATATTTGACAAGGACTCTTTTTTTAATTGGCTAATTTTCATTTAGTTGTTATTCTGAATTTTAGTTATTTATGGATGTTAGTTTAGATATCGCACGGGAATCAAATTGCTAAGTTTTTATTTTTTATCCAAATTTGTATATTTTTCTATCGTACGAGGCGTGGATTTTTTTTAGTTTTAGGATGGAATTCATACCAAAAAAACCAATTTGTATTTTTCTTTGGTTATTATTCCAAGTTTTGTTTTTTATAGTTTACTTTGAACTCATATTGAAATCAAGTTTATTTTTTATTTTGAATTTTAGTTAATTTTGATTGTACTTGACATGAACTCTTTCTTATAATTTATTATTTTTAGCTTAATTATTATTGTGAATTTTAGTTATTTATTTATGTTATTTTGAAAGTCATATGGAAATGAAATTGCTAATTTTTCTTTTTTTTTAATTCTGATTTTGTCTTAATTTGAATTGTACTTGATATGAACTTTTTTTAAAAAATCTGAGTGTTATAATTTGGGTGTGCCAGATTGGTAGCTAGATCTTTTTCTAAGTGTATAATTAGTATAAATGTATGTAGACTCTTATATCTATATGTCAACTATCAAATGTACGCCTTTAAAATTAGGACCCAACAAATTAAATATTAGATATTTTGCTTTATGTCAGAATTTTAAGCATTTTTTCTTAGCAACTCTAAAAGACTTAATAATAGATATAATAGATAGAAGATAGAGAGTAGCATGCAGGGACTGTACGCACGCAACTACACCTCGAGACACAATGAAGCCGTATAATTCCACGGACGATGAGGTGCTCGCGAGCAGGAGCTTGTAGTTGCTGGCGCCCGTGCGGTGCGGCCGAGATGCGTCCCACGAGAACCCTGCGCCGGAGCCCGGAAGCGCGTGTGCGGCCTCGGCGACTCGCGTACGTGCTGCTCGTTTTCACGCGCTTGTCCCGCCCTACTCGTGAATTTTCCACTGAGTCCAGGCGAAATGTAGTACGCGTGCCCGGTGCTGACTGCCGACGACCTGTCTGTAGCGGAAAACATACATACTCGGAGACCGACCGGCTCAGCTGACGTGAGTACGAATACCCATCGTGCGTACTTAGGCGCCGAAGTAATATTGCACAGAAGTTGGCTGAGGTAAGCTGTTGTTCATATATGCTATCTCCCTAGCTACCTACCTTTCGGTTCTGGATTCAAACCCTGACCCTGTTGAACATGACCGACTGATCGAATCTTTCGAATCAAACCTTTTACGTCGATCCGTCAAGAACGTTATGCGTGCAAAACCTTGAAAGTTTCTTAGCTGCTGATTTTTCCGGTGTGGCCCGCCAGCTCTCGTGTCCATGCATGTATCGCGTGCATGAAAGGCTAAAATAGATGGCCTCATGAAATGTACGTTCCCCAGCAACGTGTACAACCGTTTGTACAGTTATTAAGAACACTAGCTAGCTAGCACCTCACTACATATCAAATTAATTAATCTACTAGCTAGTCGGTTCATAATAGCAAAATCGGCGGTTAGCAGCACGATCTGCATGATCGTCTCCACGAGCCGGCCGCGGCGGCCAGGACGGTGGAGCAGGCTGCTGGCCGTAGGGCTCCGGCACCTCTTTAGCGGCGACGCCAAAATAATGTATGCATCGGCTGTGCATCGTACCAGTTTGATGAAAATTAAAATTATACAATTCTAGACTTTCATACGAAGGATTTAATTAGTACAATACAATTAGAATTAAAAACTCCAATGGAGTCAATGTCCATTGCCCTCCGTCTAGCCGGCCGTGACGGGCTGACGGGAGATGTCCATCATTTGAGTTTTGTGTAGACGTTTCTGCAGTGTGAATTGCTATTGTTCATGTTTGAATAAACGGACTGGCTGAAAAGCTAGCGGCAAGCTAGCTAGCTAGCTGCATGAAAGTGGAGCTCATGCAAGCGTCGATTAGTTGGGTTCTGGATACGTTTTCGTTTATACAGTGTATCACAATAAATTAATCGATTAGGCCTAGCTAAGATTGTAGTTTTTCGTTGATGTAATCCATCAAATTCGCATGTTTTGAGCACTTTTGTTCAGCGACAACAATTAAATTTAAACTTTAATTCCAGATTTCAATTTGAGTTTGAATTTTTTAATTTTAATTTCAAGAGGTATTTTTAATTTGAATTTTAATCTTAAACTCCAACAAAGTTTTGCAAATTTGTTTTGAAAATGCACCAAAAATTTTAGAAACTTATGAAAATCATACATGTTTGTTTTCGAAGAAAAATTGGGTTGTTACAATACTCGGCCGCGAAACGGGTCATGCATTTTTAGTCACGTACAGGTTTAAAGAATAATAATCTTCTCTGTAATCAAAACCTGGACCTTAACATTCATGGCATCCAGTTTATTAGTTAATGTACATCATGCATGGATGAATCAAATAGGCTAGTAGTGCCAGTTTAATCCGTCAAAAACGTTTTCTGTATAGTCGTGGAAACTTCAGCGTCAGCTTATCGTCTCCATCGTCTGAACGATCAGATCGATCGAGCTGCTATAAATAGCCACCAAAACCTTCAGCTTTCGATGCACCACACAACCTCAGCTCAACCTGACGAACAAGATAGCTAGTACATATATACTACCTGAGATCTCTTTCTCGATCGGTTTAAGACTCAACGGAAGACGATGAAGGGAGGAGGAAAAGGTGCGAGCGGAGGAGCGGCGGCGGCGCTGCTGGCGCTGCTGCTCGTCGCGGCGTCGCTGCAATCCGACGTCGCGGCAGCGGGGCGCCTGTTGGGAGCTGACGACAATCAGCACCCGGCGGCGGCACAGGCGCAGTCACCTCCGTCGCCGGTGTCCGTCAGCAAGGCAACGTCTGGGCATTCTGGCTGCACCAACGACCCTAATCAGCCGGGCCCTCGTTGCCCCCCTCACAATTAAGGCGCCATGGTCGATCCATCAAATATTAAGAACTGCTCTTCATGCCGTTTTTAGACTTAATTTTACGCGTAGAATTGATCGGTTGATATGGCTAGATAATAGGCAGATCAGTCAGTTCGTCGGTTGTTATAAATATAGGTACATATGTACACCTTCAGTTCATACTTGTGCTGTCACACATACAGTTTGCTCAAAGTTGTTAACAATATTTGAGCACTGCAACATTTTAGAAAATAAATAAACTAAGCATCATCTGTTCGTTTATTGTATGGGTTTTATATTTTTGTCTCTGTATATATGATGGCATGGTGTTGTGCACTTGTAACTTCATACTTAAATAGCAATGATCTGAAGGCCGGCAGCGTGTATTTCAGTGTGGCTGTAGATGCAGATCGATCAACAGATGTGCAGGTCGCATAGCTAGTGTGCATTGTAAAAACTGCTTGCCAAAATTTATTATAATTCCTTTTTTTCCCAAGCAAGCTAGCTAGTTAATAAGATGTATATGTTCCATGCTGACATAAATTCAGCTATCTATTAAGGTTGCTGTTGTTAGTGATATGTCCTAGGGGCAATCATGTAGATGATTGTATCAATTAAATGTTTATGATGTTTTGAATAATATGTTATTTTATTTCTTGAATAAATATCTTTCATATTAATCAATAAGTATATGACTTGTTCATGAAACTTTTTATTAATATGTTGATGTTATTCTAAATTATCTATGATCTTAAATCATTATGTAAGACAATTATGATTTATAGATCAGCACATGTATTAATTGATGATCATGTTTCATGAATCATAGATATGGGATATCAAATCAATAATGTTGACACATGTTAGAGAATATGATGTTGGATTGACCCACCATGAAACACTGTGGGAATTGTTATTTTCTTTAGTGTCATCGGTTGGTTTCATACATAGTGTTTGTAGGATCTTTAGATCTGAGATCGTCATTATTTCCTACATGTGTAATAATTTACTTAGGGGTTATCAAACACTGCTCCTCAATGGTCAGAAAGGTAGCTTTCGGGTTTACTATGAAACATACAGAGGAATATGAGAGATCAAGATAGAATTTGCCCCTCCTATATAACAGGAGAGATATCTCTGGGCCCCTCAAAGTGGATTGATTAAGGAAGTACATAGCCACGCTGAATGTGGTTGAGGAGTCAAACACAACTGAGTAATCCACTATAGTTTCAAGTGAATGATCGAGCTATCATAGGATGGCACGCTTCTCACCTTGAGAGCTATCGTACGATGGCACGCTTCTCACCTTGAGTTTGATCTGAGATCATGAGGCAAAGGGATCGGTACATAAGCACTATATAGGTTCACCTGATATAATCTTTATGTATGTTTGAGAGTCGTTATGTCCTGCTAAGGACCACTACCAACTTATGTACCACAAAGGAGTTTTCGGCCCATGGCCAAATATACATGAACCTACAGGGCCACACACTTAATGGGCTGGAACGATAAGGGTTCAGATAATAGTCTTCGAGTGGGATATAATATCTACTCGTATCGGATAAGGGTCCAATTGTAGGCTATACAAAGAGAGGTGTGGAGGCTGAGGGAGGCATCCCGAAACACACCCATCAAAACCCTAACCGCTACCTCTCATAACCCTAGTCGTGTGCGCTGGTGCTTGCACAACAACGTATAGTGTTCCGTCCCTAGATGTGTAGACCTCGGTAGAGGCACTACTGTGACTGCGGCGCTAATCGGGACGATCGCGATGAGGAGACAATTGGCCAGAGGACGATCGACTACTTCCACTAGACCACGCGCTCTTTGTTGAATTGGTTGCTTCAACTCTACTTCCACTGCACTGCGTATCTAGTGGTAAAAATCTATGATCTCTTACATAGTGTAGCCTACCCGTATCCTAACAGATGTACAGATAGTCTGGCCAAAACTAGTGACCAAAAGGCTCTGTTCCGACAGTTCAGGAACATGAAAGAAATATAGTTCATGGGTCATGAAATTGAAATGCGAATTAGCAGAACCTATTAGTCTAGATAATATTTTTTGAGAGAATAGATTCTATGCCACTAGGAGTGGTCGATTCGACAAATTGAATTGTAGAAGGGCATAAGTACTATATGTCATTGACCTTGAGATTATTTCCACTGATTGCCACTACTGTTAGTCTCCCATTAGTCAAAAGACATTAAGTCGGTCACTTTTCATAAATGGTGAAAATGCCCCTAGGGAGTCTAGTCGATAGGGTTCCACCGAGTTCCATGCCTATTCAACTGAGGTCAATTCATCTCCCCCTATTGAAGATGCCTCCAATTCCCCATCCCTCCTATCCTCCCACCGTCTCGCATTAAGCCCTAGCGACGACATGCAAAGGTTGATTCATCTCCTTCCTCTTGAAGACGCGTCGAAACCCCCATCCCTCCTATCCTCCCTACGTCCTGCATTGAACCCTAGTGGCAATGCCTAGATGGAACGGCGCGGCGTGATGGCTGCAAGTGCAACAACGGCATATGAGGAGGCGGATTCAGGTGCAGTAATGGCAGTAGCTTTGGGTGTCGGTGCTACAACAATGGCACAGTGGATTGAGGAGGCAGCACGGTGCTTGGAGGCGGCACTAGCAGGCATGAACACGGGTGCTCCCTCACCTCGGTCCTCCTTCGTCATGAAGCCAGCATCCTAGTTTGAGGATGGCATTCCTCTCCGCGATGGGTATGTTTGACATTCTCTATGCATTGCAATTTCTTGTCCACCAGTCGATTGTTGAATAGAATGTCAATGTTGTGTGCATGTCCATCCTTAAAATACTTGCTTAAGGTTCGAATGTTGTGCAAGAATAGGAGTGAATTTGGTTGTGGTTTTCGTTCAAATGGTAGTTGATGTTGATATGATGAACAACAACAACCTTGTGAGCGATGTTTGTGAGAATACCCATGGGGTTTAGATGAAAGGGTGACTGGACAATATGTCCATAGTTCTACCCAAAAACTTCTACCACTCAGTTCAAGTCAAGAATTGATGGAGATGTTTGCTAGTTGTGCGCAAATTAAAACCGTAGAAATCATGTTGACTATATCGATCCTATTAGATGATGTGGGCAATGCCCAAGTGCCATGTACTACACCAATGTCAACCGTCTCACAAGCATGCCCTTTGCAACCTTTCACTAAGACTCAACTCACTGAAGCAAACCCCTTTGTGCATTTTGAGCATGTAGGAGTAGATGAGGAGCAGTATGGTTGTGACAGTGATAATGAAACTGATGAATCCGATGATGTCTCTCAGGAGGTTGTGGGGGATGGTGATGAGGGCAACGGTGATGATCTTGATGACGAGGACTAGTTGGCACAAGATAGTAACCCTGACAATGTAATTGGTGACATAGTCTATGACAAAGATGGTCCACCGATGCCTATTAGCACCAATTATCCCTCAATGGCAGAGTTTACATTGGCGATGTCTTAGTATTTCATAAAGCATGAATTTGAGTATAAAATTTAAAAAAAGTGATCCTTCTAGATTTATAGCTCACTGCTGTGTTGAAGGATGCAGATGGAGGATGCATGCCTCTACATTATAGGTTAATGTCACCGTTCAGGTTTGTAAACTTTATTTGTAGGTGCATAAGTTCACGTTCTATTGTTGTTTTTGAACTAATACTCAAGTCTTTAGTTGGTTTTTTAGGTTAAAAGATATATTCCTAAGCACGATTGCCCTAGTACAAGAAAGAATGAGAAGGTCAAGAGTGCAACCAAGCTCTGAATTTGTGAGAGAGTGAGAGTGGTTGAGAGAGGACCCTAATATGAGCACTAAGGAACTGTAGAGAAGGCTCAATGATAAGTATAAGGTGTTGATCAACTATGGCAGACTACAGACTCGTAGGGAGCTAGCAATGAAGATATATAGAGATTGTGTTAGGAGCTTCAATAAGCTGTATGCATAGAAGGCTGAGGTTGAGAGGAGGTGCCCAGGGGCTTAGTGTGCATTGACCACATCACTTTCAAGGACACAAAGGAGCTTCAATAGGATGTTCGTGACACTTAAACCATGCGTTGAGGGGTTCTTGGCTGGCTGCAGGCCGTACTTAGATATCGATAGTACTCACTTGACAGTGAAGTATAGAGGATAGTTGGCAATGGCGTGTGCTATTGATGGGCACAACTTGTTAGACCTTGTGGCTTCTGGTGTCATTGATGTGGAGACATTGGAGAACTGGGTGTGGTTTATGGAAAAGTTGCAGCAAGTAATTGGAAAACCAGATGGCTTAGCAATATGTACTGACGCAGGCAAGGGTATCAACTTTGTTGTAGCAGTGGTCTTTGGGTATGCAGAACACCGGGAGCGCATGAGGCATCTTATATCAAATTTCAAGATGAAGTTCCATGGCAAGTTGTTTGATGAGCACTTGTGGCTAGCTACATACTCATGGACAACTAAGGCTTTCAATGCACACATTATTGCAATGCAGGCCAATAAGCTAGAAGCCATTCTTTACTTAACACTCACCATAGAAGGTTGTCTTGTAATTCACTTGACTGATGTCTTAAATGTTTTTCAATCCAGTTTGTGGATGTGTTATTAACACATTGTATTGCTGTCTGTAGGCTTTGGAGTAGGAGCATGTTCTCACAACATCGAAGGTGGACTACATCACTAACAACTTGGCCAAGTGCTTCAACAACTAGATTAGCAAGAATGAAGGCCTCATGCTATATGAGTTGATGGACAAGATTAGAGGAAAGGTCATGGCCAAGTTTGATAGGAGGAAGATTTCCAACAAGCTAGCAACTCACAAAATACTACCGAGTGTCATGAACGTGTTGTATGAAAGAAGTCGGGGACTCAACTTGGATATACGAAGGAGTGATGACTATGTAGCAGAGATCACTGAAAGATTAGCAGGTACAGTTTTGTCCTCCTTGTTCAATTATTTTGACTTTGATCAAATATGATAGGGGTGATGAATTAGTTCATTGTGATGTTCCAAGTAGGTGGCAAATGACATATTGTTGACCTACAAGCAAAGACATGTATGTGTAAGGAATGGCAAGTGAGTGGCAAACCTTACATTTATGCTTTATATTTCATATCATTATTGAGAGGGATGTAGCTTAAGGATTGTGTTGATGAATGCTATAGCGTGGTGAAGTTCATTGCTGCCTACACACCTTGAATCCCTACACTTAATGACATTTCACAGTGGCCAACTAATACTTATGACTTCTACCTTCACCCACTAATTCTAAGAAGATGTGCTGGAGGCCTAAAAATCATATGTACAAGGAAGGCCATGGGAGGAAGGGCAAGGCAACAGTGCCCTGTGTGCCAGTGCTATGGGCATCAATGGTAGACTTGCGAAGAGGCAACACTGGATGCTAAGGAAGCATATGCCATAATGGCAAAGAAGAGGTCTGAACATTGTCATGTGTCCTTCTCTTCTAGTTACAAATACTACTTTCAAATTGTTGTGGTTACTTCTATTTGTAGGGCAACGAAAAAGAAGACAATGAGCATTTCAGCTTCATGTTCCATAGCTAATACTTCTAGCATGGCTAGTGCCTTATTGGTCTTCCATGCTTCATCTACTGCTCCAAGGTACTAACTGATGTACCTAATACTTCTACTGTCAGTTGGTGGTTCCAATGAATTTGTTGCCATTGCTTGATTATGGGTAAGGGGATGGGGAAAGGGAAGGTAAAGCTGCTCATATGGTTTAACTTATAGAGATGCATCTTTGACAGCCTCAAGCCAAGAGAGCCTTCAACAGTTGGCCATCATCCTGATTATTGAGGCTATGAAACCACTTGCTAATGCAAAGGGGAAGGGGAGGGGGAAAGGGAAAGCCAAAAAGAAACCTATAGTACCAGCCTCAGACAGCTCATGCATGGGAACAAGAAGCAAGAAGAGGCCAGCAATTGATAGCTCAAACAAGATAGCTAAATTCAAGAAGTTGATACTAGGATGATTCCCAAGCTCACTTTGTTGAACTCAGTCAGCTGAATTGTGATTGGACTTGTGGCATATTTTCTGGCATGTTTGATTAGCTTATCTAATGGATTTGTACTATCATGGAACTGAACATCATATTATGTTTGATGGAACTATCATTTTGCCAAACATCATATTATGGAAATACCACCATTTTGCTCATAATCATGTTCTAGAACTATAATTGTAATGGACTTATGCACATAATGGTTTGTTGCACATTATGTACACTTGAGCTGAAATGGCAATACAAATTGAATCACTTACTCAATGCCACTGGAGGGTGGCATATAATAGAACGAAGATAGATAACCATCCAAGGGCAAAATGGTCTTTTCTCATGCCTAAACGCCAAGAGACTAACAGTAGTGGCAATCAGTGGAAATAATTTCAAGGTTAGTGGCATATAGTAGTTATACCCTTCGGCGATGGTAATTCGTTGAATCGATCACTTCCCAGTGGCATAGAATCTATTCTCTCATTTTTTTTCATAGAAGTAATACATGCAAAGAACAAAAATATACTAAAAGTTTTATCCACTACTAAAAAAGGGTCATCTTGGACGCCTCATTATAGACGGTTCAACACAAACCGTCAGTGATAAAGTTACCACAGACGATTTTATAAGTTGGACCGTCTAAGTTCAACGCGATGGAAAGAACTATCTGTGATGACCTACATATCACAAAAGGTTTTTATTTCACAAATGGTTCATAACAAAAACCGTCTGTGATGTCTCCTCTTCTCCTCATCTCCTCTTTACTCTTCTCACCTCTCCTCTATGAATCCTTGCCAAATTTTCCCTTAAAAATAGGAGGCTCGGCCGACTACCTCCTGAGCTCCTCTGCCTCTGGTTGTGATGACACGGTTCACTCGATAAGAGGTGATGTTGCTTCTGCCGGCCTCTCCATCATTGGCAGTGATATATCCCCCACCCCCACTCTCTTCCTTGATGCTTGGATATGAAATTACGAAATTGTTGGATAGCTAGGGTTTTGACTATGTAAATCCTATCTCACTAAACTTGCATCGCCAGTGATATATCCCCCACCATTTTACTCCAAGAACTTGCATTTTACTTTCTCGGCTCCCTAAACTTGTCTCCGTTTGCACCATAGGTTGTTTTCTCCATTTGCTAACAGAATTTGCTGATGTGGCACACATAGTTGCTAACAGATTAGGCACATACGACCACAGCTTATGACTATGCGCCTACGACCACAGCATACGACCATGGCTTACGACCGCGTGCCTACGACCATGGTATACCAAAGCAACAAAACAACAGTATCTACAACATAAACAATGAGCCACCAAATTTATGGCGTCAATCATAAATAGGCCAGCTTTGGTTCATCTGCATTATCTAATTGCACTGTTTTATAGCGCACTTAGAGAATGTGGATGAACTGAAAGAGGCCTTTTTATGAGGACGCGAGAACACAATCACAAATAGTTCTTAACTAAAACCGTTTGTAAAAATAGATTATCATAGACAGTTCATAACTAGAACCGTCTGTGATAGTCTAATAGACAGTTCATAACTAAAATCGTCTGTGATAGTCGTCTGTGATATTAGACTATCACAGACGGTTCTTAACAATATTGTAACTTATCACAGACAGTTCAAGAGCTATTTATGATAACTACATGTTATCACAGACACATAAGTTGAGACGGATCAGAAACCATCCATGGCGACAGTTTTAAACCGTCTTTGATAATCCTTTCTATGGTAGTGATCCTGATCAAGTTCAAATACATCGTGAACATAATATGGGGATGGGCGCTAATTAACTTGGTGCTAACATGCATGCCAACCTTTTAATTTGGGATGTTAAATAAACTTTAAAAGTTCTAGAAAAATAAAGTAGACACTAAACTAGCCACTGCAATGCTAAATAGAACCTTACAAGCCTGTACGCATAATAGAATGGATTATGTGCTGTTTATTTATCGTCATGTCGGTTATTGTGTTAGCGTTGAACCGTCGAATTTTCTCAAGAAGGCTACCTTTTTTTTTTGCAGATACATGAAACAGAGAAACAATTTGAAGAAGTCAACAGCCAACGCCACATTTATTTACGGTCAAAAATTTAATTTACACAACTTTTTATGTATCTGTCCAGTTAGAGACTTGATCTTTCGCGGTCAGGCCAGTTCAGATATGACTCGCGACTGAACCGTTGATTTACATTCTTTCTTTAATCTCTTTGATGCGACTCACGATTCAAGCAGTTCAGATGTGATGCATGCATTCCTACCGGTTCCTACTTCCTAGTCAAGCTGTAGTCTTCTCCGTTGACTACCAAGCAACTGTTAGCTACGTACTCCCTGTGCCGGCCTTTTTCTTGCTTGTTGAAAACTCGTTCACTGGATCGTTGAACTTCACCAAGATTCTGATGAAATTGCTAACTACAACTCACGTCCTACCTAGGTAGTTTCTACAATTACGTGATGTACTAGCTTAATGGTTCGCTCGTTGTTACATGAAAAATCATATATACCTAAATATTGATTTATTAATATGTTCATATTAATGACGTCACCATACATACGTATTGGGGGTGAAAATGATAGAATAGTGCCTAAACGATATTTGTATTCGTATTTGTAAACGAATACAAATATATATCCGAATATTCTCAAATACGAATACGAATCGAATATTGTAACGAATACGAATTCAAATCAAATATCTACTCATTTCGATTGGATCTGGATATTTTTCTAACTTATGTAGCTTAATCATTTTATTTCATTTATTTCACCTAAAGAAATACGAATTCACGTTTAATTGAAAAAAAAACTTGCCCAACTAATTGGTCATGTTGTAATAAAATATGTATATTGCTTCGTCGAATACAGATACAGATAGTTTGGATAAAATAACATTTCAGATGGTAAAAGTTCATACTATATTTGCATCCATATTTTTATACAAATTCGAATACGAATAGGATACAAAATGTTAATCAGATGAGAAAATTTATACTATAATTACATCTTATAATATGAATAATTTGTATTGAGATGTGATGCATACATATATGCTAGCTTTACCGTTTCCAAGTCATAAGTAGTCTTGTCTCCGTTGACAACCAATTAAGCTAGCTATAGCTAAGTACTTTGAACGTACGTAAAAAATCGAAAATATCTAAGGAGAAAACACTAGGTATCTTTTACTGTAGGACCGAAATGGACGACAGAGGGGGGGTGAATGTCGATCACTTAAAAGTTCGTCCCCTACAAGTACTCAACTCTCCGGTAGCTATTAGAAAGCTACGAAGAAGATAAACTTAAGCCTACAAAGATTGAAGATCTGGAGCGGAAAACATGGCACGGAAACAACGAAGAAATGCTACCATGGAATGCTGGAACCAGAAAATGAAACTCCCTCTCGGATGGCACAAGAAGGGAAAGCAAGAACTGCAATAAATCTTTTACCCGAGACCTTCCAGAGAAAGGGACTGGCCAGCTGAGTACTACTTTGCAGAATTTTGTTTGATTACTTCTGCTGGCAGACCAACAAAAGAGCAAAAGAAAATCAAAGCAAGAAGTAGTACTCAGGAGGCATGGCCAAACCCCTTTTTGCAATAAAAGTACCAATCTTCACTTGCTGTCCAGAACTTTGAAAAAAGGACAAACAAGCATTAACGTGAAGGACATTTGCTGGAAGAAAGCAATTAATGATCACAAGAAAGTGACATTCTGCCAACAAACCAAGAGAATGAAGAAGTCCTGGCGAAATGAATTAACTGCTGTACTTGGCCGATTTTTTTTTGGTGCCTTGCTGATCTTTTAATGCTAGCAAAAATTCCTAATCGGACTGCATGAGCTAGCCGAACAAAAATTCCTGCCAACACAAAAAGAGTGCAACAACTCCTTGCCTGGGAAGAACTCCATTCGGCCAAAGAGCTGCCCAAAAAATGAATAGCCAGCCGAAAGCTTCAAGTACTGGACAAAGCAATCAACAGAGAAAAGAAGACAGAAATGCCGAGAGCAGAAACAGAGACAAAACCAACTCACACAGAGGAACTAGAAATAGAGAGATACAAACTTCAACGATTTCATTCCAAATCCACAAGAATACAGACGAGTCCCGATACGCATGGACATTAGGACTAAAGGAGTGATTACAATCTCTCAATCCATTCTCTCCCTCTCAATCCTCAAGATCACCAAGAGCTACACATGCTTCTTGGGAGGAACACACTCATACACACATGGAGAGACCCAAATGGAACCCTAATTCTTACACACACACTCTCTCAAATTTCAGCACACCATCTCCCTCTCTATTTATATCCTCCACTAATGGGTTCACCAAGTGCTTTACCCATTTAGCTTTTGCGCTTTACCCACAATCCACTTCCTTTAGTGCAGCTTTGCGTTTTTACCGAAACGCCCCTCGCGCACCTTCCAGGAAGCTTCCTCATTCCTTGCCCCGCAAGCTCGCGATTCGTCGTCTTGGCACACCTCGACCGTTCGACTTCAGCGCCACTGCGCCTAGTCCGGTCCACCGTGCCTCGCCACGACTCCACCTCGAGTCCACGTTGTCTTGACACATCCCGACCGTTCGACCTCAACGCCACCTGCGCCTAGTCCGGTCCTCCGTGTCTCACCACGACTCCGTCTCGATGTCCTGCAGCCAACACAGACAAGAAACACATCGCATAGCACGGTACAAAACATGTAAACATGGTTAGCACCTACAAATCCTACTCAAGCGAGAGATGACCCACGTGGCCAACCGGGACGACGCCCACGCGTCAAATTTGTCTAGTCACGACCCGACCTCGCCAAATGCCAAAAAGGCACGAATCACTCAAACTAAACTCACTCTAACCAAACCACGAGTCAATTACTCATCACCAACACGGGATTTAGACCACATGGTCTCTCAATCTCCCCCTTGATGAGTATATTGACAAACTCAGAAAAAGCACGAAGTTGAGTTTGAGTTTGAAGAATCCAACATGGTCCAAAGAAAGGAATGAAGCTTATGACCATGTCGACAGAAGGAACCATTAGAGCAACAACTGAAAGAGCAAATTGATCTCCAAAGCTCTAAAATGATCCCAACAGACTTTTTCTTCTCTATTCTCCCCCTTTTGGCAATAAACACATCAAGATGCAATAGAGAGAATATGACATGTCAATGGATGAATATGGCTGAAGTTTGTTTTTTTTAAGCATTTAGAGCCATGAGAATTATCCATAATGACCATAATGTAATACACCAAACCATAACTCAATAAAACGCTATCTAGATCATGACAGCATATATATAAGACAGCTAGAGCACATAGATGACAATCTGAAATGTAATGCATTTTGTGAGCAAGTCACGTCATCAATGAGTAAAGTCTAGCTAGAGACATCCAAGGATGATGCAGGCCATGTCAATAAGCTAAGCGGAACAAAGAAGCTAACATTGAGTCCAAATAGAGTGCTATAAGCTCAAGATTGAAACATTGGTTAAAGTACTTGGTTCTGATTGTAGATTAAGCAAATTGAGCACATTAAACATTGTCTTTTGAAAGCATATGGTTGTTTTCAACCCAATTTTTTGTTTATGTGCTAGATCTCAAGCCTTATGCGACTACTCCAAGCAATAAGCTTAAGAAGATAGTCTAGGTCATCCAAAACTCCCCCTGAGTTCATGCCTAGTGCAATGGCAAGTCTGTCTCATGAGAAAGAATTGGTGAAATCAGTTTTTTCGCACAAATATGGTGGTTGTCAACCAACATTTTGTTTTATCATGTGCTAGATCTCAAGCTTTATGCGACTACTCCAAGCAAGAAGCTTAAGAAGATAGTCTAGGTCATCCAAAACTCCCCCTAAGTTCATGCCAAGTGCAATGGCAAGCCGTCTCATAGGAAAGAATTGGTGAGATCAGTTTTTCGCACAAAGAGATCTTTTGCTTTTAACACATTGTACTAACTCATGTATCATCAGGAGACTAAAACAGCTCAACCTAAGGCTCAATATAGATTCAACGCTCTACTCAGCCTATTTGACATGGCATGAATCATAAAAGGATAGCTCAAGAAAGACTAAACTCAAATGCTAGCATGACAAGTTTAATTTAAATTGATCAATTTTACTTAACTTAGCATGGCAAACGCTAGTCTATACATATGAAGTCATGATAAATCTAGCAAGCTAAGCACAAGTCATGGCAAGATGTAAAGCATTGTAAACATGTCATAGCAGGATAATAATCAAGGCTCAATGTAGTTATATATTACAATGCTAAATGCTAAAATGCAGAAAAATCCAGCTCCCCCTCAACATGACATGCAACTTTTAGTTCAAGTTGAGTTAAGTCACAATTAAGCTCCAGAAGCTCCCAAATGAACTCTCCCTGAACCAAAGCAATAAATCGAGAAGCTGGCAAATAAAACCAAAACAGGCAGTCCTTAAAGCATAGATAAGATATAGAGACAACTATGGCTCAGACTGACTCTCATCTACCCCATATGACTCCAGGACAATCAGGTGACAAGAAATCACACACTAGAGAGCAAACACGCACCTGTCTGCCCGAGGTGGCCCAACCCTCGCTAGAACCTACAAGAAGTGAGTGAGCTCGACCTAGTGAGATAAGAAGCAGCTAATCCTGGAAGCACAAGATAAGAGTTAGAAGTCTAAGCATCTCGGGAAGCACTCTAACCTATGCTGGAAGGACTAAACCCAAATGCACCCCGAGTGCAATGCAATAGAAATGAGACAGAAGCATAATCAATATAGTAAAGCAATAAAGCCCAAAGCTCCCTCTCACTACAGTCCATAAGGACAAACCACCCCAAGCTCTCCCCGCAGAGCTGAAAACCTCGAACTATCCAAAGGCTTGGTGAAGATGTCAGCCAACTGGTGGTCACTCTCCACAAACTGGAGCACTATATCACCCTTCTCTACATGGTCTCTAAGGAAGTGAAAACGGATATCGATGTGCTTGGTCCGAGAGTGTTGTCTGGGTTCTTAGCAATGTTAATCGCAGAAGTGTTATCACAAAAGAGTGGAACACGTCGATAACTAACCCAAAGTCCCGCAGGTCGAAGCCATCCAGTACTGATCGGCAGCAATGGTGCTGCAACAACATACTCGGCCTCTGCGGTGGATCGCGCAACACCGATCGCTTCCTCGAAGACCAAGAAGCGAGAGAAGTGCCAATGAATTGGCAAGTGCGGAAGTGCTCTTCCTATCTATCCTACACCGCAAAGTGCGCATCCGAAAAGGCTCTCAAGGAAAGACAAGAAGAGGAAGAGTACCAGATACCATAGTCAATGGTAGCTCGAAGGTACCGAAAGATGCGCTTCACCGCCTGGCGGTGAGATACGCGAGGAGAAGCCTGAAAACGAGCACACAGACACACAGAGAAGTGTATATCTGGTCTCGAGGCCGTGAGGTAAAGAAGGGAGCCGATCATACTTCTGAACTCTTTCTGATCAACTGGATCGCCGTCCTCATCTGGGTTAAGATAGGCTGTAGAAGCCATGGGAGTTGACACTGGCTTACCATCACTCATGTCGAAGCGTCTCAGGAGGTCACGAGTGTACTTTCCCTGATGAAGAAATGTACCCTCCCGAGTCTGCTTGATTTGGAAGCCAAGGAAGAAGGTCAACTCGCCCATCATACTCATCTCAAACTCGGTGCTCATGACATCCGAGAACTGTGAAACTAGAGTATGAGAAGAGTCGCCAAAGATGATGTCATCGACATAGATCTGACGAGCGAAGGTCATTGCCATGACGGCGGATGAACAAGGTCTTGTCTACTTTACCCATTTCAAACCCATGACTCAACAAGTAGGACTTAAGCCTCTCATACCATGCTCTGGGGGCCTGCTTAAGTCCATACAACGCTTTCGAAAGCTTGAAGACATGGTGTGGGTATTTGGGGTTCTCGAAACCTGGAGGCTGTCTGACATAAACTTCTTCCTCAATGACTCCATTAAGGAAGGCACTCTTGACGTCCATCTGGTAGAGCTTGAAACCCTTAGAAGCTGCAAAGGCAAGCAGGATTCTAATGGCCTCAAGTCAAGCTACAGGGGCAAAGGTCTCCTCGAAATCTAGACCCTCAACCTGGGAGAACCCCTGAGCTACCAGTCTAGCCTTGTTCCGAATAACCACTCCATCCTCGCTCTGCTTGTTCTTGAACACCCACTTAGTCCCAATAATATTGTGACCTCGCGGGGGCTCGACAAGCGACCAGACCTTATTCCTCTCGAAATTTTCTAACTCCTCATGCATGGCATTGACCCAAGACTCATCGGAAAGAGCATGAGAAATATCCTTGGGCTCAAAGGAGGCAATGAAAGCAGAGTGGAGACAGAATTGAGATAAGCGATTTTGAGCGAGTAACACGCTCGAGCAGTCTCCAATCATCCGCTCGAAGGATGCCTTTTACGGATATGTCGGGAGGTCCAGGATGAGATGAAGAAGTGGCCTCTACCTCGTGAGTGACGAGGTAGGAACAGAGCCACTAGCTCCAGAGGAAGCGAAGGCATGGGTGATCACCGGAGGTGCGGTAGAAGACGGCACCTCAAGGGGTGGATAAGGACCGGATCGGGTAGACAACCCTCCTCTCCATCGTCCTCGTCATCCACGAAGATGGTCTCGGACTGCTCTAAAGAACTCGAGATATCGTGGCCTAGTCCCCGGACCGCCTCGTCAAAGGTCACCTCACGAGTCTCTACCATTTTGCTAGACTCGCAGATTCCTGACCCTAAAAGCCCGCGAAGAAGGCGAGTAACCTAGAAAGATCCCATCACAAGAACGTGACTCGAACTTATCTAGGTTCCGGACTTGAATAAAGCACTTGCAACCAAACACACGAAAATGAGAGACGCTGGGCTTTCGCCGTATCTCAACTCATAAGAAGTGCGGTGCAAGTGTGCCCGAAGAAAAACTCGATTCGAAACATGGCACGCGGTCGCAATAGCCTCAGCCCAAAACTTCCTAGGTGTAGAGTACTCATCGAGCATCGTCCTGGCCATCTCGACCAAGGTACGGTTCTTCCTCTCCACGACGCCATTCTGCTGTGGGACGTGCGGAGAAGAGAACTGGTGCTCTACACCTGTCTCACCACAGAAACTCTCAAAGTAGGAATTCTTGAACTCCGTGCCATTGTCACTGCGGATCGCTCGTAAGGCACCCGGGAGCTCAACAGAAAGCCTACCGAAAAGACCTCGAAAAAATGAAAACGTCTCATCCTTCGAGGCTAAGAAAAACACCCAAGAATACCTCGAGAAGTCATCGACTACGACAAGAACATACCACTTCCCTCCTGCTGACTGCACTCGAGCTGGTCCCACTGTATCCATGTGGAGCAGCTGTCCCGGTGCATCGGTCATAGTAACTGTGACTGGAGGGTGAGAAGCGGCAACCATCTTGCCGTGCCGGCATGGAGCACAAACTAGATCTTTGACCATTTTGAGCTTCGGCAGACCACGAATGAGGTCGTGGCCGCTAACTCGGGTCAAATGGTCAAATCCGATATGACCAAGTCTCCTATGCCAGAAAGAGAGGTCGCGGGACTCAGAAGCAACTAAACACTTGAGAGGATCACCAGAAGACTCAGAAAAATCAGCACGAAAGATCCTCCCAAAACGAGAAATCCCGCAAACCAGACTACCCGAAGAATCAAGAATTTTACAATTGTTTTTCTTGAAGCTCACCTCAAAACCGTCATCGGTAAGCTGAGAAACGGAAAGCAAGTTGTACTGCAGCTTACTAACCAAGGCAACATCTTTCAAAATGAAAGAGTCATTAATGCGCACTGTACCTTTGGCGATGACGCGCCCAGATGAAGCATCTCCGAAGGTGATCGTCTCATCACCTGGGGCACGGGCAAGGGAAGAAAACCAACGAGAATCTCCGGTCATGTGTCGTGAACACCCGGAGTCTACGAGCCAAACCTTTCCCTTCCCTGCCCGGCGAACCTGAGTCAAACAGAGAGTAAAGTCTCAGTACTGGGGTAAATCAAGAGTGATTTTGGCACCCAATACTGAACAACACGTCGAGCAGATGAAGTAGTCAAGCACGACTGACCTCTATCTACCCTACGCTCTCTGTCACTCACAGCAGAAGGTCTGTGAGCAGACCTGAAGCTGTTGCGGGGTCCGACTGCTACGGGAGAGCGAGTCGGAACACCGGCAACACGCTGAACACGCCGCGGGTAACTGTCTCGACGGGGGAAACGAGATGTACCCTCAGGACGGCGGAAGTCATGACCAGGAGCAGCATGAGGACGAAAAACAGAAGACTCAGAAAAACCAAGTCGTCGATGCTGCCCAAACCCATCAACAGCAGTAAACCTAGACCTCGTGCTGGTCCTAGGTGCACTCAGGATCTGGGGCTGACCCTGAATACGCCTAGGAGACTCAACACGGTCTCTACGCGCGATCTTGGCGCGCCTGAAGCATCGATCAACCGTGTGTCCATCCTTCTGACAGAAGGTGCAGTGATACTTCATCCTCTGAGAGGTAGAAGTAGCACGGTCAGGCTTCGCCTTCTGAGAGGCCGAAGCAGCAGGTGCAATCACCTTGCTGTCAGAAATCCCCTGGACATAGCCTGTTGACTTAAATTGGACTTTCTTGGTCCTGGGCTCGGTCTCGATCACACCTGGTGCTATGGGTCTGAGCACAGCAGGTGGATGCTTCCTCATATCCTCATAATAGTCATATCCTAGACCCTGATTAAATCTGCAAATCTTGGACTGATCTAGAATAAGATTAAGCTTCTTCTTGCCGCCTACAAATCTCTCGAGAGTGTTCATAAGGTACTGACACTCCCGAAAGAGAGAGGTGCAAGAAGAGCAGGGAGAAGAGGGAACAGCAGGAGGTAAGGGAGCAGAAGAAGAACCAACAGTAGAGGAAAGAATGGCTTGTGCACGCACAGCCGACTCTGAGGGGACAGTCCTACTACTAGCAGGTTGGTTCGCGTCTCTAGGCGTCTCACCCTTACCCTGGGGCTTCTCCCCCACACCATCAATCACATCACAACCAGATTGTGGCTTCTCTAGTAAGTCCTTAGTTAGCTTCACACATTTGTCATTCAAAGCAACGAGTTCAAGTTTTAGTTTATCACAACTAATGCATGGTGAGCTAACAGGATCCTTAGTCGCATACTGAGCTATTTTCTTGTTGTTGTCAATCATTTCTTGAAACTGTTTTGAGACAGATTCAAGTTCAGCAGTTAACTTTGGACAATTCAAACATGAATCAATAGGCTCAAGTAAAGAAGCACTCAACTCAGCAATCTTGTGATCTGCCCGTTTTAGGTTCATCTTCAAGTTATTGCAATTTTCACAAGACTCGGGCAGATCAAGGAGCATGGCATAAGGTCCTCTAGCAGCAATGTCCTTATCCTCACATGAGGTGAGAGAAGTAGTCTCATCAGTAGTAAGTAGGGTAACAGCCATCCTACTCAACTCTAACTCAGCAAGCAGACTAACATTCTCCACCTTAACAATATCAAGCTCGGAGGACACACTATCATGAGAGATCCTTAATTTCTCCATGTCATCAAGCAAGGCACAGCATGTATCACAGTCGTCATGGGAGGGAGCAGATGTAAGTGAAGTAATCTCCCGTGACAGTCTATCTACTTCCTTCTCTAACTCGGTACACCTAGACCTAGCTCTAGCATGAAATCCACCTAGCTTAAGAAAAGCATCATTTAGCTGGTCATAAGAAGGGAGTACCTCATCCGAGTCGGAGTACAGCTCATTGTCATCGAAGTTCGCCCTCGAGGCCATGAAGCACATGCCGAGAAGTCGTTGCCGCCGTCCTTGGGCTCTTGGTCACCCGTCCGTCGTCGTCGCTCCATCCCTCCACCTCGCTGAGGTCGAGGTCGTCGAAGCGGTGAGGACGCGTGGAAGAGCTTCTTGGCCTTCCCGAAGTTGCGGAACTTCTTCTTTCCCGGCATCGGAGCTGGAGGCTTCTTGTTGCGGTTCTTGTCGGTGTAGTCGATCTTGCTCGAACCGCCGTAGTCATTCTTGCCCTTCTCCAGCTTGGGGCAGTTTGCCCGAATGTGGTTGGGGCCACCACACTCGAAGCAAATCACGGGTCCTCCTCTCTTTCTGTCTCTCCTACCCTTGTAGGCATGTGAAAACCTTCGGGCTAGGAGGGCGCTGATCATCCGCAAGCTGCTCTAACTGATCATCAGTTATGTCACAGAGAGCAGCGAGGGAAAAACCGCAAGAAGAATCAGAAGAGAGACCAGAAGCAGAACTGGGATCGGTGACCAAAGCCATCGACTGTGACTTCGACCGACGAGAGACAACGTCAATCTCGTGAGTCTTGAGGCGTGAGTACAGCGCGTCAAGAGTCGTGGTCGAGAGGTCTGTCGTGTCTTTGATGGTGGTCACTTTCATCTCCCACACGCGCAGATCGAGTGCGCGAGCATCGACGGCGTTGTCCGAGTCGGGTATGTGAGACCGACCGCTCGGAGGTTGCTCAAGATTTTGTGAAATCGCGAAAAGCACTCGTCCGAGGACTCACCAGCAAGCATCTCGAATTTGTTGTATTCGCGCTGAACTGGTCTGTCGAACCGTCTTGATCCGGTGGTGCCCTCATGGTATGCGTCGAGGTCACCCGGATGTCGTGGCGGACGACAGTGAGATATCTGATCAAACTCGCTACGACTCAACCCCGGATGATGATGTTCCTTGCCTTTGCATTCGCCTCAACATCAGCCATGTTCCGGCATTGATGTTCTCATCGGCAGAACAACGAATCGTACCTTGACCTTCCGCGGATGGCATACCCACAGGCTGGATGTATGTCTCCATTCGGCTCTTCCAGAAGGGGTAATCGATGCCATCGAACACGGGCGGCTTGGTCGAGTACTTGTCCGTCGCCATGGCTCTTGAGACCGGTTAAGATCTATGGATTAGAGCTAACCGGCTCTGATACCAATTGTAGGACCGAAATGGACGACAGAGGGGGGGTGAATGTCGATCACTTAAAAGTTCGTCCCCTACAAGTACTCAACTCTCCGGTAGCTATTAGAAAGCTACGAAGAAGATAAACTTAAGCCTACAAAGATTGAAGATCTGGAGCGGAAAACATGGCACGGAAACAACGAAGAAATGCTACCATGGAATGCTGGAACCAGAAAATGAAACTCCCTCTCGGATGGCACAAGAAGGGAAAGCAAGAACTGCAATAAATCTTTTACCCGAGACCTTCCAGAGAAAGGGACTGGCTAGCTGAGTACTACTTTGCAGAATTTTGTTTGATTACTTCTGCTGGCAGACCAACAAAAGAGCAAAAGAAAATCAAAGCAAGAAGTAGTACTCAGGAGGCATGGCCAAACCCCTTTTTGCAATAAAAGTACCAATCTTCACTTGCTGTCCAGAACTTTGAAAAAAGGACAAACAAGCATTAACGTGAAGGACATTTGCTGGAAGAAAGCAATTAATGATCACAAGAAAGTGACATTTTGCCAACAAACCAAGAGAATGAAGAAGTCCTGGCGAAATGAATTAACTGCTGTACTTGGCCGATTTTTTTTTTGGTGCCTTGCTGATCTTTTAATGCTAGCAAAAATTCCTAATCGGACTGCATGAGCTAGCCGAACAAAAATTCCTGCCAACACAAAAAGAGTGCAACAACTCCTTGCCTGGGAAGAACTCCATTCGGCCAAAGAGCTGCCCAAAAAATGAATAGCCAGCCGAAAGCTTCAAGTACTGGACAAAGCAATCAACAGAGAAAAGAAGACAGGAAATGCCGAGAGCAGGAAACAGAGACAAAAACCAACTCACACAGAGGAACTAGAAATAGAGAGATACAAACTTCAACGATTTCATTCCAAATCCACAAGAATACAGACGAGTCCCGATACGCATGGACATTAGGACTAAAGGAGTGAT
Source organism: Dendrocalamus sinicus (assembly GCA_036346575.1). Taxonomy (NCBI): domain Eukaryota; kingdom Viridiplantae; phylum Streptophyta; class Magnoliopsida; order Poales; family Poaceae; genus Dendrocalamus; species Dendrocalamus sinicus. The sequence continues at coordinate 24,115,870 of CM070665.1, forward strand.
TACAATCTCTCAATCCATTCTCTCCCTCTCAATCCTCAAGATCACCAAGAGCTACACATGCTTCTTGGGAGGAACACACTCATACACACATGGAGAGACCCAAATGGAACCCTAATTCTTACACACACACTCTCTCAAATTTCAGCACACCATCTCCCTCTCTATTTATATCCTCCACTAATGGGTTCACCAAGTGCTTTACCCATTTAGCTTTTGCGCTTTACCCACAATCCACTTCCTTTAGTGCAGCTTTGCGTTTTTACCGAAACGCCCCTCGCGCACCTTCCAGGAAGCTTCCTCATTCCTTGCCCTGCAAGCTACGCAGTTTCGTCGTCTTCGGCACACCTCGACCGTTCTGACTTCAGCGCCACCTGCGCCTAGTCCGGTCCACCGTGCCTCGCCACGACTCCACCTCGAGTCCACGTCGTCTTCGACACATCCCGACCGTTCTGACCTCAACGCCACCTGCGCCTAGTCCGGTCCTCCGTGTCTCACCACGACTCCGTCTCGATGTCTTGCAGCCAACACAGACAAGAAACACATCGCATAGCACGGTACAAAACATGTAAACATGGTTAGCACCTACAAATCCTACTCAAGCGAGAGATGACCCACGTGGCCAACCGGGACGACGCCCACGCGTCAAATTTGTCTAGTCACGACCCGACCTCGCCAAATGCCAAAAAGGCACGAATCACTCAAACTAAACTCACTCTAACCAAACCACGAGTCAATTACTCATCACCAACACGGGATTTAGACAACATGGTCTCTCATTTACATTAAGAACGAAATAGACAACTAAATTCATCCTAACATGTCTAACACGTATATAATTAACGTCGTTGTAAATATAGTAAATTTTCACTGGTTCGTTCAATATTCCCGATCCCGAAAGATCGACACTAGCTAGCATTCCCGTGCAGTACGTGTCAGACCAGCTGCAGAGCGCTTACCCCGTGCTTACATGATACAATCAGCAAGCTAGCTAAGCATGTAGTACATTTGTACATGTATACGTACATGTTGCTTGCTAGCTAGGTCTTGCTCAAAACGTGCAACGAACGAGCTCGCTACCTTTTCGCGGTTTTCGTCAATTTATACTTGTTGAACATGATGAAATTAAACGATCAGATCGATCGGCGAGTCTTTTGAATCCATCTTTTGCAACCGTCAAGAACGTCACATACATGATTTCAGGAAAAAAAGAAGAAGAAAGAACCTCACATACATGTGCAAAACCTTGGAACTTGCTAGTAATTCCCAGTTTCGCTCGCACGCAGTCATATCATCACATTTTTATGGATGTATGTGTATACATGTTGAATAAATGAAGGATGAAGGCACAGTTCAAAATAGCTTTTGCTTGCGATGATCACGTGCAATTAGTGGATCCTGGAATCAAATCCATGATGGACTGCTTAATTGAAACCTAATCGATCAGCACCGTAAGTTGCTCCATCTAATCGATCAGTAATAACAGAATTAATTGAGCAATATACGATCATATTTACGGCCCTATGTATATGTCAGGAATGTCTATACAACATTCGACTATTTTTATCATAAAAAACAGTTAGATTGATCTGGGACGTTAGATCTCCATCCAACAGATCCACTCATACAAACCCCCTCCAAAAAATGACCCCCTCCAAAAAATGCTCTAGGACGTTGGATCTCCATCTAATGGTTCAAAATCTGATTATTTTTGTTCTCAAAATAGTCGAATGTTGTATAGACACTTCCATATATGTCACACGGTAACATGGATAGCTGGCTCTTACGTATCTATCCAGTCACGGAGCTAGTCGAATCTTCCACGGGCCGGTCCAGGACTCCAGGCTACATAGTGTAGCCAGAGCGCTAGCGCAGCGTGCCGATCAGGTTCACCACACGACATGACAAGCCGTTACGTGTGTGGGAACGTTGCAACTTACTTTTTTTTTCCAATGGCGGAACAACCGGCCAGTATAACATACAGGTCATATGTATGAATCCCAAAAAATACTAGTGTAAAATCCACACAAATAACACATCCAACCTAAGGTGGGTGTAAATCGAGCTCTGGTCATAACGAGAGAGACAGTGTCACTAGACTATCTTACAGTTGGCATGTTGGAATTTAGGTAGTGTTTATTTCGTGGGACAAGGGTGGATGGAATTACCCTATTCAGGATTCAGAGGCTGTTTCTGCATTTCGTTGGGTGAATCGTGGATGGGATGAAGCCATCCGGGGTAGTTAATCCAACCTCAGTCATGTGTTGTACACTGTGATCGATCATTGTACAGTAATGTGATCGATCTACCATTTCCTTGGTGTACAAGTAGTTCCCCTCCGTTGACCACTATTAAGTGTATTTGTGTTCTTTTTAGCTTTTGGTTTTTGGTTTTAACTTTTGATTTCTCTAGAATTTGAAAAGTCAAACATCAAAACGGACAGTTTCTTGAAACGGATTCTCCAAATGGTTTCCCAACCCAAAACCGTATGCGCTGTGAGCGTCAATGTCTTCACCGTCCGCTGCTATCTAAAAAAACATAGATAAAAAATATCAGCCATAGCTAAAAACCATTAGTTAAAAAAAAAAAACACCCCCAATGTCCCCACATCGATCCTCGATCACCAACGGACTGTACCTGTAAATAAAAAGTTACTATACCAAGTCAGTAAGTCGTTTATTCCTGCTCGATCAAGACTAGCTAATGCGTGTGAGACCGTGCATAAGCAGTCCTGTTTAGTGCTTACGATAAGATCGATTGCTAAAGATCGATTGCTAACTAGCTTGTATGTACGCCTTTGGTCTTACTCAGCTCAACGCGTGATTATCGAGAGCGTCGATCTAGCTTACTTCCGATCCTACATTCGTTCTGTTGAACGTACAGGATCGGTTAAACGATGGAATCGATCTCCATTTTGCATCCGTCAAGAACGTTAAGTGCAATGACCTTGAATTCCTTGCTAGATAGGCCTAGCTCACGCCGCGCGCATGCTTGGATCATCGAGGCATCGATCTGGCTATAAATAGGGCCATGCATGCATGGCCCCTCCACCAAACACAACAACTCAGTGTGCGTAACTAGTTGGGATTCCACAAGCTCTAGCTAGCTAGCATCTTCTTAGCTAGATCGATCGTACGCGTACACCGGCGATGGCGAGAGCGGGGACCTGGCACGCGATCGGAGTGATCGTGCTCGCGGTGATGATTGTACTGTCGGCGGCGGAGACGGCCAGGCCGGTGGAAGAGGGCGCCGGTGGGCGCAGGGCTCCCCCGGTGACTCCGCACGGTTTCGCAGCTGTTCAGCTTGCCCAGCCGTGCCCGTCTTGCTGCTCCAACAAAGTCTCTTGCCCTACGGGTTGTCATTGCCCGTAGAACCCGTAGCTGCTACTACGTACTAAATTGAACTTGATTCACCAGGAAGAGGGCGTGTCCTTCTGAATTTTCAGCAGGACTCCCTGTTATTTAGTTACTCATTCATGTTTAATTTGAATAAACTAGCGATTTAGCTAGCTCGAGCTCGTGCAACGTACATACGTACTAGGCACTACTCCACATATGTAGCACGTACGTAGTTGTCATTTACTATGCATCTGTATTCATGCATGTATGTATATAAATACATGATACATCGAAGAATAAGTGATCTTTCATTCTTTATGGATGAAGCAAAACTTCCAATGGAAGTGATGACCGGGTGCATTGCACATTGCAAACTCGCTAGCTATAGCGCACCAGAATAAAAACATGAACGAAATTACATGATTTCTGCTGCCATTGAACAAAAAAAAAAGGCAGAGAAAGAAAGGCAAATTCCGTTGACGTGCTCCTAGAGAGCTACTCACTAAACTCGCCGGAGCTAGATATGCCGTCGTCGGATCCGTCGGGCGTCGCGAACGCACAAATCTGGGAGCAGATTCAACGGCGATAAATTCGACTAATTCCAGCAAGTAGATTACTTGAGTAACAACGCCTAGCCAATCCGGTCCTGTGTCCTGTTCGTCTGTTGTATATGCATACAGCCACGAATTTCGTTGGTCCCCAACAAGGCCCCAAACCCGAGAGTCGAGGATGGCGTCGGTGATGCTCCGATCAGCCGGCAGCACGCTCAGGCGATCTCTCCAGAACGATGGAACCTGCAGTGGCGATGCTAATTAGGGCCGGATTAATTTCTCGTGCTAAACTAAGCTAATATGCGCAGCCGGCCGAACGGACTAGCTGAACGCGTGAACCACGCTTACGCCGGCCGAACTTGGCCTAGCTAGGAAAATTCTTTCGGACTGGGAAAATTTTCGCTAGGTAGCGGAAGAAGCGACTTTGACGAAATTTCGGAATTTCATTCAAAATTTCGTACGAAAATTTTAAATGCTGTTTGAATCTTTTGCTAGAATCAGGGCGAAATCTGAACAAAATTCGGCCAAATTCAGACGGAAGTCGACCGAAATTTTGCCGGAATTTTTCCTAGAAATTCAGAGTTCAGATAACAGAACAAAAAAGACATACTCGCATAGTGCTTCCTGAATGAATGAAAAAAGGAAGAAAGAAAAAATTGGAGCCTGTGGAGATCCCCCTTAGCCTGAACTGACATTTCAGAGGCTGCAACTTGCAAACTAGTAGTACTAGTACTCCAGCCCCAGGCAATGCCAAAGCAGATGCCCATCTCTACATCAAAGCAGGCAGCTATTTCTGTGCTAGCTCACACATAAAAACTCAGATAAATATTATGTTATCACTGAGAAATCCAGGGGATGGAAGTGGAATGCATCAAGCAAACAGAATGAGTTAGCCCGGTCGGCGAGGCAGTGGAGTCAGACGAGAGGCATGGATGGGTACCTGGAGCTTCTTGTTGTGGGAGAGGAGGGCGTCGTAGTCCTTTTTGAGCTACCTTTTGAGCTTCTTGTTCTGGAACCAGATGGCCACCTGCCGCGGCTGCAACCCCAGTAGTTATGGAGTGCTAAACATAATTAGGGTCTATCATATTAAGAGTCAGATTTTTTATTTTTAGGAGAATTTCTGCAATATTTCTCTCTTTTCTTAGCGAAGTAATCAACTATTCTAAGCATTTATTCTATGATAGATAACACACAACGATTGATATAGTTCAACTTTAATTAGAATCCACGATATCGATGACCACCCTAGCAAAAAAATTCAAAGTCGTAAAACACACATTGTTAAAACGCGTGTAGGTAGAATAGGCCCTGTATTTTTTTCGTTTCTCCTTTTTCCTTACAGAGTGCCACTTTTTTCTCTTTTCTCAGACATGGCTTTTGCTTATATATTTTTCGTGTTCACATCCTTCTTTTACTCTAGCACGTGGATTTCAGTGCGAGATATCTAGGATCCACTGGTAATTGTTTACTGACTATAATAAGGGTCCACAATAATGAGAGACAGATGTTTAGCTTTTTTCTGAGAATTTCTACTAATTTCTCTTTTTTCTTCGCAACTGTAAAACTCATGCCATTGACTTTTAATATATAATAGATATATTTTGTTTTGCATGGATTTTACTTTGGGATTCTATGAAATCAAATTACTAATTTCCATTTTCCCCAAATTTTAGTTATTTTGGATTATATTTGACATGGGCTCTTTTTTAATTGGCTAATTTTCATTTAGTTATTATTTTAAATTTTAGTTATTTATAGATGTTAGTTTAGATGTTGTATGGAAATCAAATTGCTAATTTTCTTTATTTTTTATTTCAAATTTGTATATTTTTGTATCACACCTGACATGGATTTTTTAGTTCTAGACTGGAATTCATACCAAAAAAACAATTTGTATTTTCTTTTAGTTATTATTCCAAATTTATCTTTTTATGGTTTTTTAAAGTTCATACTGAAATCAAATTGCTTATTTTATTTTATTTTATATTCTGAATTTTAGTTAATTTTGATTGTGCTTGACATGAATTCTTTCTTATAATTTGCTATTTTTGGCTTAATTATTATTGTGAATTTTAGTTATTTATGAATGTTACTTTGGAAGTCATATGGAAATCAAATTGCTAATTTGTCTTTATTTTTAATTCCGAATTTGTCTTAATTTGAATTGTACTTGATATGAACTCTTTTTTTATCTGAGCATTATAATTTGGGTCTGCCAGATTGATAACTAGATCTTTTTTGTAAGTGTATAATTAGTATAGATGTATATAGATTCTTACATCTATATGTCAACTATCAAATCTAAGGCTTTAAAATTAGGACATAACAAATTAAAGGCTAGATATTTTGCTTTATGTGAGAATTTGAAGTATTTTTCTTTAGTAACTCAAAAAGACTTAATAATAGATATCTTTATCTTTACTCCTTAAAAAGAAGGAGTTGGTGGTTGGTACGGCCTCTCCCACCCTTTTCCTACTCGTTAAAAGACTCTTGTAGCCGTCCGTTTGACCTCGACTATCTGCAGCCATCCGATTTCAATCGTCCTTCCCACGCACACAGCTTCTCTCTAACTGCTGCCCCACTAGGCCACTTCCAGTCCGTACCCCCTCCCCACCCTCTCCCCACTTCCTCCTCCGTTGCACCCCAGTCCCACGGTCCCACCTCGATCCCTAGCAGAAGCCATTGCCGCTCGTCTCCTCGTATCCGTGCCACCGCTCCTCTCATCCTCCCCTGGCACCCACGCCATCGCTCGTCGTCTAGGAGAGATGAGGAGGAGAGAGGGGGAGTGGGAGCATCGGAGCAGGGCCGGCATCGAGGGGTGGTGAGGATGGGGGACTCCGATGGCTCCATCATGTCAGTTGACGTCTTGCGCATCTCCTTCGGCGGCAAGGTCCGGCCATCCTCCTCCCTGACTCTCCATTTCTTGGAAATCTGTGCTGCTTAGGGATCTTTTCCTCGTGATGGGCTCGTTCCTCGCAGCAATCGCAAATCGCATTGGGTTTGGGCGTACTTGGGAGGTGACAGATTGGTAGGTGAAAATATGTGAACTTGGTGGTATTTGGAGGTTTTTTTGGGGGGATTCGTTGGATTTCGTGGGTTGCATTGGCATCTTCTTGATTTCTTGTGTTCTTTCCTTATTTGTTTTTTCTTTCCTTGCACATCGATAGGAGAGGGGCAGAAGGAGTGGTAGGGGTGAAAGATTTGGTTCGGGGGGGGAGGATTTGGGGAGATTTATTGGTTTTCTCGGTGGAAGATTTGATTTCTATGCCCTGTTTTATGCCAAATAAAATTGTTAAACCAGGCAATTTGAGAGGATGAAACAACAAGAAACAACCAACCAGGAAGCTTCCGTAGATTATTTTATTTGGCATTGCCTTCATCAGTCTATCCCTCAGTGTGCAAAATGATAAGATCATACTGCATGAATCCTTGTAAGTTACTTTTCCAAAGTTTTTTTGCTCCCTCTCTCTCCCTCTCTCTCTCTCTCTGAACTTTGTAAGGTACCGCACTTCATTGGAACTTGGAAGTACTGAAGCTATACAATAACAAGGCTTGAAATATAAGAAAAGTAGTTGACTTCGTTAAGTATTTACTATCCATTCTTGTTTTCTATTCTTAAATGAATGTTTACCTTATGGATCGAAACATGCAAACTTCCAAATTTGTTACTGTAAGCATGGTTCAACTTTTGAGCACACCAACGTGCTGCCCAATTGTGAGTTGTGCATTCTTGTTTCTCCACATTGCTCTTTCATTGAGACTGATGAAAAATTAAAAAGGTAGAGTTCATGTAGTCTATCAAATTTTGTGGTTTTCTGGAAGTAATTTGGGTGTAGCAGCAATTCTTTTTTCTAGACTATTGTATGAACTTTCATGTCATAACGCACAAGTAAAGAAAGAAAACCAAGATTGATTATTTAATTTTCTCAAGTTCAGATACTTTCATGTCATACTGCACAAGTCATAAAGAAAGAAACCAAGATTGACATTTAATTTTCTCAAGTTTAGATAATTTTGAAATTATACTACGCTATCTTGTACATTCAGCTTCACGTACTAGTTGGACAGGGTTTTTATTGAAAAGCCCTTTAGGAAGGACTTGGACTCAGAGAGGAACTTAGTGCCCAACTTGGAGAGCTATTTGATGAACAACAACTCTATAGAATTGACCACTACTTAGGAAAAGAATTGGTCCAAAACTTGGTAATTTGTTTGACTTCAGTGAGATATTTATTTCCTGCATGCAACTGTTTCTCATAGTGTCATATTTGTAGCACGTTCTTTGTTTTGCAAACTGCTTGTTTTTGCATCTCTGAATTGTGATAATATTGATAACGTCAGTAACATCCTTCCATAGTTGGTTAGCAAACTTTTATTTGCTATTTTTAGACCTTAGCTAGATTTCTAATCTTAGAGCGCATCTTTCGCTATTTGTTTAAAATTAATAAATTGCAGTAAGAAAAGCTTTAGATTTGGATGGGCCAACCATGTGCGCTTACGTGTAATATATCTATCCTTCAGATTGTATACAGGGAGGACTTTGGGACTGAAGGACGTGGAGGATATTTTCATCAATATGGGTATGTCGCAAGTAACTACGTTTTGCATGGAAGTTCTTTTACTAAAAATAGTTTTTTTAAGCACATACGAGTGACTGTGGAACTGTAGTGCAGAACATCACTTCCATTTTTGCAAATGGTTCTCCACTGGTCCTGTTAAGTCCTTTGATCTTGTACAATTGTGCATTTCAAAATACACTAATTGCACATTTCTGATTGTTTTGGTTATTGCAAAACACGCTTAAAGTTCTTTGCACTTTATGGTAACTGTAGGACCGAAATGGCGACAGACCGGGGGGGGGGGGGTGAATGGAGTCCTTTAAAAAAATTTCCCAAGAACTCAGACAACCTTACTTCTCCAATAGCCACTGAGCTATGAAGTCTCGAGATTAAAAGCTTCTCGGGAGACCGATCCTACCAAGAGCTTACCCGAACCGACAAAAGAAAGAGAATAGTGAATACTGAGAGATTGACAGCGGAAGGTCTTGCAAAGCCAGATTCCGAGTAACTAAGACTCTCTGGTCTTTTGGTCCTCAAACTTGAGGCACTGAAAGACTCCAACCTCTGGAAGAGAACATACCAAGAAAACCCAAAGTCTTAGCTACAGACAGCAAGAGCGACAAGGATGAACTCGAAACAGAGGACTTGAGGCGAACGACTATTCAGTAAAGAGAACTTCTCTGAATCGACTCTTGCTCTCGGAAAAGAACTGGCCAAGTGGCCTTGAGACAAATTCCCAGTTCTGAGCAAGTCGAAACACTCCAAAACGAAAGCAGACTCACAAAGAAGAGAAGCGAGAAAAGGATAGCAAGAAGAACAAGCTCTCAAAACAGATCGTAAACAAAACTATCACAACATCTCATAATGACAGGAATCAACTTGAGGAAGAGAGATGAATGATTGATCATGGAGGTTTCTACAGCCACTCCATCGGAGGTACAAGAGCAACCGTGCTCTACCCAGAGACAACTCACACAAATAGAAACGAAATACTCAGAGTGACTCGGGAACAACCTCACCGAGCACTCGAGCTCTACCCTCCCTATTTATAGCCTTCTGCTACCGGGGGGGAACCCGTGAACTCCCACCTAACACCGGGTTTACCACTCTCTTTACCCACTAGCGAAAACAAGCTTCCAGTGCTTTACCCGTTAAGCCCAACGGCTCCACTGCTTTGCCCGTTAGCGCCAACAACTCCTGTGCATTGGCAGAGACACAGCTTCCCTTTGCAGCTTTCCGCATTTCTCCAAAATGCCACTCCGCTGCCTTCCCGGAAGCTTCCTCCTGCCTTGCCGATCACGCTTGCAACCACCTCACAGACTTCGTCGTCTTTGGCATCTCCCAGCCGATCACGACCTCAACACCCCCGTGCCTAGTCTCGACCATCCACGCCTCACCACGACTAGTCTCAAAGTCCTGCAAACCATTACATAGCACCGCTCACAATAGTATCCAATCACTTGAGCCAGAAAACAGAACTCAAATCATACTCTTACCAAGTCGTATACCACCTACGACCAGTCGGAAAAAGAGAACAATGAATGCACACGACATACGACCACAAAATCAAGCCATACGACCAGATACGATGAGTCTACGATCATCGCTAACTTGCTACGACCACCCACAACTCGCTACGGCTTTAACGCTCAAAGTGCCGTGGTCGTAGAGTGCCGACTACTTACGTGGTCGTAGATTTGAGCGCCGACTTCAACTGCAGCCCACTACAACGTGGTCGTAGCTTCGACTTATGACTTCCAACCGCTTTCAGCTCATGACAACGTGGTCGAAGCTGCATTCGACTACGGCCAACGTGATCGTAAATGACCTGAAAATGGTCGTATACGCCACAACGTGGTCGTAAATGGCTCGGCTGGCTTCCGATAGCGCACGACGTGGTCGTAGACATCCCGGTTGGGTTTCAACCGCTGGCAACATGGTCGTACGGGTCAATTCGACCATGACCAAGATACGACTATGGCAAAACCAGTCTTAAACTTCCCTGGATACCTACGATCACGGCCAAACGTGGTCGTAACCTGTTTCGACCACGACCAACGTGGTCGTACTGGCCTTCGACCACGGCCAACGTGGTCGTGCTGGCCTTCGACCACGGCCAACGTGGTCGTGCTGGCCTTCGACCACGGCCCAACGTGGTCGTGCTGCCTTCTGGTGCCCTTCGACCATGGCCAAAGTGGTCGTAGACCCCTCGGGTGACCTTCGACCACGCCCAAAGTGGTCGAAACCAGTGCACACGACTTTCGACCACGACCAACGTGGTCGTAATAGCTGCAGAACACTTCGCCAGGGCTACGACAATGCAGAACTAGCACAAACCTCAAAAACTAAACTCAATTTTCCTAGAACAAGCGTCAATTACTCATCACAACCATGGGTTGACCTACACATGGTCTCTCAGTAACAAATTTTCTCTGAATTCAAAGTCCATTGCTACGTGCCACAATTTCTTTATGAGTTAAACAGATTTTAAGACAAAATTTGACTGCATTCTGGTGTTTATGTTACTTAACTCTTAGAGGCCCCCATGTATTGTTATTCCTCTTCTAGCGGTGTGAATCTCTGGTCTCACTTTGTTGCTGTAGTATAATTCATGATATCATTCAGAACCATTTATTGCAAGTAAAGATAATATTAGGATGTTCTTTTAGTTTATAGCATAATTTTGCAAACAATTTTTTTTTTGTAAATTTGCCGTCTCATGTGAATTTATAGTAGCAATGAATTACTGTGTGGACTGCCCAACATTTTATTCACAATCATCCATAATGGTTATTTTTTGTAGTATGACCGTTCTTATGTTAGAAAAAAATCTTCTGAGCAGGCAGAGCAGCTGCTGTTATACATTAGAACTCCTTGAAAACGAATTCTACTGCTTTCAGAATTGAGAGCTCGTTATTGACTATTGCTCTTATCTTTAGATCTTCTACTTGGTGGCTATGGAAAAGCCTATCTCCCTTAAGGCCGACCTCATAAGAGATGAAAAATTCAAGGTTTTTACTGCTCTTTATTTTTATCAACCAACTTATACTATATTTTGCGATTCTACGGAACAGAAAATCTACCTTTGAGCTTTTTCTTGCATTGATAGGATTCGGATGGAAAAATGTTCAAGGAATGTTCCTGCCAAGAAATCAATTCACATAAACGATCAAGTTCTCCAATGCACGATGGATAGGAGGCGTGGAGTTTTTGAGGTAGTATTACAACAAAATTTCTTTGAATTTACTTAGTCGATTTATTTACTTTTACCATACTATGACAAGTAATGATTCTTTTTGAACCTTTCTTGAAGAAATTGCTTAAAAGTTTGTGTATCCATTTCTAGGCACTAAAGTTCTGGTTTCCGTGTACTAAATTTGCTTGAGGAATGATTTCCATGTACTAATATTCTGGTTTGCTATCTCTATTACTGATATAATGACCACTGTGCCCTTTGTTTTAATTATGATTACCAATGGTTTTGTAGGGATTATTTTGGCCAAGCATGTAACTAGGTAGAACCAAGTTAAATTCCCTTGTTTTTGATGTTTGAGACATGCAGGGGTGATATGTTCATATTCAAGAATACAAAAATATTTTTTTTGCTTCATAGGATGGGTGTACGGTTGCATGAAGTTTGAATTTCAGATGCAACGAACAGGCACTCGACAATGTAAGATAAAATTGTTGTTGATTGTCCGGTTTTTGGATCACGTTTGATGGTATATCTCACCGTCTTTTTGTACTCTGTTGCAACATACGGACATCTTACTAGTTAGAGATAGAAGTGAGAGATAGTAGCATGCACGGACAGTACGCACGCAACTACACCTCGAGACACGATGTAGCCGTCCGGATCTGAATCCAACACGGACGCAACTCCATGTTGTTCCGTTTCTGCGATTCCATCATCTATGGAGTATACTGTCACTGTGTCATACCACTGCAAGGGCGTACTAGTTCTTTTTTTTTTGGGGGGGTCAAATTGAGGCGTGCAATAGCTAGTACCAGGCGTATAGTGCCAGTACAAAGGAATCTGAACGACGCAGACCGGATTTCTCGTGCCGATCGACCTCAGCTAAATTAACAGAGAAGGAAAGAGCGCGAATTGCACGGACGATGAGGTGCTCGCGAGCAGGAGCGATCTCTCCGGCCAACTTGTAGTTGTAGTTGCTGGCGCGCGTGCGGTGCGGCCGAGATGTGTCCCACGAGAACCCTGCGCCGGAGCCCGGAAGCGCGTGTCGAAAGATGTGGCCCGGAAGCCCTGCACGAGATGTGTGCGGCCTCGGCGACTCGCGTACGTGCTGCTCGTTTTTACGTGCTTGTCCCGCCCTACTCGTGAATTTTCCACTGAGTCTCCTCGGCTGACTACCACCTGTAGCACCGTGCCCGGTGCTGACTGCCGACCTGTCTGTAGCGGAAAACCGACCGGGACCTGCCAGCTAGCGCTTTCCCGTGAGTACGCTTACGTGAGTACGAATACCCATTAGCTTACGTGAGTACTTACGCGCCCAAGTACCGCACAAAAGTTGGCTGAGGTAAGCTGTTGTGTTCTGGCTTCAAACCCTGACCGTGTTGAACATGACCGACCCATCCGTCAAGAACGTTATGCGTGCGAAACCTTGAAAGGTTCTTAGCTGCTGATTTTTCCATGCATGTATCGCGTGCATGAAAGGCTAAAATAGATGGCCTCATGAATGTACGTTCCCCAGCAACGTGTACAACTGTTTGTACAGTTATTAAGAACACTAGCTAGCTGGCACCTCACTACATATCAAATTAATCTACTAGCTAGTCGGTGCATGATGGCAAAACCGGCGGTTAGCAGCACGATCTGCATGATCGTTCTCACCGTGATGATCGTCTCGGCGACGCTCCACGAGCCGGCCGCGGCGGTGGAACAGGCTGGTGGCCGTAGGGCTCCGGCACCTCCGGTGACGAGGCACGACTCTGCATCGTACCAGTTTGATGACAATTCCAAGCCATCCTGCGGCTCCAACAATGTCCATTGCCCTCCGTCTAGCCGGCCGTGACGGGCTGACGGGAGATGTCCATCATTTTTGTGTAGACGTTTCTGCAGTGTGAATTGCTATTGTTCATGTTTGAATAAACCGACTGGTTGAAAAGCTAGTGGCAAGCTAGCTGGCTAGCTGCATGAAGCTGGAGCTCGTGCAAGCGTCGATTAGTTGGGTTCTTGATACGTTTTCTTTTATACAGTGTATCACAACAAATTAATCGATTAGGCCTAGCTAAGATTGTAGTTTTCGTTGATGTAAGTTTAATCCATCAAATTCGCATGTTTTGAGCACTTTCGTTCAACGACAACAATTAAATTTAAACTTTAATTCTAGTTTTCAATTTCAGTTTGAATTTTTAATTTGAATTTCAAGAGTTATTTTTAATTTGTATTTTAATCTTAAACTCCAACAAAGTTTTGAAAATTTTTTCGAAAATGCACCAAAAATTTTAGAAATTTATGAAAATCATATAAGTTTGTCGAAGAAAAATTGGGTTGTTACAATACTCGGCCGCCAAACGGGTCATGCATTTTAGTCACGTACATGTTTAAAGAATAATAATCTTCTCTGTACTAGTCCACGCTTCAAACCTGGACCTTAACTTTCATGTTATCCAATTTAGTAATTAATGTACATCATGCAAGGATGAATCAAATAGGCTAGTAGCGCCAGTTTAATCCGTCAAAAACGTTTTCTGCATAGTCGTGGAAACTTCAGCGTTAGCTTATCGTCTCCATCGTCTGAACGATCAGATCGATCGAGCTGCTATAAATAGCCACCAAAACCTTCAGCTTTCGATGCACCACACAACTTCAGCTCAACCTGACGAACAAGATAGCTAGTACATATATACTACCTGAGATCTCTTTCTCGATCGGTTTGAGATCCAGCTGCACCAGCATACTCAACGGAAGACGATGAAGGGAGGAGGAAAAGGTGCGAGCGAAGGAGCGGCGGCGGCTCTGCTGGCGCTGCTGCTCGTCGCGGCGTCGCTGCAATCCGACGTCGCGGCAGCGGGGCGCCTGTTGGGAGCTGACGACAATCAGCACCCGGCGGCGGCACAGGCGCAGTCACCTCCGTCGCCGGTGTCCGTCAGCAAGGCAACGTCAGGGCCTTCTGGCTGCACCCACGACCCTAATAAGTCGGGCCCTCCTTGCCCCCGTCGCAATTAAGGCGCCATGGTCGATCCATCAAATCTTAAGAACTGCTCTTCGTGCCGTTTTTTAGACTTAATTTTACGCGTAGAATTGATCGGTTGATATGGCTAGATGATAGGCAGATCATTCAGTTCGTCGGTTGTTATAAATATAGGTACATATGTACACCTTCATTTCATACTTGTGCTGTCACACGTACAGTTTGCTCGAAGTTGTTAACAGTATTTGACCACTGCCACATTTCAGAAAATAAATAAACTTCGGAAGTCATATGGAAATCAAATTACTAATTTTTCTTTATTTTTAATTCCACGGACGATGAGGTGCTCGCGAGCAGGGGCGATCTCTCCGGCCAACTTGTAGTTGCTGGCGGCCGAAATGTGACCCACGAGAACCCTGCGCCGGAGCCCGGAAGCGCGTGTGCGGCCTCGGCGACTCGCCGTGGAGCTACCCGTCCGTACGCGCGGATCGATCGCGTACGTGCTGCTCGTTTTTACGTGCTTGTCCGGCCCTACTCGTGAATTTTCCACTGATTCCAGGCGAAATATTATAGTACGCGTACGCGTGCGCGGTGCAGGCAGAATCCGTCTCTCCTCGGCTGACTACCACCTGTAGCACGGTGCGCCGGTAAAGTAAGCTCCGTGCCGGGTGCTGTGACTGCCGACCTGCCTGTCTGTCGCTGCCAAACATACATACGCAAGGCAGTACAGGTAACTAGTTTTGACTAGTTCGTTTGCTCCCGACTCGGAGACTGACGGGGACCGGCCAGCTAGCACTCTCCGAATTTTTGACACATATAGCGTTTTTGAAGTCCATATTTATAGAAATATCACTACGCCTGCAAAATTTGTAAAAATAATACTTCTGGCATCCGGTAGCTAGACGGCAGGTCTGTGGGACTGACATGTGGCCATTAGCCCATGTTATTAGTTGCTTAATTACCTAATTTAATTACACGCCGCTCGTATAATTTTTATATGTACTAAATGAGCGCAAAAATTACCAAATTTTTTGTGGAGCTTTCTGGGGCAACGTGCTATATTATGTAATTTTCTCATATTTTTTTGTTATTCTGAATTTTACTCAAAAATTCATTTATGCAAACTTTTTGTAGGAATATTTTAATATAGGAAATGAGCTAGAAAAATTAATTTTTTAAGGATCCTAAAAATAAATTTCCAATAATAATTTGCAGTGCTAAAAATTGTGCAAGTCCGCTGTGTAAAGATCCAACATAAAGTTATCACCATGCAAAATTTTTAGTTGGCACCATTCACCATTTTGAGTTTATCATCAATGTCTGAAATAGGGTTGAAATCATTTCGACCTGTTCTGTACCGAAGAATCATATATAGTTGTATCCAGTTCCAGAAGAAGATAGGAACAACTGGTTGCACTATTCAAAATCTTGCAGAGAGTACTAGTACTAATTTTTTAGACGATGTCACCTTACCTCGACAACTCGGACTCTTCGGCGAAGCATTCAGTTCATGAAAGTCAACTAACATCAGCACCAAATGTCTTGAATTTGATACCTAGTGCATGCAATAGTGAGGAAAACTCTACTAGTAGTTGAAGGCTCTGATGGTGAGATAATGAGCGCCATGGCTAACTCAAAATACGTTACCATTAAGTGTATATCTAATGCAGCGAGAATCAGATAATTTAGCAAGCCCAGTAAATAAGTATTCAGATTCTTGAATACACTGACCTCGCAAGGAAAAACATGAATTCTTGAAGAAAAGGCCTGGAAGGTGATTTTTTTAGACGGAAAGGTGATAGATTTGACAACAAGTGATCTCAACAAAAAAAATGACAAGTAGGAACAACCAGCGCATTTTGTTACCTTCGAGTTCCAGGCCCAAAAATGTTGTTGGCCTGGATGGCAACAGAGGGGTGAATGGTGCCAACTCAAAATTTCGCATATGATAACTTTATGTTGGAAATTTACATAGGGGACTCGCATAATTTTTAGCACTGCAAATTATTATTGGAAATTTATTTTTAGGATCCTTAAAAATTTTATAATTTTTTGAGCTCATTTCCTATATTAAAAAATTCCGACAAACTGTTTGCATACAAGAATTTTTAAGGAAAATTTGTAACAGCAAAAAAATACAAGAAAATTACACAATGTAACACGATACGTTAGAAAGCTCTACAAAAAATTTTGTAATTTTTTGCACTCATTTACTACATCTAAAAATTCTACTAGCGACGTGTATTTAAATTGGATAATTAAGTGACTAATAATGCGAGCTAACGGCCTGCCAACCGGCCACCAGGCGGCAGGCCTGGTACCGCACAGTGGCCGGGCAGTAGGCCCCTGCAGCCCAGTGGCCAGGCTCCTGTGGCCACATATCGGTCCCATGGATCTACTGCTGGCTATAGACGTCAGAAGTGTTATTTTTATAAATTTTATGTGTGCACGGATATTTCTATAAATATGGACTTTTATATGTGCCAAAAATTCATGCTTTCCCGTGAGGTTCGTGTCAGCTGACGTGAGTACGAATATCCATGAGCGGTCTAGTCCCATGTAGGGGTGGAAAACGGTAACGGATAATTCGTTTTATCCGATATTCGTATCCGAGAAAACACAAATATGGTAAGCAAAAATCCATATTCGAAAATATTCGTATTCGTATTCGAGAATATTTGTATCCGTATTTGAGAGTATTCGTATTCGCATTCGTATTTGAGAATATTCGTATCCATATTCGTATTCGAGACTATTCGATTCGTATTCGATCCGTTTCTAGAACTTATGAAAAAATCGTACAAATTTTGTGATTCAAAATTTGAATTTGGGCGGTTTAAAATCGGTAACCGGTCAAACACTGGTGAAAAATCGGTAAAACCGCTAGGAATCCGTTTTATCCGATATTCGTATATGAGAAAATCCGTATTCGAAAATATCCGTATTCGTATTCGAGAATATTCGTATCCGTATTTGAGAATATTCGAATTCGTATCCGTATTCGTTTGAAAAATATGGATTCGTATTCGTATTTGAGACTATTCGACCGTATCTGATCCGTTTCCACCCCTAGTCCCATGTCGTGCGTACTTACGCGCCGAATTAATAATGCACAAAAGTTTGCTGAGGTAAGCTGTTGTTCGTGGTGGTGATCGGTCCGGCTTAAAAGTTCATGGCTTATGACTAAAAACATTGTAGCCGGCTGCACCGGCGGATTTACTATGGGGCAAGGGTGTTCAGCTGAATACCCAAAATTTTTTATAAAATATCAGGTATATAATAGGTATATTAGATGCATATACTATTAGTTGTGTTAAAACTATATTTTTATGTCTACAAATAAATTCAGCTCGCACTCTCTGTATCTCGCACGCAACCCATGTAATACATTAGACCTATTTTCTTTCCACCTCAGCCCTCCTCATCTTGTTCAATTTCTCATCTTGTGGTTGTCTGTGTGGGAGGCGGCTTTGGGCTTCGAGTGGTGAGCAGGCGGAGGTACAGGCTAGAGGCGAGTGACGACCGGCGGACGCGGACGTGGTACCATGATGTGACGACAATCATGTGTGAGGTGGCGCGTGGTGCAAGGTGAGCATATGGCAGCACAGGCGAGCAGAGAGATGTCGCAGACAAGCGGACAGTGGCACAACGAACACGGAGGTAGGGAGCGAGCGACAGGAAGGGAGCAATGCGGTAGCCGGGAGGGAGCATGGTATTGGAAAGTGAGTAGCATCTCCAACTTATTGTCATCGTCCTCTCTTCAGATCTAGGTGTGCTCCACCCCCTCCACTTATTTTCTTTCTTGGTTTGTTTTGCTTCATGGAAGGAATATACAATTTTCTCTTAGATGGACAGGTCTTGCTGATGGAGAAATAGCAAAAAAAAAGGTAAGATCAACAAGATATACAACTCTCATTTATCTCTATAATTTGTTGTTTAATTCATATAATTATGGTCGCCTTATGTCGCCTATTTCCTCATAAGAAATCATTAATTTCTGTAATTTATGTATTTTTATTATATCTATATACACATATCGTTATATTGGTGTTTTGGGGGGGCGGTGCGCTGTGGTATCGACACATTCGAGCAACTTAATTTCGAAATCTGAACACCCATCCTAAAAATTCTAGATCCGCCACTGACCGGCTGAAAAAAGCACTGTAGCCGACAGAGCCTTATTTAGCATAATTAAATTTAAAAAAATTTAAAAATATAAAAAATATGTTAGCCCATTACGTATAATACAAACAAATACGGGAAAAAAAGAACCGGCAAAAAATCTCAACAAAAAGCTAAAAGTTCAGAAAAAGACGAAATTTATAAATAATAAAAAATACGCCAGAAGTCGAAGCCGAATTCATCAGGTATGCCATCTCCCTAGCTACCTACCTTACGGTTCTGGATTCAAACCCTGACGCTGTTGAACATGACCGACCAATCGAATCTTTCGAATCAAACCTTTTACGTCGGTCCGTCAAGAACGTTATGCGTTATGCGTGCGAAACCTTGAAAGGTTCTTAGCTGCTGATTTTTCCGGTGTGGCCGCTAGCTCTCGTGTCCATGCATGTATCGCGTGCATGAGGCTACAATAGATGGCCTCATGAATGTACGTTCCCCAGCAACGTGTACAACTGTTTGTACAGTTATTAAGAACACTAACTAGCTGGCACCTCACTACATATCAAATTAATCTACTAGCTAGTCGGTGCATGATGGCAAAACCGGCGGTTAGCAGCACGATCTGCATGATCGTTCTCACCGTGATGATCGTCTCGGCGACGCTCCACGAGCCGGCCGCGGCGGTCAGGCCGGTGGAACAGGCTGGTGGCCGTATGGCTCTGGCACCTCCGGTGACGAGGCACGACTCTGCATCGTACCAACTTGATGACAATTCCAAGCCATCTTGCCGCTCCAACAATGTCCATTGCCCTCCGTCTAGCCGGCCGTGACGGGCTGACGGGAGATGTCCATCATTTGAGTTTTGTGTAGACGTTCCTGCAGTGTGAATTGCTACTGTTCATGTTTGAATAAACCGACTGGCTGAAAAGCTAGTGGCAAGCTAGCTAGCTGCATGAAGGTCGAGCTCATGCAAGCGTCGATTAGTTGGGTTCTTGACACGTTTTCTTTTATTCAGTGTATCACAATAAATTAATCGATTAGGCCTAGCTAAGATTGTAGTTTTTCGTTCATGTAAGTTTGATCCATCAAATTCGCATGTTTTGAGCACTTCCGTTCAGCGACAATAATTAAATTTAAAATTTAATTCTAGTTTTCAATTTGAGTTCGAATTTTTAATTTGAATTTGAAGAGGTATTTGAACACAAGATTTTTAGGTAAATTCTTCAGCATCCAATTGACATTTTAGAAATTTTGAATTCATATTTTTGGGCCAAGGAATTTATTTTAAAATTTTAAACTCCAACAACGCTTTGGAAAATTTAAAAAATGCACCAGATATTTTAGAAATTTATGAAAATCATACAGGTTTGTTTTTGAAGAAAAATTGGGCTGTTACAATACTCGACCGCCAAACGGTTCATGCATTTTTAGTCACGTACGGGTTTAAAGAATAATAATCTTCTCTGTACTAGCACTACCAGGCTCAGCAGCTTTGCCGAGTGCCGGTGACACTCGGCAAAGCACGAGAAACACTCGGCAAAGGTTTTGCCGAGTGCCACTCACGGCATATCTCACACGGCAAAGTTTCTGACGGCAAAGAGCTCTTTGCCGAGAGCTTTTCATCGAGCACTCGGCAAAGGCTTTGCCGAGTGCCGAAACGACCCTCGGAAAAAAAAGGTCAGTGGATGGTGAGAACACGGTGACGGCGTCTTTTGCCGAGTGCCAGGACGGAATGGCACTCGGCAAATCCTTCCAGTTTGCCGAGTGTCGTGGTAATGACAATCGGCAAAATCTTAAGCTTTGCCGAGTGTCATGGTAAAGACACTCGGCAAAGAATGTTACTTTGCCGAGTGTTTTAACCATGACACTCGGCAAAGCCAAAACACTCGGCAAAGCATGTTCCCAGAATGCACAGAAATGTTACTTTGCCGAGTGTTTTTACCATGACACTCGGCAAAAGCCTCCCTTTGCCGAGTGTAACACACGGCAAAGTGGCCAAAAACTGCATATTTTAATTGTTTATTGCACCCCCACTCAAACAAGTCACAATATATCACAGATATATCAACAATATATCACATATAGTCCACAAGTAATCACCACAAGTGCCATTCACAACCATTCACCAAGTGAATCAAGTGCAACCACAATATATCACATATAATCCAAGTGCATCACCAAGTGAACCAAGTGCAACCAAAAGTGAACCAAGTAATCCAAGTGCAACCACAAGTGAACTACAAATGCAAATCCAAGTATCTCTAAGTACCATTCACAATAAGCATCACAACCACAAGTATCATTCACTGCTGGTCACCCCGATCGATGTGGTGGGTCATGAGGCACATTATTCGAAGCCGCCGATTGATTCTGCACAAAGGAGAAGAGATTGCATGTGTGAGACAAGATTTAAGGTAGGAACATACAAACTTAAACATTCATACTCCACTAGCTAATCTAAGAAGGTAGAGCTCATACAAGCAAAGCACAAGCGAAAGCAATAAACATGGTAAGTAAAGAGCTCAAGGTAGAGAAGGCAAACTCACAGGAGTAGTTGCAGGAGGAGGTGGAGGGAATAGCTCCGGTGGCAGAGGTTGACCCATCCTCTCGCCAAGACTTTGCATCCACTGAAACATCTGCTCCATCCTCTGCCGCTCGGCCTCCATCCTCGCCGCCATCTCCTCCCGTAGCCTCTTCTCTTCTTCCAGCTGGGCCTACAATATTTCACCCCAATGTTACAATGCAAAGCAAAGGTATGTAAAAATTAATGAACGCGAAATAAAACAGAAATAACCCGGAGTGCCTCCATCCGGATCGTGCGGTGTCCGGCCGTGGGCGTATGGTCGGGCTTGAGCTCGTGCTCCTTGCTCGAATCTGGAGAGAGTGGGAGTAGTGGCCGTGTCGAGTGTGCTGTCGCCAATCCAGATCGCCCATGCTTCTTGCCTCCTCCCACCCTCATGACGACTTCTCCATCAAGGTCCCGGTGCTCGGATCGCACTCGCCCATGGACCGCCTCTTGCCATCGATGTGTACTCACCGAGGCGGTCAGGGACGGTCGCATTGCTGTACACCGAGGGCGGGTCCTCCGGGTTGTAGTCGACGTCGGACGTTGCCTTGCCCTTGTGGGGCAAAGCCCATGCCTTGAACTAGGAGCAAGGCTGGCCACCATGTGACGACGACTGCGAAAAAACAGCAAGATGATTAGAAATTATGCAGAATTGAGCACACCCATATTATTCCCCGGGTGTTCAGGAATTATCAACGACAAGAATATGTTCTGTCGTTGGAAGAGGACGCCGGGGGGGGGGAGATTGAGGGGGATAACGAACACGGGCCAACAAGTGTATGGGGCGGCCATCATTCCATAAGGATTGAACCCATCTGTTGCCAGCGCAACACGTACATTACGAGCCTCTAGAGCTTTCTCACGATGAATCACATCAAAGTGGGTCCATGCTTCACCATCGGATGGATGTACCAGCTTCTCAGGATTGTATCGACGTCCATTTTTGTGCCATGTCATCTGTTTCGCGGTTTCCTCGGTCATGTATAGCAGTTGGATCCTCGGTATGAATGGAAGGTACCGTAGGATTTTCACGGGATCGCAAGTCGCCTCTTCGACCATCACCGAGTCTACCTCCGGAACCTAGAGGATCCACACTTTGCACATACTTTGCTTCCGCGTGTTCTTTCCTAAATAGGATGCACCCTTCGGACAAGCATGTATCCGCTCATATGGCATCTTAAGTGCACGAAGGAGTTTCTTTGACTCGTACATGCTCTTTGGCGTATGTGACCCTCCGAAGCATGCTGCCAAAATCACCAACATAGCATCGGCGCCTCGACTCACGCTAAACCGGGACTTCAAGGCCATTACGCGTCCAATGCCATCCGTTGAGAAACCTTCGTCCGCCGTGAAGGGGTTTCGTGCGCGCACAACATGTCGTATACGCCTTTGCGATTGCCTCTGGCTCCTCCTCCCTACGTCCTTCAGCGAAGTGTGCTTCATGATAGTCATTTAACATGTCTCCTACCCCGCCATCAGCATCATAATCCTCGACGCGTGGTCTCACGACCTCCTCTCTCATACGATCGGATTCCCAAGGCGGCGGCGGTGGACAGTGCAATAGCCTCTCCTGCAAAAAAAGGAATATAATAGTGTCAATTGAAAATTTCGGCAGCACCTCCCCTGCACGGTGAGGTTTCCAAAACCTGCAACAAACAAATAGCACGATGGCCGACAACCACACCAACGGCACGATGGCCGACAACCACATATACGGCACGATGGCCAACAACCACATATACGATACGATGGCCGACAACCACATATACGGCATGATGGCCAACAACCACATAATTGTTCATGCTATTTCATATCTATAAACTTTGGACTTAGTCGATAGTATGATCCATCAAAGGATTAGTTATTGGAAAGTTGAAAATATTGAGTGGCCTTACATACTGACACTTGGTTTCTATGGCATATGATTCAGAGAATAAACTGGGTCGACCAATCAGAGAATGGCATTCAACAAAGTGAAGGTACCATGGTCAATTATTTGTACAGGTATGCTTTTGTTGAACTAATGTCAATCTGAATACCTTTGGATGCCTTTCATGGACAATATATGCTGCGACACTACCACAATGTTCGGGTTAGAGAATATAGAAGAGTATGCGCACTCATATTTTAGTATAGTGCATATCCATGCTTCACCTAGCCTATCCCAATATCTTAAGGTTAGTTTTGTGCTTGGCTGTTGCTGTATTTCACATGTTATGCTATGATATAATGTTTCTCTCTATACTTCAATTCAATGCTATAGCAACGCCCTTTTTATTTTACCTATATTTCGTTCTACCTACTATTTTGTCACTGAGATGTTCTAGAGCAGCAGAAGGATACATGAGACAGAGAATATTTTCAGACTAAAGTTTTGCTTCACACCAAAGTACCTTAGTTCGGCGGCGGCGCGGCGGGCGGCGGGGCGATGGGAGGCGTCGGCGCGCGCGGCGGCGGCGTCATGCGGCGTGGGGCGGGCGGCGCGGCGGGCGCGCGCGCGCGCGGCGGCGCGGCGAGGCACGTGGGGACGGGCTGTGTTTGTTGCGTGTGTGAGCGCGGCCGCGGGATTTTGTTTGTGTTGTTTGCCGAGTGCCCCCGATCTGGCACTCGGCAAAGCCCTCCTCCTTTGCCGAGTGCTCCCGATCTGGCACTCGGCAAAGCTCCTCCTTTGCCGAGTGTCGCCCACAAGGCACTCGGCAAAGAGTTTTTTTTAATAAAACTTCCTTTCCTCTCTTTCTTTTCCATAACGTGTTTTACAAATTTGTTCGAATGTACTTTGAAAATGCCTTGTCAAATTGACTCAACAATGCATATTTGATGCTTCTACGAATATTAGACCATTATTTCATGCAGTTATAGCTCAAATTCAATTTATATCAATTAAAATTCTATAATTGCAGTTTAAAAATTAAAATTATCAAACGGATCCGAAAAATTACCAAAATTTCACATGAAACAATCTCTGTTGTCTATTGCCTATACAAAAAGTTTTGTAGTCAAACCACAATTCGACCGTCACTTTGACTCCAAATCTTACCGGATCCTTCTCAACTCTACGCTTCTTCTTCAGAAATGCTTCGGTTTGTAAGCATCGTACATGATAACTTATGCGAAATATTCTCAATTTTTTACCACAGTCTCCACGTATGATATCATGACATCTTGACAAATCTCATGATTTTCAGACTTCGTTTGCTTTTTTTAAAATTTAAAAACCATTCGGCCACACGTTCGTGGTCGTGTTTCCTGAACAAGATGTTCGAAATTCCTTTTCATTTCATAGGTAAGGCCTCAAACCGGGCTGAATAACATGAATATCATTTTTCTACTCATTTTTTCCTATTATTTGAATCACTTGCAGTTCAAATTTGACTTGATTCAAAAAATTGCTTGAAATACAATTAATTAATTAAATATAGCAAACAAATACAAAAATATATCAAATTTTAACATGGAGTCCCATATGTTGTATGTGGAGAGTAGAAAAAGTTTGAAGGGTAGGAAAGGAAAATGTTTTATTTCTTTGCCGAGTGCCGCAGAAAAAACACTCGGCAAAGATCTCTTTGCCGAGTGTCAGCTCCAGACACTCGGCAAAGTTCTAATGGCGGCGGCTGACCTTTAACAGACGGCGGTTGGTGCCGAGTGTTTTATTTTTGCCGAGTGTTTTCTTGTCAGCACTCGGCAAAGAGCTTCTTTTGCCGAGTGTCTAATCTGCAGCACTCGGCAAAGAGATTTTTGCCGAGTGTTTTATTTTTGCCGAGTGTCCCCGTGGAGGCACTCGGCAAAGTGGTTGTTTACCGAGTGCCCGATAAATTGCACTCGGCAAAACCCCAGACACTCGGCATATAGCAGCTTTCCGGTAGTGTAGTCCACGCTTCAAACCTGGACATTAACTTTCGTGCCATCCATTTTATTAATTAATGTACATCATTCATGGATGAAGCAAATAGGCTAGTAGCAACAGTTTAATCCGTCAAAAACGTTTTCTGCATAGTCCTGGAAACTTAAGCGTCAGCTCGTCGTCTCCATCGTCAGAACATCAGATCGATCGATGGATAATCGAGCTGCTATAAGTAGACATCAAAACCTTCAGCTTTCGATGCATCACACCATCTCAGCTGAGGTTCTTTCTTTCGGCGGCTTTTTTTTCGGTGCAGGGCGAAATGAACGAAATAACGAAATTTCGTTCGTTTCGTCGGAAATTCGGACGAAAAAATTCGATTTTTTCTATGAAATTCAATTAAAATTTAGATAAAATTTAAACAAATTTTAAATAGAATCAAATTCGGCCGAATGTTAGCCGAAAAAACTATATTTCGGGGGGCACCGAAATGACCGAAATTTCGTTCCTTTCGCGAAATTTCGTCCGAAAGAAGGAACCCAACCTGACGAACAAGATAGCTAGTACCTGAGATCTCTTTCTCGATCGGTTTGAGATCCAGCTGCACCAGCATACTCAACGGAAGACGATGAAGGGAGGAGGAAAAGGTGCGAGCGGAGGAGCGGCGGCGGCGCTGCTGCTCGCCGCGGCGTTGCTGCAATCCGACGTCCGCGGCAGCGGCGCTGTTGGGAGCGACGACAATCAGCACCGGCGGCGGCACAGCGCGATCACCTCCGTCGCCGGCGTCGGCAAAGGCAATGTCGTGGCCTTCCGCTGCACCCACGACCCTAATAAGTCGGGCCCTCCTTGCCCCCGTCACAATTAAGGCGCCATGGTCGATCCATCAAATCTTAAGAACCGCTCTTCGTGCCGTTTTCTAGACTTAATTTTACGCGTAGAATTGATCGGTTGATATGGCTAGATAATAGGCGATCATCGATTCGTCGGTTGTTATAAATATATGTACACCTTCAATTCATACTTGTGTCATCACATGTACGTTTGCTCAAAGTTGTTAACAATATTTGAGCAATGCAACATTTTAGAAAATAAATAAACTAAGCATCATCTGCTCGTTTATTGTATGGGTTTTATATTTTTGTGTCTCAGATATATGATGGCATGGTGTTGTGCACTTGTAACTTCATACTTAAATAGCAATGATCTCAAGGCGCTCGCGTGTATTTCAAAGTGGTGTAGATGCAGATCGATCACAGATGTGCAAGTCGCATAGCTAGTGTGCTTGTAAAAACTGCTTGCAAAATTTATTATAATTCCTTTTTTTAAGCATGCTAGCTAGTTAATAAGATGTATATGTTCCATGCTGATATAAATTCAGCTATCTATTAGGTTGTTGTTGTTAGTGATATGTCCTAGGGGCAATCATGTATTTGATTATATCAATTATATGTTTATGATCTTTTGAATAATATGTTATTTTATTCCTTGAATGAACATATTTCATATTAATCAACAAGTATATGACTTGTTCATGAAACTCTTTATTTATATGTTGATATTATTCTAAATTATCCATGATCTTAAATCATTATGTGAAATCATTATGTGAGACAATTATGATTTATAGATCAACACATGTATTAATTGATGATCATGTTTCATAAATCATAGATATGGGATATCAAATCAATAATGTGGACACATGTTAGAGAATATGATGTTGGATTGACCCACCATGAGACATTGTGGGAATTGTTATTTTCTTTAGTGTCATCGGTTGGTTTCATACATAGTGTTTGTAGGATCTTTAGATCTGAGATCGTCATTATTTCCTACATGTGTAATAATTTACTTAGAGGTTATCAAATACTGCTCCTCAATGGTCAAAAAGGTAGCTTTCAGGTTTACTATGAAATATGCAGAGGAATATGAGAGATCAAGATAGAATTTGCCCCTCCTATATAACAGGAGAGATATCTTTGGGCCCCTCAATGTGGATTGATTAAGGAAGTACATAGCCACGCCGAATGTGGTTGAGTCAAACACAACTGAATAATCCATTATAGTTTCAAGTGAAGGATCGAGCTATCATAGGATGACACGCTTCTCACCTTGAGTTTGATCTGAGATCATGAGGCAAAAGGATCGGTACATAAGTACTATATACGTTCACCTGATATAATCTTTATGTATGTTTGAGAGTCGTTATGTTCTGCTAGGGACCGCTACCAACTTATGGACCAGATAGGAGTTTTCGGCCCATGGCCAAATATACATGAACCTACAAGGTCACACACTTAATGGGCTGGAACGATAAGGGTTCGGATAATACTCTCCGAGCAGGATATGATCTCTACTCATATCGGATAAGGGTCCAATTGGGGGCTATACAAAGAGAGGTGTGGAGGCTGAGGGAGGCATCTCGAAATATACCCATCAAAATCCTAACTGCTACCTCTCATAATCCTAGTTGTGTGCGCTGGTGCTTGCACACCAACGTATAGTGTTCCGTCCCTAGACGTGTAGACCTCGGTAGAGGCACTGCTGTGACTACGGCGCTAATTGGGACGATCGCGATGAGGAGACAATTGGCCAAAGGACGATCGACTACTTCCACTAGACCAACGCACTCTTTGTTGAATCGACTGCTTCAACTCTACTTCCACTGCACTACGGATATAGTGGTAAAAATCTATGATCTCTTGCTCGCATGGCTTCCTGGTTTATGCGGTAGAAAAAATTTAATCTGTGATAGTGTAGCCTACCCGTATCCCAACAGATGTACAGATAGTCTGGGCAAAACTAGTGACCAAAAGGCTCTGTTCCGACAGTTCAGGAACATGAAAGAAATATAGTTCATGGGTCATGAAATTGAAATGCGAATTAGCAGAACCTATTAGTCTAGATAATATTTTTTTTGAGAGAATAGATTATATGCCACTAGGAGTGGTCGATTCGACAAATTGAATCGTAGAAGGGCATAAGTACTATATGCCACTGACCTTGAGATTATTTGCACTGATTGCCACTACTGTTAGTCTCCCATTAGTCAAAAGCCATTAAGTCGGTCACTTTTCATAAATGGTGAAAATGCCCCTAGGGAGTCTAGTCGATAGGTGTCGGAACCCGGAGTAACGACTCTTGGATCCTCTGTGTAAATCGCACTAGTCCAGGATCAGCTAGTGCACACAGTACAACAAAGATAAATACCAAGCACAAATGACTTCATATATTAAATAAAGGTACGGCCTTATGGCTAAGTCTTACATCAACGCCCATTGGCAAAGATAAATAAAGAAAATAACAGCGGAAGCAGACTGATAGATAGCGAAGCCCAAGCCTGCCCACAGGCAAACGATAGTAAGACACGGCCTATTCGTCCAGATCTTCACCGTAGTTGACTTCATCCTTCTCTGTAGGGATGGTGCAAGGTGAGTATAAACTTGTACTCCGCAAATCACACGGAAAATGCAACATAATGATAAAGGCTTCAATGAAAGGCTTATAGGGTTAGTTTGCATAAAACAGCATTTATGAAATACAATAGATAGATTGAAAATGCTGAATTTAATACAGTAAGTAAAAACGATACTTGTAGTAGAAAATAATACCGTCAGTGCAGACTTCGACCAAACACCAACCTATCCACGGGCATCTCACCCGGACCATCATTTCCAAAAGATCACGTATGGATTCCATCCATCCACACGTTTCCAAACACTCGTGGATTCCATGCATCCACAAGCTTCCAATCTCTCTCATGGGTTCTATCCACCCACAAGGTTTTCATTCTCTCGTGGATTCCATCCATCCATAAGGTTTTCGAAAATCATTTTTTAAAAACAAAATCTAATCCATGAAAAACTTTTACTCAGCATGCCCATGACCGTGGGCACGGCTATTCAGGATAGATTATACACTCTGCAGAGGTTGTACAGCTTTACCCACAAGACACGATCATCCCATATTGCCACGCGATTACACACTTCCTTAGGTGTGTGGCGAGGAGTTGTGACAAGGCCTTTACAATGCAAAACCTTCAACCTGATCGAACCAACTCTAAGGTTTCACCCCAGTAAGGAATCCACTAGACCGGGACCCCCTCTTGAGCCTAGACGAGACTTCTCATGGCTTAACCACGCTCGCCCAAGTGAGACTTCACATGGCACCAACCACGCTCACTTTCAACCTACGACTTGACTCGGGTTGGGGCTTCACAAATTATTCAGCCAGGCTGTCCCATACCACCATGTGGTAGTACGATAAGGGCTTTGCAACAAGAGCTCACTGCAGACCGGTCCTTAATCTGACTTAGGCCCAACCACATACCCCGCACACGACAATCAACCACTACGGCTCCAACCAACAGGGCATGCCTGCACCCACCAATCTGACCAATTGCCTAAGTCTAAACCAAGTTTGATATTTTGTTTTCAAAATATTTCATAACACTTCTTGACTCACCAAAGTCAAGAGTACATAACAAAAGTATATCATTTTATGTGAAAGGTTCATCATTTTATGTGAAAAGGTATCCCAAAACAAAATTATATGACTATGCAGGGCTAAGCATTTGATTAAATTCTCTAGCCAACACTAATGTATTAACTAGAGTTTGATTCTAGGGTGACAAGGTATAAGGAATTCAATAACAAAGGAGGAATTAACAAGTAGGCATTAACTATATTTAAAACTGAACTGAAATACGTTGTATAAAAGTATGCATGCAATATAGTTTAAATCAACATAATTTTATTTTGAAAACTGGGATCAACATGATCAAGGAGTGTGACTTGCCTTGCTCTTCAAATTTGTGCAACTCTTCGTCGAAGAAATCTCCCGAATTGTCGAAGTCTACACGCGAAAATAACCCACCAAATTCAAATAAATTCAAATTGACTTCAAAAATTTGAATTGAGGTCAGAAATGGATAGAGGGGAATTTTTGACGAATTTATAAATTTGAATGGGCCAAATCGGAGTTAGGACGAAGAAGAACGGGCTCCAGGAAGTTTAATTTCAGAGAAAATGGAAAAGATTTATTTTTAGAATTATTTTCCTAAAGGAAAATCAGAGATATGACGTCAGCCAGGATTTTAATTTTGGCCGAATAAATTTTCTGAAGGAAAAGAGACTTATGACGCCAGCATGATGTCATCAGTGGGTCGGTTTGACCGACGGGTGGGGCCTTGGTCCATGGACCAGGCTCACGGGAAGTGGCGCCGGGTGAGGTCACAGGGAGGTCTAACCGCGCGCGCGTGGCGCTGACGGGGCACCGGCGGGGCGAGGTGGCATAGGCGTGGCGCTGACGTGGACAGGCCGGCGGGAAGGTGTTCGAGCCGGCGGGCTCGTCGGCGAACGGTAGCGCGGTTGCCGGCGGCGAGGGCGGCAATGGAGAGAGGGGAGCGAGGGGATCACGCGGAGGGGTGTGACGGTTACCGAGGGCGGCCAGAAGGTGGTCGGCAACGGCGAGGGGCGGCGGCGGCTTCGGGTTCCACGGTGCGGCGGCGCTCCGGCGATGCGCGGGACCGGGGAAGCAGCAGAGGAGCTGCGCGCGGAGGTGGGGAAGCTCGGGGTGGCCTCGGTGGAGCTCGGGTGATGCTCCTTCGCCGGCAATTGCTCGCTGGAGGGAGGTGGCGGCGCTCGGGGCGGGTGCGCACGGCGCGGAGGCGCTTGACTCACCGGAGAGGGGAATTGGAGGCGGAGGGATGTGGGGCGAAGTGAGGCGGAGCGGATGGGGGTTTAAATAGGGGCGGAGGGGGAACGGGGTGGCGCGGATTTGTCGCCGGAGGTGGGTGGTGGCGGCGGTGGTTACGGAGAAGGTGGGGGCGCGGAGAGTGGGCGACATGCGCGAAGAAAGGGGGAACGTGGGCGCGGTTGGCGTGCGGCGCACGAGGGAGTGGCAGCACGCGGACGAAAAGAGGGGAGGTGGCCGGTTAGGGCGGAGCCAGCCAACGGCCATGGCGGCGGCGCCTGCGCAAAGGAGGTGGGGGTCGGGGATGATAGGTGGGGCCGATGGTCAGTGAGAGGGAGAGAGAGGGGGCGCGGACGGGTAAGATCGCGGGGTGGGTGATCGGACGGCGGCGGATGGGGGTTAGGGCTTAAGTGGGAGGGAGCGCCCGTGATGCGATCAACGGGATCGGACAGCTGTGGGAGAAGGAGCAGCGGGCGGGTGAGATGGGCCGGTGGGCGGCGTGGCTGGTATCTGTGCCGCACGCATGGCGCGCGGGGAGGGGAGGGAGGCGGGATGGAGGTGGCGACGTGGGCTGATCCCGGCCGTCCACGTGGCGCCGATGGGGAGGTCAGGGTTTTTCTAT
Source organism: Dendrocalamus sinicus (assembly GCA_036346575.1). Classification (NCBI taxonomy): domain Eukaryota; kingdom Viridiplantae; phylum Streptophyta; class Magnoliopsida; order Poales; family Poaceae; genus Dendrocalamus; species Dendrocalamus sinicus. The sequence goes on from CM070665.1 coordinate 24,147,315, forward strand.
TTTTGATTTAAGATTTTTCAGAAAAGCCTAGAATATTCATTAAGCCTCAGAAAAATATAAAACTAATTCCAAAAATTCCAGAAAAATTTAGAGAACCTCCTGGATACTTTTTAGACTTAATAAAAAAAATATTCCCAACAATTTTTGGCTCTATAATTTTATATTGAAAATACTTTTTAATTTCAAAAATACATTTTTAAACTCCAGAAAATCCAGAAAACCAAATAAAATCCAAATAATTAATTTGAGTTAGGATTTTTATAGAAAATCAAAATATTATTTTATTCAATAATATTTTTAGGTTTTTCTTAAAATGCTTTTCAAATCCAGCTTTTTCGAAAACAGAAATTCAAGGCAAATCCAAATTTAAACTTTAGGCACAAAAATACTTATTTTAATTTTAATTTTATTTTAACATTTTTATTTATTTATTTTAATTTTAAGAATAACCTGGGCTGTTACAATAGGGTTCCACCGAGTTCCATCCCTATTCAACTGAGGTCGATTCATCTCCCCCTGTTGAAGATGCCTCCAATTCCCCATCCCTCTTATCCTCCCATCGTCTCGCATTAGGCCCTAGCGACGACATGCAAAGGTTGATTCGTCTCCTTCCTTCTTGAAGACATGTCGAAATCCCCATCCCTCGTATCCTCCCTACGTCCCGCATTGAACCCTAGAGGCAGTGCCTAGATGGAATGGCGCGGCGTGGTGGCTGCAAGTGCAGCAACGGCATATGAGGAGGCAGATTCAAGTGCAGTAATGGTAGTAGCTTTAGGTGTCGGTGCTGCAACAATGGCACAATGGATTGAGGAGGCGGCACGGTGCTTGGAGGTGGCACCAGCAGGCATGAACACGGGTGCTCCCTCACCTCGGTCCTCCTTTGTCATGAAGCCAGCAGCCCAGCTTGAGAATGGCATTCCTCTCCACGATGGGTATGTTTGACATTCTCTATGCATTGCAATTTCTTGTCCACCAGTTGATTGTTGAATAGAATGTTAGTGTTGTGTGCATGTCCATCCTTAAAATACTTGCTTAAGGTTCAAATGTTGTGCAAGAATAGAAGTGAATTTGGTTGTGGTTTTCGTTCAAATGGTAGTTGATGTTGATATGATGAACAACAACAACAACCTTGTGAACGATGTTTGTGAGAATACCCATGGGGTTTAGATGAAAGGGTGACTGGACAATATGTCCATAGCTCTACCCAAAAACTTCTACCACTCAGTTCAGGTCAAGAATTGATGGAGATGTTAGATAGTTGTGCGCAAATTAAGACCATAGAAATCATGTTGACTATATCGATCCTATTAGATGATGTGGGAAATGCCCAAGTGCCATGTACTACACCAATGTCAACACTCTCACAAGCATGCCCTTTGCAACCTTTCACTAAGACTCAACTCACTGAAGCAAACCCCTTTGCGCATTTTGAGCATGTAGGAGTAGATGAGGAGGAGCAGTATGGTTGTGACAGTGATAATGAAACTGATGAATTCGATGATGTCTCTCAGGAGGTTGTGGGGGATGGTGATGAGGGCAACGGTGATGATCTTGATGACGAGGACTAGTTGGCACAAGATAGTAACCCTGACAATGTAATTGGTGACATAGCCTATGACAAAGATGATCCACCAATGCCTATTAGCACCAATTATCCCTCAATGGCAGAGTTTACATTGGCGATGTCTTAATATTCCATAAAGCATGAATTTGAATATAAAATTTTAAAAAAGTGACCCTTCTAGATTTATAGCTCACTGCTGTGTTGAAGGATGCAAATGGAGGATGCATGCCTCTACATTGTAGGATAATGTCACCGTTCAGGTTTGTAAACTTCATTTGTAGGTGCATAAGTTCATGTTCTATTGTTGTTTTTGAACTAATACTCAAGTCTTTAGTTGGTTTTTTAGGTTTAAAGATATGTTCCTGACCACGATTGCCCTAGTACAAGAAAGAATGAGAAGATCAAGAGTGCAACCAAGCTCTGAATTTGTGAGAGAGTGAGAGTGGTTGAGAGAGGACCCTACTGTGAGCACTAACTATAGAGAAGACTCAATGACAAGTATAAGGTGTTGGTCAACTATGGCAGACTATGCACTCGTAGGGAGCTAGCAATGAAGAAGATCTATGGAGATTGTGTTAGGAGCTTCGATAAGCTGTATGCATAGAAGGCTGAGGTTGAGAGGAGGTGCCCAGGGGGGCTTAGTGTGCATTGACCGCATCACTTTCAAGGAACAAAGGAGCTTCAATATGATGTTCGTGACACTTAAACCATGCGTCGAGGGGTTCTTGGCTAGCTGCAGGCCGTACTTAGATATCGATAGTACTCACTTAACAGTGAAGTATAGAGGATAGTTGGCAATGGGCGTGTGCTATTGATGGGCACAACTTGTTAGACGTTGTGACTTCTGGTGTCATTGATGTGGAGACATTGGAGAACTGGGTGTGGTTTATGGAGAAGTTGTAGCAAGTAATTGGAAAACCAGATAGCTTAGCAATATGTACTGACGCAGGCAAGGGTATCAACTTTGTTGTAGCAGTGGTCTTTGGGTATGCAGAACACCGGGAGTGCATGAGGCGTCTTATATCAAATTTCAAGATGAAGTTCCATGGCAAGTTGTTTGATGAGCACTTGTGGCTAGCTACATACTCATGGACAACTGAGGCTTTCAATGCACACATTGCAGCAATGCAGGCCAATAAGCTAGAAGCCATTCTTTACTTAACACTCACCATAGAAGGTTGTCTTGTAATTCACTTGACTGATGTCTTAAATGTTTTTCAATCTAGTTTGTGGATGTGTTTTAACTCATTGTATTGCTGTCTGTAGGCTTTGGAGTAGGAGCACGTTCTTCACAACATTGAAAGTGGATTACGTCACTAACAACTTGGCTAGGTGCTTCAACAACTAGATTAGCAAGAACAAAGGCCTCATGCTATATGAGTTGATGGACAAGATTAGAGGAAAGGTCATGTGGCCAAGTTTGATAGGAGGAAGATTGCCAACAAGATAGCAACTCACACAATACTACCGAGTGTCATGAACGTGTTGTATGAAAGAAGTCGGGGACTCAACTTGGATATACGAAGGAGTGATGACTATGTAGCAGAGATCACTGAAAGATTAGCAAGTACAGTTTTGTCATTGTGATGACAGGGGTGATGAATTAGTTCATTGTGATGTTCCAAGTAGGTGGCAAATGGCATATTGTTGACCTACAAGCAAAGACATGTACGTGTAAGGAATGGCAAGTGAGTGGCAAACCTTACACTTATGCTTTATATTTCATATCATTATTGAGAGGGATGTAGCTCAAGGATTGTGTTGATGAATGCTATAGCGTGGTGAAGTTCATTGCTGCCTACGCACCTTGAATCCCTACACTTAATGACATTTCACAGTGGCCAACTAATACTTATGACTTCTACCTTCACCCACCAATTCTAAGAAGATGTGCTGGAGGCCTAAAAATTAGATGTACAAGGAAGGCCATGGGAGGAAGGGCAAGGCAACAGTGCCCTGTGTGCCAGTGCTATGGGCATCAATGGTAGACTTGCGAAGAGGCAACACTGGATGCTAAAGAAGCATATGCCATAATGGCAAAGAAGAGATTTGAACATTGTCATGTGTCCTTCTCTTCTAGTTACAAATACTACTTTCAAATTGTTGTGGTTACTTCTATTTGTAGGGCAAAGAAAAAGAAGACAGTGAGCATTTCAGCTTCATGTTCCATAGCTAATACTTCTAGCGTGGCTAGTGCCTCATTGGTCTTCCATGCTTCATCTACTGCTCCAAGGTACTAACTGATGTACCTAATACATCTGCTGTCAGTTGGTGGTTCCAATGAATTTGTTGCCATTGCTTGATTATGGGTAAGGGGATGGGGAAAGGGAAGGTAAAGCTGCTCATATGGTTTAACTTATAGGAATGCATCTTTGATTGCCTCAAGCCAAGAGAGCCTTCAACAGTTGGCCATCATCCCGATTATTGAGGCTGTGAAACCACTTGCTAATGCAAAGGGGAAGGGGAGGGGGAAAGGGAAAGCCAAAAAGAAACCTATAGTGCCAGCCTCAGACATCTCATGCATGGGAACAAGAAGCAAGAAGAGGCCAGCAATTGATAGCTCAAACAAGACAGCTAAATTCGAGAAGTTGATACTAGGATGATTCCCAAGCTCACTTTGTTGAACTCAGTCAGCTGAATTGTGTATTGGACCTGTGGCATATTTTATGGCATGTTTGATTGGCTTATCTAATGGATTTGTACTATCATAGAACTGAACATCATATTATGTTTGATGGAACTATCATTTTGCCAAACATCATATTATGGAAATACCACCATTTTGCTCATAATCAGGTTCTAGAACTATAATTGTAATGGACTTATGAACATAATGGTTTGTTGCATATTATGTACACTTGAGCTGAAATGGCAATACAAATTGAATCACTTACTCAATGCCACTGGAGGGTGGCATATAATAGAACGAAGATAGACAACCATCCAAGGGCAAAATGGTCTTTTCTCATGCCTAAACGCCAAGAGACTAACAGTAGTGGCAATCAGTGGAAATAATTTCAAGGTTAGTGGCATATAGTAGTTATGCCCTTTGGCGATGGTAATTCGTCGAGTCGACCACTCCCCGGTGGCATAGAATCTATTCTCTCATTTTTTTCATAGAAGTAATACATGCAAAGAACAAAAATATACTAAAAGTTTTATCCACTACTACAAAAAGGGTCATCTTAGACGCCTCATCACAGACGGTTCAATACAAACCGTCAGTGATAAAGTTATCATAGACGATTTTATAAGATGGACTGTCTAAGTTCAACGTGATGGAAAGAACCGTCTGTGATGACCTACATATCACAGAAGGTTTTTATTTCACAAATGGTTCAGAACAAAAACCGTCTGTGGTGTCTCCTCTTCTCCTCATCTCCTCTTCACTCTTCTCACCTCTCCTCTATGTATCCTTGCCAAATTTTCCCTTAAAAATAGAAGGCTCGGTCGACTACCTCCTCGAGCTCCTCTGCCTCCAGTTGTGACGCCACGGTTCACTGGATAAGACACTCTTGTCGTAAGAGTGTCTTGTGTAGTGTCACCATCGTGACACAACGGTGATGCTGCTACCGCCGGCCTCTCCATCATTGGCAGTGATATATCCCCCACCCCCACTCTCTTCCTTGATGTTTGGATATGAAATTACGAAATTATTGGATGGCTAGGGTTTTGACCATGTAAATCCTATCTCACTAAACTTGCATCGCCAGTGATATATCTCCCACCACTTTACTCCGAGAACTTGCATTTTACTTTCTCGGCTCCTTAAACTTGTCTCCGTTTGCACTATAGGTTGTTTTCTCCATTTGCTAACAGAATTTGCTGATGTGGCACACATAGCTGCTAACAGATTAGGCACATACGACCACGGCTTATGACTGTGCGCCTACGACTACAGCATACGACCACGGCTTACGACCGCGTGCCTATGACCATGGTATACCAAAGCAACAAAACAATAGTATCTACAACATAAACAATGATCCATCAAAGTTATGGCGTCAATCATAAATAGGCCAGCTTTTGTTCATCTGCATTATCTGATTACACTGTTTTATAGCGCAATTAGAGAATATTGATAAACTGAAAGATGCATTTTTATGAGGACGCGAGAACACAATCACAGATGGTTCTTAACTAAAACCGTTTGTAAAAATAGATTATCATAGACAGTTCATAACTAGAACCGTCTGTGATAGTCTAATAGACAGTTCATAACTAGAACCGTCTGTGATATTAGACTATCACAGACGGTTCTTAACTAAAATTGTTTGTGTTGTAACTTATCATAGACAGTTGAAGAGCTGTTTATGATAACTACCTGTTATCACCGATACATAAGTTGAGACAGATCAGAAACCATCCATGGCGACAGTTTGAAACCGTCTTTGATAACCTTTTCTATGGTAGTGATCCTGGTCAAGTTCAAATACATCGTGAACATAATATGGGGATGGGCGCTAACATGGTGCTAACATGCATGCCAACCTTTTAATTTGGGATGTTAAATAAACTTTCAAAGTTCTAGAAAAATAGTGTAGACACTAAACTAGCCACTGCAATGCTAAACAGAACCTTACAAGCCTGTACGCATAATAGAATGGATTATGTGCTGTTTGTTTATCGTCAGGTCGGTTATTGTGTTAGCGTTGAACCGTCGAATTTTCTCAAGAAGGCTACATTTTTTTTTCCAGATACATGAAACAGAGAAAAAATTTGAAGAAGTCAACGGCCAACGCCACATTTATTTATAGTCAAAATTTTAATTTACACAACTTTTTTATGTATCTGTCCAATTAGAGACTTCATCTTTCGCGGTCAGGCCAGTTCAGATATGACTCGCGACTGAACCTTTGATTTACATTCTTTCTTTAATCTCTTTGATGCGACTCACGACTCAAGCAGTTCAGATGTGATGCATGCATTCCTACCGGTTCCTAGTCAAGCTGTAGTCTTCTCCGTTGACTACCAAGCTAGCTAACAGTAGTAAGTACGTACTCCCTGTACCGGCCTTTTTCTTGCTTGTGAAAAACTCGTTCACTGGATCGTTGAACTTCACCAAGATTCTGATGAAATTGCTAACTACAACTCACGTCCTACCTAGGTAGTTTCTACAATTACGTGATGTATACTAGCTTAATGGTTCGCTCGTTGTTACATGAAAAATCATATATACCTAAATATTGATTTATTAATATGTTCATATTAATGACGTCACGATACATACGTACTGAGGGTGAAAATAGATCGAATACGGATCGAATAGTGCCCAAACGATATTCATATTCGTATTTGTAAACAAATACAAATATAAATCCGAATATTCTCAAATACAAATACGAATCGAATATTGTAACGAATACGAATTCAAATTCAATATCTACTCATTTCGATCGGATCTGGATATTCTCATAACTTATGTAGTATGAAGATATTAATGATATTTTATCCTAATACAATCACGCTTAATCATTTTATTTCATTTACTTCACCTAAAAGAAACATGAATTCACGTTCAATTAAAAAAAAACTTACCCAACTAGTTGGTCATATTGTAATAAAATATGTATATTGCTTCGTCGAATACGAATATGGATAGTTTGGATAAAATAACATTTCAGATGGTAAAAGTTCATATTATATTTACATCCATATTTTTATACGAATTCGAATATAAATAGGATACAAAATGTTAATCAGATGAGAAAATTTATATCATAATCGCATCTTATAATATGAATAATTTGTATCCACTTTTCACATCTACATATGTGCTTGTTCATAGACAGTTACATGCATGTTCCACGTCACCATACATAGCCTTTTGCGCCTGGAATAATACTGGAGCATTCTTTCTTTAATTCGTTTGATGCGACTCATGCAGTTGAGATGTGATGCATATATAGATATATGCTAGCTTACCGTTTCCAAGTCATAAGTAGTCTTGTCTCCGTTGACAACCAATTAAGCTAGCTATAGCTAAGTACTTTGCACGTACGTAAAAATCGAAAATATCTAGGAGAAAACACTAGGTATGTATCTTTTACATTAAGAACGAAATAGACATCTAAATTCATCCTAACATGTCTAACACGTATGTAATTAACGTTGTTGTAAATATAGTAAATTTTGACTGGTTCGTTCAATATTCGTGATCCCGAAAGATCGACACTAGCTAGCATTCCCGTGCAGTACGTGTCAGACCAGCTGCAGAGCGTTTACCCCGTGCTTACACGATACAATCAGCAAGCTAGCTAAGCATGTAGTACATTTGTACATGTATACGTACACGTTGCTTGCTAGCTAGGTCTTGCTCAAAACGTGCGACGAACGAGCTCGCTACCTTTTCGGTTTTCGTCAATTTATACTTGTTGAACATGATTAAATTAAACGATCAGATCGATCGGCGAGTCTTTTGAATCCATATTTTGCAACCGTCAAGAACGTCACATACATGATTTCAGGAAAAAAAAAAGAAAAAAGAACATCACATACATGTGCAAACCTTGGAACTTGCTAGTAATTCCCAGTTTCGCTCGCACGCAGTCATATCGTCACATTTTTATGGATGTATGTGTATACATGTTGAATAAATGAAGGATAAAGTACGGCTCAGTTCAAAATAGCTTTTGCTTGCGATGATCACGTGCAATTAGTGGATCCTGGAATCAAATCCATGATGGACTGCATGCTTAATTGAAACCTAATCGATCAGCACCGTAAGTTGCTACATCTAATCGATCAGTAATAACAGAGTTAATTGAGCAATATACGATCATATTTACGGCCCCATGTACATGTCACACGGTAACATGGATAGCTGGCTCTTACGTATCTATGCAGTCACGGAGCTAGTCGAATCTTCCACGGGCCGGTCCAGGACTCCTATAGTGCAGCCAGAGTTAGCGCAGCGTGCCGATCAGGTTCACCACATGACATGACGAGCCGTTACGTGTGGGGGAACGTTGCAACTTACTTTCTTTTTTTCCAATGGCGGAACAACCGGCCAGTGTACTCATTTTAAAGACTTAGAACATACAGGTCATATGTATGAATCCCAAAAAATACTAGTGTAAAATCCACACAAATAACACATCCAACCTAAGGTGGGTGTAAATCGAGCTATGGTCTTCAGCGAGGGAGACAATGTGCCACACCGCTAGACGATGTTACAGTTGGAATTTAGGTAGTGTTTATTTCGTGGGACGAGGGTGGATGGGATTACCCCATTCAGGATTTAGAAGCTGTTCGTGCACTTGGTTGGGTGGATCATGGATGGGATGAAGCCATCCGGGGTAGTTAATCCAACCTCAGTCATGTGTTGTACAGTACGTACTGTGATCGATCTACCATTTCCTTGGTGTACAAGTAGTCCCCTCCGTTGACCACTATAAGTGGTGCGTTCTTTTTAGTTTTTGGTTTCTAGTTTTAACTTTTGGTTTCTTTAGAGTTTGAAAAGTTAAACATCAAAATGGACAGTTTCTTAAAGCGGATTCTCCAAATAATTTCCCAGCCCAAAACCGTATGCACTGTGAGCGTCAATGTCTTCACCGTCCGCTGCTATATCAAAAAACACATAAAAAAACATCAGCCATAGCTAAAAACCACTAGTTCAAAAGAACACCCCCAACGTCTCCACATCTATCCTCGATCGCCAACGGACTGTCCCTGTAAATAAAAAGTTACTATACCAAGTCAGTAAGTCGTTTATTCCTGTTCGATCAAGACTAGCTAATGCGTGCGAGACCGTGCATAAGCAGTCCTGCTGAGTGCTTACGTACTTCGTGGCGTAACTAAGCTAAGCAAAGACGATAAGATCGATTGCTAACTAGCTTGTATGTACCCCTTTGGCTCAACGCGTGATGATCGAGAGCGTCGATCTAGCTTACTTCCGATCCTACATTCGTTCTGTTGAACGTACAGGATCGGTTAAACGATGGAATCAATCTCCGTCAAGAACGTTAAATGCAATGACCTTGAATTCCTTGCTAGATAGGCCTAGCTCACGCCGCGCGCATGTTTGGATCGAGGCATCGATCTGGCTATAAATAGGGCCATGCATGTATGTCCCCTCCACCAAACACAACAACTCAGTGTGCGTAACTAGTTGGGATTCCACAAGCTCTACCTAGCTAGCATCTTCTTAGCTAGATCGATCGTACGCGTACACCGGCGATGGCGAGAGCGGGGACCTGGCACGCGATCGGAGTGATCGTGCTCGCGGTGATGATTGTACTGTCGGCGGCGGAGGCGGCCAGGCCGGTGGAAGAGGGCGCCGGTGGGCGCAGGGCTCCTCCGGTGACTCCGCACGGTTTTGCAGCTGTTCAGCTTGCCCAGCCCTGCCCGTCTTGCTGCTCCAACAAAGTCTCTTGCCCTAAGGGTTGTCATTGCCCGCCGTAGCTGCTACTACGTACTAGATTGAACTTGATTCACCAGGAAGAGGACGCGTCCTTCTGAATTTTCAGCACGACGATCTGTTATTTACTTACTCATTCATGTTTAATTTGAATAAACTAGCGATTTAGCTAGCTCGAGTTCATGCAACATACGTACTAGGCACTACTCCACATATGCAGCACGTACGTAGTAGTGATTTATTATGCATCTGTATTCATGCATGTATGTATATAAATACATCGAAGAATAAGTGATCTTTCATTCTTTCTGGATGAAGCAAAACTTTCTTGGAAGTGAAGAAATGGTGCATTGCATATTGCGAACTCGCTAGCTATTACGCACCAGAACAAAACATGAACGAAATTAAATGATTTCTGCTGCCATTGAAAAAGAGGCAGAGAAAGACATGCAAATTCCATTGACGTGCTCCTAGAGAGCTACTCACTTATCTCGACGGAGCTAGATATGCCGTCGTCGAATCTGTCAGCTGTCGCCAACACCCAAATCTGGGAGCAGATTCAACGGCGATAAATTCGAATTCCAGCAAACAGATTACTTGAGACCTTCTCCAATGTTGTGTTTTAGCTAGTTCAAATGAGGAGATAGAAATCATTGAATCGATTCAATATATTGGAGAGGTCCATTCCAACAAAATGTGCATAGAACCGGACTCTATTTAGGAGCCGATTTAAAGTATTAAACAATTCATATGAGCATTTAATAACTACATAGGAGAGAGTACAGTTGAGAGAAGATATTATTATTTTATGGTTTTTAATGTAACGTTGGTTCCAGTTATTAGCATAAATTGATTCAGTACATTGGAGAAAAACAAGCTTAATTTCTAAAATACTTAGTGATATGACTTTAAATCGATATCGGTTTAATACATTAAACATGCTCTAATGGTGCCTAGCCACTACGGTCGTGTCCCCTATTCGTCTGTTGTAATGCTTACTACGTCAGCAGAAGTGCAACACTGTAGCACATATGTACGGGACCGTACACGATTAAACCTCGCGGCATAATGGAACTAATTAGCCGTAAAGTACGTTCGGATCAGAATCCAGCGCATATACAATTCCGAGTGGTAACCGTGGAAGTAAAAAAATTTACAGTAGTTCTCCACAAGAATCGGAAGATGATGATGTTTTTGTTCTAAAGGAATTTTGCAACAATGATGTACGTGCGGGGTGGAGGGATGAGCGGCCTGTCGGACCTCGGCGCTAGTTGGCGCCACTCTGCGCCGGCGAAAGGGCTAGTGGGGAGCTCGGCATCAGGTGAGCTCAGGAGACCCTCTGGATCCAAGTTTTGGGCTCTAGCGGACGAGCTAAGCTCTGACGGGGAGGAGGAGTTGAATGGCGTCCACGAGAATCTGGTGTCTACAAAGGATTTCCTCTGCGATGCACTAGCGGCTGGTTTTTCGATGGAGGACATCCTGACGGCGGAAGCTCATCTCCGGGTGGATTCATCCCCTAAGGTTAGTTCAGCTGGTTGTGCCGCAGGTAAGAAGGTGGGTCTTCTTGCAAGCAGAGTGGTTGATGCGGTGGCTGAACGGCGGTTGCTCCCGAAACCTTGGCATGGGCCTTTACCGGCTCAGAGATCCTCACCGAAATTAACCCTCGGTGATGCCCTCGTCAGTGCGCAGTCCAAGGCTTCACCGCCCAGGAAGGGTGCTGGGACGTGCACGCAGGTTTTCGATCTGCACCAGTCTCGTCCAGAGGAAGGAGCGCAGGTTTCTTCTCCGTCTCCGGTGAGTGAAGCAGGTGTTCGGCGCCCAGGGTTTTCAAATTTTGATTGCCCAGGGTTTGGCAGTCGTCCGGTCAGGATGGCGTTTGGGCCATTAGCTTCTAAAGTGTTGGGCCGTTCTATTCCTATTCGGAATGGGGCCCGTTTGACCCATTTCACTTTCTCGGCTGGTCTTGGTGAGTTTTTTGGCAGAGGCGGACGGTTCCCTGCTTCTCTCCAGTGTCCGTCTATCTGCGACGCTTCGTTTCCTTCCCCGAATCTTACCATGCAGGGAGCCGGAACGGGTGCTGCTGTGGGTGGCCGTCCGCAGGACCGGGCATCCGGGATGAACCGAAGGAGTTTCGGAGGTCGCCATGGCAGCGGCTAGGACGGGCTTGGTTTTAGTGCTGGCCGCAACCTGGAGGAAGGAGAGGAGCGCCATGCCGCTGGTGGGTTCCAGGGTACTGGCCAAGGCTTCGACCCTGGTTGCGGTGACCTTGGCCGCGGTCGGAGCTGGCCCAGGAGGGGCTTTCGCCCCCACGGCGGTCGCGGTTTTGCGGCTAGGCGAGGTGGTCTTGCGGGGCGCACTGGTCGCGGAGGCGCTAGCCGGGGTTCTTTTGCCGCTGCGGCCATGCCATGGAAGGCGGCGCCTACCAGGCCCTAGGGTCCTGCACCGGGTCACACAGCCGACGCAGCGGGTTCCTCGGGGGTCTCGTTGCAGAAGCAGGACTTTGATGCAGCAGTGGATGGGGTCGGCATGGATGTTGATTCTGCTGCTGTCGCGAACCGGGAATCTGAGGTCAGTCGTACAGGGGGTAAGGCGAAAGCTTGTGCTCGTTGCTCGCTGAAGGGACATGCTGCTACCGATTGTGTGACTGTGCTTTATTGTGATATCTGTGATGGGCACGAACATCTCAACCACCGATGTCCTATCCTCAAACTTCCCAAGCCGGTGGCTCATGCGGTGGGTTATGCGGTGGCCGGGCTTGGTTTCTATCACATTCCGCACCCACCGTTACCGAAGAAGAAAGAAACTAGGACTGCGCTGGTCACAGTCTCCAGTGGTGTGCTCTCTACGGATCAGCTAGTGTCGCAGTTGCTAAGAATTGTCCCTGCAAAATGGAAGTGGGAGCCAGAGGTGCGTGATGAAAGGTCGTTTGTCGTTCAGTTTCCTTCCAAAGCTGAACTCCAGAGAGCTATTGCTTTCGGTGGGGCTGATGTCCGTGTGAATGGAGTTGCTACCGGCGTGCGGCTGATTTTTGAACAATGGCATGTCAAGGAAGAAGGTTTTCTTTTACCTAAAGTGTGGTTTCGGGTGTATGGCCTTCGGAAGTCTTTGCGGGAATACCTTAACCTTTGGGCTGTTGGAACAATGTTTGGTTCTACCCAAATTGTTGACATGAAAACCACTCACAAAAATGACTTTGGAAGGATTCTTGTGGCAGTCTTAGACCCTAAGTTGGTTCCAAATGACATAGATGTGGTTATTGGCGACCACTATTTTCAACTCAAGCTGGAGAAGGAGGGAATTGGTTTTGATGAAAATGGCGATGAGGCGGAATTGGATTTTGATGGTGGTGAAGACTTTCACACTGATGAACAAGAAGATGGTGATATCAATCATGACACTCAAGGTCCTGATAGAGATCCCAAGAGGTCTAAAGGTGATGACGTGTTGATGGAGGACTCTAACTCTAACCATCCTGCGGATAAGGGGGCGGCTGCGCAAGCTGAGGAAGTCGTCGTTCTCTCGGAAGGCATTGTAGAAGGTGTTTCTTCAGAGGAGGCTTTTGTAGAGTTTGATGATGCTCCTGTAGCTCTTGGGGAGGCAGCAGGCCGCAGTGTGAAGCCGGTTCAGCATGTGGAGGTCATTCCTAGTGATGATGTGCCAATTCTTGCAGTTGAGCAGTGCTCTTTGGAGGGGTCGGTTCTAGAACCGTTTGGGGAATCTTCTCCGGCCGTGGCTGCACCTGGGGTGTTGGAGTCGACGGTGCCATTGTCTGGGTTCGCGGCAACGCTGTCTGCCATTGAGGCTTCGTCCTCAATTGGAGCCGATGTGGCTTTGCAGGTCCAGGCGCCGGCGGTCGGGTGTCCGCTAGCTGCTAATGCTTCGCTGCAGGCCGGGAGGAGGTGCCATGTTGCGCCTGCGTTTCAGAACTGCATTGAACCGGCACTTCTTCCTGTGGTTGCATGCAGCGACGGGCAGTACTCGGGGCCGGTTGGGCTGGCCAGGAAAGTGAGAGGCCGGCCTGTGCGCAAGCAAGTAGCGGGGCGGCCGGAGAATTTAGCTGCTGCAGCGGCGATCAAGGAAGCCGCGGTAACTCCGACACGCTCCAGTCCTCGTGTTGGTTTGTCTAAGGATGAGCATGCGCTGTCCAAGGCAAAAAAGCGTGCGGCTTGGAAGAACTTGGACTTCGGGGAAGGTATTGAATTGAAATCTTTTCTTTCTTTTTCCGATGCTTCAGTGGCTTCTAAAATTCATGACCTAGGTATATCTTTAGGTTTAAATTCTAGTGAAGTTTCTGGTTCTATATCTAGGATTAAAAGTCTTGAACGTGATAGACTTAAATCTAGCTCTCCTTCTGTTGAGCTACTTTCAAACTCAGATTCTGATTTTTTGGATGACAAGGATGATGATGAAATAGACAACCTCACGCTTGGTCACTTATGTGGTGATTTAATGGAGGAGGTTTTGCATGTTGACGGGGATCACCTAAGTTGTGATTTTCAAGCCGTTTGCAAAAAGAATAAAGCTATATCTTCCTCTAGGAGGAAAAAGAATACCAATTTTAGGGTCATTAAGAATCGTTTGAATAGTACATAATGAAAGGTATTTTTTGGAATAGCAGAGGTCTTAGTGACTTGGCTAAATTTAGATTTCTGTCGAATCTTTCAAGAGAACAAAAGCTAGACTTTATTGCTCTCTTGGAAACGGGAAAAAAGGATTTCTCCGAAACTTCTCTCAATAATATCTGTGGAGGGCGAGACTTCCTTTGGCACTGGTCTGAACCTCATGGTCGGTCTGGTGGCATCTTACTTGGAATTAATTTGGAAGTTTTCGATATTGGTAGTATCACCGAGGGAGACTTCTATGTAAAATTCCATCTTAGGAATAAAGTTGATGGCTTCCAATGGGTTCTCATAGCAGTTTATGGGGCTGCTCAAGTGGAACATAAAGAAGCCTTCCTTGCAGAGTTGGTCCAGGCGTGTTCCAAGGAATCACACCCGATAATTGTCGGTGGTGACTTCAATATTATTAGGAACCCTCATGAGAAGAATAATAATAATTACAGTGATAGGTGGCCTTTTTTGTTCAATGCCGTCATAGATGGTTTGGACTTGAGGGAGCTTGAACTATCGAATAGGAAATTTACTTGGGCTAACGCTAGAGAGAATCCTACCTATGAGAGACTTGACCGGATCCTAGTAAGTACAGATTGGGAAACTAAATTTCCCCTAGCAACCGTCCAGGCTTTAACTAGGGAGATTTCGGATCATACCCCTCTACTGCTTGATACGGGAAATGGTACCCACAACAACAAACAACCTTTGTTCAAATTTGAGCTTGGTTGGTTGCTACGGGATGGGTTCTCGGATCTAGTGGCTGGCGTTTGGAATAAGGAGAAGAGAGGAACAACACCTCTTCAAAATTGGCAATTTAAAATTCAAAGGCTTAGACAATTCCTAAGGGGTTGGGCTAAAAATTTTAGTGTACTTTTAAAAAGGAGAAGGAAGTTTTAATTAGGAAAGCAGGTGAATTAGATAAGAAGGCTGAGTCTCAACTTCTTAGTGCGGCGGAAATTGATCTAAAGCACCATTTTAAGGAAAGGCTCGTGCATTTGTTGAGGGAAGAGGAACTTAAGTGGTATCAAAGAGCCAAAACAACTAAGTTGTTATTTGGTGACTGCAATACTAAGTATTTTCAGTTGGTAGCAAATGGCAAGCATAGGAAAACTAGGATTTTTCGTCTTGAGCAGGAAGAGGGGAGTATAGAAGGTGATGAAAATCTTAAGAAATACATTACCAAATTTTATAAAGGTCTTTTCGGTCCATCGGAGTGCAACACCTTCTCTATGATGGAATCAATAAGGGAAGACATACCCCAGGTTTCTGATTTGGAAAATGATTTTTTAACTATGGAATTCTCAGAAGATGAAGTTAAAAAAAGCCATCTTCCAGATGGAGCATAACAAAGCCCCGGGTCCGGATGGCTTTCCTGCCAAGTTCTACCAAGCTTTTTGGGGGCTTATTAAGGAAGATCTTATGGCTCTCTTCTTAGAATTTCATAGAGGAAACCTTCCGCTTTTCAGCCTAAACTTTGGTATAATCACGCTTCTACCAAAGCAAAAGGAGGCTTCTCAGATTCAACAATTCAGACCAATCTGTTTGTTGAATGTTAGTTTCAAAGTGTTCATGAAAGTCATGACCAATCGAATAACTCTAGTAGCTCAGAAAGTAATTAAACCTTCTCAAACTGCCTTTATGTCAGGAAGGAATATTATGGAAGGGGTGGTAATTTTGCATGAAACTATGCACGAGATGCATAGGAAAAAGTTAGATGGGGTTATTTTGAAGCTAGACTTCGAAAAGGCCTATGATAAGGTAAAGTGGTCTTTCCTTCAGCAAACACTGAGAATGAAAGGTTTCTCCCCTTTATGGTGCAAGTGGATTGATCAAATTGTTAGAGGAGGTAGTGTCAGTATTAAAGTAAATGATGACTTGGGTCATTATTTTCAAACAAAAAGGGACTTAGACAAGGAGACCCCTTTTCGCCTATTCTTTTTAACTTAGTGGCTGATATGTTGGCCACGTTAATTGAGATGGCCAAGTCCAACGGAATGTTTCGAGGGGTTGTACCTCACCTTGTGGAGGATGGCCTTTCGATCCTCCAATATGCGGATGATACTATTCTCTTTTTGGATCATGACACACTCCAAGCCAAAGATCTTAAGTTAGTGTTAAGTACCTTTGAGCAACTCTCGGGGTTGAAGATTAATTTTCATAAAAGTGAGCTGTTTTGCTATGGCAAAGCCAAAGACTGTGAATATGAATATGCACAACTTTTTGGTTGTAGTACCGGGGTTTTGCCTTTCAAATACCTTGGGATCCCTATGCATCACCGGAAGCTTGCTAACAAGGATTGGCTCATCTTAGAAGAAAAGTTCCAGAAAAAGCTAAGTAGTTGGAAAGGCAAGCTGCTCTCTGCCGGGGGTAGGCTAGTATTGATTAATTCAGTTTTAACTAGCTTAGCCATGTTCATGTTATCCTTTTTTGAGGTTCCTAGGGGTGTCCTCCAAAAGTTGGACTACTACCGATCAAGATTCTTTTGGCAGTGTGATGAACACAAAAAGAAGTACAGACTCGCTCGTTGGAGCATTCTTTGTAGACCAAAAGATCTTGGTGGCCTTGGCATTCAAAACTTAGACATTCAAAACAAGTGTCTCTTGAGCAAATGGTTGTTTAAACTCTTAAATGAGGATGGTGTTTGGCAAAGTCTTCTAAGGAAGAAATATTTGAACAACAAAATCCTTACCCATGTTCGTAAACAACCGGGAGATTCACAGTTTTGGTCGGGGCTCATGAAGGTCAAGGATGACTTCTTGGCCGGTGGCTCCTTCCATATCCAAAGCGGGACACAAATCAGATTTTGGAAGGATGTTTGGTTAGAGGACAAACCTCTTGGGATTGCTTACCCTTCTCTTTATAGAATTGTAAGGAGAAAAGTTGATACGGTGGCAAAGGTTCTTAGTACTATACCACTTAATGTATCTTTTAGAAGGGCTTTGTGGGCACAAATTTGATTGCTTGGGAAGATCTAATTTCCAAGATAATGTCGATTAATCTTTCTATTGGCAAGGATTTGTTTGTTTGGAATCTACATAGGAGCGGATCTTTCACGGTTCGTTCCATGTATTTGAGTATGATGCAAGAAGGGGTCGTACCGTTCAAAAACCCACTTTGGAAGTTAAGAGTGCCATTAAAAATTAAAATCTTCCTTTGGTATCTCCAAAAGGGTGTTACTCTTACTAAGGACAACCTAGCAAAAAGGAATTGGCAAGGAAGCTTTAAGTGTTGTTTTTGTAGCTCTATGGAGACTATACAACATTTGTTCTTTGAGTGTCATTTTGCTAGATTTATTTGGAATACCGTGCATATCACTTTTGGAATTCAACCGCCTTCTAGCATTGCTAATTTGTTTGGTTCTTGACTTTCGGGTTTTCAGCCTAAGTCTAAAAATCAAATGCTTTTAGGAGCGGCAGCTATTTGTTGGGCTATGTGGTTGAATAGAAATGATATGATATTCAACAAAGCTAAACCAAACACCTTTTTACAGGTAATCTTCAGAGCAACATACTGGATTCGACTTTGGTCACTGCTACATAAAGAAGATGAAAGACCAAGCATCAAGAACGGTTGCCGGATCTTGGAATCAGTCATTTTGGAGGTTTTTGCGAAGTTTGGATGGAATTTCCGGAACAGAATTGAAGCCTAGTCGCGGTTTCTCTCCTTTGTCTGAACTTTCTGATTTGTCTTTTGTTTTCCTCTCTTTTGAGATAGCTGAGCTTGAGTGCTCCTGGATGTATTGAACTAGCTGTGTACACCTCCTCGGGTGTAGAGGCTGGAACCTCGTTTCCATTTTCTAAAAAATACAATTCCGAGTTGTTCTATTTCTGCGAATCCAACGACACAGTCAAACCCTGCGAGAGAAACGAGATTACAGTAGAACCAAACACCTACATTGTGTACAGCCGCAAATTTTGTTGGCCCCAAACCCAAAAGTCGAGACGTCGATCGAGGATGGCGTCGGTGATGCTCCGATCAGCCGGCAGCACGCTCAGGCGATCTCTGCAGAGTGATGGAACCTGCAGAGGCGATGCTAATTAGTAAACTTGGATGAAGCAAATATTTCTTGGAAGGTGATGACCGAGTGCATTGCATATTGCAAACTTTGCAACATAACGAGATTATCGGATTTGTCGTGCCACGGCGAAACCACATCTTGGTGAGGTAGTGAAGTTGTTGCACTATGACCCCACCCACCAAGGTTTAAATTTTAGTGTTTATCTTTACACTCACTCAGTGAGAACTTTGTGAGATTGTGGATCTATCCCTGGTTTTTGTATTTTTATGTGTGTGCTAAGGAGGTATACTCCTGTGTGTGCATGCATGGTGGTGTGTACTTGTGTGTCTACCTTGTAATCGGAGAAAAAAAAATGATTTGTCCTACCAAAGCACGGACAAAAGAAAAGCAAAGAAATAAACAAAGAAAAGATAGCTGACATATTGCATTTGTTTCTATTCATCTACTGTAAACCAGTTAATAATGCTTACTCGAGCATAGATGTAACACTATATTCTATCTGTTTCTTAATATTTGTTCAAATCCACCGTGCATGGGCACACAAAATTGTAGCTATAAATATACAAAAAGTTAATAAAAATGACTACACACACCCCTATTAAATGATATATTATAATCGTTTAATCTCTATCGTGGCACTAAAATCTGGGTGTGCAAAAATACAAATATTATAATAATTACACTTTTAATTTCCTCAATAATGGACAAATATTGTGAAACAAGCTGTTTACATGACAATAAAAAAATTAAACTGAGAGACATATTCATGATACAATGGACAAAAATTTGAAAAACTAGCACGATGTGCATCATTCTTAAAAGCATATTTGCTTGCTTTAGCGGTACATACGTGATAGATAATAAAAGAACTACATGCGAAAACTAAAGGGTTGCATATCACATGAAAGAATTCAAATATTTGACTTTTTAGAATGTTATCAACTTGATTTAATTTCCATGCTTGCAGAATTAATTTTATTTGTGATATTAATGTACAGTAGTATATGTTAAAACAATGAATGTAGATTATATCTTTGGGAGGAAGTACTTGTTCTTTATAATTTTTTATCAGCATCTTGAATAATAGACATTAGTTGTAATACATTAATGCAACTAAAAGAATGCAAATTATAATGGATATTGTAGGCAAGTTCATATCTGTGTGTAGACAATGGCGGAGCTAGAGGGGGGCCAGCAGGGGCCACGCCCCCCCAACGCTGCTGAAAATTTTTAACCCCTATGTTGTAATTGGGTCTAATTAATTTGATATTGTTTGCTTTTACTAATTTACTTACATGGGCTTCCGATTATTTTATTTGGGCCTGGTAGCTAGTGTCGTGAGGCCTGGGCCATCCATGCAGAAAGCACACACGCACAGGCACATCTCGTTCGCTCGGCACTCACGGAGTCACGGGAAATTCACACGGAACGGGGAGACGGAGCGCCCTTCGCTGCCGCCGCCTTGCCTCCTCGTCTTCCCCCAATTGAGAAATAAAAAATCCCTAACCCTCGTGGCACAGGGCAACCGGCCAGGCTCGGAGCCGGCGGAGGCGCCCAGGCAATCAGTGAGAAGTTGATCAAGGTAACTTAGCGATACTTTGTAAAATAATCTTGTTTGGTTAATCACTTTTATTTAGTTCATGTAGGCTGTAGCCTATACTCTATAGAAGCTACAAGTACTTTTGTATATTCTAATTTGGAGTATTGGACAATTATTTTTTCTGAAGGATAATCATGGTACTCAAAAAGAGGACACTAGATTCTTTTTACAAGAAGAATGTTGGCGTTACTTGTTCTGATGAAGAGACAAGTGAAGATGAAGTTGCTAATTGGCTTGCTGCACACCAAGAAGAGGGTGAAAAAGATGAAGATGTAGCAGAGGAGACTCCAAGGCGAACAACAACTAAAGTTCAGAGAGTAAATTGTGAAGGTACAAGTGTTTTAATGGTAGAGCGTGATCCAGGCCTGCGTTGTCAAATTTGGAATTATCCTCCTGATGAACAAGACCAAGTTATTAGAGCATATATGAAGCACGGTCTGTACCAATTTATTAAAGATGTTTACCCTCCTTCAGGTTCGAAGAAACATCCATGCAGATTTCAGTCTAATTGGTTCAAATCTTTTCCTTGGTTAGAGTATTCACCTACAAAAGATGCCGCCTTTTGCTTTCCATGCTTCCTGTTTTCAAAAAAACCAGTTGGAAAAATAGGATCTCATGCATTCACAGTGAAAGGATTTAGAAGTTGGAAGAAAGTCAATGATGGAGCAAACTGTGCCTTCATGACTCACATGGGAAAAGATTGTGGTTCAGCTCATAAATACAATGTTCAGTGTTATGAGAATTTAAAGAATCAGCCATGCCATATTGAACATGCAGTGGAGAAGCAAACAAATGAAGAAATAAAAAAGAATAGACTCCGTCTTCGAACATCAATTGATGCAGTCCGATGGTTAGTATTCCAGGCTTGTCCTTTCAGAGGACATGATGAATCTGTTGACTCACAAAACCAAGGTAATTTTCTTGAGATGCTAAAACTTCTAGCTTCTTATGATGATGAGGTAAAGGCTGTGGTACTGGATAATGCTCCACTGAATGCTAAATACACATCGCCACAGATTCAGAAAGAAATCTTGGACCTTATGGCTAGTAATGTGCAAACAGCCATTCGTAATGAAATAGGTGATGCTAAGTTTTGCTTGATTATTGATGAATCAAGAGATGAGTCCAGAAAAGAACAAATGGCAGTTGTTATTCGTTTTGTTGACAAAGAAGGCTTTGTCCGAGAACGATTTTTGGATCTTGTGCATGTTCATGATACAAACTCTGCAACTCTAAAACAAGAAATATGCTCTGTTTTATCTACCCATAATTTGGATGTCCAAAATATTCGTGGACAAGGTTATGATGGTGCTAGTAACATGAGAGGAGAGTGGAATGGACTCCAAGCAAAGTTTATCGAAGAGTGTCCTTATGCATATTATGTTCATTGCTTTGCCCATCAATTACAATTAGCTCTTGTTGCTGCATCCAAAGAAGTAACTGAGGTTCATAATTTTTTTGAACATCTTGCTCTTGTTGTCAATACTGTTGTGTCCTCCACTAAGAGAAATGATGACCTTCATGACAATCAAGTTGCTGAAATGGAGCATCTACTTGAACTTAATGAGCTTCAAACTGGAAGTGGTGCTAACCAGATTAGAACCTTGCATCGTCCTGGGGATACTAGGTGGAGCTCACATTATGATTCAATTTGTAGTCTTTTAAAGCTTTACAAGCCTACATTTCTAGTATTGAAAGATATTGCTACTGCTAAAGGTTCTGGAACCACATCTGCTGGACGAGCAAAGGCTGCTGGTGCTGTTAAATTAATGATGTCATTTGACTTTGTTTTTATTTTGCATGTTATGAAAGAACTCATGGGCATCACAAACCTACTTTGCAAAAAGCTACAGCAAAAAACTTAGGATATTGTCAATGCTATGGATGATGTGGCCACTACCAAGAAATTGATCCAAAATTTAAGAGATCATGGCTGGAGTGTCCTTCTTAATGATGTGACATCATTTTGCATAAAACAAGGAATACAAGTGCCAAATATGAATGCCTTCTATGCGGACTATATTCGATCTCATGTTGAGAATGAGCTATCGGTTGAGCATCACTACAAATATGACATTTTCACAGTTGCTGTTGATCAACAATTACATGAGTTAAATAGCAGGTTCAGTGAACAAGCCACAGAGCTTCTCATTTTGTGTACATCTTTGGATCCTAGAGATTCATTTAGATCATTCAAAATTGATGATATTTGCTTGCTAGCTTCAAAGTTCTATCCTGCTGATTTTTCTAAACAAGAAAGAAATAATTTGAGACATCAATTACAACATTATGAGCTTGATGTCCTCACAAATCCATAGTTCCAGAATTTATCAACTATTGCTGATCTATGCCGTCGACTAGCTGAAACTAGAAAATCAAATGACTATTATTTGATTGACAGGTTATATAACGTCCCTCATTTTTTATCTGTTGTCCCAAATCATTTTTATAGATGGCAAATACTAAGTATTTTTTCTTTGACAGATTGATTCGGCTTGTTCTAACTCTACCAGTTTCGACAGCTACGTCAGAACGTGCATTCTCTACAATGAAACTTGTGAAGACAAGACTCCGGAATAAAATGGGAGATGAATTTCTAAGAGATTGCTTGATAATCTACATTGAGAAGGAGATTGCAATTGAGTTCACAACTGATACACTTATTGATAATTTCTATGATATGAAGACACGCAGAGTAAGACTAAAATGAAAAAGGTTAGTTCCTATGAATACTTTTGCTCAAAGAACTTTTATGTAATGAAAATATGAAATCATGACTTTATATGTGATACATTTGGTAAAGTATATCCAATCTTCATCTTTCCTGGCAGTTCGATTATAGCAATCTATTAATTGTACTTGGCTGGCCCCCCTGTGTAAAATTCCTGGCTCCGCCACTGTGTGTAGATCGATTGAGTTCAATTGTATCTCCAACTATATATGTATCCATATCACAATACATGTCAACTTCTTGCGTACTTCCATGGATCAAGAAAAATTATTGGTTATGATTTACTAATTATAAGAAGGGTTCACCTTATTAAGAGCTAGATTTTTTTTCTTTTTGCGAGAATTTCTAGCGATTATTCTCATTTATTAGGTTCTAAACATAATTAGGCTCTACCAAATTAAGGGTTAGATTTTTTATTTTTGGGAGAATTTGTACAATATTTCTCTTTTTTCTTAGTTGATGTAATCAACTATCTTATGTTTTTATTGTATGATAGATAACACCCAACGGTTGATATAATTCAACTTTAATTACAATCCACCACATCGATAGTGACTCTAGCAAAAAAATATTCAAACTTGCAAAACACATATTGTTGGAAAGCTTGTAGAACACATATTGTTGGAAAGCGTGGATGTAGAATTGGTCTTGTCTTTTTTTCGTTTCTCCTTTTTTTTTCTTGCGAGGTGCTACTTTTCTTTTTTTTCTCATTTATTTTGCACACCCACATTCTTCTTTTTCTCTCATACGTGGCTTTTAGTGTGGTCCATCAAGGATTCTTTTTATTAATTGGGTTTATCTAGAATCTATAATGGATAGCTTTGTCTTACAAGATTTCTTGTTTTATCTAAGACATCCAGTGATAATTATTTACTAACTACAATAAGGGTCCACTGAATTGAGAGATGGATATTTTTCTTTTTATGAGAATTTTTATCTTACTTTCTCTTTTCTTAGCAACTGTAAAACTCACGCCCTTGACTTTTAGTATGTAATAGATATATTTTCTTTTTCTATGGATTTACTTTGGAATTCGTATGAAATCAAACAACTAATTTTCATTCGCCCCTATTTTGTGTTAATTTGGATTATATTTGATATGGACTCTTTTTTAATTTTAATTTTATTATTATTCAGAAATTTTGTTATTTATGGATGTAAGTTTAGATGTCATGTGGAAATCAAATTGCTAATTTTCTTAATTTCTTATTTCGAGTTTTATATTTTTGCATCGTACTTGCATTTCTTTTTAGTTTTAGGCTGGAATTTGTATAAAAAAACCAATTTGTATTTTTGTAAATTATTATTCCAAATTTAGGTTTTTATGGTTTACTTTGAAATTCATATGGGAATCAAATTACTATTTTTATTCTAAATTTTAGTTAACTTGGATTGTGCTTGTCATGAACTATATCTTTTAATTTGTTAATTTTGGTTTAATTGTTATTTTGAATTTTAGTTATTTATAGATATTACTTTGGAAGTCGTATGGGAATCAAATTGCTAATTTTTCTTTATTTTTAATTCCAAATTTAACTTAATATGGATTGTACTTGACATGGACACTTTGTTTTAATCTGAGCCATTATAACTAGGGTCCACCATATTGATGGCTAAATGTCTCTAAGAGCATGTCCAATGCAGGCGCTTAGAGAGATGCTTAGTAATAAAAAACTGATTTTTCTTGCCACATAGGATAGATAAGGTGCTTATTTTGAAGCATCGATGCTTAAATAAGCACTGGTGCTTAGTAGGTGCTTATGTGTATAACTATATCTATTAATAGATAATATAGCATCTAAGCATCTATGGAAGAGATGTTTGCATTGGAGGAAATAACTTTTGTATATATGCTTGATGATGTGGCTATATTCTCTCTTTTTAAGCACTCATATATAAGCATCTTGCATTGTACATGCTCTAAGTGTATAATTAGTATAGATGTAGATAGATTCCTATATTTATTTGTCAGTTATCAAATCTAAGTCTTTAAAATTAGAATCCACTAAATTAAGGGGCAGATGTTTTGCTTTTTTAAGTGAATTTTGAGTATATATTTTTTTCTTAGCAACTCTAAAAATAACTAGTTTTTTTTGGACTAGTAACTAATTTTGGCTGGTTCGTTTGCTCCCAGCTCGGAGACCGACCGGGACCAGCCAGCTAGCGCTTTCCCGTGCGCTTCGTGTCAGCTGACGTGAGTACTAATACCCATTACCGGTCTAGTCCCAAAGTCGTGCGTACTTACGAGCCGAAGTACTGCACAAAGTCGTGAGATCGATCGCCATCTCCCTACCGACCTACCTTCCGGTTCTGGATTCAAACCGTGGCCCTGTTGAACATGATGACCGACCGATCGAATCTTTCGGATCAAACCTTTTGCGTCGATCCGTCAAGAACGTTATGCGTGCGAAACCTTGAAAGGTTCTTAGCTGCTGATTTTTCTGGTGTGGCCCGCTAGCTCTCGTGTCCATGCATGTATCGCGTGCATGGAAGGGAATAAATAGATGGCCTCATGAATGTACGTTCCCCAGCAACGTGTACAACTGCTTGTACAGTTATTAAGAACACTAGCTATCTAGCTAGCACCTCGCTACATATCAAATTAATCTACTATCTAGTCGGTGCATGATGGCAAAACCGGCGGTTAGCACCACGATCTGCATGATCGTTCTCGCGGTGATGATCGTCTCGGCGACGCTCCACGAGCCGGCCGCGGCGGCCAGGCCGGTGGAACAGGCTGGTGGCCGTAGAGCTCCGGCACCTCCGGTGACGAGGCACGACTCTGCATCGTACCAACTTGATGGCAAACCCAAGCCATCTTGCGGCTCCAACTATGTCCATTGCCCTCAGTCTAGCCGGCCGTGACGGGCTGACGGGAGATGTCCATCATTTGAGTTTTGTGGAGACGTTCCTGCAGTGTGAGTTGCTATATATTGTTCATGTTTGAATAAACCGACTGGCTGAAAAGCTAGTGGCAAGCAAGCTAGCTAGCTGCATGAAGCTGGAGGCGTCGATTAGTTGGGTTCTTGATACGTTTTCTTTTATTCAGTGTATCACAATAAATTAATCGATTAGGCCTAGCTAAGATTGTAGTTTTTCGTTGATGTAAGTTTGATCCATCAAATTCACATGTTTTGAGCACTTTCATTCAGCGAGAAAGAGAATGCCACCGTGCAAAGTTTATACAATACTGTGACAAACAGAAATTGCCAAATTTCTTGTATATCTATTGCTGTACTAGTTGGGCCTACCCGTAAGAATTTTTTCGGTCAGGCCAACAGGGAACTTCCTGATGTTGATGTGGCTATACGGATTGTAAGAACGAACAGCCCAACTTAAATTATTAATCCTAGGTTGACAACCTGCAAGAGATACTAAATCTAATCCTAATTAGTAATATTTTGAAATGCTTGGCAATATATGTCGGACTTGGATTTAGCCAATCCAAAATCCTCTGTGAAACCATTGCACTATTCACTGTATCAGTAGATAGTGCTCACAGATACATCCCTAAATTATTTCATACATAATGATTGAGGACCATACAATACAATAATATTATATATCAGAGTTTAGATAGACCGCATCTGATCAAGTTTACAGTAGGGGCCGATCAGGCCAAATACTTAATTACATTACAAAACGCGTACAACCAATATTAACTAAGAACCTAGATAATATTTGTGCACGTAATCACCATCTTAATCAGCCTGACAAGGGTAAGACCTATATTAATAGAGACTATCCTAATCTCCTCCGTCTTCATCTCCATCAGCTCCTAGCGCGTCGTAGTACATGCAGTGACCTTGATCTATAGGTTCTAAGATACTTAGGGAGTGAGGGTGAGGACAAACAACCGTGTTCCAGAAGCTAACATACAAAATGCAATATTATACATGCAAGGTTCAACAAAGGTAGGTTTGGGTTCATTTATTTGCTAAAGGTATTATTTAAAACTACAATAATTAGAAATTCCTATGACATAGCATTTTAACCAAACCATATTTTGGTTAAAGAGAGTAAAAGTGTGAAATATTGATAACGGTGCAGCTTCCAACACTACTACAGAAAAACCATATTATAGACAGTTCAGAAACATCATCACAGACGGTTTTGTGAGCCGTCTGAATTTATAGGTCAGTAATGATATGAGGTCATCACAAACGGCTTTCGAACCGTCTGTGGTGTAAATATCACAGACGGTTTTTAATTACAAACCGTACGTCTGTGATAGTTGATAATCACAGACAGTTTTTAACTAAAAACCGTCTGTGATTATCAACTAGCATAGACGGGTTTTTAACTAAAAACCGTATGTGCTATTCTCTTCTACCCCCTAAATCAATTGCTGTTTATTGGCTAGCCTCAGGAAATGCTAACCATGCCCTCTGAAACAAGCAAATCAACATGTACATATATACATCCAATTCACATCTCAATTCATTTCACAAACATAAAACATCCATTTCGCAAATCAATTAATTGAAATGAAATAAAATATCCATTAACAAATACACAATTACAATCAATGTCAATCTTATCCCAAACAAAAAAATCATTGTACGTTGTGGAACTCTCCATCTGATTTTATGACTCCAACTACCAAAAAGTACGCGCACTTTCCTCGAATTCGTGTAAGGTCGGGCTGTTGCAATGCAGTTGTAGGGATGGGCACAACCTATCGATAGGAATATTAATGTGCATACATATATAACATGATAAGTATGAAATAATTGTGGGAAGATTGACAAACCTTAGAATTGGTGATCTTCGAGGAATCAAGTAATAGTTTCATATGGTGGCAAACATAGAATCCACACGTGTTGCCCGGCTGCTGCTGCTGGTGGCACTGCAAAAAAATAGAATGTGTTAATTCAAGAGGCATTACTACCAAGTGTTGTATAGGATTAATTAATGTGTACCAGTAAATACCCGAAAATTTTGAACATGTTGCAAGGGCTTTGCCCCTTCCGTCGACCATGTGTCTCTGGAACGTACGTGGCAAACGACCTTCGTGATTCGAAAAAGTTAGCTTAGTCATTCAGAAGGAAAGAAAGACTACAATATAGTTATGTGTGGAGAAAATGTATTTACCTATCGAGTAATTGGCCAATAACTGTGTAGTCGGATATGTTCTTACTTAGGGAATCAAGATATATTGTCTTGTTCTATTTTGGAATAATTACAATTAAAATCCAATGGAACCACTCATTGTATGGCATAAGAACAAATTCCTTATCGCGGTGAGCCAGTAGTGTTGTTGTAATATACCTCTCGACGAAGGATGCATCCTCGCTGATGGTATCCGTGGCGACCAAGCGTGGGTCCAGGAAACCAATTAGTGATTTGGATGATCTAGCTTCAGTCACCATGTATCTATATATACACACAAAAAAGCAACAAATTATATATGGCGTATATCAGTATTACATGAATGGAGGCTGTGATTGTACACACTTACAGCGTCCAGCATCGAACGAGTGAGGCGTCGAGAGTGTTGAGCGTGAAAAGATCAAATAAATCCTCAAAGGTCACCGCGAAGACACAATCATGAACTTCGTGCTGTAAATGATCTGGCCTGAATTTGATAGTGATACCAGAGCGCCGTTCTGCCTGTGGCTTATTGGCCTGTTCCATATACCAAGCGTGTAATCTCTGGCAACTAAGTCCTAGGGTTATGAGGCGCTTTTCTGGGACGATCAGCGACTCGCCTAGAACGAATTTGTGGGCCAATGGCTGGTATGGGATATCATCATCGGTTTTCTTTGATTTGCCCCTGCTGCCTCGGCTGTAGGTCGACTATAAAGGTAGCACCAGTGCAAGTTGCTTCACCGGGAATAGCACCCATGGACATGGCACTGGTGCAGGTAGCGGTGGTGGAGATAGGCCTTGTGAAGATGGCAACAGTGCATGTAGCTCTAGTTCGGACTGTTCTTGTGGACCTGCCACCGGCGAAGAAGCCTCCAGCAGATGTCGCTTTTGGGCCACTGGATGAATGTTCTAATGGCTTGCCATAGAGTCACGAGCTCGTCGTTAGGGGGCTTCGGTAGCGGGACGACCTCGAAATTGGCATGCACACCATCCACATAAACTTTTCCGAAGTCTGGTGCTAAAGGTGTATGGTGCACCATGGCCCCGTGAGCAGACGGATATGCCGGGCCCCAAGCAGCGCACAAGGGAACAGAGGCATATCTAACTTGGAGCTTGCCCTTCGTAGGCTCCTACATAACGATACAAAATTAGCTACTCCAATAGGCCTATCAATGGATCGAGCATTCCAGAGATAATAATTATTATCAGGATGTCATCAACAGGAAATCTGGCCTCGCTTTCCATCGTAGGATTGGACGTGCAACTACTCCGACGGTTGGGGGGCTGACTAGCACAGGAGTGGCGGCGGCTTTGGTTCTCTTCCTACTCCGATACAATTTAGAGTCATCTGAGAAACCATATTTCCAAGGACCATAAAACCCAAGGCCTCTTGTATGACCCGGGTGCTCCTTATTTCCTAGGGCCGCAGAGAATATATCTTTCTCCCTAGTTGCCTAGAATGATCCCTGGGAAGATTCTACACTTAGCGCTTCTTACAAGAGCCCGACATGTCATTTCACTTCCTACGAAGTTGTGGAGTAATTACAAGCTACGTAGTTTGATCGATATCTTACCAGGCGGTGGGACACTTCCTGGTCTACAGGGTTTCGGAAGGAGATGTCCCCCGATGACATGGTAGATGACCTCGCTCTAATCCAATTTCGAGCGCGCCCATCCGGCATCGTGGCAAATGGCGGGGTGGTGTCCCGCAAGATTGCTTGTTCGTCCTCCATCCTCCACTGCGGGATTTTACCTGCATACCCAGCTGTACCAAGTCTGTGGGGGTGTGTGTTTTTTTTCCTAGAGGGCCTTGTGTGCCGCACTTGCACTTCTAAAATCTTTGGTCAGTCTTCATCGCCTTAAACTCTTCCCATTGTGGTTCCATGTACTGCTTGACAAGCACGCTCTTGAAGTTCTTCCATGCTTTGCATGCCGCTAGCAAGGCATGTCGTTGCACGGGGTCGTGGTGTTCTTTTGAGATCTCAAACGATGCAAAAATTTCTGTCAGCAGCTCACGTTTCCGAGTCTCAGTCACGGTCTTCCACGAATTGAATGTGATCTCAATTCGTTCTTGTGCAACTATTGTTATCATTCTTCGAAATGCGCATGCTGCTCGTCGAGGAAGGAGAGGGGTCCCAGATCCATTGACCTCTATGATGGTACATCGGCCCTCAGGTTTTTTCGATAGTCCTCTTCCTTGGCGTTTTGATTTTGGAGCGGACGCATCCGGCGATGATGTTGAAGAATGCGCGGATGACATGTTGGCCTTCTCATATATGAAAAGCGCAATGTAGCATATATATAGAAATATATCAATATGAAAATGACATGGAATTACATGAAAGTACGTATATTCATAAGTATATGTATTCATGAAACAACTATATATTCATAACAGTAAGATTTAACAGCAACATATACACAAACAACAAGTAAGATTTAACATATATTCATAAGTATATATATTCATGAAACAACTATATATTCATAAAAGTAAGATTTAAATGTTACATATAACATTACTGATAGCTACATTCCTATATGGCTACAACATCAAGATCAATATACTGTTTTCTTTTCTAAAGAACATGAATTAACCAATGTTTTCTTTTCAACTAATGCGGCAACCAACAGAAGAGGAATGCTACCATTAACAAAATAGTGCACATACTGTTTTGTTTTGTAAAGAACTTTGCCATTAGCATAGTTTGGTAGTGCAATCATAAAATTAGAACTATTCTGCTAGTTACAGGGATATTTCACTACAATTAAAGCATATACGACTTTATTCAAGAGCAAGAAACCTAGTGCCTAGTTAGTCTTCTATGAGAATATGACTTCATTTAAGCAGGAGGAGAAAGACCATACATGACTTCATAGAAGAGAACACCTGCAGCGGCACAGAACCTCGATCATGCCAAGAAATTAGAGCCTCCATTTATTCTGAAGATTGAGCCTTCGTAGACAATACCTGCAGTGCCACACAACCTCAATCATGCTAAGAAAAAATTAAAAATAAAAGGAAAAAAGGGAAGGCCTCTTGTACCAAAACCAAGCCTATTGTCTCACGGCTACTCTAATATTAGATGTCTTGCGTCAAAAACAATTGCCTATTGCAATTTTTCTTTCTTTAATAATTGCCTCTTTAATTCTACAATCCTTAATAGAGTGAATAAACTAGATTTGCCGAGAGAGTAGGGAGAGATCACATGCCCAAGAGTTTACGCAGTGAGGTTTTCGTTCCACAAAATTTGGCAAGAAATCACATGCCCAAGAATGTGTTAGACAAACAACAAGAACCATACAGATACGAATCAATTGCTCACTATTTCCCATCAGTTTACCCATCCTCTGTTCGGTTGCCGCCGGAGAAGTCACCCCCGCCACCGCCGGAGACCTCGCTATCGAAGACAACCTCACCGGCCGGCTACGGGCTCAGGGAAGGCGGCTGGCGACGGGCTCAAGGGACGGAGGCGGTGATGGGCTCAATCAGGAGAGCGGCGACGTTATGTCCCTGTGTTCTGGTTGGTATAGCTATAACTGCAGTGTACACGCAAAATCCTAGCTTGAGGGTATATATAGGAAGGCTTAATACAGACGGTTCTCAACTAGAACCGTCTGTGATATCATTATTATCACAGATGGTTCTCAACTAGAACAGTCTGTGATAACGATATCACAGACAGTACCGTCCGTAATAAGCCCTTTCCTTCCCACGCACTGTAGTTATTACCTACACCAACTAGCAGACACTGTAATAAGACCTCACAGAGTGTATTTCTTTACAACAGCCCAATAAACATAGAGATACATATGTATGACTCATTCTCAAAATTCACCTATATATCACACATTTTCAAATATACATAAATGCAAATTCACAAATACATCACACACATATGCATTGTTATATACATAAATGCAAATTCACAAATACATCACACACATGCATTGTTATGTACATAAATGCAAATTCACATATACATCACATACATGCATTGTTATATACATAAATGCAAATGCCCACATATATATCGCACATTCTCATTCCACTTGCTTATTTCCTTTAAAAATTAGCCCTTCATGATGATCAATGCTTATGTAACTAATTTCGTAACATTGTTCGTCGTCGACCCTTATGCCATTTCCAAAAGGAGGTAACTCATCAAATTAATTGTATTCATCCTCGTCCACTACATTATCTACTCCGACAATTTTCCTTTTTCCATGAAGAACTACATGGTGCTTCTTATTTGCTAGATCAGTTACATAGAAAACTAGAACAACTTGGTTAGCGAGTATGAATGGTTCGTCTTTGTATCTGACATGTTGGATGTCCATGGTAGTGACACCGTACTTATCAACCTTCACCTGTGGGAGATGCACCCAACGGCACCGAAATAAGGGGATCATGAAAACCATGTAGTCGAGCTCCCAAATTTCATCTATGAACCCATAGTACGAGTTTTTGTTTTTGTCGGTGCTAACTAAGGCCTGATGTCCATATCAGCCAAGTCAAGCCATGCGTTAACACCGTCCTTTGTTTTATCACGAATGTTCAGTAAGAGACCAATCAAGCTGTCACATACATTCTGTCGGGCCCCCGGATGTCCAAACCCGGACCCTCTATGTATTACAGCACTAGTCCCAGATCAAAGCTAGTGCACACAGTTAAACTGGATGGAAAACATCACCATCAACAATTTATTACAATAATTAAGAGTACTGACCACAGGGTCTCATTATTACAAATGAGGTTTCGAGACCTCGCACATGAGAAAATTAAGCGGAAGCAAAGATAAACTTGAAGACGACCCATCAATTTGCCACAGGCAATTGACTGGGGAAGCGCGACCTAGTCCTCCGGGAAAAATCCATCACAACCACAAGCGAAGCAGTAGTTGTAGTCACCTTCTTGAGCTTCGACTTCCTCTGAGGATTGTTTTTAGAGTGCAGCATGTGAGTACATAAAGTACTCCGCAAGTCTTGGGAAAAATGCATAGATGCAAGGCTTGACAAAGGAAGGCTATATGGTTCTTTTGCAGAAAGCAATATTTTAAAATTTCAATTACTACTAATTATTTTCGAAGGCATCAATTTAATAAAGTAAATGATTTTAACAGAACTAACAATTATTCCCTAGTGAAGGTTCCATCTACCAACACTAGATTAATCATTTCCAACTGATCAAGTTAATATTGCGGGTTACATCCACCCTCTCTGGCTCCAACCGCCAGGATACCCTTCCGAGAGTTCCTCCACCCTCGAATACAAGACTTTGATTTTAAAACCAAAACCAGAAATCTACCATGTGAATGCATTCCTTGCCGCCCTTGACCGTGGGCACGGCTATTCCAATAGTTTTACACTGCAGAGGTTGTACAACTTTACCCACAAGAGATAAATTATCCTAAAAGTCAACACGCTTCCTTTGGCATGAGACCCGGATAAAATATCACAAAGCCTTTACCTTACTCTAATCTAGCTAGATACCACCCGCGAGGTTTCACCGCAGTAGGCTAACCGCCGAACCAAGCCCCTCTTGCACCATATGAGTACAGAAATCCTGTCCCTCACCGTGAATAACCACCCATCCTCGCACCCACTTTCCACTGGTGGCACCTAAACTAGACTATCATAAGTTAGTCAGCTAGGTCGTACCCATATAGACTTGTGGTTGTACGGTTAATGCTCAGTCTGGACAAACACAAGCGTCGGTCCTTAATTGACTAGGGTGGAACATACACTTTACAAGATCTCGTGCTTCCTACACCAAACCAAACCAACCGTCCACCCTAATCTAAACCAACTTTCACATTTTAGTTTATTTTAAAAGAACAGCGGTAACTCCAATTACCACTAAATTTGTAAACACAAGGGTATTACAACAAATCATAATTTCCCATTTTCAAGATTTCAAAGGTATTAAATAGCGTGACTAAGCATTATACTACCATTCTATTGTTCACAAATAATAATAATACTCTCATTATTGAGACAGAGGAAATTCTAGGGTTACAAAGGTACATGGCATTCAACTTCAATTGAGGGCATAATCAAAGTTGGATTAACTATTACCTTAAGATTTGAACTAATGTTTTATGTAAATAGCAATGCACATAATTTAAAATAATTAAGTTCAAGATGATCAAAGGAGACTTGCCTTCTTGCAGGGTTTCTGGGTCTTCTTGTTGCTGTGAAGAAGGATCGTCGACAACGTTGGAATCTACGCGAGAAAAGACGAAGCAAACAAAGCAAATAAATACAAATAAAAATTCAAACAAACTCAAAAATTCAAATAGAGGCCATAGTTGAATAGATCATGATTTTAGATGAATTTAGAAATTTGAATGGCTGAATTTGGAGTTAAAATGGGAAAGTTATGCTCATTTGAAAATCTCAGATTGAATAAATATAGAAATTCTCAAATTTCTGACAGGTGGGGCCCCTTGGAATATCAAATTTAATCTTTGTTTTTAATCCAAGAGTAAGACAGGTGGGGTCCACAGGTCAGTGAGTCCACATGAATTGGCCTCTGACATGTGGCACCCACTGGACAGTGAGCCCACTGGCTCACCTCTGACACGTGGGACCAACTGGACTCCGGGCCCACTTGTCAGTGACCAGCGCAAAGGGGTGGGGCCCAGTCGATAGTGGCCCACGAGGACAGTTGCCGCTGACGGGTGGGGCCCACTTGTCAGTGCGAATAAATTGAGAAAACTCAACCTCAGCGTGCGGAGCCGAGGGCTCGAACGCGCGCCGAGGGAGTCGGGGGAAGGGAGAGCGAGCGGTGATAGCCAAGTGAGCGGGGAGGCGTTGCCTACCCACAATGGGTAGGTAACCCTCTTGAGGGATACCTTCGGGTGGCCTGGGCAGAGGTGGTCGGAGACGACGACGCCGGCGGCGAGGGAGGGCCGGAGAGGTTCGGGCGGTGCGTGAGATGTAATCCCGGAGCGGAGGGGGTCCGGTTGGAGGGGTCGACGAGGTGCGGCGACGAGCGGAGAAGGCCGGCGACGAGGGGGTGGCGGAGGCGGCTCGGGAGCTCCGGTGCGACGGCGCTCCGGCGACGGGGAAGGGTGGCCGAGGTGTCGGGGAGGTTCGTCGATGCTCGGGGAAGCTCGGAGAAGAGGTGGCAGGCTCCGGGAATGACCGAGACGTCGGCAAAAGCTCGCCGGAGTGCGGCGGAGTTCGGAGGGAGGGGAAACACGGTGCCGGGGCGCTACGGTACTCGGGAGAGAGAGCTGAGGGCTGGGGGAGGTGGTGCGGAGAGAGGGGAAGCCGAGGGAGCTATTTATAGGGGCGGAGGAGGGGACACAGGTGCGGGATTGCTCGCCGGTGTGTCAGCCAGAAAAAGGAAGGAAAGGGGGAGAAACGGGAAAGAGGGGGCGCCGATGGAAGGGGAGCATGGGAGATCGGGGATTCGGTCGCGGTGGCGTCCGGGGCTTCCAAAACCGGGGAGAAGACGGATGGAAAGGCCGGATTCGGCTCGGGTACGATCGGCCAGCGCAAAAAGGAAAGAGGGGAGGAAGAAAGGAAGGAGGCGGCTCCGCGGGGACGACGGGCCTGACGTGCGGGGCCCGCAGGTCAGAGAGAAGAGGGGAGCGGGGTGGATCGGGCGGCTGGTGGGTTTTGCCGAGCGGAGGGGCCAGATGGGCCGGGGAAGGCGGTGTGGAGCGGATCGGGCCCGACCACGTGTCGGCCCGAGAGGGAGGCGGGGTGGAGCGCGGCGGCGACGTGGGTGGAATCCGGCCGTCCACGTGGCGGCCGGAGGAGAGGGGAGGGGATTTAATTCTATTTTCCAGATTTCTGGATTTTCAGAAAAGGCTAGGAATTTCATTAAGCCTCAGAAAAAAATGAAAATACCTCCAAAAATTCCAGAAAAATTCACAAAAGCTCCTGGAGTTATTTTGGACTTAATAAAATTATTTCCAACTACTGTTGATATTTAATTTTCATATTTTAAATTACTTTTTAAATTCTAAAAATAGGTTTTAAATTCCAGAAAATCCAGAAAGGCAAATAAAAGCCAAGTAAAATCCAATTACCTTAAAATAATCAATTTGAATTTAAATTTTTCAAAAAGCCAAATTTTGGGATGTTACAAACCTACCCCCCTTAGAAAGAATCTCGACCCCGAGATTCGGACGGACTGGGAAAAAGGTCGGGGAACTCTTTTCTTAGATCCTCTTCACGCTCCCAAGTCGCTTCCGATTCCGAATGGTTGCTCCACTGCACTTTACAGAACTTGATGACCTTGTTTCGCATACGACGTTCTGATTCCTCCAATATCTTGACCGGATATTCTGGATATGTGAGGTCCTCCTTCAAGTTCACTTCCTCTAGAGGCATTTGCTCCTCTGGCACTCGGAGACACTTTCTTAACTGGGACACATGAAAGACATCATGCACCTTTGACAGTTGAAGTGGAAGCTCCAACTGGTAAGCCACTTCTCCTCGTTTCACTACCACTGGAAAGGGTCCAATGAATCTAGGAGCAAGCTTTCCACTGACTCCAAAACGTCTCATTCCTTTGAGAGGTGACACCTTCAAATAAACATGATCCCCAGGTACAAATTCTAAGCTTCTACGTCGATTGTCCGCATAGCTCTTCTGTCTGGTTTGAGCTGTCTTTAATCTGTCCTGGATTAGGCGAACTTGTTCCTCTGCCTGCTTCAACACATCTGGTCCAAACACTTGCCCTTCTCCGGCTTCTTTCCAATACAGCGGGGTCCTGCATTTTCTGCCATACAAAGCTTCAAATGGAGACATCTGTAAGCTGGATTGATAACTGTTGTTATAGGAAAACTCCGCATAGGGCAGATTTTGATCCCAGTTAGCCTTGTTTGCTAGAACACAAGCCCTCAACATATCTTCCAAAATTTGATTTACTCTCTCTGTTTGACCATCTGTCTGTGGATGATACGCTGTGCTAAAATTTAGATTTGTGCCCAAAAGTCCATGTAACTTATGCCAAAATCTTGAGGTGAATTGAGTCCCTCGATCTGACACAATCTTCTTTGGAACTCCATGCAAACTCACGATTCTGGACATATACAACTCGGCGAGTCTATCTCCAGAATAGGTGGTCTTTACTGGAATGAAATGGGTGACTTTGGTCAGACGATCCACAATAACCCAAATTGAATCATACCCTGATCTTGTCCTTGGTAATCCGGTTATGAAGTCCATTCCAATTTCTTCCCATTTCCACTCGGGTATCTGCAAAGGTTGTAGAAGCCCCGCGGGTCTCTGATGTTCTGCTTTAATTCGCTGGCACACATCGCACAAAGCTACATATTCTGCAATTTCTCTTTTCATACTTGACCACCAATACCTTTCCTTGAGATCTTGGTACATCTTTGTACTCCCAGGGTGAATTGAATATCCAGATTCTTGTGCTTCTTTCAGAATTAACTCCTTTACCTCCTTCTTTTCGGGCACAATAATTCTTTTCCCAAACCAAAGGATACCTTCTTCATCCTCTGAAAATCCTGGTGCTTTCCCTTTCTTCATGTTTTCTTTGATTTCCTTAACGTACTTATCCTCTCCTTGAGCTGCCTTGATTTGGTCCTGTAGCGTGGGTTGAACCTCTAGAGTAGCCAGGAATCCTTCCTCTACCACTTCCAAGTTGAGCCGCTGAAATTCTGCTTGAAGTGCAGGCATACTGTCCTTAATCCACAGCTTGGCACAATAACTCTTTCTGCTCAAGGCGTCAGCTACTACATTAGCTTTTCCCGGATGGTAATGTATTCCCACATCATAATCCTTTATTAGCTCAAGCCATCTCCTTTGCCTCATGTTGAGATCAGGTTGAGTGAATATATATTTTAAACTCTTGTGATCCGTGTAAATTTCACAACGGTTACCAATCAAATAATGCCTCCATATTTTTAGAGCATGCACAACGGCGGCAAGGTCTAAATCGTGGGTTGGGTAATTTCCCTCATGGGGTCGTAGCTGCCTTGAGGCATATGCTACTACCTTTCCTTCTTGCATCAGCACACAGCCTAGTCCTTGTCTTGACGCATCACAGAAGACTTCAAAATCCTTTCTAATATCCGGAAGTGTTAACACTGGTGCAGAAGTCAACCTCTTCTTTAGCTCTTGAAAGCTATCCTCACACGATTCACTCCATTCAAACTTCTTCTCCTTCTTTAGCAACTGAGTGAGAGGTCTGGCAAGCTTGGAGAAACCTTCAATAAAGCGGCGAAAGTAACCAGCCAAACCCAAAAAGCTTCGGATCTCAGATACTGACTTTGGTTGCGTCCAATTGAGCACATCATTTACCTTATCGGGATCCACGGACACTCCTCTTGCAGAAATCACGTGGCCCAAGAAAGCCACTTTCTTCAACCAAAACTCACACTTACTAAACTTGGCATACAACTGGTTTTCTCTGAGCTTTTCCAAAACTATCCTCAAATGTTCTGCGTGCTCTTCCTCATTCTTTGAGTATATCAGAATATCGTCGATAAACACAACCACAAACTTATCCAAATATTCCATGAACACCTTATTCATCAGATTCATGAAGTATGCGGGGGCATTGGTTAGACCGAAAGGCATCACTGTATACTCGTATAATCCATAACGAGTAGCAAATGCTGTCTTGGGTATGTCTTTTGGTCTTATCTTCAATTGGTGATAACCTGATTGAAGATCAATCTTAGAGAAGATACATGATCCTTTCAACTGATCAAACAGATCATCTATTCTGGGCAAAGGGTACTTGTTCTTGATCGTCACATCATTCAAGGATCGATTAGTCCACACACATGCGAAGACTTCCGTCCTTCTTCTTCACTAACAGTACTGGTGCTCCCCAGGGTGACGAGCTTGGCCTTACAAATCCTTTATCTTGCAGCTCTTCAATTTGTTTCTTAACTTCCGCCAAATCATTCGTGGACATCCGATAAGGTCTCTTGGAAATTGGAGCTGTACCAGGTACCAGATTTATAACAAATTCAATCTCTCTATCTGGTGGCATTCCTGGCAAATCTTCAGGAAATACATCTGGGTATTCACATGCTATAGGCACCTTTTCCAAAGTTATTCCCTTCAAACTGGTTAACTTACTTTTCTTCTGGGAAGGTGCATTGGACTGGAACCTTACTCGAATCCCTTCAGAATTGGTAAGAGTAACAGCTCGGTCGGCACAATCTATCTGCCCTTTATACTTGGTTAACCAATCCATACCAAGTATTACATCTAAACCCTTGGAGTCTATTATAATAAGATTCGCTAGGAACTTAACTCCATTTATATCCACAGTTGCGTTAGGGCAAACTGTGTTAGTCCTCATTTCCTTTCCAGGAGACTGGACTAGCATGGGGTTCTGTAGTTTACTCACATCCCAATTATACCTTTCAACCACATCTTTTGACACAAAAGAATGCGAAGCTCCAGAATCAAATAATGCTGATGCAAATACTGAGTTGACAAGAAACTTACCCAGAACTACGTCGGGTGCATCCTGGGCTGCCTCTGCAGTGACATGGTTAAGATGTCCCCTGCTCATTGCCTGCGGAGTCCTTGGGGTTTGTGGTGCCCCACGGCCTTGACCTGCAGTCGGAGCTCTTGCTGGCGTAGTCCCCAGATTGAAACAAACCGAGTCACTCTCAAGCGTTTAGGGGACGATTCTTGGCATAGTGCCCCATGTTCTTGCAGTTGAAACACTGCACTCCTGCTGCTGAAGTCTTGTTCTGCTGGGGTTGGCCACCATTGCTTGCCCGGGGAGTTTGTGGATTTGGGCGGGGTCCTGAAAAGGGAGTCCTTGGCACGCTTGACTCTGAAGGTTTGTGAAAATGAGGTGTGTTGGGGCGAAATCGAGAGCTGCTTGCTCCTTGCTGGGCTTGGAACTTCCTCTTCCGAGTTTCGTATAGCTGACGCTGAGCATCTTCTTGGACAAAGGCCTTGTTCACTAGGTGCTGGAAGGTCGGGTAATCATTGGACACCAGCTGCACCTTGAGGTTGGGGTCAAGTCCCTGCGTGAACCTCCAAATCTTGGTCGCCTCCGATGTGACCTCTTCAGATGCATACCTGGACAGTTGGGTGAACTTGTTCAGGTATTCGGAAACACTGAGGTTTCCCTGCTGCAGTTGGTAGAATTCTCTTTTCTTCATTTCCATTATTCCCGTAGGAATATGGGCAGTGCGGAAAGCTTCAACAAACTCATCCCAAGTGATGGTTTGTGCATTTTGATGGGCGGCGCGGTAGTTATCCCACCAGTTAGCAGCGATTCCGTTGAGCTGGTGAGCAGCATACAGCACCTTCTCGTTGTCGTTGCACTGAGCTAGGACCAATTTCCTTTCCACATCCATGATCCAATCATCTGCCTCCAGGGGATCCACTGATCCAGCAAAAGTGGGAGGCCTTGTCCTCATGAATTCTCCCAACTTAGACTGGGGTGCCTGGTTGGGTGCCTGCTGGGCTGGCTGCACTTGGTTTTGTGCTAAGGCTTGAAGAAGCTGAAGTTGCATGGCCATCATCTGTTCCAAGTTGGGGGCCTGAGCGGGAGGTGGTGGAATGTTGTCCTCTGACTGATTGTTGGCGTCACGGCTGTTGCCAGGGTTGCTCCTTGTGTTCACCATCTGAAGCGGCGGTTCCAGGTTAGCAGAAGGTAAGAGGGAAATAGCAAAGGTAAGAGATTAGGGGAACTACTAAACAACATCCCAAACAAACACACAAGAGAGAACAACTAGGAGAAGCTTAGCTTGAAATCAAAATAGTTTTTTTAAGGACGACTGTACTACAAGTATATAAAGACTTGGTACAGTCCACCTAACACACAAGTAGGTAATATAAGCGTTCTAAAATCGTAGGACTTTACTTGGGTACTACAACTAAAGAACTAGTCCTCGCTCCTCCATGATGACAGCTTCTCCAAGTGCTGCTTAGACGCAACCTTACTGAGCCGTCTATAGAAATTACAAAGGAAAGAGGGTACAATTACCATTCCAAAAGGAAATAAGCAGATAGATAAGGAAGAACGCCATGACGAAGGTAAGGATAGAAAGACAAGAAAAGACAAGGATAGCACATATTAAATTTTTATTTTATAAAATAAAATTTTGAAGTTCTTCTTTTAACGACCATTCTAACTAGGTCACGTCCTACAGCCAAATTGGCTCTGATACCATCTCTGTCGGGCCCCTGGATTTCCAAACCCGGACCCTCTGTGTATTACAGCACTAGTCCCAGATCAAAGCTAGTGCACACAGTTAAACAGGATGGAAAACATCACCATCAACGATTTATTACAATAATTAAGAGTACTGACCACAGGGTCTCAT
Source organism: Dendrocalamus sinicus (assembly GCA_036346575.1). Taxonomy (NCBI): domain Eukaryota; kingdom Viridiplantae; phylum Streptophyta; class Magnoliopsida; order Poales; family Poaceae; genus Dendrocalamus; species Dendrocalamus sinicus. The sequence continues at coordinate 24,188,583 of CM070665.1, forward strand.
TATTACAAATGAGGTTTCGAGACCTCGCACACGAGAAAATTAAGCGGAAGCAAAGATAAACTTGAAGACGACCCATCAATTTGCCACAGGCAATTGACTGGGGAAGCGCGACCTAGTCCTCCGGGAAAAATCCATCACAACCACAAGCGAAGCAGTAGTCGTAGTCACCTTCTTGAGCTTCGACTTCCTCTGAGGATTGTTTTTAGAGTGCAGCATGTGAGTACATAAAGTACTCCGCAAGTCTTGGAAAAAATGCATAAATGCAAGGCTTGACAAAGGAAGGCTATATGGTTCTTTTGCAGAAAGCAATATTTTAAAATTTCAATTACTACTAATTATTTTCGAAGGCATCAATTTAATAAAGTAAATGATTTTAACAGAACTAACAATTATTCCCTAGTGAAGGTTCCATCTACCAACACAAGATTAATCATTTCCAACTGATCAAGTTAATATTGCGGGTTACATCCACCCTCTCTGGCTCCAACCGCCAGGATACCCTTCCGAGAGTTCCCTCCACCCTCGGAATACAAAACTTTTGATTTTAAAACCAAAACCAGAAATCTACCATGTGAATGCATTCCTTGCCCGCCCTTGACCGTGGGCACGGCTATTCCAATAGTTTTACACTCTGCAGAGGTTGTACAACTTTACCCACAAGAGATAAATTATCCTAAAAGTCAACACGCTTCCTTTGGCATGAGACCCAGATAAAATATCACAAAGCCTTTACCTTACTCTAATCTAGCTAGATACCACCCGCTGAGGTTTCACCGCAGGTAGGCTAACTGCCCGAACCGAAGCCCCCTCTTGCACCATATGAGTACAGTAAATCCCTGTCCCTCACTGTGAATAACCAGTCCATCCCTGGCACCCACTTTCCACTGGTGGCACCTAAACTAGACTATCATAAGTTAGTCAGCTAGGTCGTACCCATATAGACTTGTGGTTGTACGGTTAATGCTCGACCTGGACAAACACAAGCGTCGGTCCTTAATTGACTAGGTGGAACATACACTTTACAAGATCTCGTGCTTCCTACACCAAACCAAACCAACCGTCCACCCTAATCTAAACCAACTTTCACATTTTAGTTTATTTTAAAAGAACAATGTAACTCCAATTACCACTAAATTTGTAAACACAAGGGTATTACAACAAATCATAATTTCCCATTTTCAAGATTTCAAAGGTATTAAATAGCGTGACTAAGCATTATACTACCATTCTATTGTTCACAAATAATAATAATACTCTCATTATTGAGACAGAGGAAATTCTAGGGTTACAAAGGTACATGGCATTCAACTTCAATTGAGGGCATAATCAAAGTTGGATTAACTATTACCTTAAGATTTGAACTAATGTTTTATGTAAATAGCAATGCACATAATTTAAAATAATTAAGTTCAAGATGATCAAAGGAGACTTGCCTTCTTGCAGGGTTTCTGGGTCTTCTTGTTGCTGTGAAGAAGGATCGTCGACAACGTTGGAATCTACGCGAGAAAAGACGAAGCAAACAAAGCAAATAAATACAAATAAAAATTCAAACAAACTCAAAAATTCAAATAGAGGCCATAGTTGAATAGATCATGATTTTAGATGAACTTGGAAATTTGAATGGCTGAATTTGGAGTTAAAATGGGAAAGTTATGCTCATTTGAAAATCTCAGATTGAATAAATCTAGAAATTCTCAAATTTCTGACAGGTGGGGCCCCCTGGAATATCAAATTTAATCTTTGTTTTTAATCCAAGAGTAAGACAGGTGGGGTCCACAGGTCAGTGAGTCCACATGAATTGGCCTCTGACATGTGGCACCCACTGGACAGTGAGCCCACTGGCTCACCTCTGACACGTGGGACCAACTGGACTCCGGGCCCACTTGTCAGTGACCAGCGCAAAGGGGTGGGGCCCAGTCGATAGTGGCCCACGAGGACAGTTGCCGCTGACGGATGGGGCCCACTTGTCAGTGCGAATAAATTGAGAAAACTCAACCTCAGCGTGCGGAGCCGAGGGCTCGAACGCGCGCCGAGGAGTCGGGGAAGGGAGAGCGGCGGTGATAGCCAAGTGAGCGGGAGGCGTTGCCTACCCACAATGGGTAGGTAACCCTCTTGAGGGATACCTTCGGTGGCTGGGCGGAGGTGGTCGAGAGACGACGCGGCGCGCGAGGAGGGCCGGAGAGGTTCGGGCGGTGCGTGAGATGTAATCCCGGAGCGGAGGGGGTCCGGTTGGAGGGGTCGACGAGGTGCGGCGACGAGCGGAGAAGGCCGGCAACGAGGGGGTGGCGGAGGCGGCTCGGGAGCTCCGGTGCGACGGCGCTCCGACGACGGGGAAGGGTGGCCGAGGTGTCGGGGAGATTCGCCGATGCTCGGGGAAGCTCGGAGTAGAGGTGGCAGGCTCTGGGAATGACCGAGACGTCGACAAAAGCTCGCCGGAGTGCGGCGGAGTTCGGAGGGAGGGGAAACACGGTGCCGGGGCGCTACGGGACTCGGGAGAGAGAGCTGAGGGCTGGGGGAGGTGGTGCGGAGAGAGGGGAAGCCGAGGGAGCTATTTATAGGGGCAGAGGAGGGGACACAGGCGCGGGATTGCTCGCCGGTGTGTCGGCCGGAAAAAGGAAGGAAAGGGGGAGAAACGGGAAAGAGGGGGCGCCGATGGAAGGGGAGCACGGGAGATCGGGGATTCGGTCGCGGTGGCGTCCGGGGCTTCCAAAACCGGGGAGAAGACGGAGGGAAAGGCCGGATTCGGCTCGGGTACGATCGGCCGGCGCAAAAAGGAAAGAGGGGAGGAAGAAAGGAAGGAGGCGGCTCCGCGCGGACGACGGGCACGGCAGTGGGGCCGGCGTCGTGAAGCGGGGGCGGCGGCCGACATGCGGGGCCGGTGGCGGTGGGAGCGGCGCGGCGGCCGGCGTCGCGGGGCCCGCAGGTCAGAGTGAAGAGGGGAGCGGGGTGGATCGGGCGGCTGGTGGGTTTTGCCGAGCGGAGGGGCCAGATGGGCCGGCGTGGAGCGGATCGGGCCCGACCACGTGTCGGCCCGAGAGGGAGGCGGGGTGGAGCGCGGCGGCGACGTGGGCGGAATCCGGCCGTCCACATGGCGGCCGGAGGAGAGGGGAGGGGATTTAATTCTATTTTCCTGATTTCTGGATTTTCAGAAAAGGCTAGGAATTTCATTAAGCCTGAGAAAAAAATGAAAATACCTCCCAAAATTCCAGAAAAATTCACAGAAGCTCCTGGAGTTATTTTGGACTTAATAAAATTATTTCCAACTACTGTTGATATTTAATTTTCATATTTTAAATTACTTTTTAAATTCTAAAAATAGGTTTTAAATTCCAGAAAATCCAGAAAGGCAAATAAAAGCCAAGTGAAATCCAATTACCTTAAAATAATTAATTTGAATTTAAATTTTTCAAAAAGTCAAATTTTGGGATGTTACACATTCTTTTCCACGTGCATGACATTGATGCAATGTCGAACATCTAGGTACTCCCAATAAGGTAAGTCCCAAAATATTGATCTCTTCTTCCAGATGTTCTTCTCATGAGCCCTCAATGTACATCCCTTCCGAGGATAACATCTAAATTCTTAACCATATTATAAACCTCTTTTCCGATTAAACGTGTTGGAGCTGAACCGTCCTCCTTCTCTCCGTCAAATTGTTTCTTCATCTTGCGTTATGGGTGAGCCCTCCGAAGGAACCGGTGGTGACATATGTACATGGTTTTGCGTAAGTGTTTCAGCCACACACTCTCGGTACCATCTAAATAGTGAGTACAAGCTTTGACACCTTTTGCACTCTTGGCCGACAGGTTAGCAAGGGCAGAATAACAGAACAATAAGGAGCGCAAGTGAAGTTCTCTCGTTTGCATGCATCTAATACCTGTACCCCTTTGTTCCACAGTACTTTTAGATCTTCCACCAACAGTGCTAGGTACACATCAATATCATTCCCAGGTTGCTTTGGCCCTTAGATAAGTATTGACAGCAAAATATACTTTCGCTTCACACACAACCAAGGAGGAAGGTTATAGATGCAGAGAGTCACAGGCCAAGTGCTATGTCGGCTGCTCATGCTACTGAAAGGATTCATTCCATCTGTACTCAGTCCAAACCTTATATTCCTTGGTTCTGCACCGAAGTCTGCAAAACTCCTATCAATGTTTCTCCACTGGGCGGAATCAGTAAGGTGTCTTAGCATTCCATCCTTCTTATGCTCCTCCGAGTGCCACGCAGCAGTTTTGCCTCCTTTGGATTTGTAAAAAACCATTTCAAACATGGAATTATAGGAAAATACCATGCCACCTTAGCAGGAGGTCCTTTCTTCACCTCTGTTCCCTCGCCGTCATCTAATTGATTGTTACGTTTGTATCGGCATGCGTTGCACACTGGACATACACACATGTTTGCATACTCTTTATGGTAGAGGATACAGTCGTTCGGACATGCATCACCTTGATCACATTGATCCTACATTTTATGCAACATTATGTTCCTTTAAATTATCAACTTGCATGCTTAATTTATTATTATGCAAATGTATGTCCAAAACTTAAGGTAGCTACATGCCCACTTGATGTTGTATTAATTTTAATATGCCATTCCTCAATACTTGAATCACATGACCGTTGTCACCCTAGGTTTTAATGGTAACTTTACTAGCTATAGATTACATTAAAATTCTATGCTAGTCCGGTCAAGTCCAGGGCGCTAGTTGCCCTGATCATCAATCTTTAAAACATAAGAACTTGTTTTGGGACAGTCATGGGATGTACGTGGCTGAGTATTTTGCTACAACTATTTTATGCTTCTCAAAACCCTAAAAACCTGCTATACCTGTTTGGAGTGGATGGTGCCAATGTCGCACGAGAACTTGTGGTTTGTGGTAAGAACCACCTGGACAAATTAAGGACTGAATCTTATGATGACCTCCCCGTGTAAAATAGTACAACCACAAGCTGACAAACTATAGCTTGGCTGAATAATTTACCGGACCCTTGAAGTCATCTCATCGGTAGGGGAAAGGAGGGATTGTGCAGGAGGAATAAAAATCTAGCCTAATCGAGACACTGCGTACAGGTGATGTTCACCAGCTACGCTAACGTTGTGGAGACAGAAGTCCAGCTGCGCTAGCCGTTGTGGTGGAACTTCCCGCACAACTTATGGGACCCTCTGGTAAGGGATAAGCCCATAAGGGTGAGACGATGATAGGGCGAGGTATTGTAAAGGCTTCGTGACGATATCTCGATCTACATGATGAAGGAATCATGTAGGCTCATCGAGCTGATTGTCTCTTGTGGGTAAAGTGTACAATCTCTGCAGAGAATAAACTATTCGAATAACCATGCCCACGGTCAAGGGTGGACATGGAACTACCTTGAGTTAGTTCTATTTCCAAAAAAACATTTGTGGGTGGGATAAAAACCTGTCAGAGGGATGTACTCTGACTTTGATTTTTCCGGGAGGGAAGTACTCCAGTGGCGAAAACTAGCATTGGTGGAGGTAGCCATGCACTGTAAATGGTGGATGTAACCTACACTACTATTATTATCGCATTCTCACAATCAATTTCATAAAATCTGTTTTAGTTAAAATTGCTAAGTCTCAGGAGCTTTTCTTACTTATTGTAATTCCAAAACGGTGCTTTTAGCAACTAAAAGAACCTCAAACCTCCCTTCACAGCTTTACATCTACTATTATTGCACCTTGTGTGGTGGCTTGATGAGTACCGTCATACTCACTCTTACTTAACTACCATTACTCAGTCAGAGAAAAAGGAAAGTTAGGCCCTACGACGCTTAAAAGGGGTCGACAGAGCTGGAAGACAAAGAGGCCATGGACTAGGTCGCGCACCCCAGTTGGCTGCCTGTGGGCAAGTCCTGAGGGTCCCATCTATGTGGAATTTTCGCTGCTGTATTTTATCATTTCCAGCCCAATTGGCCCATGAGTAAGTATTACTGTATTAATTACGCTTCCGCATGATATGTTTTTGATATACAGTAATGTATCTGTGAGCACTATCTACTGATCCAGGGAATAGTGCGGTGGAATCAGAGAGGATCTGGGTTGGCTAACCCGAGGTCCGACACAGACGCTATGTTAGCTGCTCATGTTACTGAAATGATTCATTACATCTGTACTCAACCCAAATCTTATATTTGCTGGTTCTGCATCAAAGTCTATAAATATCCTATCAATGTTCCTCCACTGGGTAGAATCAGTAGCGTGTTTTATCACTTCATCTTTCTTACACTCCTCCAAGTAACAATGCAGTAATCTTGCATCTTTTCAGTTCACAAATAAACGCTTCAAACGGGGAATTACAAGCAAATACCCTCGCTTCACCTCGATGCCCTTGTTGCCATCAGAATCATTCTTACGCTTTGTATCGGGATGCTTTGCATATCGGACAAACATGTAAGTTTGTATACTCTTTATTGTAAAGGATACAATCGTTTGGACATGCATGTATTCTTTCTACTTCCATTCCCAATGGACAAAGAGCATTCTTGGCTTGATAGGTGGTTCTCGGCAACACATTTTCTTTTGGAAGGATGTTCACTAGGAGGCCTAACAACACCGTGAAACTCTTATTGAACCAATCATTGCTTGCCTTCAATTTCAGCAATCTATGAACGGATGACAATCTTGTGTATTGTGGCTTGCAGCTCAGGAACAAAGGTTTCTCCGAGTCCTCGATCAAGCCCTTGAATTTACCAAACTCTCTCTCACTATAGTTCCGTTTTGCATGGCATAACATCTGATCTATATTATCCTCATGTGACCTATCCTCATCAAAAGTACAGTCCACAACCAACATATCGTTGTCTCCCTCGACGATATTGTAACTACATTCCTGTCTAATCTCCTTTTCACCGTGACTGGTCCAACATGTATACTCCTTTTTAAAACCCCTTCGAATCAAGTGAGTTTCGATCTGCACTGAGTTGGTAAACATCTTTAGATTATCACAATCAATGCATGGACAGTACACATATTCCATCCCCTTCTTCAACATATTCTGCTCGGTCGCTCTCCTAAAAGTAGACACACCATTAATGTACTCTTCACTCATACAATTCTCAACGTATATCCAACTTTGGTCCATCTACACTATGCATGTAATAAATTAGGGTCAAATTGTATTATTAATGCTATTATAGTTAGCTAGCATAATACTTACACATAATTGTCATTCACCTTCATAAACTATCCATATCTAATTAAATTAAGTAGGTAGCTACGCACTATTAATGAAAAACCGTCTGTGATTATCAGCTATCACAGACGATTTTTAGTTACAAACCGTCTGTGATATTCTTTTCTACACCTAAATCCATTTCTGTTTATTGGCTAGCCTCAGGAAATGCTAGCCATGCCCTCTGAAACAAGCAGATCAACATGTACATGTATACATACAATTCACATCTCAATTCATTTCACAAACATAAAACATCTCAATTCATTTCACAAACATAAACATCCAATTCACATCTCAATTCATTTCACAAACATAAAGCATCCATTTCGCAAATCAATTAGTTGAAATGAAATAAAATATCCATTAACAAATACACAATTACAAAAGATCTACATTGCATTTGCACTTAGATGGTAACATTGCATTTTTTATTGCTCTATCACTCCGGAATCGAGGTCTCGCGAAAGGAACAGCTTCATAATCAATGAACTTATCAGGCTGCACAAGCTATACTTGGATGATGCATGATTGCCATTCAAGTATTGCTTGTGCAGCTGACAAGTTCGTTGATTATGGATCTGTTCCTTTCGCGAGACCTCGATTCCGGAGTGATAAGACCTCGATTCCGGAGTGATAAGAGCAATAACCCTTTTTGAAACCCCTCCGAATCAAGTGCGCTTCAATTTGCTCTCGGTTCTTAAACATCTTTAAATTCTCGCAGTCAGTGCATGAACAGTACATATATTCCACCCCCTTATTCAGCATATCCTCCTCGGCAGCTCTTATAAAAGCAGACACGCCATTAATGTACTCTTCACTCACACGGCTCACGGCATACATCCAGCTTCGGTCCTACGTTATGTATATATATAACAACTTAGTATTACAAATTAAATTAATTAATTATTACTACATATATATATATATACCACATGCATTCAGGCTTTGCTAGCTTAATTCATATTATAAATACAAAAGCTATTATATAACCAACAATTTTGCAAACGATCTTCAATAACACTCACCAATTACTTAGATCTAAATTGTAATGCAAAGAAAAATAAATTTCATTACTAACCATGTCTATAGCAACCAGGAAAGTATGATTCTTCAAAGCTCAATCTCTGCCTCCTCCCACCAAATTAATTGGCTTGAAATCGCCTAGCTTGCCTCCTGAGCGAAAGAGTGTAGCACCGGCTAGATCTGGATCGAAATGAAGACAGATGCAGTTCTGAGCAGCGCAATAAATGCTTAGTGTCATTATCACAGGTGGTTTTCTCCGACGCCACCAACACAGACGGTGTCCAAATTAAAACCGTCTGTGTTAGTGTCGGTCACAGACGGTTTTGTCAAACTGTCTGTGATTGGCCGTCTAGTATTAGGGTTTCTGTAGTAGTGATAGTGTCCTTATGTCATTATATATATAAAAGACAATAAATACAAATTGATCAACTGCTTGTATTTACATATGGCCAAACAACGTGGCCAGTCGCTTATTAAAAAGATAAAACATAGAAACCTAACTGCTTCAAAGTTTTTCTAATGGCAGAGGTAGCATGCTATCTTCATCTTCAAAACTTCGTAGGTGACGTGGTCAGCATTGGATGGTTTGGGATCATCAATGAATGAACCTTGAAATGTGTCCACCCACTGACACGCTCATTCGAGTGTCTCTTGAACATCCTATGACTGAACAATCAAGTCAAATTGAGACCACAGACTCTCTTCCCTTTCTTGAGGGGTTTCGGCATGGTTGATTTGATCGCCCGCAGCCTCGACTAAGCACTCCAAGCGACGGCAATCCTCTTGGAGACATGCAACATCATTGTGGAGGACCACATCGATAGTGAGGTTAGCTTGCCGGAAGCAGCAGACCAACCAAAAGACATGGCGAAGGAGATGTGAAGACGGTGGAAGGTGGCCTTCAACTACTTTGGCAAATCCTCGTACATAGAATGGAGGACACTGTTGGCACAGTGTCCTTCTGCAACATCTGTCAGCGTACAGCTGGTGAGGTGCTCGTACAGGATGCCCAGGTTGGCCATTAATTCCGGTGACAAGGAAGAGTAGGGAGTCATTTATTTATGGTTGAGAGACAAGATAGGTGACTGGCGAGGTGCTTGTATAGGATCAATGATGTGGGGATCAATCTCCGGTGGCGGATAATTATTTTTTATGCAACAAGGCATAAATTTGGCATGTGAGATGAAGAGACGCATCAGGGAGTCAAAACGATCGAAGAGATGCACCCATTGGAGAGATGAAGCGCCATTCATGCGTATAAATACATATCACAGATGGTTGCAACCATAAACTATCTGTGATACAAAACTATCATAGACAAATTATATTAATAACCGCTTGTGAACTATCACATAGTTACAATTAAAAACCATATGTGATATCTACAATTACCACAGGCGGCTCATATTAATAACCATCTATGAACTATTATAGATGGTTATTAACAAGAACCATCCATGATAGTTGCATATCACAGATGATACACAGTCACGCTTGTAAAACCTTCTGTGGTAATTACAGCACAAACGGTTCCCCATGAACTGTCTGTGAGGGGCATCTAGTATAGCTTATTTTGTAATTATGTTCCACCACACCAAGACCCCCTCTTGCATCACACGATAGCTCAGATCCAGCAACACAACTCATTTCCACCATGGCTTAAAACCAGCGACATGATCTGTGAGTCACTTCATTTGTGCAACCTACATTGGTGGATGTAAATTAGTTAGCCCAGTCATACCCATCATAGACTTTGGTTGTACTGTTTTACATTGGGAGGTTATCATAGCATTCAGTCCTAGAGTTACCTAGATGGCGCTACCAAAACCATAATTTCTCGTGCTACATCCGCACCAAACTTCTTACCATCCATTGAGATATGTAAAGCAAGTTTTAGGGTTTCAAGAAGTATAAAACTAAGTTATCGTAACATACTAGCCGTTTCCCTCCAATGGCTGCCCAAAACTAGTTTCATGAGTGAAATGCAATGATAGGGCAATTTAATGTCCTAGTATGTAAGCAAGACTAATATGGCATTTAAATACAACTTATAGCTAGTATGGTTGCCATTAGAATTTCTAGGGTGACAAGAATTATATGATTTAAGTGTCCAAGGGATGAGGTATAATAATATAATGATTATTAGGCATGTATCTATAACCATAAGTGAACGTAAATTTACATAACAAACAAAAGCATGCAATTTGATAATTTTAAACAAATATACTTTGCATAAAAATATAGGTTCAATATGTTCAAAGCATTGAGTCGCTTGGCTCACCAGTAGATTGGTCCTGAAAGTCCTGATTTGTCTCGAACTGTGGCTCTTCCGTATCCTCGTACTCTACTCAAACAATCACAATGAAAAGCAAATAAATACACAAGCAAAAAAGTAAATCCAAATGAAAATTTAAATAAACTCAAAATTGGATAATTTCACTATCATTAGATAGATCTTGAATTTAGATGAATTTAGAAATAAGCTTCATTAAATTTGGAGATAAAATGTGTGAGAACGGGCTCTTCAAAGTTTAAATTAGGATTAAATCTCAAAATAAATAGAGGAGGGAGTACTCTCTCACTAATAGGCAGGGTCCACAGAATTATATTTCATTTTTGATTTAATTCTTTACTGGAAAAGGCCATAGAGTATGACAAGTGGGGCCATGGGTTTTAATTTCTTTTTGAATTAAATTTACTAAAGAAACGACTCAGTGACTAACAAGTGGGGCCAATCATTGTAGAGCATAATAAAATGGGGCCCACTTGTTAGTGGCTTTTCTTCCTTTAACCAATTGTAAATGGATTTTTAAATGAGAGGGGCCTACATGTCATATAGTTAACAGTTAACTCAACAAAATGGGCCCGCACGTCAACGAGGGATTAACTAAACTAATCAATAGTCATTAACTTAATTAACCACATGGTTTAAACAAATGAAAGGTGAACAGCACCGTCTTCCTCCTACTGAGCAAAGTGCGACTTGTCGCTAACAACGGGAACAACGGTGGCTGAAGGGGAGGGCAAAAGCGGAATGCTTGCCTTGAACCACACCTCTAGGTGAGGCGGTGGGCCTAATTTGGAATATGAGGTGACCAGCAGCGACGACACACAGTTGCATGGAAACACGGTGAGCTGCAACACCAAAACCTAATTAAGCGGTAGGGGAGCTACTAGGGACAAGGAGGGACTCATTGGAGGTGAAGGCAGGGCATGGGGAGGCGTGGGGCAAGCTGGCAGCGAGGGAAGCTCGCCAAAGGGGTTGAAGAGATGTGGCATGGTTCGGGATGGCGTCAGTGCTTCCTTGTGGTGCTCTAGGTGTCTTGAATTAGGCGGAGGTGCGTTTTAGCAACAACAGCGTCGATGGGGGCTCTGTTGGTCAGAGCTGAAGAAGAAGGGGAACGGGAGGCGTTCAGTGATGATTGGAGTGGTGGGGAGGTGATAGGGAGTGAGGGGAAAATGCGCAGAGGCTTTATAACAGAAGAAAGGTGAAGTTGGCCGTTGGATGGCGTTAAGGAAGGTGGAAGCCGAGGACGGTAGTGCCAACGTGCGGCACGGCACAGTGAAGGGAGGGTGTAGTCGGAGTGCAGTGCGGAGAAGAGTTAAGGTGCAAAGAGGAAGGCGCAACAGTCGGGCGCGAAGAACCTGGGCACATGGCGTAGACATGAAGCGGGCACAACAGGCATGGTCATGGCAGCGTGCGCAATAGGGAGAAGAGGGAAAGGGATGAGTAAGAGGAGGCTAGGCAAGGTCAGTGTGAGGCTAGGCAAGCACGAGGGTGCACAAGGAAAGGCAGCCGGCACTATTGACACATAGGAGTCAGTGCGGCATTAGCGCATGCATGGTAGGCGCTAGTTGGGGGCGTGCACGGTGTAGGGGGAGGAACAGCATGGGCCTACTGGGCCATGTCCTAGGCCAGATGGGCCAGAGGGGATGAGGAACAGGCTGGGCTCAAGCTAAGCAAGGTTTTTGGCTTTCAAATTTTGAAAATCTGTTTGAAATTCTAGTTTGAACTTTGTTGGAAATTTAAATTTGAATTTTTATTCAATTACTTTTGAACTCCCAATAATGGGAGGTTACGATATATCTATATAATCTATAAGAATACAATGAAGAGCAATAGAGACAACCACACAACAATTAATATAAGACACTCAATGTATCCCTTGGTCTTGGAGACTTGCCAGTCTCTCCTACTTCATGTTAAGATGCTCAACACATGAACCGACTTTGCACAATAGCCTATCCTCTAAATCCACTAATGGACCTTTTTCATACACCAAAAATGGAAAGCATCAGCAACTCACAAAAGATAGGGCCTCTTCATAGTCTACTTGAAGGGATCACTGAGCACAACCTTCTCCAAACCACCTAGGAAGCGCACCCTCCAGGAGTATTTTATGGGTTAGGGAGGTTTAAGTTAGCCTGGTCAAAGCTAACCTATGATAATTTTAATAACAGTGGTGATTGGTGGTGAGCTATGAGCCAGAGAGGTTACTAGAAGCTTCCTCAAGCAATGGTGAAGCTATCTAGTGGCTCAGATTTGGCTACGGGGCATGGCACGTTGGTCAGCCAAGAGGTGAGAGCAGTGAAGGCTCCGCCAGTGGAGAACTCCGATGAAACTACAATGGGAGGCCTCAGCATGACGCACAACGTGTTTCTAGGAGCATTGTGATGCAGTCTCACTTGGCACAGGGACCAAAGGTCATCGAGGCAATGCTACAGCGAACTTTGTCAACGACGCAGAGGGGCTCTACGACGATGGCTCACTTCAGTGGGTTCCGAGGCACGACGAGGATGAGAGGCAGAAAGGCGAAGCACAGGGATACTCAAAAGGTGGTCGGCGAATACGAGGGCTCACTAAGACTCGAGGAATTGCTTGCCGGAGCTCGATGGCGGTGGTGACTCAATCGGTGATTCTGGTGTGCAAAAAGTGAAGTCGGCAACAGCAAGGCATGGGCGAGGAAGGAGGCGGCTCGAGGTGAGGGTTTGTGAGGCTCTGGGCACCCTTTATAAAATGGGGGAGAAGGAGTTCGCGGTGGAGACGATGATGGTGGCGAGACAGACTCGGAGAAGGTGTCTGTCTCAAAAATGATGTGCCTGACAGTGGGGCCCACTATCAGCAAAAGCGTGGGGGAAGAGGTGCGTGTTGCACGTGGAAGAGACGTGGCGTGAGGCTGGGTTGGGCCGAGTAGGCCACGTGAAATAAAGGACGAGTCAAGCTGGCGAAAAGGTTGGACCGGGCCAAGGAGAAAAGGAGATGGGCCGGAGGAAAAGAGAATTCAGGCCACAAGGGATTTCCACAATTTACAACAATTTCTGAATTTTAGAGGTAAGGATAAATCAAATTGAGCTCTAATAAATAGCATATAAACTCAGAAAAATCCAAAAAATACAGAAAAATATCTTGCATCATAATGAACTCAAATAAAACTGGTTTTTGATCTAATTGAAGTTTATTTTATTCATATTAAAGATCAGTGTTTCAATACTTTCCTCTCTAATAAGAGTAGCACTAATTTCAAAGCAAATGAAGGGATAAGTAACATCTATCAACTATTCATCATACTTTAAAAATTATGCAAATCACTATTAGAAAAGCATAGAAGCACCTCCTCACATTAAATCATTTTATTTTCTATAAATTCCAATTAAGTTTTAATTAATTCAAGAAAAATTCAAATGGTTAATTTTATTGTAAAACTTTAAAAAAGCACCAAAAACCACGTTGTTACATATTTTCTCAAGAAGACTACAATTTTTGCCAGATACATGAAACAGCGAAACGATTTGAGGAAGTCCAACGGCGAACGCCACATTTATTGACGGTCAAAATTTTAATTTACACAACGTTTTATGTATCTGTCCAATTAGAGACTATCTTCCACTACTACAAAAACGCTTATATTAGACGCCTCATCACAGACGGTTCATAAAAACCGTCTGTGTTAAATGCAATCACAGACGGTTCTTATCAAGAACCGTCTGGGATATTATCACAGACGGTTCTAAACTAGAGCCGTCTGTGATATTTCGAATATCACAGACGGTTCTTGATTAAAAACCGTCTGTGATATTGCGGAATATCACAGACGGTTCTTAATCAAGAACCGTCTGTGATATGCCAGTATCACAGACGGTTCTTGATTAAGAACCGTCGTGATATTCCGCAATATCACGAGCGGTTTTAATCAAGAACCGTCTCGTGATATGCCAATATCATAGACGGCTCTTGATTAAGAACCGTCTGTGATATGTTTCCCGCTTCGCGCATCTCTAAAATTTCAAAATTTCCCGCCTGAGTTCGAGTAGTATTCCGTTTTGACATACCTTCACTAAAACGGGCATAACTTTTGCATACGGTGTCCGTTTGCGATGTTCTTGTACTCGTTGGAAAGCTAACGACGAGCCCGATCCAAAAAAACGACCCGCTTGCGCCAGTCGACCTCCAAGACCCTCAAAATCGGCCTTCTTTAGCCCCAAATTTGCGTTGCAAGTTTTTGGTTTCTAATTTTGCCAAAATTTTCAATCTTCCCTTTGGAATTTGGATTTTGCCTCAACTGCAAAGTTGTAGATCTCGTCGAAACCTTTCAAATGAGTATATATAATCCATATAGAACTTTATTATTTTATATTTTGAGACTAGTTGTTTATATCGTATCGGTATATATAATAGCCAATATCACAGACGGTTCTTACCAAAGAACCGTCTGTGATACTTTTACAGACGGTTCTTACCAAGAACCGTCTGTGATAATTTGTCAGAGTGGGCCCGTCAATCCTCCTCAACCCAATTCCAGCCAATAGAAACCGCCCAACCCACACCCCACGGATCGTAGCTCTCCCTCCTCTATAAATACTCACCCGAACCCATCCACCCCCTCCCTTCAAATGCATCTTAAGTTACCTCCCTCCATTGTTTCTTCTAGTATTTGATTCTGTGGGTTTAGGTTTCCATCGTAGCCTCCATTGTTGCTACTTTATTGGATTTAGGGTTGCCCGGGAGCTTACAGTGAGGCGGCTGCTAAGAAGGCCTACCCGAGCTTGTGATGGTGGATTGTTCTCTGCTATGTTGCTTTCATTGTTCTCTCCATTGATGGTGGATTTTTTCTCTCTGAGTTTTGGTAGATTTTTTCTGCTATGTTATCTGCTATTATAATGGTGGATTGTAATCTTGTGATGTTGTAATAGTAGATTGTAATATTGTGATGTTATAATGGTGGATTGTAATCTTGTGATGTTGTAATGGTGGATTGTAATCTTGTGATGTTGTAATGGTGGATTGTAATCTTGTGATATTGTAATGGTGGATTATAATGGAAATAAAATGTTCTCTGCTATGTTTGATATCGTATTTACTTGTTTTCAAAAAGCATAGCTAACATTTCCCGAGGCTAATTGAAAAATAGAAAAAAATTAGGTATAGAATGAACTATAATAGACTGCTTTGTAGTATAAATCGTCTGTGACACAGACACATCACAGACGGTTCTAAACTTAGAACCGTCTGTGATACTCACACATCACAGACGGTTCTAAACTTAGAACCGCTGCGTGATGTGTGAGATCACGACGACGTTCTAAGTTTAGAACCGTCTGTATTGTATTTATCACAGACGGCTCACAAACCGTCTGTGATAACCTTCGATTATCACTGACCCATAAATTCAGACGGTTCAAAAAACCGTCTGTGATGACGTTTTTGAACCGTCTGTGATGATGATTTCTGTAGTAGTGTTCCACGGTCATGCCAATTCAGATGTGACTCGCGACTTTACCGTTGATTTACATTCTTTCTTCGATCTCTTTGATGCTACTTACGACTCATGCAGTTCAGATGTGATGCATACATGTATATTCCTACCATTTCCTAGTCATAAGCTGTAGTCTCCTCCGTTGACTACCAAGCTAGTTAAGAGTAGTACGTACGTACTCCCTGTACATCTGCGCTCCGGCCAGGGCATGCGTTAGCCCTGAAACTCTGTATCGCCGGCCGGGTTTTTCGGCCATGCATGTATACAAGTTCAGACGTCGAACTTGAAAGTCAATGAAGCTTCTTTTATCTTTTAAGATTTCCAATTAACGAAGCTGTCAATTCAACCAGACCGCTTTCTTGTGAACATTCTTTTATTAAGTTCCCGTCCGTGCTGCAAGTAAGTTCCAACAAATTTGGCCGTCAAACGGGTTATGCATACCAGCTGCATGCATCTTTTACTCGTCGTATGCAGGTTAGAATCTCTACATTGTTTTGCTCCAGGTTTAAAGAATAATCTTCAGTCCACTACTGAAACTTGGACTCCTGAAACTTGGACGTTAACTTAGGTACGTTCTTCGGTACAGCACATCGGATTGATATATGTACATCATGCATGGATAAATGAAGTAATTAAGTCGTGCAAGTTAAATCCGTCAAAAACGTTTTCTGCATCCGCGACGACGTCGTGGAAACTGTTGTAAATATAAGCAATATTTTAATTTCAAGTTTTATTAAGAGACAAAAATAATAAACTAATGATGCAAAACTTACATCTAACAGCAGGCTACTCATCATACTTCAGAATATACACAGGGAAGAATATAGTAAATTAAGTCGTACGCGCGCGCGAACGACTTACTTGTTAGCCTGATGAAGAACAGGAGCCGCGTAGGCTTGACGCAGTGCGGAACGTTAATGTCGCAGTGCAGTGAGCGGTCGCGCAGATGCGCTGCCCAGAAACCTTATTGCCACCCCGTGCAGGTACTCTCTGCGACAACGGTTCAGAGATAGCCGCTCTCCCTTCTTCCAGGTGCACGCCAGGAAGAAAGGTCGACGAGGTTCAGACAGCACAGCACAACAGCACAGAAAGTAGGGGAAGAATGAAGGTGCAAAATTCTCTCTTTGTTCCTGGACGTCTCTAGGCCCTTTTAAGGGCGTTGCAGTTACTCACTAGTAACTGCTGCATTTTAAACAGAGTTATGCAATGGTAACTGCTTCATCAAATCACAAATTAAGCAGTGTAAATTCACTTGTAACTGTCTCATTCAAATGTTTGAATCTCATTCAAACAGAGAGAGAGAGAGGTGCAGAGTTTAGCAAAATAAAGATAGACTTGGTCTGCCAAGTGGCGCGCTACGTCACGGCACGGTCGCGCGTCGCAATCACAAGTCACGCGATTTTCACTCGAAAATACGCAAATACACGCGCGCGCATGCGTGCGCGTATGTGTGACTAGACAGAACCATCCTCATACCATCTCTTTGAGGACTCCACCTTATAAATCGGTCTTACTTATCTTGCCTTAGCAATATGGTATTAAACCATGTATACTTTAAAATTAAAGAAATATGCCATAATTAAATGGGCCAATTTCTAACACAAACATATCATATCGAGCGATCATACAGTCTCGTCTGAACGACGAGATCGAGCAGCTATAAATTGCCACCAAATCCTTCAGCATTACGTGCGCCACTCACCAGCCTAACATATGCTTGATGCACGTGTGTACAAATATATTTAAATAATTGATCATTTCTGTTTATTTTCAGGGAGTTAACTTGTGTTAGGAAGGCTGTATGCATGTTGATATGCAGAACAGTTGTTAACACCAGTACTTGTCCGTTTAGCTAGCCGCTCCTTCAGAATAATAATAAAGATCACCAGCTATTGCTTGTTCGTTGTTTGGATTTTGCATTTGCCTGTGGATTATCCATGGTTTTGTGCACTACAACAGCATGAGCGAAGGTACATTAGTTCCAGGGGTTGAATCCTGTAATGGCTTGAAAAACTAAATGACTGAGAAGTTAATGGACCAAGTTGCAGTGTATTTCTGCCGTGTTTTTTTACGGGGTGTATTTTGACTAAGCACACACCGATTAATCAAGTTATAATCAAGACCAACAGAAATGCCGCGTTATCACGAGAGTAGATACATCTCAGGAACAAGAGCGCAAAAGTGAGAACAAATCATTTGAGGAGCAGCTTAGTTAGGTCAGCATTAGCTCGTGGTGTCGGTAAGTAGATCTACACAGTAACTAAGGTAATTCCCTTGGTGCACGTGCGTACAGACGATGATCATTTCTATGTATTAATGTGTACTATATAAATGATAATGATGTGAAAGTCTTATAGTTAGTTGCTAGCTATAACCATTGGAGATGCCCTTAGCAGCTACGTGATTTGAAACATTAAATATTGAAGGACGGGTCAAATGACCTGGGTGGTGGGAGCGAGGATGTTCATTTCCACCCTATCTCGGTTCGATTCATAGGATCGATAGGTTGTTTCTGATTTAATATTTAATCAAAGTACACACATATGTATTTAGTAGTAAATCATGTGCTCATACTTCATGAGGCACTAGATCATCTACAAAATTTCTAACGTGTGTAGTAGACGCGTACGCGTACGTGATATGCACCCTACTTGTACTTGAAAGAAAGATGCATTAAATATTGTATTTTTTCCTTGAACTCTTGAAGTCTTGATTTCAGAACAAAGATAAGATGGCCCTCTGTTTTTGTTTGTGGACTTCTATTTGTTCCACGGATCAAGGATACAATATATTTCAGTTACGGTTGCGCATGAAAAGCTCGTGATTCGCAAGCTAATTAAGCTCAATTACATGGCACCACCGTAGGTTAAATAAATAAGTACGTAGTAGAATGGAAAGATAAATAACAGTCAAGGAAAATGAAGAAATCAAATTATTTCTTACACCAAATGCATGCCTCGATACTTGCCGGATATTTCCACGTCACCATACATAGCCGTTTGCGTGTTGGGTTATGCAGTTCAGATGTGATGCATTACATATATGCTAGCTTACCGTTTCCGATTCACGAATAGTACTGCCTCCGTTGACTACCAATTAAGCTAGCCATAGCTAAGTATTTAGCATGTACGTAAGAAAAATTGAGAATACCTACAAGGAAATAGGTATCTTTCACATTAAGAACGAAATAAACATCTAAATTCATCCTAACATGTCTAACAAGTATGTAATTAACGTCGTTGTAAATATTAAAATTTGACTGGTTCGTTCAATATTCCCGATCCCGAAAGATCGACACTAGCTTGCATTCCCGTGCGGTACGTGTCAGACCAGCTGCAGAGCGTTACCAGTGCTTACGTACCACATGATGCAAATCAGCAAGCTAGCTAAGCATGAAGTACATGTGCATACGTACGTACACCTTGCTTGCTCGCTAGGTCTTGCTCAAAACGTGCGACGAACGAGCTCGCTATCTTTCGGTTTTCGTCAACTCATACTTGTTGAACATGATGAAATTGAACGATCAGCTCGATCGGCGAGTCTTTTGAATCCATCTTTTGCATCCGTCAAGAACGTCACATATATAATTTCAGAAAAAGAAAGAACATCACATATATGTGCAAAACCTTGAAACTTGCTAGTGATTCCCAGTTTCGCTCGCACGCAGTCATATCATCACATTTTTATGGATGTATGTATATATACGTTGAATAAATGAAGTTGGGTGCAGTAAAACTCTTCTTGCATGCGATGATCGAGTGCAATTAGTGGATCTTGGAATCAAGTCCAAGATTGACTGCTTAATCGAAACCTAATTCTGGTAAAGTGTGGAGCTAAGGCTAGACATAGCAAAGTTAAGCATTAACCAAACATGTTGTATTCGTCTCCTTTACCCTTGATTTCAGACTAAAGATCAGCTGGCTGTGTTTTCTCTGTGAACTTCATATACGTTTCTTAATGCTAGCTTTTGTCACTACTATAAAACAAGCTATACTGGATGCCTCACAGACGATTAATGGGGAACCGTCTATGTTGTAATTATCACAGACGATTTTACAAGCATGATCGTGTACCATCTATGATAGTTCATAGACTGTAATTAATGCGAACATCAGTGATAATTACAGATGTCGCAGGTGGTTTTAATTAGAACCATATGTGATAGTCGACAGACGGTTATTGATATGAACCGTCTGTGATAGTTTGGTATCACAGAAGGTTTGTGGTTGGAACTGTCTGTGATATGTATTTATTCCTTATTGTATAAAATTGATCGTCCGCCACCGAAGATTAATCCCCACATCGCTGATCCTACACGAGCATCTCGCCAACCACCTATCTTCCTTGTCTCTCAAGCATAGATAAATGGCTCCCTACTCTTCCTTGTCATCGGCATTGATGGCCAACCTAGCCATCCTGTATGAGCACCTCACCGGTCATACGCTAGTGGATGCTGCGAAAGGACACCGTTGGCATAGTGTCCTCCCATCTATGTCTGAGTATTTGCCAAAGTAATTGAAGGCCACCTACCGTCGTCTTGAAATCCTCCTCTACCATTTCTTTCGGGTGATCTCCCACTTTTGACGAGTTGACCTCACCATTGACATGGTCCTCCACGATGATGTTGCATGTCTCCAATAGGCATGTCGTTGCTTGGAGTGCTTAGTCGAGGTGGCGGGCGACCAAGTCAACTTTGCCGAGACCCCTCAGGGAAGGGAAGATAGCCTACGGGCTCAATTCGACTTGATTGTTGAATTGGAGGGTGTTCAAGAGACACTCGAACAAGTGTCAACGGGTAGATGCATTTTGGAATCACAGACGGGTAGAACCATCTGTAGTTTATCACAAACGATTCTACTTTAGAACCATTTGTGATGTGTATTCACAGACAGTTATTAATACGAATCATCTTTGTAAGCAATTATCACAGACGGTTAGTAATACTAACCATCTGTGATATCCCCCATTATCACAGACGATTCTTATTGAGAACTGTCTGTGACTTATCACAGATGATTCTTATTGAGAACCGTCTGTGATAATTATGTATCACAGATGGTTCGTGGTTGGATGTGTCTGGGATATGCCACGATCTTAAATACCTAGCCAGACTGGTCCCGACAATTCTATCTTCATTGCACGGCATTGAAGGAGGCGGCCAGCTTTGGAGAGTTTGGTGAAAGCATACCGCTTGTCTAGCTTGTAGATCGATTTGTTCTTGGTGATTTGAGGTTAGTACGTATTTGCTTCTAATTATATGCTTTGTAATAAAGAGAAATGATAGTTAGGTTTAGATCTAGCTTGGTAGTTTGCTCTAATTTAATAATAGGTCACTACTCCTAGTGTACTTCAATATATTCTTACTTGGTATATATACTGCTTCATTAATAGTACATAGCTATATATCTACTTGATTTAGATATGGACAATGTTGTGGTTCTGACTAAACAAAGAAAGTAAGAACGTGGTAGTGGAGATGACAGAGGAACAATGCTTGGCCTTCCCTATGTCCAGGGCAGCCATATATATATATATATATATATATATATATATATATATATATATATATATATATATATATATATATATATATATATATATATATATATATATATATATATATATATATATATATATATATATATAAATAATAGGGCACCTAGGTGTCCAACACCTAGTCTCCTTACCTTTGGATTGCTTTTAGATGCGTGCTAGTGTGATTGAGACTTTCCATCCATGATTAAGACTTTCCTTCCATGATTGATTTAGCATGCCTAATATATTACATACCATACATACCATTGCTCTAGCACGTATCTAAAAGCAATCTAACGGCAGGAGCCTAGGTGTGCAGGCACCTAGGTGTCCCATTTCAGCGTCCTATATATATATATATATATATATATATATATATATATATATATATATATATATATATATATATATATATATATATATATATATATATATATATATATATATATATATATATATATTCACATGGGAGTATTTTACAAGTATATCCTTACACTCATGTATCCCAGTAGGGTACTTATGTCATTACACATATCCCATTTTGGGCTTTACAAACCCTTAGCAGGCCGGCTGGGTTTAGGTGGGGGCCACCCCTACAACAGACAATTTATTAAGATGAATGATAATTATGTGTAAGTATTAGGCTAGCTAGCTATAATAGCATTAATAATCTAATTTGACACTAATTTTTTACATGCGTAGCATAGATAGACCGAAGTTTGATGTACATTGAAAATCGTATGAGTGAAAAGTACATTAATGACGTGTCTACTTTTAAAAGAGCGGCTGAGCAGGATATGTTGAAGAAGAGGATGGAATACATTGATTGTGATAATTTGGAGATGTTCACCAACTTAGCTCAGATCGAAGCTCACTTGATTCGAAGGGGTTTCAAAAAGGGATATACATGTTAGACCAGTCACAATGAAAAGAAGATTATATAAGAAGGTAGTTATAACATCATCAAGAGAGACAACGATATGCTACTTTTGGATTGTGCTTTCGATGAGGATAGGTCACACGAGGACAACCTGGATCAGATGCTATGCGAGGGCTTAATGCAGAGCTTAGAGAAACCTTTGTTCTTGAGCTACAAGTCACAATACACAAGGTCTCCTAGCAAACATCTTTCCAGAGGGAAATGTGTTGTCGAGAACCACCAACCTTGCCAAGAAGGTCGTTGTCCATTGGAAATGGAAGTAGAAAAAAACACATGCATGTCTGAACGATTGTATCCTCTACCGTAAGGAGTATGCAAACTTACATGTTTGTCTGGTGTGCAAAACATCCCGATGCAAGCATAAGAATGACTCTGATGACAATGAGAGCATCGAGATGAAGTAAGGACCTCCTGCTAAGATGTTGTGGTATCTGTCTATAATTCTCAGTCTGAAGCATTTATTTGCGAACCAAAAGGATGCAAGATTACTACGTTGGTGCTCGGAGGAGCGTAAGAAAGATTGAATGATAAGACACACTATTGATTTTACCTAGTGGAGGAACATTGATAGGATGTTTGTAGATTTTGGTGTAGAACCGAGGAATATAAGGTTTGAGTTAAGTACAGATGGAATGAATCCTTTCAGTAATATGAGCAGTTGACATAGCACCTAACCTATGAATGTATGCATGTACAACCTTCCTCCTTAGTTGTGTATGAAGCAGAAGTACATTTTGATGTCATTGCTTATCCAAGCACCGAAGCACCCTGGGAATGATATTATTGTGTACCTACCACCATTGGTGTAAGATCTTGTGATACTGTGGAACAAAGGGGTATAGGTTTGGGATACGGACAAACGAGAGAACTTCACTCTGCGCACCATGCTGTTCTGCGCCATCAATGATTTTTCTGCTCTTGGTAACCTATCGGGATTGAGTACAAAGGGAGCCAAAGCCTGTCCACACTACTTAGATTATACCGAGAGTGTGTGGTTGAACAACTCATGCAAAATTGTGTACACGCGTCACTGTAGTTTCCTTCCAAGGTATCACCCATAGCGCAAGATAAAGAAACAATCAGACGAAAAAAAGAGGATGACTCAACACCACGGACTTTTAGTGAGAAAGAGGTCTATGATATGGTGAGCTGAGGATGTTGTTTTTGGAAAGGGACATAAGCTGAGGACCCATCAGAAGAACATGTGGAAGAATAGGTCAATATTTTGGGACTTGCCTCATTGGTAGCACTTAGAAGTTTGCAATTGCATCAATGTTATGTACGTAGAGAAGAATGTATGTGATAGCTTAATTGGTCTTTTATTGAACGTTCATGACAAAACAAATGGTGGTGTCAACGCACGACGTGACTTGGTCGCTATGAACATCAAGACCGAGTTAGCACCGGTAGAGACCGACAAAGGCCAGACGTATCTTCCCCTAGCTTGCTACATTTCGTCTATTTCTGCGAGAACAAAGCAGTGCTAGTGCTTGTATGGTGTGAAAGTTATGTCTGGTCACTCCGTCAGCATGAAGAAACTTGTTTTCATGGAAGATTTGAAATTAATTCCATGAAGTCTCATGACTATCATGTGTTAATCACATAATTGCTTTCTGTTACAATTAGAAGTATTTTTCTGAACAAGGTTCGAGTGATAATCATGAGGTTGTGTTATTTCTTTAACGCAATTGCTCTGAAGGTCATCGATCCCGTTGGACTAGATGCTCCACGGGCCAAGATAGTGACGACTCTATGTCATCTTGAGGTATATTTCCCTTCATCATTTTTCGATATCATGGTCCATCTCATTGACCTCCTTGTGAAAGAGATAAAGATATAAGGCCCCATGTTTCTACATTATATGTACCCGTTCGAGAGGTAGATAGGAATTTTCAAGTCCTATGTGTGGAATCGATCTCAGCTAGAGGGCAGTATCATCGAAGGTTATGCAATCGAAGAGGTCATTAAGTTCTATGTCGATTACATGGCCCAGGTTGAAACGATAGGTGTGCCTTTATCTCGTCACGAGGGGAGGCTAGAGGGTATTGGGACCATCAGAAGAAAAGCAATAACTCCCGATCTAGATACGTACACTCAAACCCATTTCACAGTCTTGCAACACATGACTGAAGTGTCCCTGTATATTGAAGAGCACAAGAACATGCTATGCTAAGAGAATCCAAGCCGATCGAAGGTTGGATCACGAGGCAACATAATCGTCGGTTCAAGAATGGTTGAAGGTGCGATTCACTGGGAGGTCGTCAAGTGAAATGCTACAATAGTTGGCAAAGGGCCAAAATTTACAATTGTGACATAGTAAGGGTACGACTTAATGGGTGCACATTTTATACAACAGATCAAGATAGAAGTAGTACAGTCCAGAACTCAGATGTCCACGTAGATGCATTTTATGAGTAGTTCAATACCACTGGTCCAAGCTTCTACTATGAGCTTGTAGAGGATATTTGGGAGCTCGACAACATAATTTTCAAGGTCCCTCTATTTCAATGCCATTGGGTCCAACTCTCACAAGGTGTAAAGGTCGACAAGTACGGGATCACTACTGTAGACTTCGAACATGTAGGACACAGAGATGAACCATTCGTACTCACGAGGCAAGTTGTTCAAGTGTTTTATGTAACTGACCCAGCAAATAAGAAGTGCCACGTAGTTCTTCATGGAAAAAAGGATTGTAGAAGTTGAGAATGTCGTGGATGAGGAAGAGTATAATCAATTTGATGAATTGCCTCTATTAGGAGAACCAAGCAATGAAGCAAGCTATATGCGTGTCAATCATTGTGAAGGGCTTTGTTTAAAAGGAAATAGCCAAGTGGAATGATCCCACAGTGAATACCTATTTGGAAACTATTCCAACGTAATTAAGAAACTCATCATGTAATTAAAGAATTATTCCATTGTAACTGATTCAGTAATTTAGAAATAGTTACATCTGCGATTGTATCTGCTTGCTTATTTTTAAAGGAAATGCCTAACATTTCCTAAGGTTAGCCGAAAAACCAGATATGATGTATACAGAAGGAACTATCACAGGCAGTTTAGTGTCACAAACCATCCGTGATATAAATGTCATAGTCGGTTCCATAATAGAATCGTTTGTAATAAGCTACCACATCACGGACAGTTCAATAATACAACCGTCTGTGATAAGGTACCACATCATAGATAGTTCTATTATAGAATCATCTATGATATGCTACCACATCACAGATGGTTTCTTTATGGAACAGTTTGTGATATTAATATCACAGACGGTTCTTTAATAGAACAGTCTATGATAGTTCTTCTATAATTATGGCCCCTTTAGAGTTTGCGCTCTTACTCCTCACTCACGCACCCCTCCATCTCCTTGTCCCCCCTCCGGCATTGCTGTCGCCATAGAACCCGATGTCTCCATCCACTCCTTCCTCACCTAACATGGTGGCCCTTCACCTCTCCTCCTAACGCTGCCTCTCCTTCCCGACTCTGCCTGTCCTCCCTATTGCCTTTCCTCCAGGAGGTATGGATCCCAAATCCCACTTCTTTACCTCATGTGTGATAGATACGTCTATATCTGTTAATGTGTTTTGGAACCAAAGTTCAATGTGTTCATGAGTTCTCTCCTCCCCGTCGCCTCTCCTCCCGAAGGTATGGATCTCAAATCCCACTTTTTTTACCTCATGTGTGTTACATCTGTCCATATTTGTTAGTGTCTTTTTGATGTGGAACCCAAAAAGGAATGGGGAAATATATGTGGGAGGGAAGGTGGGCCTACTTGTGTCGGGCTGGAAGTGGTAATTTTGTTGGGGTGGTCTTGGTGTGGTCTTCACATGGATGAAGATGTGGATGGTTGTCCCTTGTTGTTGTCGAAGATGTCAGTTTCATGTGGTCCTCACGGTCGGCCTTCTGGGTCCCTGGTGGTCCACGCTCTCCTTTGGCTTCCACTACGTTCTTGTCTCCCCTCCTCGAACTCTCCTCTCCTTACTTGGGGCTCTACGCTTGTGGCTTCCTTCGGCTGGCTTTGGGGGCCAACCAAATTGTGGAGAAACACGCCACATCACTCAAAATCCTTGTTGGGGGAGAAATAAATTGTGAGGGTGTATGAGGATGGAAGTTGTGGTGAAAATAATAAAAAATATCTAGAAAATGATTTTGCAAATCATACACTCTAGTGTGTCACATTCTACAAAGTGAGTTATGGCTGATGTCTCTTCCTCCCCCATCATGTTTTGTGTTGAGCTTGGTTTTTATCTTAAGCATAAAAAAACCTTTAGACTGCTGCGCCATTTATTTGTAAATGAAGGGCACGACAGCCCAAATGTTTCTTTATGCCTAAGACAACAACCAACCTAACATACAGTATGATGAGGAGGAAGTGACAGTAGCCATAACTTACTTTGTAGAACATGAGACACTAGACTATGTGATTTGGAATGTTAGTGTTTCAAAGAGACATTGGAGCAATAATATATGTTGCCGAATGTTCTTATTTCTTAACAACTACATTACAAACATTAAAGTATGTGAAATCAACCATGTGCTTAATGTTCACGGAGTAAGTTGAATCTTCCACGAAGCGGTCCAGGACTCCAAGCTTAACATGGTACAACCAGAGCTAGCTCAGCGTGCTGGTCAGGTTCACACATGACATGATGAGCTGTTATGTGTGTGGGAATGTTGCAACTTACTTTTTTTCCAGTGATGGAACAACTGGCCAATCTACCAATCACAGGTTTTGCCCCGCTCATTTCAACTTGAGCTTCTGGTTTCTACCTTATTTTTCACTATTCATAAGTTTCATCTTTTTCTGAACTTTTGGCTTTTTTTGAGCTTTTTGTCGGTTCTTTTTTCTTGTATTCATTTGTGTTGTCCGTGAAGAGCTAACATATTTTTTCTATTTTTAAATTTAGTTACGCCAAATAAGCCACCTTCAGCTACAGTGCAATTTCAGCCAGCTATAGTGCAATTTCAGCCATAAGCCGCTATTTTTTTAACCCAACCGAGCAGGGCCATCCCAAAAAATACTAGTGAAAAATCCACACAAATAACCCACCTAACCTAAGGTTGGTGAAAATCAAACTCTGGTTATCAGCTAGAAAGACAGAGTGCCACACCGCTAACCTATCTTAGTGAATATTCCCTCAATATGCTGGATGGTTTGGTCCAGAAAAGAAGGCTGGATGAGCTTGTCCAGTCTCAGTTAATCAAGACAATTAGCGATGATTAGTGATAATTAGCATGTTTTGGTGTAATTAATAATTATTAGTGCAAGGTTAGCATTGATAAGTAATAATTATTTGTAATTAGTGTTAATGAGTGTCGATTAGTGTATGATTAAATGTTATTAATGAAAGTTAATTGTTTATAGTTTAGTAATTAATGATAATTAAAATTAATTATTAATTTATATTAGAATTTTAATTTTTTTTCCTAGTCTAATTTGGTCAGCTATACACTATCTACACTCATCTTGTATCATCCCATCCATCTAACGAAAAACATTCTTGTACCATCGCATCCACCTAGCAAAATAGGCTACTTAGGATGTGTTTGGTTGGAGGGATGGGGTGGGATGGGATGGTTCCTTTGACCAAGCCTATCTGTGTGTTTAGTTGGAGGGATGGGGTGGGATGGAATGGTCCAAAGTGGGATGAGCCTGTGCAAATTTAGAGAATATTCTTCTTAGATGCTGGACCATGTGGTTCCACTTTTTTTGTGGAACTATCTCATCCCATCCCCATCCCATCCCATCCCATCCCACCCCATCCCTCCAACCAAACACATCCTTAGATTATCCCATCCCACCCTACTCTATCAAATCCTAGATCATCCTATTTCATCCATCTAACCAAACACTGTCTTACTTTCTTCAACTTGATTGCGACTCACTCATCACAGATGCCATATATTTACATGCCAGTACATGCAAAAATCAGGAAGTCATGTGTTGTACAGCACTACGATCGATCTTCCATTTCTTTGGTGTATAAGTAATCCCCTCCGGCGACCACCATCAAGTGATGTGTTCTTTTTTTGTTTCTACTTTTGGCTTCTCTGAAAGTTGAAAAGCCAAACATCAAAATGGGTTGGCTTCTTAAAACAGATTCTTTAAACGACTTCATGAACCTAAAACTATATGTGTCGTTCGCGAGCCCAAAACTATACGCACTATTCATGTTGGCGTTGTTAGTGAAATGCCCTAGAGGCGATCATAGAGATGATTGTATCACTTCTATATTTATGATCTTTTGAATAATATGTTATATTTTGTCTCTTTAATAAATATCTTTCGTATTGATCAACAAGTATGTGACTTGTTTGTGGAACTCTTTATTCATGTTTTAATGTTATTCTAAATAATCCCTGATCTTATATTATTATAGGGACAATTATGATTTACAGATCAACACATGTATTGATTGATTATTATGTTTCACGGATCACGGATATGGGATATCAAATCAATAATGTGGACATATGTTAGAGAATATGATGTTGGATTGACCCACCATAAGACACTACAGAGTTGTTATATTCTTAGGTGTCATCAGTTAGTCTCATACATATATAGTGTATGTAGGATCCTTAGACCTGATATTGTTATTGTTTTCTACATGTGTAATAGTTTACTTAGGGGTTACTAAACACTACTTCATGACTGGGTGGTCATAAACGTAGCTTTCGGGCTTACTATGAAATATGTGGAGGATGAGCGATCAAGATGGAGTTTGCTCCTCCTATATTACAGGAGATAGATCTCTGGGCCCCTCGATGTGGTTAGATTAAGGAAATGCATGACCATGCCGAATGTGATTGAGGAGTCAATCACAACTAAGTAATCCACTACAGGTTCGAGTGAAGAATCAAGCTATCATAGGATGGCACGCTTCTCGCCTTGAGTTTGATCTGGTATCATGAGGTAAAGAGATTGGTACATAAGAACTATATAGGTTCGTCCGATTTGATCTTTATGTTTGTTTGGGAGTCGTTATGTTCTGCTAGAGACCGCTACTAACTTGTGGGCTGGAAAGGAATTTTTTGGCCCATGGCCAAATATACATGAAGATACAGGGTTTCCGAATGATAGTTTTCGAGTGGGATTCGATATCTACTCATATTGGATAAGAATCCGATTGGAGGCTATTTAAAGATTGGTGTGGGGCTGAGGGAGGCATCCCGAAACACACCCGTCAAAACTCTAGCCGCCACATCTCATAACCTCTGTCATGCGCGCTGGTGCTAGCATGCCGACGCATGGTGTTCCATCCCTGGACGTGTGGACCTTAGTAGAGGCATTTCTGCAACTACGGCGCTGATCAGGACGATCACGAGAAGGAGACGGTTGGCCGGAGGACGATCGACTACTACCACTATACCGACACGTTCTTCGTTGAATTGGCTACTTTAACTCTACTTTCGCTGCACTGCGCGTCTAGTGGTAACGATTCAAGTCTCTTACTTGCATGACTTCCTAGTTTACGTGGTGAAAAATTTTAATCTGCGCTAGTATAACCTACCCATATCCCAACAGACATCTCCACCGTCCATTATCATCTCAAAAAATACAGACAACAACTATCAACCGTAGCCAAAAAATCACACACCTGACACCTCGATCCTCGAACGCCAACGGACTGCCCCTATAAGTAAATAAAAAGTGACCAAGTCAGTAAGTCGTTTATTCCTACCCGATCAAGACAAACTAATGCGTGTCAGACCGTGCATAAGTAGTCCTGCTTACGTACCACGTGACGTACCAGGCTAGGCCAACTTGCTCAGCTGCATGCATGCTAAGCTAAGCAAAGATGATAAGATCGATTGCTAACTGGCTTGTATATACGCCTTTGGTCTTGCTCAGCTCAACGCGTGACGATCGAGAGCGTCGATCTAGCTAGCTTCCGATCCTACATTCGTACTGTTGAACGTATAGGATCGGTTAAACGTTGGAATGTTAATTTTGAACCAATCTCTAGTTTGCATCCGTCAAGAGCGTACGTTAAGGGCAATGACCTTGAATTCGTAGCTCACGCCGCGCGCATGCATGTATCGATCTGGCTATAAATAGGGCCATGCATGTATGCCCCATCCATCAAACACAACAACTCAGTGTGCGTATACTTAACACTTAACTAGTTGGGAATCTTGGGATTCCAAAAGCCCAGTTAGCATCTTCTTAGCTAGATCCATCGTACGCGTACGCCGGCGATGGCGAGAGCGGGGACCTGGCAGGCGGTCGGAGTGATCGTGCTCGCCTTGATGATTGTACTGTCGGCAACGGTGGCGGCCAGGCCGGTGGAAGAAGGCGCCGGTGGGCGCAGGGCTGCCCCGGAGACTCCGCACGGCTTCGCAGCTGTTCAGCTTGCCCAGTCATGCCCTAATGGGACTTGCTGCTCCTACAGTCCCAATAACCCTTGCCCTCCAGGTACTTGTTGCCCAAAGAACCGGTAGCTGCTACTACGTACTAAATTGAACTTGATTCAGCAGGAATAATACGCGTCCTTTTGAATTTTCAGCTGGACTCCATGCATGTTATTTACTTATTCATGTTTAATTTGAATAAACTAGCGATTTAGCTAGCTCGAGCTCATGCAACATCCGTACTAGGCACTACTCCCCATATGTAGCACGTCCTTAGTAGTCATTTAGTATGCATCTGTATTCATGCATGTATGTACATAAATACATCGAAGAATAAGTGATCTTTCATTCTCTGGATGAAGCAAAACTTTCTTGGAAGTGCTGACTGGGTGCATTGCATATTGCAAACTCGCTAGCTTACGCACCAGAACAAAACGTGAACAAAATTACATGATTTCTGCTGCCATTGAACAAAAAAAAGGCAGAGAAAGAAATGCAAATTCCATTGACGTGCTCCTAGAGAGCTACTCACTTAACTCGCCGGAGCTAGATATGCCGTCGTCGAATCCATCGGCCATCGCCAAGCAACTCACAAATCTGGGAGCAGATTCAACGGCGATAAATGTTGGACTTAACCACGACGTTTGTTTTTCTTGTCTCACGTTCGAGACGTTACATGTGTTATGAGTGCATGCGTGACGTGAATTCATGAATCGCTTGACATGGGATGACACGTCATAAAGAGCAGGACATGAAGTGTGTGAGTTAAGTGTATTCATACATGTCATGAACAGCTTGGATGTAGGATGTCATGTCGTAAAGAGCTGGACGTGGCGTGAATGATGGGCTATTGATTAGCCCAAGTTTGCATGTTGGTTTTGTGCTTTTTCAGTATAAATAGCAACGAAGAAAATGCCGCAAACCAATTCAGGGCAGCACAAAAACTGTTGTCTCATGAATTCATCGTTCTCCAGCGAGTCCAGGAATGCACGAGTGTTGTTACTTTGTGGTCGTAGCTCACTTCGAGTACGTTCCTTTATGGTCATAACTCAGCTCGAGTACAATCCTTCGAGGTCGTAAGTGTGCTCGAGTTCAATCCTTC
Source organism: Dendrocalamus sinicus (assembly GCA_036346575.1). Classification (NCBI taxonomy): domain Eukaryota; kingdom Viridiplantae; phylum Streptophyta; class Magnoliopsida; order Poales; family Poaceae; genus Dendrocalamus; species Dendrocalamus sinicus. The sequence goes on from CM070665.1 coordinate 24,220,487, forward strand.
ATGGTCATATATGAGTTCCTTTGTGGTTGTATACGTGTACCTTCTGGTCGTATACGAGTACCTTCGTGGTCGTAATTGAGTCCAGGCATCAGTGTGTGTAGCATCCTCATGATCGTGTGCGTGTGCTCTGACATGCCGCAACAAGTTGTATCAGAGCAAGCGTTGTGCTTGATCCTGCCATAATGTCAGAGCATGAACCAAGGTCTCCATAGAGATTTGTAGTCTGTGAAGAAGGTGATGGCAACGGCAATGGACGCCACGAGATCGTGGTGCAGTGCGTGGTGAAGGAGACGGGTGACACGGTGGTCTACCCCATGTTAATGTGCACAAACTACGGTGACTGGTCCCTCTTGATGTGGGTGAACCTACAGGCACAAGGGTCTAGGAGGCAATCAAGCCTGGAGATGTTGTCGACTACCGCGATGATCGACTAGCACTGTCGGGCATCCTCCGCGCCATGCCGTCCAAGATGTTGGTGACTCGCACTGTCAAGGACATGGTGACATAGGCATGGGACACTGTGAAGGTGATGCGCATGGACGCCGAGTGCGTGCGCGAAGCCAAAGTGCAAATGTTGCGCTCAGAGTTCGAGTCCATGAAGTTCAAGGATGGAAGACCATTGATGACTTTGCAATGTGGCTCACCAGGCTCGTTAACAACCTTAATCTGCTCAGTCACAAGATCGATGATGAAAGGGTGGTGAAGAAGTTCCTTTGTGTCATTCCCTCATGATACAGGTCGCAATTTCCATCGAGATGCTTGTCGACCTCAAGATAATCTCCATCAAAGAGCTGACGGGATGGCTTAGGTTCATGGAGGAATGCTACGACCTAGAGGGTGAAGCTGGCATCCAAGAAGGGCAACTACTCCTCACGGAGGAGTGGCTCATGTGCCAGAAGAAGAAGGAGCACAACAAAGGCTCTTCTAGTGGCGAGAAGAGCATAGGTGGCAGCGGTGATCAGCACCGCGGTAAACAACATAGTCATGGGCATGGCAATGGTAGCTGAGATGGTAGATAATTTATGCCATCTACTAGCGGTTGTGATATGACGAAGGTCAAGTGTTACAATTGTAATAACTACAGGTACTTCTCAAAGGACTGTCGCAAGCTAGCCATGTCTCAAGTGTAAGGAAACGGTGAACCTGGCGTAGGTGCAGGACGATGCACCAGTGCTGTTGATGGCTGAGCATTGCGAGCTTGCTCAGGTAGCCATCGACACAACAGAAGTTGTGTACCTCAATGAAGAAAAGGTGGTGCCGGTCGATGCAAGCAACAATGAGTGTTATCTCGATACGGGTGTGAGTAACCACATGATCGGTGACAAGAACATGTTCACCTCGCTGGATGATCACTTGAAAGCCAAGGTAAAATTCGGTGATGGCACAATGGTGGACATCTGCAGCAAGGGCTCCATGCTATTTCAATGCAAAAACCAGGAGCATTGAGTACTCATAGAGGTCTACTACATTCCTCGATTATGGTCTAACATCATTAGTCTTGACCAACTCGAGGAGGGTGGCTACAAGATTGTACTCGAGGATGGCAAGCTCAGCATGTTCGACTGGCAACGAGCATTGCTGGCATGAGTAAGACAGTCTCAAAATAGGCTCCACATGCTTGGCCAGAACCTGACCGCATTAGTGTGCCTGAAGGCATAGGCAAGTGAGGAGGCATGGCATTGGCACACACGCTATGGCCATCTCGGCTTCCGCACCTACATGACTTGGGTGCCAAGAGGATAGTGGAGGGCATTCCCACCATCGATTGAGTGCAGCAGTTTTGCGATGGTTGTGTCCTCGGTAAACAACATCATGTACTGTTACCGCATGCCTCATCATATCATATGGCGCATAGCCTAGAGCTAGCTCATGGCGACTTGTGTGGCCCGATCACGCCGACCACACTAGGTGGTGGGCGCTATTTTTTACTGATCGTAGATGATCACAGCCGCTTCATGTGGTTAGAGGTGATCAAGTCAAAGGATGAGGCACTTCAAGAAAATCAAGGCCATCACTGAGAACAAAATCGGCTCCAAGCTGAAGGTGTTTCGAACCGATCGTAGTGGGCAATTTAACTCCATCGACTTCAACGACTATTGCAGTGAGATGGGCATCAAGCAGTACATGACTGCACCATAATCATTGCAACAAAACAGTGTCATGGAATGCTGGAATCAAATGGTTGTGGAGATGGCTCATAGCATGTTGAAGAGCATGGCTATGCCTACCATGTTTTGGAGCGAGGCAGTAAAGACTGCAGTGCACGTCCTGAATCATGCACCAACCCAGAGCCTGGACAGCATAACACCGTATGACGCGTGGCACAAGAGGATGCCCAATGTCCACTATTTCCGTACATTTGGATGTGTGGCACATGTCAAGAAGGTTGGCCCAAGCATCACCAACCTCTTTGACTGCTCCATGCCAATGATGTTCATCGGATATGAGGAGGGCTCAAAGGCTTATCATGTCTATGATCCGGTCACAAAAAAGCTCCATGTGATACGGGATGTTGTATTTGAGGAAGCACGGAAATGGGACCAGACAATGTCATCTTCATCAGTTGACGCCAGTGAACTTGAAATGTTCACCGTCGAGTATACCGACGTGACGAGTGACACTCCGGTGGACACCGACCACACAATGTCTTTGACAACGACAGATACACCTGTGACACCACAGGCAGCTGAACCACGCCAACCCATAACATCACATAGAGCTACAGTGCAGTGGGCAACACCACCGACTGGTGCATCGTGTGACTCTGATGGTATGCCGCTCAGGTATCACACAGTGCCAAACATCTACAGCACAGCTGGGGTGGTGCAGATCAATAATACCGAGTCTACTGAAGAAGACATGGAGCTTAGCAATCTATGCTTCCTTGGTGTTGAGGAGCCCGTGAGCATACAGGAGGCGCTCTCAGCATGGCATGAAAGTAGGCCATAAACAAAGAATTGAAGTCTATCTACAACAACAATACTTGGGAGTTTGTTGTACTCCCTGCTAGTCATCGAGCAAACCAGTTAACTTTTTAGAAATTTTGAATTCACATTTTTTAGCTAAGGAATTTATTTTAAAAACTTTAAACTCCAACAAAGCTTTGGAAAACATTTCAAAAATGCACCAAAAGTTTTAGATATTTATGAAAATCATACAGGTTTGTTTTTGAAGAAAAATTGGGCTGTTACAATACTCGGCCGCCAAACGGTTCATGCATTTTTAGTCACGTACAAGTTTAAAGAATAATAATCTTTGTACTAGTCCACGCTTCAAACCTGGACCTTAACTTTCGTGGCATCCAATTTACTAATTAATGTACATCATGCATGGATGAATCAAATAGGCTAGTAGCGCCAGTTTAATCCGTCAGTTTTCAGCTGCTATAAGTAGACACCAAAACCTTCAGCTTTCGATGCACCACACCATCTCAGCTCAACCTGACGAACAAGATAGCTAGTACGTACATATATACTACCTGAGACCTCTTTCTCGATCGGTTTGAGATCCAGCTGCGCAGCATACTCAACGGAAGAAGATGAAGGGAGGAGGAAAAGGTGCGAGCGGAGGAGCGGCGGCGGCGCTGCTGCTCGTCGCGGCGTCGCTGCAATCCGACGTCGCGGCAGCGGGGCGCCTGTTGGGAGCTGACGACAATCAGCACCCGGCGGCGGCACAGGCGCAGTCACCTCCGTCGCCGGTGTCCGTCAGCAAGGCAACGTCAGGGCCTTCTGGCTGCACCCACGACCCTAATAAGTCGGGCCCTCCTTGCCCCCCTCACAATTAAGGCGCCATGGTCGATCCATCAAATCTTAAGAAGTGCTCTTCGTGCCGTTTTCTAGACTTAATTTAACGCGTAGAATTGATCGGTTGATATGGCTAGATAATTGGCCGATCATTCATTCATCGGTTGTTATAAATATAGGTACATATGTACACCTTCAATTCATACTTCTGTTGTCACACATACAGTTTGCTCAAAGTTGTTAGCAATATTTGATCACTGCAACATTTTAGAAAATAAATAAACTAAGCATCATCTGTTCGTTTATTGTATGGGTCTTATATTTTGTCTCTATATATATGATGGCATGGTGTTGTGCACTTGTAACTTCATACTTAAATAGCAATGATCTGAAGGCCGCCCGCGTGTATTTCAGTATGGCTGTACATGCAGATCGATCAGCAGATGTGCAGGTCGCATAGCTACTGTGCTTGTAAAAACTGCTTGCCAAAATTTATTATAATTCCTTTTTCTCAAGCAAGCTAGCTAGTTAATAATATGTATATGTTCCATGCTGACAAAAATTCAGCTATCTATTAAGGTTGCAGCTGTTAGTGACATGCCTTAGAGACAATCATGTAGATGATTATATCAATTCTATGTTTATGATCTTTTGAGTAATATGTTATTTTGTTCCTTAAATAAATATCTTTTATATTGAATAACAAGTATGTGACTTATTCATGGAACTCTTTATTCATATTTTGATGTTATTCTAAATTATCCCTAATCTTATATTATTATGTGAGACAGTTATGATTTATTGATCAATACATGTATTAATTGATGATCATGTTTTACGGTTCATGGATATGGGATATCAAATCAATAATGTGAACACATGTTAGAAAACATGATGTTGGATTGACCCACCACAAGACACTGTGGGAAGTGTTATATTCTTTAGTGTCATCGGTTGGTCTCATACATAGTGTATGTAGGATTCTTAGACCTGAGATCATCATTGTTTCCGATATGTGTAATAGTTTACTTAGGGGGTTACCAAACACTGCTCTGTGATTGGGTGATTATAAAGATAGCTTTCAGGTTTACTATGAAACATGCAAAAGAATATGCATATGAGCGATCAAAATAGAATTTACCCCTCCTATATCACAAGAGATATATCTCTGGGCCCCTTAATATGGTTGGATTAAGAAAGTACATAGCCACGCCGAATGTGGTTGAGGAGTCAATCACAACTGAGTAATCCACTATAGTTTCAAGTGAAGGATCGAGCTATCATAGGATAACACGCTTCTTGCCTTGATTTTAATCTAACATCATGAGACAAAGGGATTGGTACATAAGCACTATATAGGTTCGTCTGATATTATTTTTATGTATGTTTGGGAGTCGTTATATCTTGCTAGTACCGTTACCGCCTTATGGACCAGAAAGGAGTTTTTGGCCCATGGCCAAATATACATGAACCTAAAGGGTCGCACTCTTAATGGGCTGGAACGATAAGGATTCGGATGATAGTCTCTGAGCGGGATACGATCTCTACTCGTATCGGATAAGGATCTGATTGGAGGCTATGTAAAGAGAGGTGTGGAGGCTGAGGGAGGCATCCCGAAACACACCCATTAAAACCCTAGCCACTACCTCTCATAATCCCAGTCATGTGCGCTGGTGCTAGCACACCAATGTACGGTGTTCCATCCCTAGACATGTGGACCTTGGTAGAGGCACTGCTGCGGCTGCGACACTGATTGGGACGATCGCGAGGAGACAGTTGGTTAAAGGATGATCGACTACTTCCGCTACACCGATGCGCTATTCATTGAATCGGTTGCTTCAACTCTACTTCCGCTGCACTACATGTCTGGTAGTAACAATCTATAATCTCTTAGTCACATGGCTTCCTGGTTTATGTAGTAGAAAAATTTTAATCTACGATAGTGTAACCTACCCGTATACCAACAGCTGTACAGATAGTCTGGCCAAAACTAGTGACCAAAATGCTCTGTTCCGACAGGTTAGGAACACGAAAGAAATATAGTTCATGGTTCATGAAATTGAAATGTGAATTAGCAGAAACTGTTAGTCTAGACAACATTTTTTGAGAGAATAGATTCTATGTCACTGGGAGTGATCGATTCGACAAATTGCCATCGTAGAAGGGCATAACTACTGTACGCCACTAACCTTGAGATTATTTCCACTGATTTCCAGTACTATTAGTCTCCCATTTGTTAAAAGCCATTAAGTCGTTCACTTTTCATAAATGACAAAAATGCCCTAAGGGAGTCCGGTCGATAGGGTTCCACCGAGTTCCATCCCTATTCAACTGGGGTTGATTCATCTCCCCCTCTTGAAGATGCCTCCAATTCCCCACCCCTCCTGTCCTTCCACCGTCTCACATTAAGCCCTAGTGGCAACGTGCAAAGGTTGATTTGTTTCCTTCCTCTTGAAGACGCGTCGAAATCACCATCCCTCCTTTCCTCCCTACATCCCGCATTGAACCCTAGCGGTAGTGCGCTGATGGAATGATGCGGCGCGGTGGTTGCAAGTGCAACAGTGGCAGATGAGGAGGTGGATGCAAGTGCAGTAGCTGTGGCAGCTTTGGGTGCTGGTTTTGCAATGATGGCACAGTGGTAGGCAGCACTGTGCCAAGAGGCATCACGATGCCTAGAGGCGGCAGCGGCAGGCTTGAACACGGGTGCTCTCTCAGCTCAATCCTCCACCACGAAGCTAGTGGCCTAGTTTGAGGATGGCATTCCTCTCTACGATGGGTATGTTTGACGTTCTCTATGCATTGCACTTTCTTGTCCACCAATCGATTATTGAATAGAATGTCGGTGTTATGTGCATGTCCATCCTCAAAATACTTGCTTAAGGTTCGAATGTTGTGCAAGAATAGTAGGAGTGAATTTGGTTGTGGTTTTCACTCAAATGGTAAGTTGATGTTGATATGATGAACTACAACGACCTTGTGAACGATGTATGTGAGAAATACCTATGGGATTTTGACGAAAGGGTGACTGGACAATACGTCCATAGCTCTACCCAAAAACTTCTATGACTCAGTTCAGATCAAGAATTGATGGAGATGTTTGCTAGTTGTGTGCAAATTAAAACCACAGAATCATGTTGACTATTTTGAACCTATTAGACGATGTGGGCAATGCCCAAGTGCCTTGTACTCCATCAATATCAACCCTCTCACAAGCATGCCCTTTGCAAACTTTCACTAAGACTCAACTCACTGAAGTAAACCCCTTTGCGCATTTTGAGCATGTAGGAGTAGATGAGGAGGAGCAGTATGGTTGTGATAATGATAATGAAACTGACGAGTTTGATGATGTCTCTGAGGAGGTTGTGGGGGATGGTGATGAGGGCAGCGGTGATGATCTTAATGACGAGGACTAGTTGGCACAAGATGGTAAGCCTGACGATGTAATTAGTGACATAGCCTATGACAAAGATGATCCACCAATGACTATTGGTACCAATTATCCCTCAATGGCGGAGTTAACATTGGTGATGTCTCAGTATTCCATAAAGCATGATTTTGAGTATAAAGTTAAAAAAAGTGACCCTTCTAGATTTATAGCTCATTGCTGTGTTGAAGGTTGCAGATGGAAGATGCATGCCTCTACATTGCAGGATAATGTCACCGTTCAGGTTTGTAAACTTCATTTGTAGGTGCATAAGTTCATGTTCTGTGGTTGTTTTTGAGCTAATACTCGGGTCTTTAGCTGGTTTTTTAGGTTAAAAGATATGTTCCTGACTATGATTGCCCTAGTACAAGAAAGAGTGAGAAGGTCAAGGGTGCAACCAAGTTGTGAATTTGTGAGAAAGTGATAGAGTGGTTGAGAGAGGACCCTACTGTGAGCACTAAGGAATTGTAGAGGAGGCTCAATGACAAAGTACAAGCACTACTAAATTCTGACACTTTAGCCACGAAACGCATCGCAACGACACTAAATTAGTTGCAATAGGTATGTACTATTGCAACGTTTTGCCAAAATCGTGGCGATATGTGCACAATATTGCCTCTAAAATATTGCGTTGCGATAGTCATTGAATTCATTGTAATAAGGTGGCTTTATCGCCACCATTTAGAAAATGGTTGCGAGTAGTATGACTTTATTGCCACGGTTGTCTTGCGTTGTGATAATATTGATTTTCATTGCAATAGTTAGGAGGTATTGCCACCTTATAGAATTTCGTTGCGAGCGGGTGACAATATTGCCACAATTTTATTGCGTTGTCATAGTCAACAATTGCATTGCAAAAGGTTCCTATACAATGCGTATGAAATGAGTTGTATTGCCACGAAATAAATTTGTTGCTATATATGATGATTGTTCATGACAATAATCTGTTATTGCAACGCTTTGTTTTCGTGGGCCTAACTGCTCAACACAAGGGCCGAATTGGTGTGGAGGAATTATATTATCTATAGTTATTAATTGCTACAGGAGATAAAAAAAATTGAAAAGTGACAACTAAAACGCAGTTGAGGAGGTCTCACTTGACAAAACAGGAGAGGATAAAAATTAGAATAGAAAAAATAAAAACAAAAACCATGGGGTGTGGAGGAATCGAACCAACAACCTCCTAGCTCGGAGGCCAAGGCGTTTACCACCAGACTATTGTAACCCACTGTCAATTATAATTGTAAATTTCTATTTATCTAAGCATGGTAAGCACCTGTCATATAAAACCTTGGGCACCTCCCACCGCACGCCCAGCAGTCACCCCACCTCCACCATCTGCGGCCACTGCGCAAACGCCGCTACCTAGCAGTCGCCCCGCCTCCACAGATGACGCGGATACACTCATGTCTTGCACTTCTCAGTTAGATATATTATTTAACTGGAAGGAATTATTGAGCCACATTAAATATTATCATGTGAACTCTAATTTAATTGGGTCTTTAATTATTATATTTAGAGATATAGAGTTACTACTATTTTATTTAATTATATACAGGCCTATACTCGATCTGTACAAGCCTAAAGTGAAGATGCGTTTAGAAGGTCTCGTCGACATTAGTCCATTGTCCATCATTTCAAGTGTACATGATAATGAGGACATTCTAATCGGACCAATTATGCGAGCACGAGCTAAAAAGATTAATCAACAGGTAAACTCGCTCCTAATTAAATTTAGCTTAAATTTACATGAGAATTGGCTACTACCTAATGTTAGTATTTTAATTTATCACAGGTTTGTGCATGAGGAGATGTTGAGATGCCAAAGCCAGAAGAAATCAGTCGAGCAAGAAAATCATGCATGTGCATGTGAGCCATAAAAAAAGAAGAAGAAATGCACATATGTCACAAAGGAGATGGAAGAAGCTTCATACGGGACTAGCAAAGAGAAAAGAAATGCATGCATGCATGTTTCATACGTGACTCGCTAGAACAATGCTTCATGCATTACACGAGTATTACACATTTTGTTTTCGAGACGGACATTAGTATTACACGTTTTGGCCGAGTTAGTCACGTATAATGGAAAGAGAACTTTTCTAGCCGAGTATTACTTGAACTTCTTTTCTAAGATGAAGTCGGCCGAGTTAGTCACGTATTGTGTTTTTTTTATTTGAGTCTGACACGTGGAAGAAAAGGAGGGACCAGCAGGTATGAAATGAAAATGTGATTAATCTTCATTTGTAGGGATGGCAATTGTGCCCGTTTACCCCTGCACCCGTGGGTAAATACCCTAATGGAGCCGGGTATGGGATGTATTTTTTGCCCACGGGTATGAAACCGGGGGAAATTCTCTGCCCAGCGGGTAAACGGGCATAAATATAGGTAAGCTCCACCCGTACCCGCCCCGCCCATTTACCCGCCATCTAACAAAAGTACAAAACCCTAACCATTCCACTCAACTCCCAGCCGCCGCCCCCACCCGAATCCCCTCAACTCTCCGGCATCCCCTCCCCCATCGCCAACTTGACTCTGAGTCGATCTCTCCTCCCTTCGCCGACTCATCTCCTCCCCTCTACTCTCTCTCTCTCTCTCTCTCTCTCTCTCTCTCTCGCGCGCGCCTAGGGTTTGGATTCGCATCTGCCCGCCGCCATCGCCATGGACGACCGGTAAGTACTTCTCCTATTCTATCTCTGCCTCTTCTGCCCTAGGGTTTCGTTGCCTCACCCCGATCCCCCCTGCGGTCCGCGCTTGCAGCTACATCGACGAGGACGGCGAGCTGCTCATGGACTTCGACACCCGCGACCCCTTGCCCGAGCCGCAGCCCTATGACGACCTCGGCGACGACGGCATTGGCCCCCTCCAGTCCAACCCCGGCGCCATCCCTCTCTCCCGCAGCTACTCCTCCTCCACCTCCGCCAAATCCCCTGCGGCGGCGGCATTGGCCCCCTCCAGTCCAACCCCGGCGCCATCCCTCTCTCCCGCAGATACTCCTCAACAGCCGTCGCCGGCAGCCCCAACTCGGAGCCCTGCCGCGCCACCATCTCCTACCTCATCTCCTGTGGCCTCTCCCCCGCCGCCGCTGCGGCCGCATCCGGTCCAGCGCCAAGGCCGACGCCGTCTGCGCCCTCCTCCACCGCTACGGCTTCTCCGACGCAGACATCGACCTCGACAACTACATGCGTCCCGCGGTGGAGGCCCTCTGCAGCCATGGCCTCTCCGAGGAGGCCATAATTTGATTGAGGGATTATGGGTCGATAATTTGATATTACCATCCATCAAAGAAAACAGAAGAGTTGGTATAGCTGTTTCTCTTATGTTGTTATATGAGTTAATTTCCAGTGAGCTTTAGTTTTTTGTGAACCAAGTAGTATTAGATTATGCAATTCCTTCTATTTCTGAACTCTAAAGATCATGAAAATATGAATCTACAGCGTAGGTTACTTATGTTGGAACTTGATGTGGCATGCATTATGCTAATGCTACTCTTTAAATGCAGAGCCTATGACTTTTGGTGAGGATGGGAATGAGGAGGTACAAACTTTTCTTTTGCTTCTAGGTCTAGATGCTCAAGTATGCGACCATTCTGAGAAACTCTGGAGAGAATCAATGAATTTGCATTGTTTTCTTGTGCAGCCAATTGATGTGAAGGTGCAGAAAGCTCTGGAGTGCCCATGTTTAGATTAGTTGAAAAAAGGCCCATGTGGTAGGCAATTTGTTGATGCATTTTCCTGCTATCTCAAGAGCTCAAAAGAAGAGAAGGTTGGATTTAGCAATTGCTGAGTACCTCCCAAATTTACGTTTATATCGAGTGTATAGTACAAATTTTCAGTGACTGTTTCATGGTAAATTTAGCACAAGCTGGAAACACATAGATGTACTTTCTAGTAAAATTAGCATTCTTATTGAACTTTTATTTGAATCCATGATTCACCCAAGGCACCGTTACTACTGTGTTTTCAAAGTTTGTTTTCAGATATGATAATTTGTTTTATGATGTCTTCGTACATATCTGTCAGTTCTAACAACTGATTCAATGCAATCCTCATTCTATCTGTAGTTGAGATGAGAAATTTGTTTCCTTCTGACGAAAGTTGTAGGATCTCAGTTCGCGGGTAAACGGGTATGCCCGGGGGTGACGGGTACCCGCGGGCGACGGGTATGGGCGAGGTTTTTTACCCGTGGTCCTTCGCGGGTATGCCCGTGGGCGTAAAATGGGGTCGCGGGTATGGGTATGGGCGAGCACTACCCATACCCACCGCGCCCGATTGCCATCCCTATTCATCTGTCATTGTTCTTATGTCAAATATAGCATATTATTCTAAACTACTAGAAAATTATGCCAGGTGAAGTAGGGCTACTATATATCGGTAAATGAAATGAAATTAAATAATTCTGCAGGAATCACTTGCTAAATACTTTGCTACGCAACTGAACTGGAGAACTCAGGATTGCTATTTTCAGCTGTAACTCGTATCTCTAAACTTGCACTATGATGTACTTAAGTATGTGCTGCTGGACAATACTCACATTAAGGTCCCTCTTTATTGTTCATGTTCTATCAGGATGAAACAATTTGATTAGAACAAACAGAGTTGTGGCGTCGTCAAGTCAGGAAATTCAACATGGCAAAGAAGCACGGACAAATGGAATGGAAGTAATAGTACTTTTGTTATTAGTTACAAACTTTGTAGTTTAAGTATGGAGATTGATATGTAATTCCTGCATGAGTGGTGGCACTTTTAAATTATTATATGTTGAATTAATATATGTGTTTTTGATCCAACCGTGTTCCTAATTTGATTATTAATATGCAACAACAAATTATAATAAACTATCATATGCTCAATATGCTACCGCAAATTTTACCGTTGCGATAAACCTGTATGCAAAATTGGTATTTTGTTGTGATAGGCTGTTGCAACGCCGCTACTATGCTGCGATTCCACTATATGCCATGAACAATGTTCATTGCTATAGGATCTATTTGCCACAAAACATATTTCGTTGCAATAACTTTATAGCAATGAAACGCCTTCCGTGACAATAAAACATATTTCAACGATCCGCCTCCCGTGGCAATTAAACCTGCTGCAACAAAATGCCTCCCGTAGCAATATATCCTGTTGCAACGAAATGCTCTCATTGGCAATAGGGTCTATTGCCACGAACCATTGGCGTGGCAATAAAACCTATTACCACGCAATATTTTCGTGGCAAATGATACTATTGCCACGACCAAACTTCGTGGCAAAAGAAGCTATTGCCACGGAGTTAGCCGTGGCAATAGCCTATATCGCCACGACATCATTCGTTGCAACAACAAACAATTGCCACAACACATTGCATGGCAATAACCATAGGTATTGCAACGAAACCACAATCCGTTGCACAATCTTTTAAGCACGCAAGTACTTGCCACGCTTGCCAACGGAAGTGATGTGTTGCAATAGGTACATATTGCATCTATTTTGGCCCTATTGCAACGATTTCGCTCCGTTGTCCTAGACCTGAAAACTAGTAGTGAAGGTGTTGGTCAACTATGGTAGACTATGGACCGATAAGGAGCTAGCAATGAAGATCTATGGAGATTGTGATGGGAAGTATAGAGGATAGTTGGCGATGGTGTGTGCTGTTGATGGGCACAATTGGTTAGACCTTGTGGCTTCTAGTGTCAATGATGTGGAGACATCGGAGAACTAGGTGTGGTTTATGGAGAAGTTGCAGCAAGTAATTGGAAAACCAGATGGCCTAGCAATATGTACTGACACGGGCAAGGGTATTGACTTTCTTGTAGTAGAGGTCTTTGGACATGCCGAACATTGGAAGTGCATGAGGCATCTTGTATCAAATTTCAAGATGAAGTTCCATGGCAAGTTGTTTGATGAGCACTTGTAGCCAGCTGCATACTCATGGACAACTTAGGCTTTCAATGTACACCTTGCTGCAATGCAGGCCAACAAGCTAGAAGCCATTCATTACTTGAACACTCACCATAGAAGGTTGTCTTGCAATTCACTTGACTGATGTCTTGAATGTTTTTCAATCCAGTTTGTGGATGTGTTTTAACTCATTGTATTGTTGTCTGTAGGCTTTGGAGTAGGAGCATGTTCTCCACAACATCAAAGGTGGGCTACGTCACTAACAACTTGGCCAAGTGCTTCAACAACTAGATTAGCAAGAACAAAGGCCTCATGCTGTATGAGTCGATGGACAAGATTAGAGGAAAGGTCATGGCCAAGTTTGATAGGAGGAGGAAGATTGCCAACAAGCTAGCAACTAACAAAATCCTACCGAGTGTCATGAACGTGTTGTATGAAAGAAGACGGGAACTCAACTTGGATATACGAAGGAGTGATGACTACGTAGCAGAGATCATTGAAAGATTGGAGGTACAGTTTTGTTCTCCATGTTCAATTATTTTGATTTTGATCAAATATGACAGGGGTGATGAATTAGTTCATTGCGCTGTTCCAACAGGTGGCAAACGACATATTGTTGACCTACAAGCAAAGACATGTACATGTAAGGAATGGCAAGTGAGTGTAAAACCTTACACTCACACTTTATGTTTCATATCATCATTGAGAGGGATGCAGCTCGAGGATTGTGTTGATGAATGCTATAGCATGGTGAAGTTCATTGATGCCTATGCCCCTTGAATCCTTGCACTTAGTGACATTTCATAGTGGCCAAATAATACCTATGACTTCTACCTTCACCTACCAATTCAGAGAAGATGTGCTGGAGGCCTAAAACCTAGAGGTACAAAGAAGGCCATGGGAGGAAAGGAAAGGCAGCAGTGTCTTGTGTGCTAGCGCTATGGGCATCAACGGCAGACTTGCGAAGAAGCAACACTGGAAGCTAAGGAAGCATATGCCATAATGGCAAAGGAGAGGTTTGAACATTGTCATGTGTCCTTCTCTTCTAGTTACAACTACTACTTTCAAATTGTTATAGTTACTTCTGTTTGTATGGCAAAGAAAAAGAAGACGGTGAGCACTTCAGCTTCATGTTCCATAGCTAATATTCTAGCGTGGCTAGTGCCTCATCGACCTTCCATGCCTCATCTACTGCTCCAAGGTACTAACTACTGTACCTAATACTTCTACTGTCAGTCAGTGGTTTCAATTAATTTGTTGCCATTGCTCGATTATGGGTAAGGAGATGGGGAAAGGGAAGGTAAAGCTGCTCATATGGTTTAACTTGTAGGGATGCATCTTTGACTACCTCAAGCCAAGAGAGCCTTCAATAGTTGGCCATCATCCCAGTTATCGAGGCTCTGAAACCACTTGCTAATTCAAAGGGAAAGGGAGGGGAAAGGGCAAGCCAACAAGAAACCTATAGTGCCAGCCTCGGACAGCCCATGCATGGGAACTAGAAGCAAGAAGAGGCTAGTAATTGATAGCTCAAACGAGACAGCTAAATGCAAGAAGTTGGTACTTGGATGATTCTCAAGCTCACTTTGTTGAACTCAGTTAGTTGAATTGTGTAATGGACTTGTGGCATATTTTCTGGCATGTTTAATTTTCTTAGCTAATGGATTTGTACTATCATGGAGCTGAACATCATATTATGTTTGATGGAACTATCATTTTGCCAAACATCATATTCTACAAATACCACCATTTTACTCATAATAATGTTCTAGAACTATAATAAATTGAAGAAAGACAACCATCCAAGGGCAAAATGGTCTTTTCTCACACATAAACGCCAAGAGACTGATAGTAGTGGCAATCAGTGGAAATAATGTCAAGGTCAGTGGCATGCAATAGTTATGCCCTTCGGCGATGGCAATTCATCGAATTGACCACTCCCAAGTGGCATAGAATCTATTCTCTCACTTTTTCATACAAGTAATACGTGCACAGAACAAAAATAAACTACAAGTTTTATCCACTAGTACAAAAAGGGTCATCATGGATGCCTCATCATTGACAGCTCAACACAAACTATTAGTAATAAAGTTACCACTAACAGTTTTATAATATAGACCGTCTAAGTTCACCACGATGGAAAGAACCATCTGTGATGACCTACTTATCACAGAAGGTTTTTATTTCACAGATGGTTCAAAACAAAAACTGTCTATGATGTCTCCTCTCCTCTTCATCTCCTCTTCACTCTTATCACCTCTCATCCGCGTCTCCTTGCCAAATTTTCCCTTAGAAATAGAAGGCTCGGCCGACTACCTTCCCGAGCTCCTCCGCCTCTAGTTGTGACGCCACGGTGCACTGGATAAGACACTCTTGTTGTAAGAGTGTCTTGTGCAGTGTCACTGTCATGACACAACGGTAACGCTGCTGCCGCCGGCCTCTCCATCATTAGCAGTGATATATCCCCTACCCCCGCTCTCTACCTTGATGGTTGGATATGAAATTATGAAATTGTTGGATGGCTACAGTTTTGACCATGTAAATCTTGTCTCCCTAAACTTGCATCGCCAGTGATATATCCCCCACTACTTTACTCTGAGAACTTGCGTCTTACTTTCTTGACTCTCTAAACTTGTCTCCATTTGCACCATAGGTTGTTTTCTCTGTTTGCTAACAAAATTTGCTGATGTGGCACACATGGCTGCTAATAGATTAGGCATATGACCACGGCTTATGATCGTGCACCTATGACCATGGCATACAACCGACCACAACATACAACCATGGCTTACGGCCACGCACCTATGACCACGGTATACCAAAGCAACAAAACAACAGCATCTACAACCTAAACAACGAGCCACCAAAGACATGGCGCTAATCATAAATAGGTCTGCTTTGGTTCATCTGCATTCTCTGATTGCGTTGTTTTATAGTGCAATTAGAGAATGTTGATGAACTGAAAGAGGTCTATTTATGAGGACACGAGAACGCAATCACAAATGGTTCTTAACTTGAACCATTTGTGAAAATAGACTATCACAGACAGTTCTTAACTAGAACCGTCTTTAATATTAGATTATCACAGACGGTTCCTAACTAAAATCGTCTGTGTTGTAACTTATCATAGACAGTTTGAGAACCATTTGTGATGACTACTTGTTATCACAGACACATAAATTCAGATAGGTCAGAAACTGTCTTTGACGATGGTTTTGAACGTCTTTGATAACCTTTTTTTGTGGTAGTGATCCGATCGAGTTCAAATACATCGTGAACATAATATGGGGATGGGCGCTAACTTGGTGTTAACATGCATGCCAACCTTTTAATTTAGGATATTAAATAAATTTAAATGTTCTAGAAAAATAGAGTAGACACTAAACTAGCCACTGCAATGCTAAACAGAACCTTACAAGCCTGTACGCATAATAGAATGGATTATGTGCTCTTTGTTTATCGTCAGGTCGGTTATTGTGTTAGCGTTGAACCGTCGAATTTTCCCAAGAAGGCTACATTTTTTTTTGCGGATACATGAAACAGAGAAACAATTTGAAGAAGTCAACGGCCAAGGCCACATTTATTTACGGTCAAAATTTTAATTTACACCACTTTGTATGTATATGTCCAATTAGAGACCTGATCTTTCGCGGTCAGGCCAGTTCAGATATGACTCGCGACTGAACCGTTGATTTACATTCTTTCTTTAATCTCTATGACGCGACTCACGATTCAAGCAGTCCAGATGTGATGCATGCATTCCTACCGGTTCCTAGTCAAGTTGTAGTCTTCTCCGTTGACTACCAAGCTAGCTAACAGTGCGTACGTACTCCCTGTACCGGCCTTTTTCTTCCTTGTGAAAAACTCGTTCACTGGATCGTTGAACTTCACCAAGATTCTGATGAAATTGCTAACTACAACTCACGTCCTACCTAGGTAGTTTCTACAATTACGTGATGTATACTAGCTTAATGGTTCGCTCGTTGTTACATGAAAAATCATATATACCTAAATATTGATTTATTAATATGTTCATATTAATGACGTCACCATACATACGTATTGGGGTGAAAATAGATCGAATACGGATTGAATAGTGCCCAAACGATATTCATATTCGTATTTATAAACAAATACAAATATAAATCCGAATATTCTCAAATACGAATACGAATCAAATATTGTAACGAATACGAATTCAAATTAAATATCTACTCATTTTGATCAGATCTGGATATTCTCATAACTTATGTAGTATGAAGATATTAATGGTATTTTATCCTCATACAATCACGCTTAATCATTTTATTTCATTTACTTCACCTAAAAGAAACACGAATTCACGTTCAATTAAAAAAACTTGCCCAATTAGTTGATCATATTGTAATAAAATATGTATATTGCTTCGTCGAATACGGATATAGATAGTTTGGATAAAATAACATTTCAGATTGTAAAAGTTCATATTATATTTACATCTATATTTTTATACGAATTCGAATATGAATAGGATACAAAATGTTAATCAGATGAGAAAATTTTCACCCCAATACGAATTCGAATATGAATCCACTTTTCACATCTACGTATGTGCTGGTTCGTTCAATATTCCCGATCCCGAAAGATCGACACTAGCTAGCATTCCCGTGCAGTACGTGTCAGACCAGCTGCACAGCGTTTACCCCGTGCTTACATGATACAATCAGCAAGCTAGCTAAGCATGTAGTACATTTGTACATGTACGTACACCTTGCTTGCTAGCTAGGTCTTGCTCAAAACGTGCGACGAACGAGCTCGCTAGCTACCTTTTGGGTTTTCGTCAATTTATACTTGTTGAACATGATGAAATTAAACGATCAGATCGATCGGCGAGTCTTTTGAATCCATATTTTGCAACCGTCAAGAACGTCACATACATGATTTCAGGGAAAAAAGAAGAAAGAAAATCACATACATGTGCAAACCTTGGAACTTGCTAGTAATTCCCAGTTTCGCTCGCACGCAGTCATATCGTCACATTTTTATGGATGTATGTGTATACATGTTGAATAAATGAAGGATAAAGTACGGCTCAGTTCAAAATAGCTTTTGCTTGCGATGATCACGTGCAATTAGTGGATCCTGGAATCAAATCCATGATGGACTGCATGCTTAATTGAAACCTAATCGATCAGCACCGTAAGTTGCTACATCTAGTCGATCAGTAATAACAGAGTTAATTGAGCAATATACGATCATATTTACGGCCCCATGTACATGTCACACTGTAACATGGATAGCTGGCTCTTACGTATCTATCCAGTCACGGAGCTAGTCGAATCTTCCACGGGCCGGTCCAGGACTCCAGGCTCAGTAATCCATCCGGGGGTAGTTAATCCAACCTCAGTAATGTGTTTCTTAAAGCAGATTCTCCAAATAATTTTCCAGCCCAAAACCGTATGCACTTTGAGCGTCAATGTCTTCACCGTCCGCTGCTATTTTAAAAAACACATAAAAAACATCAGCCATAGCTAAAAACCACTAGTTCAAAAGAACACCCCCAACGTCTCCACATCTATCCTCGATCGCCAACGGACTGTCCCTGTAAATAAAAAGTTACTATACCAAGTCAGTAAGTCGTTTATTCCTGTTCGATCAAGACTAGCTAATGCGTGTGAGACCGTGCATAAGCAGTCCTGCTGAGTGCTTACGTACTTCGTGGCGTAACTAAACTAAGCAAAGACGATAAGATCGAATGCTAACTAGCTTGTATGTACGCCTTTGGCTCAACGAGTGATGATCGAGAGCGTCGATCTAGCTTACTTCCGATCCTACATTCGTTCTGTTGAACGTACAGGATCGGTTAAACGATGGAATCGATCTCCGTCAAGAACGTTAAGTGCAATGACCTTGAATTCCTTGCTAGATAGGCCTAGCTCACGCCGCGCGCATGCTTGGATCGAGGCATCGATCTGGCTATAAATAGGGCCATGCATGCATGGCCCCTCCACCAAACACAACAACTCAGTGTGCGTAACTAGTTGGGATTCCACAAGCTCTAGCTAGCTAGCATCTTCTTAGCTAGATCGATCGTACGCGTACACCGGCGATGGCGAGAGCGGGGACCTGGCAGGCGGTCGGAGTGATCGTGCTCGCTGTGATGATTGTACTGTCGGCGGCGGAGGCGGCCAGGCCGGTGGAAGAGGGCGCCGGTGGGCGCAGGGCTCCTCCGGTGACTCCGCACGGTTTCGCAGCTGTTCAGCTTGCCCAGCCCTGCCCGTCTTGCTGCTCCAACAAAGTCTCTTGCCCTAAGAGTTGTCATTGCCCGTAGAACCCGTAGCTGCTACTACGTACTAAATTGAACTTGATTCACCAGGAAGAGGACGTGTCCTTCTGAATTTTCAGCAGGACAATCTGTTATTTACTTACTCATTCATGTTTAATTTGAATAAACTAGCGATTTAGCTAGCTCGAGCTCATGCAACATATACGTACTAGGCACTACTCCACATATGCAGCACGTACGTAGTAGTTATTTATTATGCATCCGTATGCATAATACATCGAAGAATAAGTGATCTTTCATTCTTTCTGGATGAAGCAAAACTTTCTTGGACTTTGGAAAAAAAACAAGCTTAGTTCCTAAAATACTTACGTGGCATGACTTTAAATCGACATCGATTCAATGCATTAAAGATGCTCTAACGGTGCCTAGCCACTACGGTCGTGTCCACTATTTGTCTTTTGTAATGCTTACTCCGTCAGCAGAAGTGCAACACTGTAGCACATATGTACGGGACTAAACCTCGCGGCATAATGGAACTAATTAGCCGTAAAGTACGTTCGGATCAGAATCCAGCGCGTATACAATTCCGAGTTGTTCTATTTCTGCGAATCCAACGACACAGTCAAACCCTGCGAGAGAAACAAGATTACATTAGAACCAAACACCTACATCGTATACAGCCGCAAATTTTGTTGGCCCCAAACCCAAAAGTCGAGACGTCGATCGAGGATGGCGTCGGTGATGCTCCGATCAGCCGGCAGCACGCTCAGGCGATCTCTCCAGAGTGATGGAACCTGCAGAGGCGATGCTAATTAGTACCGGATTTATTCCTCACGCCAGAAAGCTAAACTAAGCTAATATGCGCAGCTGGCCGAACGGACCACGAGATCGGATCTTATCCGTATGCCTAGATCTAACTGGATTTACTCTCTGTACCTCAGGTCTAAACAGACTGAACATAACTAAGCCTACGTGCTACTATATGCAAGCCCTATAATACCGTATGCAAGCCATATAATAATAGCCTTAAAGTGGTATTGAGCCTTCTCTTCTCTTAAAGACTAGTTCTATGAGTGAGATCTATCTCTCTCATACTTATAAGTTGTGTTTTTTTCTACAACACATGTGGGACTATTGGACTACCGCATACAAGCCATATGGCACCACATGCAAGCCCTATAGCAAAACCTTATAAATGGTATTGTGACTTCTCCCCAAAAAGATGTCCAATCAGTGAGGTTAACCTCCCTCACATTTATAAGTTGTGCTTTGTTCTTTCCACATCGACCGATGTGAGACTATTACAAATCTAGCCCTTGAATTCTAATCTTTATTTCTCGCAAATATTACAATGCATAAACTGGTTACAAGCCTCTCAATTTATATGCTTATAACTCCTACTAACACACGCATTAGGACTTCGAATTGGACACTACTTCAACTCGAATTACACACGAAATCGAACTCAAATGCGACTATGACTCTAAGTCAAGATTAAATCTAACAATCTCCCCCTTAATCTTGACTTTCTAACTTCTTTCCATCTTGTTTGAGTTTGGACGGCGACACATCTCAAACGTCCCTGACTCAACTCATCTTCAGAGCACTTCATCTTCGCTGAGCGCTTCGGCAACAAACGCTTTCTTCGTCTTCGGCTTTTTTGGCATTCTGAAGCAAAGTGTCCATAATCATTACAGTTATAACACCTCACTTTTGCCTTATAAAACCTCTGACCTTTACGGCCTTGGCCATCACCCCTGGAAGTGTTCTTGCCTTCACGCTTCGATGATTATGCCTCCCACTCAGCGCGAGTCAATAAGAGCTGTCCTTCACCTTTGTTGCTAGTGTCATGAATGCGTTCCTCATACGCCTTAAGACGACCGATGACCTCCTCCATGGTCATTGCCTTTAGGTCTCCAAATTGCTCTATGACTGAAGCAATCGGGAGAAACTGTGAGGGAATAGCACGAAGGAATTTCTTCACCACGTACAACTCTTCCACCTTCTCGCCAAGGGCCCGTATCTTGTTGACGATGACCGTCAACCGGACGGCGAAGTCATTGATCGACTCCGTTTCCTTCATACGTAGCACCTCGAACTCGGTCTTGAGAGTTTGTACCTTTGCTTCCTTCACACGATCTACGCCAAGATGCACCGCTTTGAACGCCTCCAACGCGGCTTTGGCCGTCTCCTTTTCGGCCAGTAGGAAGAGCGTCTCCTCTGGGATGCCCTGGTAGATGGCCGCCAATGCCATCTGATCTTTGCGCATATCGACGTTGCCCTTCTCGATTGCATCCCACACTCCTTGAGCCTTCATGTACACCTTCATCTTGATTGCCCATGCTACATAATTGCTCTCCGTGAGCATCGGATAATGCAGCAAGATAGCGGAACTCTCCTTCGTCATCGCACCGGATGATGCCTCGTCGCCGTCGAGATCGCTTTCCAAATTACGCGACATGATCTTGGGCGCGGATCAAAAAACTCCGGCTACTTTGAAGTCTCTTGGACGGAGAGAAACGGAAGGAAAAATTGCTGTTTTCCTTTTTCTCTATTTCTTGAATTTTGCTCTTGCTTGGACTTGCGCTCTTGCTGCTGCTCTGCGCTTTTGGGTCTTGCTCTGAACAAGGTTGTTCTTTTATCTGGGTTGCTGTCAGCTCCAACTCGCACTCGGTTTACTTGGGACGAATTCGGCTCGGAAATCATCTCAGACATCGCTTCGGGCCCAGCTGATCTTGCCGTGACCTTCCTTGGTCCGTTCCCCGCGAGGCCCAACCCACGCTGCGTCTCCACTCCGCGCATGTGCTCCTCCCCCGCCCGGCCTTCTTCCAGGAGCCGCACCAGTTCTGCCGCCTCTTCCATCGCCGCGCCCGTCGCCTCCCCGCGCTCGGCCGCTCCCCTTCGGCAGCGCCTCCGCCCTCGCCGAGGAGCTCTCCTCCCGCCTGCTCCGCCCTCTCCTCCGGGCTCCGGTGACGGCGGGTTGCACGGGCAGCGGCTGGGCGGTCGCCACCTTGGACTCCTTCTCTTGGCTCCGGCGGCGGTGGTTTCGGTAGATCGGGCCTGGCGACGGCGAAAGGCGGCCGGATCCAGCCGAATCCGGGGTGGCTCTACCGACGGAGGAGCCATCTTCTCCTTCTACAGCGGCGGCGGCGATCCCCACTCCGAGGTCTTCTCTCCCGCGGCTCGCAGCACGGCGGCGACGGGAGGCCGGCGACCCGAGGATGGCCGCTGCGCGCCATGGTGGCCGGATCCTTCCGGATCCGGATCTGGTGGGGGTGCTTGCGCCAACAGGGACGGGCAGATCTCGCGGGCGGAGCTGGCGGCACTGTTCGAGATCGTGCGCCACGGGCGACGAGGTGACGCGCATGATGGGGAAGACCGATGCGGACGACGACGGCTACTTCAGCCTTGCCGAGTTCGTGGCCATCAATGCCGCCACCGCCAGCGACGACGCGACCGTCGAGGAGGACCTACGCCACGCGTTTTGGGTCTTTGACGCCGATGGCAACAAGACCATCTCCCCCTGCCGAGCTCGAGCGAGTGCTGCGCGGCGAAGGCAGCTGAGAGCAACGGTGGCCGCCCCTGGGAGCTAAGATTGCTCCTCCCGGGGGCAGCAGCAGCAGAAGAGATCGAGGTTAGCTCTGATACCAATTGTTACAAATCTAGCCCTTGAATTCTAATCTTTATTTCTCGCAAATATTACAATGCATAAACTGGTTACAAGCCTCTCAATTTATATGCTTATAACTCCTACTAACACACGCATTAGGACTTCGAATTGGACACTACTTCAACTCGAATTACACACGAAATCGAACTCAAATGCGACTAGGACTCTAAGTCAAGATTAAATCTAACAGAGACTATTCCCAACCTTACACATGTAAGTTGTGTTTTTTCCTTTCCATAACCGATGTGGGACCATTCCTAATTAACCTCACACTTATAAGTTGTGTTTTTCCTTCTCACAACTGATGTGGGACTATTCCCAACATTCTCTCCCTCACACATCAGCTGTGTATTTCCGCAACCATGAAGTCCAAGGTGTTAGATGCCTGAGCTCTGATACTAATTGCTAGATTGGACCCTGGCCGACACATCGGCTGTATATTTCCGCCACTATGAAGTTCAAGGAGATGTTAGACGCCTAGGCTCTGATACTAATTGTTAGATCAGACTCTGACCGTTTGCCTAGGTTTAATCCGGTTTACTCCCTAGGCCTTAGGTCCAAACGACCTTAACACAACTAAGGCAACGGGCTGCCATATACAAGTTCTATAGCAACAACTTTATAAGTGGTATTGCATTATATCCCCCTAAAGACTAGTCCAATGAGTGAGGTCTCACTCATACTTATAAATTATATCTTTTTTCCCACAATCGATATGGAACTATTCCCAACACGAACCAGCTGAACCATGTTTACAGCTGTGTGCAGGAAGCGCATCATGAACTTGGCCTAGCTAGGTGCGCGGCTGAGGCGGTTTAGGATGGAGATGCGTGGGGCCGAACTCCTGCCTGAGTTCACTTGTTCCCAACCCATTGATCGACCATCAGGCCTGAGTGCCCATTAGCCGTCTAGTCCCAAGTCCTGCTTCCTGCATAGGTACATGCACGCAGCGGGGGCCCCTCTGCTGACTCTGCATAGCCTGACGGCTATTCAACGTGCCATCGCTGGCTTGTCTTGTTGCTCCAACACCGAAAATCCGAGTGTCACTTGCCCGCCGCAGCTCACAACTCCACCACCCGTTAAGAAGTGGTTCCCTCTCCTAGTGTCCATTTGAATTTTCGGTAAGTCCTACCTGTTATTTGCTTATTGATCGATGTTTAGTTGAAATAAACTAGTGAGTTAGCAAGCTTGAGCTCGTGCAACATACTCCAAATCGTACTGAGAGTAGTCATTACTTCAGTATGCATGATCTAAGAAAAATTCATGTATTATGTACGTATGCATCGAATAAGTGAACTTGGATGAAGCAAATCTTTCTTGGAAGGTGATTACCGAGCGCATTGCATATTGCAAACTCAGTGCAACATAACGAGCTTATCGGATTGTCGTGCCACAGCGAAACCACATCTTGGTGTGGTGGTGAAGTTGTTGAACTATGACCCCACCCACCAAGGTTTCAATTTTAGTGTTTATCTTTACACACACTCAGTGAGAACTTTGTGAGATTGTGGATCTATCCCTGGTTTTCGTATTTTTATGTGTGTGCTAAGGGGTGTACTCCTGTGTGTGCATGCATGGTGGTGTGTATTTGTGTGTCTACCTTGTAATCGGAGAAAAAAATGATTTGTCCTACCAAGCACGGACAAAAGAAAAGCAAAGAAATAAACAAAGAAAATATAGCTGACATATTGCATTTGTTTCTATTCATCTACCGTAAACCAGTTAATAATGCTTACTCGAGCATAGATGTAACACTATATTCTATCTGTTTCTTAATATTTGTTCAAATCCACCGTGCATGGGCACAAAAAAATTGTAGCAATAATATACAAAAAGTTAATAAAAATGACTACACACATCCCTATTAAATGATATATTATAATCATTTAATCTCTATCATGGCACTAAAATCTGGGTGTGCAAAAAAAATACAAATATTACAATAATTACACTTTTAATTTCCTCAATAATGGAAAAATATTGTGAAACAAGCTGTTTACAAGACAATAAAAAAAATTAAACTGAGAGACATATTCATGAGACAATGGACAAAAAATTCTGAAAACTAGCACGATGTGCATCATTCTTAAAAGCATATTTGCTTGCTTTCGCGGTACATATGTAATAGATAATAAAAGAACTATATGCAAAAAATAAAGGGCTGCATATCACATGAAAGAATTCAAATATTTGAATTTTTAGAATGTTATCAACTTGATTTAATTTCCATGCATGCAGAACTGATTTCATTTGTGATATTAATGTATAGTAGTATATGTTAAAACAAAGAATGTAGATTATATCTTTGGGAGGAAGTATTTGTTCTTTATAATTTTTTATCAGCATCTTGAATAATAGACATTATTTGTAATCATATCAATGCAACTAAAAGAATGCAAATTATTATGGATATTGTAGGCAAGTTCATATCTGTGTGTAGATCGATTGAGTTCAATTCTATCTCCAACTATATGTGTATCCATATCACAATACAAATGAACTTCTTGCGTACTTCCATGGATCAAGAAAAAATATTGGTTATGATTTACTAATTATAAGAAGGGTCCACCTAATTAAGATATAGATGTTTTTCTTTTTGCGAAAATTTCTAGTGATTATTCTCATTTATTAGGTGCTAAATATAATTAGGCTCTATCAAATTAAGGGTCAGTTTTTTTATTTTTGGGAGAATTTGTACAATATTTCTCTTTTTTCTTAGTTGATGTAATCAACTATCTTAAGCTTTTATTGTATGATAGATAACACCCAATGGTTGATATAATTCAACTTTAATTACAATCCATCACACCGATAGTAACTCTAGCAAAAAAAAATTCAAACTTGTAAAACACATATTGTTGGAAAGCGTGCAGTAGAATTGGTCTTGTCTTTTTTCGTATCTCCTTTTTTTTCTTGCCAACTGCTACTTTTTTTTTCTCATTTATTTTGCACATCCGCATTCTTCTTTTTCTCTCATACGTGGCTTTTAGTGCGGTCCATCCAGGATTCTTTTTATTTATTAGGTTCATCTAGAATCTATAATGGATAGCCTTATCTTATAAAATTTCTTGTTTTATCTAAGACATCCAGTGATAATTATTTAATGACTACAATAAGGGTCCACTGAATTGAGAGATGGATATTTTTCTTTTTATGAGAATTTTTTATCTTACTTTCTCTTTTCTTAGCAACTGTAAACTCATGCCCTTGACTTCTAGTATATAATAGATAGATTTTCTTTCTCTATGGATTTACTTTGGAATTTGTATGAAATCAAACAACTAATTTTCATTCACCCCCTATTTTATGTTAATTTGGATTATATTTGACACGGCTTTTTTTTTTAATTTGCTAATTTTCACTTAGTTATTATTCAGAATGTTAGTTATTTATGGATGTAAGTTTAGATGTCGTATCGAAATCAAATTGCTAATTTTATTTATTTATTATTCCAAATTTTATATTTTTGTATCATACTTGCCATGTATTTCTTTTTAGTTTTAGGTTGGAATTCGTATAAAAATAATAATTTGTATTTTTTGTAAATTATTATTCCAAATTTAGGTTTTTATGGTTTACTTTGAAATTCATATGGGAATCAAATTACTATTTTTTATTCTAAATTTTAGTTAACTTGGATTGTGCTTGTCATGAACTATATCTTTTAATTTGTTAATTTTGGTTTAATTGTTATTGTGTATTTTAGTTATTTATAGATATTACTTTGGAAGTCGTATGGAAATCAAATTACTAATTTTTGTTTATTTTTAATTCCAAATTTAACTTAGTATGGATTGTACTTGACATGGATACTTTGTTTTAATCTGAGCCATTATAACTTGGGTCCGCCAGATTGATGGATAAATCTCTCTAAGTGTATAATTAGTGTAGATGTAGATAGATTCCTATATTTATTTGTCAATTATCAAATCTAAGTCTTTAAAATTAGAACCCACTAAATTAAGGGGCAGATATTTTGCTTTTTGAGATAATTGTAAGTATATAATTTTTCTTAGCAACTCTAAAAGTAACTAGTTTTTTTTAGACTAGTAACTAATTTTGACTAGTTCGTTTGCTCCGACTCGGAGACCGACCGGGACCAGGCAGCTAGCGCTATCCCGTGCGGTTCGTGTCAGCTGACGTGAGTATACTAATACCCATTACCGGTCTAGTCCCAAGTCGTGCGTACTTACGCGCCGAAGTAATATTGCACAAAAGTTGGCTGAGGTAAGTTGTTGTTCATACATGCCATCTCCCTAGCTACCTACCTTCCGGTTCTGGATTCAAACCCTGACCCTGTTGAACATGACCGACCGATCGAATCTTTCGAATCAAACCTTTTACGTCGATCCGTCAAGAACGTTATGCGTGCGAAACCTTGAATGTTTGTTAGCTGCTGGTTTTTCCGGTGTGGCCCGCCAGGTCTCGTGTCCATGCATGTATCACGTGCATGAAAGGCTATAAATAGATGGCCTCATGAATGTACGTTCCCCAGGAACGTGTACAACTGCTTGTACAGTTATTAAGAACACTAGCTATCTAGCTAGCACCTCGCTGCATATCAAATTAATCTACTAGCTAGTCGGTGCATGATGGCAAAACCGGCGGTTAGCACCACGTTCTGCATGATCGTTCTCGCCGTGATGATCGTCTCGGCGACGCTCCACGAGCCGGCCGCGGCGGCCAGGCCGGTGGAACAGGCTGGTGGCCGTAGGTCTCCGGCACCTCCGGTGACGAGGCACGACTCTGCATCGTACCAACTTGATGGCAATCCCAAGCCATCCTGCCTCTCCAACCATGTCCCTTGCCCTCAGTCTAGCCGCCCGTGACGGGCTGACGGGAGATGTGTCCATCATTTGAGTTTTGCGTAGACGTTCCTGCTGTGTGAATTGCTATTGTTCATGTTTGAATAAACCGACTGGCTGAAAAGCTAGCTGCATGAAGCTGGAGTTCATGCAAGCGTCCATTAGTTAGGTTCTTGATATATTTTCTTTCATTCAATGTATCACAATAAATTAATCGATTAGGCCTAACTAAGACTGTAGTTTGTCGTTGATGTAAGCTTGATCCATCAAATTCGCTTGACCACTTTCATTCAGCCAGAAAGAGAATGCCACCATGCAAAGTTTATACACTGTTGTGACAAAAAGAAATTGCCAAATTTCTATTATATCTATTGATGTACTAGTTGGGCCTACCCGTAAGCGTTTTTCGGTCAGGCCAACAAGGAACTTCCTGATGTGGCTAAGCGGATTGTATGAACGAACAGCCCAACTTCAATTATTAATCCTAGGATGACATCCTGCAAGAGATACTAAGTCTAATCCTAATTAGTAATATTTTGAAATTCTAGGCAATATATGTTAGACCCGGATTTAGTCAATCTAGAATTCTCTATGAAACCACTGCATTATTCCGTACATTAATAGATAGTGCCCACAGATACACCACTAAATCATTTCATACATAACGAGAATCATACAATACATTGATATTACATATCAGAGTTTAGATAGACCGCATTAGGTCAAGTTTAAATAAGGGCCGATCAGGCCAAATACTTACATCACAAAAGCGGAAGCGATAGCAAAATAGGAGGGCGCATCTTGCCACAGACAAGTGACTAGGGTAAAATGTGTGCGACCGATATTAACCAAGAGCCTGGATAATATTGGTGCACACAATCACCATCTTAGTCAGCCTTACTAGGGTAAGACCTAGATTAATAGATACTATCCTAATCTCCTCCGTCTTTATCTCCATCAGCTCCTAGGGCGTCATAGTACGCATAGTAACATTGATCCATAGGTTTTGAGATATTTAGAGAGCGAGGGTGAGTACAAACAACTATGCTCTACGAGCTAACATAAATAATGCAATATTATACATGCAAGGTTCAACAAAGATAGGTTCAGGTTCTTTTATTTGCTAATTAAATGCATTATTTGAAAACTACAATAATTAGAAATTCATATGACTTAGCATTTTAACCAAACCATGTTTTGGTTAAAAAGAGTATATGTGTGCAATATTGACAACAATTCAAGTTCCATCCGTATGTTACATAGTTTCATCCACCATATGCTAGTTTTTGTTACAATGGTTACATCAACCCATTATCATCGTTGGGTTACATCCACCCAGGACAAACCAAAATCAGAGTTACATCCACTCAACGAGTTTTCATCCCACCTACAAAGTTTAAGAACTAGATACTAACTTGAGTAAGTTCCCATGCTCGCCCATGACCATGAGCACAGCTGTTCGAACAGTTTAAACTCTGTAGAGTTTGTACACTTTACCCACAAAACATAATCAACTTATTATGTTTCACACATTTTTTTAGTCATGTGAATCAAGAAAATCACCACAAAGCCTTTACAATGTATCATCTAGTGTAAGTTACACCCGCTAAAGTTTCATTTTAGTGAGATTACGTCCACCACACTAAGACCCCCTTTTGCACCACACAACGGCTTAAATCCAGCGACATGGCTCATGTCCACGGCGGCTTAAAACCATCGACATGACCCGTGGGTCACTCCAATGGTGCAACCTGCACTGGTGAATGCCAATTATTTGGCTAGCTCATTCCCATTATAGACATGTGGTTGTATTGTTTTACATTGAGAGGCTATCACAGGATTTAGTTCTTAGAGTTATCTGGACTGCGCTACCACAAACCATAATTTCTTATGCTACATCCACACCAACCTTGTTACCATACACTACTACAGAAAGCCTAATACTAGACACCACATCACAGATGGTTCAACAAAACCATCAGTATTGAATGCAAGCATAGACGATTTTAGTTTAGAGACCATCTGTGTTGCTGCCAGTGATAAAAACTGTTTGTGAAGAGGTAATATCACAGACGGTTCATGGTGATGGTTTTTTGTTTGAACCATCTGTGAAGAGGTAATATCACAAAACATGTGTAAAATCATTCATACTATTATATGTGTAACGTAGAATTGAAGCTGGATGTGCGTTGGGAACTATGTGAGTGAAGAGTACATTAATGACGTGTCTGCTTTTATAAGAGCTATTGAGGAGGATATGTTGACTAAGGGGGTGGAATATATGTACTGTCCATGCATTGACTGCGAGAGTCTAAAGATGTTTAAGAACCGAGCGCAGATTGAAGTGCACTTGATTTGAAGGGGTCTCAAAAAGGGGTATGCACGTTGGACCAGTCATGGTGAAGAACAGATTACACAGGAAAGTAGTAATAATGACATCGCCGATGAAGTCAATGATATGCTGCTGGATAATGTCGATTATGGTTTCAATTTGGATAGGCTGCATGATGACAATCTGGATCAGATGCTTCGCGATGCAGAAGGGAACTGTGATGAGAGAGTGTATGTTAAATTCTGAGGCTTGATGAGGACTCAGAGAAACCTTTGTTCACATGCTGCAAGTTAAAGTACACGAGGTTGTTAGCCGTGCTTCAACTGCTAAAATTGAAGGCAAGCAACGGTTGTCCCGAGAAGAGTTTCACGGCACTGTTCGGTCTTTTAACAAACATGCTTCCAGAGGGAAACGAGCTACCCAAACCACCTGTAAAGCCAAGAAGATTTTTCATCCATTGAGATGGAAGTAGAAAGAATACATCTATGTATGAACGACTGTATCCTCTACCGTAAAGAGTATGCAAACATGCATGTATGTCCGATGTGCAGCACCTCCCAATACAAGCATAAGAATCAATTAGATGACAGCGAGGGAGTAGAGGTGAGCCTTCGTGCGTGAAGTAGACCGGCTTCAACCATCAAATCTCGCCATGCAACAAGGGGAGGAGCTGTTTGTGAGGATGGCACACAGTGGGGTAGTGTCAAGCCCAATCTTCGCTAGACTTCGCATGATCTTCATTGGACTCGGCATGAATGTCGCCTTCGCCGGACTTCGCTTGATATCTGTCGGACTTCACGCGAATGTCACCTCCGCCGAACCTCACACGGTCTTCACCGGACTTTGCTCGATCTTTGCTAAACTCCACACGGATGTCACTATCGTCGGACTTTGCACATTCTACAGTGAACTTCGCCTTATCTCCACTAGACTCATCGCATGATCGTAAGCTTTTTCAATGAACATGATAGGGTTGTGAGCTCGGCCATGACCACTTCATGATCGTAAGCCCTTTCTATGACCATGATATAGTCATCAACCTTGCGACGGGCACTTCGTGGTCGTAGGCTCCTTTAACAAACATGCTATGGTCGTGTGTGTTGCCATGGCCACTGCATGATCGTAGTCTTTTCTACGAACATGATAGGGTCTTGAGATCTACTATGACCACTTTGTGATTGTAGGCCCTTTCTATGAACATGATCTGGTTGTGTGCCTTGCCATGACCTCTCATGGCTGTAGACCAGCTCTCGACCATTTCTAGGTCACCTAAGCCTAGCGTCAGGATCCTCATGTGTCCTGGGCAACTCTACATAGTATAAAAAAATCACACGGTGGTCTCATGCCTCAACGTACTCCATAGAGTATAAAGCACTGGGAACTTAGTCATCCTAGAAAACTCTACAGAGTATAAAAAATTGTACGGTGGTCTCACGCCCCGGCATACTATGTGGAGTATAAAGCACCGAGAATTTAGTCGTCCCGGCAACCCTACAGAGTATAAAAAATCGCACGATGGTCTCACACCCTGATGTACTCTGTAGAGTATAAAGCGATGGGAACTTAGTCATCCCGAGCAACTCTATGGAGTATAGATAGCAACGTGAGACAAAGCATGCATGATCACGTGTGCTTCATGTGCCTCACGCATCCCAATGGAGAGTCCCTAGCATTGCTAACAACCCTGGTGAGCCTCGTAGACTTCATGTGCTTCACCAGGGAGTGCACCGCACTAATAGCATCGAGCACCCGACCACCTAGAGGTCGTTCATGCCCGTCCAACCACCTAGTGGTCATATATGGCCATTCGACCACCTCGTTGTTGTGACTTCATCCGACCGCCTCGCGGTCATAAATTTATTCAACAACCTCATGGTCACGACTTCTTCTGACCGCCCCGCAATCATGACTTCGTCCAACCCCCTCGTAGTTCTAGATGCTTCATCCAGTCACCTTGTAGTCGCGCCTTTGTTTGACCACCTCAAAGTCATAAATAATTCGTCTAACCAAGTCCGAAGGGCGGGGGATGGGCCACGTGCATTGAAGCTTCGTCTCACCATTGACTTCATTGATGCCAAGTCCGAAGCATGGGGGATGGACCACGTGCGTCATAGTTTCATCTCGCCACTGACTTCATCGAAGCCAAGTCCGAAGGGTGCAAGACGGACCGTGCTCATCCAACCACCTCATGGTTGTGACTTCGTCCGACCACCTCGTGGTCGTAGGCACTTCGTCTGACTATCTTGTGGTCGAGACTTCGTTCGACCACCTAGTTGTCACAGACACTCGTCTGACCACCTCGTGGTCGTGACTTCTTCTGACTGCCCCACGGTTGTGACTTCATCCCACCCCCTTGTGGTCGTGGATGCTTCGTCTGACAACCTCATGGTCATGCCTTTTTCCGACAACCTCATGGTCAGAGACGCTTCATCCGATCACCTCACAGTCATGGCTTCGTCCAACAGCCTCAAGGTCACAGTCATGACATCATCCGACTGCCTCATGGGCGTAGATGCTTTGTCCAACTGCCTTGCAGTCGTGACTTTGTTCAACCACCTTGTGGTCGTAGATGCCACGTCTGACCCCGAGGCGGTCAAGACTTCATCTGACCATCTCGTGGATGTAGACGCGTTATCCAATAGCCCCGCGGTTGGGACTTCATCTGACCACCTTGTGGTCGTATGCTTCGTCAAATTGTCTCACAATCGAGACTTCGTCTAACCACCTTGTGGTTGTAGACGCTTCGTACAACCATCTCACGGTTGAGACTTTGTCCAACCAACTCATGGTCATAGACGCTTCATCCAACGCTAAGCAGTCAAGACTTCGTAAGACCACCTCGTGGTCATAGACGCTTCCTCCGACCGCCCTGCGATCGTGACTTCATCTGACCACCTTATGGTTATAGATACTTCATCTCGACCACCGGTCGAGACTTCGTCTGACCACCTAGTGGTCATAGACGTTTCTTCCGACCTCCTTGTGGTCATAATTTCATCTGACCCCCTGGCGATTGAAGATACTTCTTCTGACCATTTTGCGGTAGACACTTCTTCTGACCACCCCACAGTAATGACTTCATTCGACCCCCTCGCGATCGTAGACGCTTCTTCCAACCCTTTCGTAGTTGAGACTTCGTCCGACCACCTAGTGGTCATAGACGTTTCTTTCGACCACCCCACGGTCGTGACTTCGTCTGACCGCCTCGTGATTGTAGATACTTCTTCTGACTCTTTTATGGTCGAGACTTCATTTGACCACTGCATGGTCGTAGACGCTTCAGCCGACCGCGAGGTGGTCTAGACTTCGTCCGACCACCTCGTGGTCATGACTTCGTCCGACCACCTCGTGGTCATAGACGCTTCTTTCGACCACCCCGCGGTCGTGACATCGTCCAGCCACCTCATGGTCATAGATGCTTCATCCTACAGCCTCGCGGTCATGGCTTCATCTGACCGCCTTGTGATTGTGACTTCATCCGACCACCTCTTGGTCATAGATGCTTCTTCCAACTGCCTTGCAATTGTGACTTTGTTCGACTACCTCGTGGTCATAGATGCTGCATCCGACTGCCTCGTGGTCGTGGCTTTGTCTGACCACCTCGTGATCGTGACTTCGTTCGACCGCCTCGTGGTCATAGACGCTTCATCTAACTACCTCATGTTCGTAGACACTTCGTCTGATCGCCTCATAGTCGTGACTTTGTCCGACCACCTTATGGTCATAGACGCTTCATCGGACCACACCACGGTTGGATGCTTCGTCCGATTACCTCACGTTCATGACTTCGTTTGAGCACATCATGGTTGTAGATGCTTCATCTGACTGCCTAGCAGTTGTAACTCCATCCGCCACCTTCGTCGACACCGAGTCTGAATGATGGGGGACGGGCCGCATGCATTAGAGCTTCGTCTCACCACTAGCTTTGTCGATGCCAAGTTGACGCCAAGTCCGAAGGGTGGGGACTGGACCATGTGCATCACAGTTATGTCTCACTACCACTTCGTCGACCCCATGTCCAAAGGGTACAGAACAGAACGCGTGCCTCAAAGCTTTGTCTCACCACCCACTTCATCAACCGCGAGTCCAAAGGTGGGTGATGGACAGTGCGCATCATAGTTTCGTCTCATCACCAACTTCGTCAATGCTAACTCTGAAGGGTGCAGGATAGACCACACACGTCTAGGCTTTGTCTCACTGTCGACTTAATCGACACCAAGTCCGAAGGGCGTAGGATGGACCATGCGTATCAGAGCTTTGTCTCACTGCTGACTTAATCGACGCTCATCCGACCTCATGGTCGAGACTTCGTCTGAAGCATCGCGGTCATGACTTTGTCCGACCGCCTCGTAGTCATAACTTCGTCCAACGCACTTCAAGGCTTTGTCTCGCCGCTGACTTCATCAATGCCAAGTCCGAAGGGTGGGGAATGGACCGCATGCATCATAGCTTCATCTCACTATCGACTTCATCGATGCCAAGTCCAAAGGGTAGGGGATGGACCACATGCGTTAGAGCTTCATCTCACCACTGACTTCGTCGATGTCAAGTCCAAAGGGTGGGGGATGGACCGCACATGTCAAAGCTTCATCTTACTGCCAACTTCGTCAATGCTAAGTATGAAGGGTGCAGGACGGACCATGCGCGTCAGAGCTTCGTCTCACCGTCAACTTCGTCAACACCCACTCCAAAGGGTGCAGGACAGACCACGCACATCTAGGCTTCATCTCATCACTGACTTCATTGACGCCAAGTACAAAGGGTGTAGGACGGACGACGCGCATCAGAGCTTCATCTCACCATCGACTTCATCAACGCTTGTCCAACCACCTCATGGTCGCAAACACTTCGTCTAACCACCTTGTGGTCATAGACGCTTCATCCAATCATCTCACGGTCGTGACTTCGTCTGATCATCTCACGGTCATGACTTCGTCTGACAACCTCATGGTCAACACTATCACACCGCCTCACATCCAGGACCTCATCCGACCACTTCGTGGCCAGGACTCCGATGACTCTATCTCAAAAGCTCCACCTTGACAAGGCACCTTCAGCTCCATCGCAGGACTTCACTGCCCTCCTCGTAGGCATCACCTCGGAGGGGCAGCCTGACCCACAACTCCACCTTGAAAGCTCCACCTCGACAGGGCACCTTCAGCTACATCGGGGGACTTCATCGCCCTCCTCAGAGGCATCGCCTTGGAAAGGTGGCCCGACCCACGACTCCACTTTTATGTGCCACCCACATCAGAATAGGACCTCGAGGACATAGCCACAGCCTCAGCGTTGAAGAGGGCTGGAGCTACCAATTGCATTAGCTCACTCTTTAGGACTTTCGTGTTGCTGGCGGGGATCAGGGACTGGGATAGTTGGTCACATCAGCTCGCCCATCGGGATCTCTGTGCTTGCTATCGAGGGAGTACTATTGTAGGGGTGGCCCAATTCTCCATGTCTGAGCCTTACAACTAGCCCAATATGTAATAGGCCCAATAGTATAAAGGAATGTACCAATATACTCTCATCTTTTGTAATTATTAAGGGGTAGGATGGCAATTTTCCATCCTATCCTATTGATGTATATAAACCCCAAGAGGGGTATGAGAGGGCCAGATCCCCTCATTCTTACTCATCAGCTCCCTCTAGCTAGTCCCCTCATATACTATTTGGTTAGTAGCCACAACAACGCCCTTGACACCTCACTCATTCCATGTTGGATATTGTAAGTGTGTACAATCATATTCTATGTTAATGTAATGCCGATAAATACCATATATAACTTATTGCTTTTGTGTGTGTGTGTGTGTATTCATGGTGACTAAAGCCAGATTAACAAAATCATCAGTTGGTTTCCTCGACCCACGCTTAGTCGCCATGATATCATCGAGGGGGATGCATCCTTCGTCGAGAATTACATGACGAAGGCATTGGTAGCTCAACGCAACAAGAAATTCATACTTATGCCTTACAACCAGGGGTAGGTGCTGCACTAGTGAATATACTTGTTGATTTGTAATTTATAAGCAACAGAAACTTAGGTTTAATGACCATGATGACATACCTCTGTAGGTTCCACTAGATTCTAATTGTAATTATACCAAAATAGAATAGGGTAATATATCTTGATTCTCTAAAGAAGAACAAAACTGACTACACAGTTGTTACACAATTAATTGGCAGGTAAACATATTTTCTCCATAGATAACTCTATTGTAGTCTTTTCTTCCTACCCAATGACTAAGGCTAACTTTTTGGAATCATATAGGTTATTCGCCATGTATGTTGAAGAGGTACGAAAATCCAAGGGAAGGAGCAAAGCCCTGTGACACGATCTAGATTTCTCGATATTCGCTAGTACACATTAATCCTATATAACACTTCGTAGTAATGCCTTTCGAACTAACAAATTCTAATTTTGCAGTGCCACCAGCAACCGTCGGGCAACACTTGTAGATTCTATATTTGCCACAACATGTAACTACTCCTCAATTCTGTGAAGACCAAAGATCCTCAGGTTTGTCAATATTACAATACTTATTCTATACTTATCAATTTATATATGTATACATGACATTGATTTTCCTACCGACAGGTCACGTCCATCGGTACAACACGGTTGGAACAGGCCGTCCTCAAACAAATTTGAGGATAGTGTACATACTTCTCGTTGTCTAGAGTCATAAAAGAATATGGCGAGCTCCACAATGTAGAATGAATTTCACTAGGATAAGATTGAGTTAATTGTACATGTGTGTATTTGTTCATGGATGGATAATTTACTTCATTTCAGTTAATTTATTTGTGAAATGGATGTTCTTGTTTCTAAAATGAATGAATGTGAATTGGATATATACTGTGTTGATCTACTTATTTCAGAAAGCATGGCTATATTTTTTGGAGGGTAGCCAACAAACAGAAATAGATTTTGGAATAGAAAAAATATCACAGATGGTTTTTAGTTGAAACCATTTGTGATAGTCCACTATCATAGACAGTTACAAGTTAATAACCGTCTATGATAGACTACATCACAGATGGTTCGAAAGCCGTCTGTGATGACTTCATGCCATTACTGACCCATAAACTCAGATGGCTCATGAAATCGTCTGTGATGACATTTTTGAACCATCCGTGATGACCTTTTCTGTAGTAGTGATATGTAATGCAAGTTTTAGGGTTTTGAGAAGTATAAAACTAAGTTATCTTAACATACTAGTCATTTCCCTCTAATGGCTACCCAAAACTAGTTTCATGAAGAATGTGGGGCTCGGGGAGGTGTAGAGCAAGATGGCAGCGTGGACGGTGGTGGTGGAGAGGAGGGAAAAGCTTGCTGGAGGGGTTGAAGAAAGGCAGTGTGGTCTAGGACGGCATCAGTGCTTCCTTGTAGTGCTTCGTAGGTGGCTTAGTTGGCCGGAGTTGAGGAAGAAGGGGCACGAGAGGTGTTTGGTGAAGATTGGAGTAGTGGGAAGGTGATTGGGAGTTAGGGCAAGATGCTGAAGGCTCTATAGCTGAAGAAAGGTGAAGTTGGCTGTTGGATGGCATTAAGGTGGGTGAAAGCCAAGGGCAGCAATGCCAGTGTGCAGCATGGCACAGTGTAGGGAGGGCGGAGTCGACGTGTGGTGCAGAGAGGATTTAAGGCGCAGAGATGAAGGCACAATGGTCGGCCACGAAGAACCTAAGCATGTGACGTGGACACAAAGTGGGCACGGTCATGGCAGCATGTGCAATAGAGAAAAGAGGTAGAGGCAAGAGGAAGCTGAGGCTAGGCAAGGTCAGCACGTGGCTAGGCAAGCACGAGGGCACACAAGAAATGATAGCCAGCACTACTGGCACACAGGAGTCGGGTGGCGCTGGCACATGCGTGGCGGGTGTAGGCCAGGAGCGCGCACAGCGTAGGGGAGGAGTGGCATGGGCCTGTTGGGCTAGGTCGAAGGCCAGATGAGCCTGAGGGGATGGGGAACAGGCTAGGCTCAACCCAAGTAAGGTTTTGGGCTTTCAAAATTTTGGAAATCGGTTTGAAATTTGAGTTTAAACTTTGGTTGCAAATTTAAATTCAAATTTTTATTCAAGCACTTTTGAACCCCCAATAATGAGATGTTACAGTATATCTATATAATCTCTAAGAATACAACAAAGAGCAATAGAGACAACCACACAACAACTAATATAAGACACTCAATGTATCCCCTGGTCTTGGAGACTTGCCAGCCTCCCCTACTCCATGTTAAGATGCTCAGCACATGAGCTGGCTATACAAAATAGCCTATCCTCTAAAGCCACTAGTGGATCTTTTTCATATACCCAAAATGGCAAGCATTGGCCACTCACAAATCACAGGGCCTCTTCATAGTCTACTTGAAGGGATCACCGAGCACAACCTTCTCCAAGCCACCTAGGAAGTGCACCCTCTAGGAGTATTTTGTGGATTAGGGAGGTTTAAGTTAGCATGGGCAAAGCTAACCTATGATAATTTTCATTATAACGGCGATCGGCGGCAAGCTGTGAGCCGGCGAGGTTACCAAAGCTTCCTCGAGCAACGATGAAGCTATCTAGTGGCTTAGATTTGGCTACAGGGCACGACACGGTGGTTGGTGGTGAGGTGAGCGGTGGCGATGGCTCGGCCGGTGGAGAACTCCGGTGAAATAGTGACGAGAGGCCTCAGCGTGATGTGCAATGCATTCCTGGGACCATTACAATGAGGCCTCACCTAGCTCAGGGACCAAAGGTCATCGAGGCAGCGCTACGGTGAACTTTGATGGTGGCGCAGAGGGGATCTATGACGATGGCTTGCTTCAAGGGGTTTCGAGGCACGATGATGGTAAGAGGCAGAAGGGCGAAGCACGGGGATGCCCAAGAGGCGGTCAGTAAAGATGAGGGCATACCGAGGCTCAAGGAGTTGCTTGTCGGAGCTCAGTAATGGCAATGACTCAATCAGTGATTCTGGCAAGCGAACAATGAAACCGGCAATGGCACGGCATGGGCGAGGAAGGAGGTGGCTCAAGAGGAGGATTTGCGAGGCTCTGGGCACTCTTTTAAAGCCAGGGGAAGGAGTCTGCGGTGGAGATGGCAATGGTGGCAAGACGGACTCAGAGGTCTCTAGATTGAAAATAACAAAGGGAAGATTGAAAATTTTGGTAAAAACAGAAACCAAAAACTTGCAACACACATTTGGGGCTAAATATGGCCGATTTTGAGGGTCTTACATGGCTACGGATGCAAGCGGGTCATTTGTTGGATCAGGCTCGTCGTTAGCTTTCCAACGATTACAAGAACGTCGAAAACGGACACCGTATGCAAAAGTTATGCCCGTTTTACTGAAAGTGTCTCAAAACTGGATCCTACTCGGATTCAGGCAGGAAATTATAAAATTTTAGGGGATTTCAAGGCGGGAAACATATCACAAATGGTTTTTAATACAAACCTTCTGTGATAACATCATTATCATAGACGGTTTTTAATAAGAACCGTTTGTGATGTCTGTCATTGTCACAGACGGTTCTTATCTAGAAACATCTGTGATACTTCACAGATGATTTGTATTAAAAACCGTATGTGATAATGAAGTTATTATAGACGGTTTGTATTAAAAACCGTCTATGAAAATACCATAGACAGTTATTCGTATGAACCGTCTGTGATACTTGCAGCACAGACGGTTCCTAGGAACCGTCTATGATATAAGCGTCCAGTTTAGCCTCTTTTGTAGTAGTGTAGTCTGCGCTCTGTAACACCTGCCCGATTGAGCTAGGAAGCTTCCTCAGGGCATGCATTAATTAGCCTGCAACTGTATATCACCGGCCAGGTTTTGCAGCCATGCACGAACGTATATACACCATATCATCACTCGCAGACTTGAAAAGTCAAAACATTCAATTTAGCTTATGTTATTTTTAAGCTTTGTCAACGAAGATGTGTAACGTCTCTGTTTATGGAGGCGCCAGTAATCCCCATAACAATTAAAGACTGAACAGTTAAGGAGTATTGTACATGAGTGCGCATCACAACA
Source organism: Dendrocalamus sinicus (assembly GCA_036346575.1). Taxonomy (NCBI): domain Eukaryota; kingdom Viridiplantae; phylum Streptophyta; class Magnoliopsida; order Poales; family Poaceae; genus Dendrocalamus; species Dendrocalamus sinicus. The sequence goes on from CM070665.1 coordinate 24,260,611, forward strand.
ACACATGCTTACAACAAAAGAGCCGAACATTTATTACAAACATAAGATTTAACAACCTCATTTTACACAGCAGGCGAGCAAGCCCAAAAACTACCTCATAATACAAAAACTCTTAGGCATATTTGAGCGCAGCTGAGACCTAAAACCAATTGTCCTCAGAGAAGAAAAGCTCTTCAGGAACTTCATCTTCGGTTTGGACTTCTTGGTTCCACTGGTTTTCTGTTTGTTGTTTAGCAAGTAATGAGTATAATCATACCCAGTAAGTCACAAGAGTAAATCCTAATTTAACTACTTGCATGGATATTCAAAGGGAAGGAATATACTAGTTCTATTAAATTGAGTGGATGCAGTTTTATTTGCAAATAGGTAAAACAAAAATAGATCTCCTTATGATTAAGGGGGTTTTCTTTCAATAGTTAATTATACAACTGTACAGATTAAAACATTATGAAATTTACTTATGCTTCATTGCTGGATTCACCCAATTCACATAGCTTCAATAACCGGAAGCACGGCATATTTGAATACCATTGATTTCACTCTGCAGAGTTTTTCACTCTACAGAGTTGCCCAGCTTTACCCATAAGATTTCTTGATTCCCGCGACAGAGTTAAGAAAACCAGGTCATTTTACTGCCTAATTCTTTATATAGGCTCTACCCGATAGAATCACTCAGACACGGTTCACACACCAACCCTAATCTCTTCTACCCGCTATGAGTGACCTCTATCATTGTTAGGTATCGTTTTACAGCTCTGCATATGTAACTCCCCATCATCAACACTCCCACCTCCTGTAGAGATTCAATCAAGTTATGCAACTACTAAACCAAGGTTGACAAGTCAACTCCTGTGGTTGAGCGATTAGTATGTCTTTTACTCAGCATAAGGTTCTTGTCCTTACTTTTCACTTGAGGCACCAACCACATTCCCAATAACTGTGCTCGACGGCACTACCACCATCTGCTCAAGTCTCCAACTTAAGGCAAGGTGGTCATGAACGAAGGTCATCATGTAGCTTTCCACTAGACCCCCTTACCCTAGTACCAGTTTTACAAATTCTATCAGCCAAAAGCCAAGACACTTAGTAGTACAAGATTTTGAGTGAGCTGTTCTACAATTATTTATACAATAATTTAATTAATACTAAGGTTTTCAAGGTGGATATGGCCTCAAATTAATCAGGACATTTTTCAGTGGTAGGACATAACTAATTAACATGTCATTCTAAAAATTTATTTTAATCAATTAACATTTCACAATTAGGGATAATGCAAATACAGTAATTACGTAATTTAAATTTCATGAGATTCAAACTGATCAAAAACTTGTAACTTGCCTTGCTGATCTAAACCTTTCACTAGCTCATAAACTTCAGTGCCTGGTTCTGGTCGTTGAACCTTGCTTCGGAAAGGTCAGAAGCTAGTGTAAACACATAAAATAATATAAGTCCACACTTGAATCTAATCAAGCTAGAAAAAATAAAGTAAATTAAAAAGAATTAAAATGCAATAAAATTCAAATGGAGGGGTTTGGATTTATTTGGAGCTCAATTTGGTGGAATGGAGGTCAAAAATAGATTTAGGGCGTCGAAACGATCAAAGAGAAGGTATTTTTGATTTTAGGATTTCGGAAGAACGGTAACGGATTTGATACTATTCATCGAGGGTCTTTACTACTCGTACTCGGAGAACTCTACAAGTACCCAATTGGTCAAAGGCATTGGCAAAGCTAGAGGACATGGTCTCAGCCGGGTTACGACTTTGATGATCGAACACCCAGTGAAGTCGTAACCCACAGCGTAGTCGTAAACTACAGCGTGGTCGAAAACCATACCGTGGTCGAAAGCCACACCATGGTCGTAACGACTCCTAGGTAGCTGTAGCGGTTCGGTTACGACCACGAAGTCGAATGAACGATTGAGGTTCGACTTCAACTGCGAAGTTGATGGAGATCGGACGATGTACAAGTTATTGCAGAGATCGGACGATGTCCGAGTAGCTATGGAGATCAGGTTGCGTCCGAGTGACTTAAGAGATCGGACGACAACCGAGTGGTCTAAATGCATTAGACGACGTTTGAGTGGTTCAAGCTCAGAACTCAAAAGCGAAGTGGTCGAAATCTCTCTCGACCACAAGGTGGTCGGACACCTCAAGCGGCGGGGTGGTCGGAGCTAAAACAGGGGAGCGGTTGGAAATTTCCGGTAATAGGGTAATTGGGGAATCTGTGGTCAAAACAACAAATAGCGACTATGGGTAGGTTCCTGGGACCACAAGGATTCCGATTTTGTGGTTGGTTGGGATTGAGAGTCGGTAGTTTTGGCAAGAGGCAAGAGGAGGCGCTACGGCCAGGGTACAACACAATGTGGCTCCGGTGGAGTTCCGGCGAGATGTTAGGGTTTTCAAACATCTACAAGACAAGGTGAATTCAGAGGTGGTGGTAGTTTTAACTAGGATGGTCTGAGCTGGGCTGTCCACGGAGAGGGTATTCTGACCGGCGGTGGTTCACGGTGTCGGAGCTCTAGGAACGCGCTCCGACCAAGACGAGCTTACGAACATGGTCAAGGTGCCACAAGAATGCCACTAGCATAAGCAATTGAGTTTTAAGCAAAGAATGGAGAAGATTGAGTGGACAGCTCACCGGGCGTAGGGGAGATCGGCGGCGGCGATGCGATGAATTGAAGCTCGAATTGGTGGTTCTGGAGGGTGTTTGGGAGCGAAGTGAAGCTCTTAGTAGTGGCAGGAGGGCTTTAAAAGCAAAGAATGGCGGTGGCAACAGTAAGGCGGTTCGAGAGTTCTCACACGTGCGGATAAGGAGAGAAGGGCAAAGCTCTGTGATGGAAGCGACGACATAGTGAGGTGGGTCTACAAGCTCTGTGGGAGTTGGTGAAGAATTGACACCATGGGTACAGAATAGGGCATGCGTCGGTTGGGAGCTACAGTCTACGGCGAGAGAGAGGGCACGAGCCGAGCTACACGCGAAACGAGGAGGAGGCCGAGAGCTAAGTGACTGGAGGGTGGGGCCGCAGAGCAGAGCCAGTGTGAACGCATGGGAACGGCGGCCGCAATTCCGGGTGGTGACGGTGCGGCGCGTGGCCGGCTCTACAGGGAGGCGGTGGAGTAGCGGCATCGCACTGGAGCGCCAGCGGTAAGGAGAAAGCGGGAAGACCAAAAAGAAAAACACCTTTTCAAGGGAAGTTACCAAATTGGGTAGGTTTGAGATTTCAATCAAAATACAAGAAAATTTCAAAACTTTTGAAATTTTTGGGCGTTTCAAGATGTCAATTAATTCAACCCGACCACTTTCTTGTGAACAACTGAACATGCATCCGAGCTGTCTGCCACGGAACCAAATTTCGGTTTTCTCTGTGGAGTCCAAAAAATTGCAAAACCGGCTGGCGTTTAACCAAATTCCGGAATCAATACAACAAAAGTGCTTAGCTAGCCTAGTGAAAGGATCGTGTTTGGTGAGGACTAGGTCTTGATTTCAAACTCCAAAACCAACAATATTTTTTTTGTTTTCCATTTCCACTCAAAAATCAGATTTAAAATTTTCGAACAAACTTTTTTGAGATTTTCCAAAAATTTTCAGATTTCGGATTTATCGGTGGGAGCGAGAAAAAATTTAGAAAAGTTTTCCCATGCTATCTACCAACGTAGCTCGCTTTGCAAGCTCTGTGGTTGCACGAGTTATCTACCAACATTCAAACTTTAGAAACTTTAGGTAGGACGCTCGTGCTTACCTTTCAGCTGGGCTAAAGTTCCAGGCAGAAAAAGTATATGCACATCTGGATGTGTTAAGTAGTCAAAATCAGTGGCGGACCCAGAGAATTTGACGAGCCTGGGCGAAGAATGCCTCGCTTCCGTCGTCCATAGATAGCTATGTTGTATTTTTTTTTTGTCTTATTGGCATTATTCTAACCTCTTTCTAAATTGTCTGATTTATAGGTGTGGCAATGTCGCTGCAATCCTAGTGCTTGATGAGAACCTGAATAAGCAGTTCCGCGTATTTGAAGCTGCTCCACATGTTTTTGCTCACAACCTTTGCATAATATGTTGTACCTGTTTTGAACATCAGATCCATTAGCATCTAATTTGTCCATCTGTGCCTTTAGGAATCAAGAGGTGTTCCTGCGAAGAGGCCTGCGCCAGATTACTTTCTGTGAGGCTGCACGTTCGACATGTAAATTACTGCCTGTCCCTGCTTTCAAGCACTGGCAGATAGATCTTGCAGGCTTCCCATGTTCTCATATGAGCTCATGCTTTACAAGTCTAGCCAGGAGGTGCTTTCGGGATGTATAAATTGATTGTTCTGTACCCATTCAGGTCTATTATTTGTAACAAAGTTGATGTTGGTATCCAGTTTTTCCCAGAATAGCTCCCATTTGAGCATGAGAGAATGCCTCTGTAAAGGGAGTGGTGTAGATGAAGCCACACTAGGATTTCGGTGGGTGCGCGTTAGTACATGATGTAAAATTTTGATGCCAGTCCCTTCATCCCCAGGGAATCCATTGCTAGAATCTAGGATGATACGCAAATGGTGTCTGATTATCTATTGTTGTTGCACTGCAAATGTAGGAAATTTTGTAGTTGGCATTTGCGTGAGATTGTTCTTACACAGCATATCTTCCGTCGTCTGATTATCACGCTTGTAGTGGGCCTTAAGGGTCCAAAGGAGATGAGCCCGGGCAGGGGCCCAGGGTCGCCGGGCCTGGGTCCGTCAGTGGTCAAAAAGTATATCCACACTCCATGAGGTCTTGATCTCCGTTGTAGATTAGTCGTGTGCTATAGACACACCCATGTACAGGGCTGTGCACATCTCAACCGAACCGAAAAAACCGGATCGAAAAAACCGAACCGGTCAACTCGGTTTGACCGGTTTTCGGTATTCGGTTCGGTTTTTGTATTTTCTGTTTTTTTGTGTTCGGTTTTTTCAGGAAAAACCGAAACGGCGTCTGGGACTGGGAGTGCGCCAGGTCGACAACCAAACAGAAACAGCGTCCCAGCGAGCTCTCGGCTACATCCGTGCGCGGCCCCAGGGCGTGAACCTGACCACCTCCTCCCCCGAGAGACCCAGCCGCCACCGCTGCAGCCGCCATGGTAAGCCTCCTCGTCTCGTCTCTCCGCTGCTCTGCGTGCCGATTCCCCTTCCCGTGTTCCATTCTGGCGTTTGCGATGATTCTCTTGGTCGCAGTCGCTGATCGCCGCTCGCCGATGAGGACTTCCAGCACATCCTGTGTCTGCTGAACACGAACGTGGATGGGAAGCAGAAGATCATGTTCGCGCTGACCTCAATCAAGGGTATCGGCCGCCGCTTCTCCAACATCGTCTACAAGAAGGCCGACATCGACATGAACAAGAGGCAGGAACTCTCCCCCTCATCTCTTTCCCACAAAGAACTCGTCAGATCTCGCTAATGGTGGGCCGAGCTGAGCCGTGTGTTGTGTTTGTGGGAATGCAGGGCCGGCGAGCTGTCGCCGGACGAGCTGGAGCGGCTGATGACGGTGGTGGCGAACCCGCGGCAGTTCAAGGTGCCTGACTGGTTCCTCAATAGGAAGGACTACAAGGACAACAGGTTCTCCCAGGTCGTCTCTAACGCCCTCGACATGAAGCCACGTATCTATGTGTAGACGTGCGCTTTATGATATGTGTGTGAGTGCGTGTATGTCCTTTTACACTAAAAAAACTGAACATGCATTCGATCTGCACATTCGCGTCCATACATACTGCAAGTTTTGTACCAGCGTCCAGCTGAGTAGAGCAAATTTAATAAGGCTGACTATGCTAGTTATAAGGGAATCCATGTCAGCATAGTCCTATGTGGAGGGGAGAGAAAAGGAGAGAGAGAGCCAAGCCGGCTCCCATGCAAGAGTCAGGCTATAGCACAGGAAAAGAGGTGTTATCCATGCATGTACCAATAGAACTAACTGTTATACCCATGCATGTATTAAATGACCAATACCCATGTATGTATTAAATGATTGATAGCTCTTGTAGAGACAACTTATAGCCAGCTTATTGTATGAGTTGGCTGCATCTTACCTTTTGATGATATGAAAATGTATTGAAGGTAGCAGCTATCTATACTATTAAACTTGCTCTTAGGGTGTCAACGACCCGAGCGGTCGCAGGGGAAGCCCCGCGGCTCCGCCCTGATCCACGCTGGCTCGACCCTACCCTGGCCCTGATAGCCTTACGGGGGGAGATTGCTCCCCGTCCTCGGTCCCTGTGAGAATCTGATCCCATCAGGATCTCGCAAAGATTAAAAATAGATTAAATTATCTCTCTATTGTTATTACCGGTACTATAGATTTAGATAAAATTTTGAAATGTGAAAGCTATAAATTAGAGTTCGGCGGGAGTGGCTGCTACCCAGGAGTTCTCTGCAACTATAAACGTATAACGTAACCGATCGACGTGAAGTCTGCAGAGTGCAAACCGACTAGTTTTACTTGGAACCGCCTAACTGATGATGCCACAAGGAACAGAGGTCAACACATGTCAAAAGCATTAATTTCCGTGTCATTTGAGGCGAGCCAGTCGATCTACGCTCCGGCCAGGTTTTGCGGCCATGCACACGCAGGGGCGGAGCAAAGGCCCGACAAGAAACCTTGGACGACTGTACAGGCTCGCCGACGAGCAACTATCATTGAACTCTTGCCGCCGCTGGAGACAATTCCAACATCGATTCCCGAGCAAACCGTAGATCAACCTAGTCCGTCGGCCTATTTGGCTGGGCTCCTAAAATTGACTGGCTCCGCCCCTGTGCTCACGCACGTATATACATTCAGATCATCATTCGCAGACTTCACAATGAAGCTATCTAAATTAAGAATTTCAGTCGAACATTCAATGAAGCTTCTGTTATCTTTTAAGATTTATCAGCGGAGATGTCAATTAATTCAACCCGACCACTTTCCTGTGAACAACTGAACATGGATTCGATCTGTAAGTTCGCGTCCGTACGTACCAAAAGTTTTGTACCAGCGATGACCATCGTTGAATACAGATTCGAATTTCTACGGTCTGTTTTGCTCCTGGTTTAAATCTATATAAATAAAAACAGCGGGTGATATTCAAGAAACCCCATTCGTTTTGAGGGTAAGAAAATTCCACAATAATCCTAGAAAGAAACATTCCTAGAAATTCTCTTATTAATTGAGAAAAAAGAGAAGCATCTTCACCACTTATTTAGGTGGGACCAGATTATAACGATATAGATTAATCATATATGTATATTATAGTTGTATAACAAATACAATTGTATTTTACTTATGCTACAATAATGGGGCCTTGGCCCATTCTTTTATCAATTATTCCCAGGAAAATTCCAAATGCCCACTCATGCATGGCGGCATGTGGGAAACTTTAGTACCACATTGCTAAGAAAGGTGCAGAGACACCACCTTATAGGGTGGAGTGTGTCTGGTCTTGGTGAAGCAAGAGATAGAAGGACTACATGCGCGTGCGCTCGCCTCGCTAGGCTTTGCGGCCACATGACATGTGTGTGAATGGTGCGCTATTTTGGGCTCGGTGGATCCAAACTTAGTTTTCTTTTACAATTTTATTTTTGCCATGTGCTTTTGTCAGAATGGAATGAGACGGTTAAAACACTCTAATCACATAGCGTTAGTTATGATTAATGCACCTTCCATTTCTGAAAAATGTGATTGTGGTTTTCTTCTAAAGTCTATAAAAGAGAAACTTTGCCTTGATTAACACTACTACAAAACAAGTTATACTGGATGCCCCACTACAGACGTTTCATGTGGAGCCATTTGTGCTTTAATTATTACAGGTGGTTTATGGATAAAACCGTCTCTGAAACTATCACAGACGGTTAGGTTTAAAAACCGTCTATAATATATGCATTATCATATATGGTTTTTTAATTAGACCCGTCTATGAAACTATAACAGATGACTTTTATTTACAACCGTCTGTGTTTTGATCTTTGTCGTATGAACTACAGAAGCTACTGAGACGAGAGACAAATTCAAGGCAAATTTATTACAAAAAGTTCCAAAAAAGATATTCTCATATCTTAGTCTTATGAGTTTCATATGCTTCTTCTTCGACTTTTAAAGTTGAAGGATCAGCCACTAAGTTCTTGAATACATGACGATTGTCCTTACCCTCTCCACTTCTTCCTCTAGCCTGGGCAAATCATTAGCATGGCCCATAATCTTAAAGAGGATGCCATGGGAAGCTTCATCAAAATCAGCCGCTTCTGCTTGATCGGCAGTATTATCCATATGTCTCTCTACTGCCGCAAGAGTTTCTTCCGCTTTGTGCACATTGTAGAGAAGAACGGGGCTAAGGGTGGTTTCCCTTTCCTGAGCGGCAATGAGACATCTCCGTCGATAGTGGATGATGAAGTCCAGCTGACGGATGAAAGTGAGTCAGAGAAGGAGAGCAGGGCGTGAGCAGAGGAGTTGCTCCAGACGTAAATTGTTGGCCACTTGTGTAAGCTTACGGCCAAACAACTTATGATGAATAGATCAGAGGAAGGAGATCAAAAGAATATTAGATACCACTATTGAAAAATCTGGTGAAGAAGATGATGGAGGGGATAGTTTAGAAGAGCTGGATTAGGGCGCGCATATTTAAGCGTTATCATAGACAGTTCGTATACCAAATCGTCTCTGATATGTGACTTATCACAAACGGTTCATATAACAAACCATCTCTGATAATGACATATCACCGATCCGTGGCGTATCTCCTAGGATTTCGATCTCACCCGTCCATTCTCTCCACATCGAATGGTAGGCACCGGTTCCTCTCACCACTTGCCCCTTATTAATTACTCCCCCTCTACCTTTCCACCGGTAGTCACACGAGAGTTCATCCACTAGCTTCCTACATCCTCCCCTTGACGACGCCGACTGCCACCGTGAGCTAGCTCCTTCACCTCCTGTTGTGACACCACGGTGCACTGCTACTCCTAGCTAGTTCATCCACTTCTACCTTGTTTCTCGACAACGCTGACTACCGCCGTTAGCTAGCACCTCCGTTGTGACACCATGGTCGACTGCATAATACACTCTTGTCGTAAGTGTCGTAAGAGTGTCTCGTGTAGTCTTACCGTCGTGTCACAAAGGTGACGCTACCGCCGTCTCTCCATTGTCGGTGATATCCGGCCGCCATCCGATGCCCTCCCCTCTCTTCCTTGATGGCAGGCATCAAGGACATCGCGTGTTGCATCCGGCTTTTACTATCTGCTATGATCTCTGCTTCTTATATATTCTTGCCGTATTAAAGAGTTGGGTTTGTTATCTTATTATGCTGTAATGGTGGATTCTAATCTTAATGGAAATGGAATGTGCGGTTGTGTTTGCCACTATATTTGCTTGTTTTCAAAGGGTATATGTAACATTATTTCTTGAGGCTAACCAAAAAATAGAAAAAAATAAGGTATAGAATGAACTATCACAGACAGTTTGTGCTATAAACCGTCTATGAAGGACTATCACAGACAGTTCTATATACCAACCGTCTGTGATACTCGCCAATCACAGACGATTGGTAACTAGAACTGTTTGTGATGTCTGAGTATCACAGGCGGTTTTTGGTTCGAGCCATTTATAATAGTTTTCTTCACAGATAGTTCTAGTTACAAACCGTTTGTGTTGTCTTTATTATAGTCGGCTCACAAAACATCTGTGATAATCTCCGATTATCACTGACACATAAATACAGGCGGTTCAGAAAACCGTCTGTGATGGCAGTTTCGAACCATCTATGATGACTCTTTTGATATCAATTATATAAGATCGTAGGTTAAATAAATAAGTAGTAGAATGGAAACATCAGTAACGCATGAAAAATGAAGAAATCAAAGTATTTCTTACAATTCTTGCATGCCTCAATACTTGCCAGGTGTTTCCGTGAAACTTCATGTATCATTCGCAACTTCAGTTAAAAATTTTGAACACGTACGCCTAGACGTTCCATGAATTTCACTAGAAGTTTCACTGAAATCTTCCTAGTGATTCTCAGCTTCGCTTGCACGCTAGCTAGCTCAAGCATGTACGCATGCAGATGCTGGCTATAAATAACGGAACCCCATGCATTAAACCCAAAAGGCCACAACTCGTAGCTAGCACTCCCATCTTGCGATCTCAGTGCAGCCATACACGCGCGTCGGCGATGGCAAAAGCGGTGGCCGGCCTGATAGCCCTGGCCGTGATCATGGTCGTCTCGGCGACGCTCCCCGAGCCGGCGGGCGCGGCGGCGAGGCCGGTGCACGAAGCAGGTCGTGGACGTTGGGCTCCGCGCGTGGGCGGGACTCGGCACGGCGGCTTCACCGCTGTTGAGCTTGCCGTGTCGGTCCCGTCTTGCTGCACCAACGGCCCCGGCGGCGGGAGAACTTGCCCTCCGACTGTCAATTGTTAGTAGACTTATATATTTGATCGGCGTCCATAGGCAGCTAGGCGTACGTCCCAAATTTGTTGTTGCTGTTCAGGTTTGAATAAAACTAGCCAGGCCGTTAGCTAGCTTGCGCGGGCTCATGCAACACAGATTATTCGGTTTGTTCAATTTGTTTGTACGAAAATTGATCGTAGTGATGACCGGCAATAGCTAGAGCAGTCCTATCAGTGTATTTTTATGGATGTATACGGTGAATAAATCAGATCGGATGAAGTAAAACTTCTCTTGTATGCTATGATCAAGTGTATTTTTACCAAGTCAGTAAGTCATTCATTCCTTGTCGATCGGTCCTGCTTACGTACCACGTGACGTAACTAGCAATGAGATGACGTTCAAACTCTCATTTGCAATCAAGTAGCTATCACCAATCCTAACAGTGTTTGCATGTGACGACCTGTATTTTTACTATGGGATAAAAATGCTAGTCAACGAATTATTATTCGTTTTAACTAATAAAATATCACTCTAACGAATAATAAATCTATCAGAGTGTTGCAGCAGAATAATAATTAGAGACACAACACGATATTACAAGAATATCGCCACGCAGAGTTAAAGTTTATTACAAAGCCTCAAGGGCTCAAATATCGTAATCTTCAGAAAAGAAAATATTCTAACCACCTTCTATTCAAGAATGAAGACAATAGAACTATGTCCAATCGTGCTTGTTTCACCAGAGACGTTTTCTAACTGTTGCCTACTTCATCCAACCTCCACCCAGGGTGTTCGCTTTTGTACCCCTTGTATTCCGAGTTCACGGGATTCCATCCAGGTAGATTTTGTCTGATCCTAGCTATTCTCTGAACTGACATACTTCTAAATAAGGGAAGATAAAAGTAAGGGTGAGTACAGAAATACTCAGCAAGCATTATTAGCAAAATGCACGGAATGCTTATCTTCTACACTTTTAGGAATATCCATTCCTATCCTCAATCTCTTGCTCATTCTTATTCTCTTTCTCTTCCTCATTCTTTTTCCTGAGACTTATAGAAAATAAGGTTTTGTTGTTAGGTTTTGGAAGTATTCCATATTATTAATTTAGAAAACTATTGAACATTCGTGTGAACAGCAGAAACCCCCTATATGTTTTTCGTAATTCTCCTTTCCTAAAGACAATCATAAATTCATGATTTGTATAGCATTGCGCAAGCTTTCATCACTTTACCCATCACCACTCTAATCCTAGTGGCTCCTAAATCTCCTCATTTTCTTAGATGTTGTGCCCAGATCAGAGTACAATACTGTTACATCTATCTCAGTATATTATACCTTCACCCAGTTACTCATAAGCAGCAGCCTGGAGTGGTGTACCACCCTTACTCAGACCCATCGAAAGTAGAATAACTGTTGGCTGGGGTGGTTTCTGACCTCGCCCAACACCCAACTGTGTAATATATCGCCTTCACGTACCCCACTTCTGGTATATGACTAGTCCTAGGTTCTTGCGATCTGTGTCCCCCACTTCTGGCCTACTTACCAGTTCTGGGTTCCTGCAGCTGTGGATCCCCCACTCCGGTGTTGGTCCGGCACTTGTGGGTTCCTCCTCTAATTAATAGTTACCCATGTGGAGAATATAATACCTTGATAGAGTTACTAGTCTGTCCATCCTCGAACGGGATGTTGGTTGATACGTTTTGGTACGGTCTGTTCACATGGATAAACTTTGTGACTTATTATATGCTATTCTTATGCGGAAGTCCCAAACCTGCCCTTTGTCACTTGCCATGGCAACTAGGGGTGCAATCGGTTCAGATAGTTCCCGACCGACCGCCCGACCGAGTCAGTTCGGATGGTGTTTCGGAAAAATAGTCGGTAACCGGATGGTTTTACCGGATATGGTATCGGAATCGGATAGTCATTGTCGGAATCAGATTCGGATTCGGGAGAGTAGTTTCCGTCGGATAGGAGAATATCCGGATATATAATCGGTAATATCCTATGCTAATTATTCGGTAATATCCGAATTGGAAAATTATTTAAATTTTTATTTTGGGTTTTGATTTTCAGAAAATTTGGGAAATTAAAATAAAAGCTAGAAAATAGTAGGAAAATCCAAATAAATCCCAGCAAAATCCCATAAATTTAGAAAAAAGTAAGGAATCTAAATAAAATAAGTTCAACTTGTTTTAGGCACAATTACTCAACTAAATTAATAACGTGCTCTCTAGGTTTTACTTAAAGGATTTGAGAAAAGGGAATTAATTTCTAGAGAAAATCCTATTAAACCAATTAAATAAATAAGTAAGAAAGAAAACCAAAATTTTGGGATGCCACAGTAATACTCCTCAGGAAGTGGTTCCAGATGATTATTCTGTTCATTATTGTTGGTATGTATACAAGTTGCTCTCTGTACTTAACTTTCAAATGCACGATATTTCTATATTATATTTCATTATTTATCCTGATATGCATTATCTATATTTAATTATTTAGGATCTTTGTTTTTGCGTGTTATCCGATGAAATATAGTTACCGTATCGAATCCGCTCCGTATTCGTTCTGTATTCGTGACCGATACTATCCGCGTCCGTATTCGTATCCGGCACTATCCGTGTCCGACTCCGACTCCGAGAAAAAATATGGTATAGGATACAGGATGAGCAATTACCGACCGTATCCGCTCCGATTACACCCCTAATGGCAACCTCTGCCCACCTTCTTAATTACCTTAGGTGGCCAACTGCTCCATCAGTTGCCATCTATCTCTTTTCTCTTATCTCTTATAGCCATTGATCGATTAAAATATTCTTTATTTCCTTCATGTAGGGTTATACTAGATTAATACAAAAATACTTGTTTTATGAAATATACTCTGAAGATTTGTTCAAAGGAATGCTTGCCTGGACTTTAACCATATATTCAGATTCTAGTAGGATCAGGTGAAGTTGTTTCCGTATCTTGGATTGTTGCCTGCAATTAAATACATCGCCGACAACTTAATATACGAGAATATAATAAATTATGAGGTGTCGATGTGCTTGTGCTCCTAAGGTAAGACTTCACTCAATTTAACCCGATCACGGTAGTTGAGATTAATTTCGATACACTACTCGTCATTTGACATCATCGTACTAGCGTTATGAGATATGGTTTATCTAGTAGGAATGCCCGGCGTTTTCTTAATTCCTAGCAATTTTTTGATTACATGGAATTAACTAGATGCATGTACAAATATAACGACGAACATTAATCCTAGCCGATCTCGCACATGCAATATCACCTATTTAATTTCTCATAGGTACGTATGTATTTATCTACTTTTCTAATTACAGATTATTCAAATAAATTCTTCCTTCTTGGTACCGGTACTTTTCTTGTATTTAGTATGCGTGTGACGAGTTAAATTATAATTCAAAAGAGAAGGGTTTTTAATTAATTAATTAATTAATTCCTTAATTAAACTATATTTAGGCGTCCTCATGGGATTCATAAATTTTATTTTAGTCACTTGTATATTCTTACAACTTAACTGCTATTTAAATCATCGCGTACAATTTTAATCGCTACGCGTAATGTTAAATCGACGCGTACTATTACTGTGGCGATGTGGTGGCCAGTTGATCTTTTGGGAGATTTGGGATATTTGGCCAGCTGCTATGGTATTTGAATCTATGTCAGGTTTGTTTATGCCAAGTGATGACCCTATGGTTGTGAGAGGTGCCGCCTGGCCCCCCGACGGTTAGGTATCTCTGTGAACAGATTGCCCTGCCTAAAACTAACCTCTAGGGTTTTGACGGCAATTTCTTCTTTTAATTATTTTCTTTTGTTCAGTATTTTTAATATTTTTTTATTTGCTCCTTTCATAATTGAAACTAATTTTCTTTTGGGTGTCTGGCAATTCGTACTTGTTAGTGTCGGGACCCCGGATTTCCGAACCCGGACCCTCTGTGTATTACTGCACTAGTCCCAGATCAAAGCTAGTGCACACAGTTAAACAGAAATGAATACATAACCAGCAACGCTTTATTACAATATTAAAGAGTACAGACCGAAAGGTCTCATTATTACAATAGAGGTTTAAGACCTCGCACACATGAAACACAGCGGAAGCAAAAGATAAATCCAGCGATGACCCATCAATACGCCACAGGCAATTGACTGGGGAAGCGCGACCTAGTCCTCCGGGAAGAATCCGTCGCAGCCACAAGCGAAGCAGTAGTCGTAGTCACCTTCTTGAGCTTCAACTTCCTCTGAGATTTTATTTTTAAGTGTAGCATGTGAGTACATAAAGTACTCATAAGTCTTGGGAAAAATGCATAGATGCAAGGCTTAACAAAGGAAGGCCATATGGTTCTTTTGCACAAAGCAATATTTGAAATCTCAATTACTACTAATTATTTTCGAAGGCATCAAGTTAATGAAGTAAATGTTTTAACAGAATTAACTTTCTAGTGAAGGTTCCAACTACCAACACTAGCTAACCAATTACCATTGGTCAAGATTTAAACTGCGGGTTCCATCCACCCTCTCTGGCTCCATCCGCCAGGATTCCCTTCCGAGAGTTCCCTCCACCCTCGGAATACAAAACTTTTGATTTTAAAACAAAACCAGAAATCTACCATGTGAATGCATTCCTTGCCCGCCCTTGACCGTGGGCACGGCTATTCGAATAGTTTTACACTCTGCAGAGGTTGTACAACTTTACCCACAAGAGATAAATTATCCTAAAAGTCAACATGCTTCCTTTGGCATGAGACCCAGATAAAATATCACAAAGCCTTTACCTTACTCTAATCTAGCTAGATACCACCCGCTGAGGTTTCACCGCAGGTAGGCTAACTGCCCGAACCGAAGCCCCCTCTTGCGCCATATGAGTACAGTAAATCCCTGTCCCTCACTGTGAATAACCAGTCCATCCCTGGCACCCACTTTCCAATGGTGGCACCTAAACTAGACTATCATAAGTTAGTCGGCTAGGTCGTACCCATATAGACTTGTGGTTGTACGGTTAATGCTCGATTTGGACAAACACAAGCGTCGGTCCTTAATTGACTAGGGTGGAACATACACTTAACAAGTTCTCGTGCTTCTGCACCAACCCAAACAGCCATCCACCTAATCTAAACCAACTTTCACATTTTTATTTTATTTTTAAATCACGGTGACAACTCCAATTGCCACTTCACTTTCAAACACAAGGATTAAATAATAAATCATAATTTCCCATTTTCAAGATTTTCCAAAGTTATTAGATAGCAAGACTAAGCATCAACCTACCATTCTAATATTCACAAAGATTAATAGTAATCTCATTATTGAGACAAAGGGAGTTCTAGGGTGACAATGTACATGGCATTCAATCTCAATGGAGGGTATAACAAAGTTGGATTAGCTATCACCTTAAGATTTGAACTAATGATTTATGTAAATAGCAATGCACATAATTTAAAATATTTTAAAACATTTCAAAAGCATAGGTTCAAGATGATCAAAGGAGACTTGCCTTCTTGCAGGGTTTCTGGTCTTCTTGCTTTGCGTGAAGAGGATCGTCGACAACGTTGGAATCTACGCGATAAAAGACGAAGCAAACAAAGCAAATAAATACACACGAAATTCAAATAAAATCCAAAAATTCAACAGAGGCCATATTTGGATAGATCATGATTTTAGCTGAATTTAGAAATTTGAATGGCCGAATTTGGAGTTGAAATGAGAAAGTTATGATTGTTTGAAGTTTTCAATTTGAATAAATCCAGAAATTAAGAAATTTCGACAGGTGGGAGCCCATGGAATATTCAATTTTAATCTTTTATTTTAATTCCGAGAGCTCGACAGTGGGACCCACTGAACAGTAGACCCTCTGCGGTCATCGACATGTGGGACCCTCTGTCGATGACCTCATCTGCCTTGGTCAGCGGCGAGGTGGGACCCATCGACTGGACCCACTTGTCGATCTTGACGCAGACGAGTGGGACCCAGGGCGGCGGTGGCCCGCCAGACGGCGGTCGCCGACGGTGGGACCCACTTGTCGATCGCGAATTAACCGAAAAACTCAACCCGGTAGCGGGCCGAGGGCTCGAGCGCGCCCGGGAGTTGAGAGCGCTCTGTAACCGGGGGAGGCTTTGCCTACCGGAGAGGGCAGCAAATCCCTTTGAGGATACCTTGGGTGGCCCGGCAGCGATGGTCGGAGGCGACGGCGCGGGCGGGGGAGGCCGGGGTGCTCGGGCGGTGCGTGGATTGCAATCTCCGCGAAGGGCTTTCGGTGGAGGGGTTGGCGAGGTCCGAGGATGAGCGAGACGGCCGGCGGCGGGGAGCAGCGGAGACGGCTGGGTGCTCGGTGCGGCGGCGCTCCGGCGACGGAAGAGGTGGCGAGTGTCGGGAGGACCGCACGGACGCGAGGAAGCTCGGGCGGCGGCGGTGAGCTCTGCGAGTCACCGAGGCGGCGGCGATTGCTCGCCGGAGCTCTTACACTGCGCGCGCGGGGAAATCGCGCGCGGCGGCGCTCGGGGCTCGAGAGATGGGCGGAGGTGCTTTGAGAGGTGGTGCGGGAGAGGCGAAGGCCGAGGGCTATTTATAGAGCTTGGGGAGAGGTGAGGCGGCGGAATTCCTCGCCGAAGTCGACGGCCGGGTTGATTCAAATTTGGGATAAGCCGTCGGAGGCAACGCGAGCTCGGGTTTTAGGGGATAAGGCGCTTATCTCCCGGGAGTTCGAATCGCGTCAATTCGAAGAAAGAGGCCGAGTGCAGGTAGGATTTGATCGCGGATTCTTCGGGAGAGAGAGGGAAAGAGTCCGGCGCCGCGCGAGAGCGGAATCGACTGCGGGGCCCGCGATCGGCGAGCGAGGCGCGTTGTGCGGATGGCGCCACGTGGCTTGGAGAGAAGATCGGACGGCGGGATGGCTTAAGTGGGAGGGAGCGGTGGATTGAGGCGGCGCGAAGACGCGGCTCATCCGAGCCGTCCACGCGTCGCCGCGAGGAGGAGGAAGGCGGGTCGTGACGGGCACGCCCACTTGGCGAGGGAGAGAGGAGGAGAGCGGCTGGATCAGGCCGAGCAGCGGCGTGGGCGATCTGGTCCGTCCACGCGTCGGCGGAGGAAAGGGAGGGTTTTATTTTCCGAATTTGATTTTGATTTTCGAAAAGGCTAGGAAATTATTTAGGCCTCGAGAAAAATATGAGAATACCTCCAAAAATTCCAGAAAAATTCACGAAGCTCTGGACACATTTTGGACTAAATAAAATTATTTCCAACTACTGTTGGCATTTAATTTTATATTTTTAATTTACTTTTAACTTTTAAAAATAGGTTTTAAATTCAGAAATTCAGAAAATCCAATAAGAGCCATATAAACTTCAATTACTTTAAAATAATTAATTTGAATTTAAATTTTTCAAGAAAGCAAATTTTTGAGATGTGACAAACCTACCCCCTTAGGAAGAATCTCGACCAGAGATTCGGATGGACTGAAAAGAGGTCGGAAACTCTTCTTTTAGATCCTCTTCACGTTCCCAAGTCGCCCGATTCGAATGGTTGCTCCACTGCACTTTACGAACTTGATGACCTTGTTTCGCGTCTGACGTTCGATTCCTCCAAAATTTTAGCTGGATATTCGGATAGGTGAGGTCCTCCTTCACATTTATTTCATCTAGAGGCATCTGCTCTTCGGCACTCGGAGACACTTCCTCGGTGGGATACATGGAAGACGTCATGCACCTTTGACACCGTGGCGAAGCTCAAGCGGTAAGCAACTTCTCCCCTTTTCGCTACAACAGGGAAGGGTCCAATGAATCTAGGAGCAAGCTTTCCACTGACTCCAAAACGTCTCATCCCTTTGAGAGGTGACACCTTAAGGTAGACATGATCCCCTGGTACAAATTCTAATGCCCTTCGACGATTGTCCGCATAGCTCTTACGCCTCGTTTGTCTTTGTTTTCAACCTATCTGAATTAGCGAACTTGTTCTTGACTTGCTTCAACACATCTGGTCGAATACTTGTCCTTCTCTGTCTCCTTCAATACAATGGAGTCTGCACTTTCTACCGTACAAGGCTTGGAACGGTGACATTTGTAAACTGGATTGATAACTGTTATTGTAAGAGAACTCTGCGTAAGGTAAACTCTGGTCCCAACTATCCTTGTTTGATAGGACACAAGCTCTCAACATGTCTTCCAGAATCTGATTTACTCTTTCTGTTTGCCCATCCGTCAGGGATGATAAGTCATCTTGAAATTCAAATTGGTGCCAGTTCATGTAACCACGCCAAAACCTCGAGGTGAATTGGGTTCTCGATCGACACAATCTTCTTTGGGACTCCATGTGAACTCACAATCCTTGACATATACAATTCTGCGAGTTTATCTCCGAGTAGGTGGTCTTCAACTTTGGAATGAAATGGGCAACTTTTGTCGCGATCCACAATAACCCAAATAGAATCATGTCGATTTGGTTCTCGGTAATCCCGTTATAAAATCCATACCAATTTCTTCCCATTTCCACTCGGGGATCTGCAATGGTTGCAAAGTCCAGCAGAGTCTCGGTGTTCAGCTTTAATCCGTTGGCACACATCACACAAAGCTACATACTCTGCAATCTCCTTTTCATACACCCACCAAGTATCTTGCCTTGAGATCTTGATACATCTTGGTACTCCGGGGTGTATTGAGTATCTGGATTCATGAGCTTCCTTCATGATCAACTCTTTTATTTCTCTCTTCTCGAGCACCATAATTCTTTTTCCAAACGGACGGTACCTTGTTCATCTTCGGAAAATTCTAATGCTTTCCCGTTCTTCATATCATCCTTGATCTCCTGGACATACTTGTCCTCTTTTTGTGCCGCTCTGATTTGCTCTTCTAAGGTTGGTTGAACTTCCAAAGTAGCTAAGAACCCTTCTTCTACTACTTGTAAGTTGAGCCGCTGAAATTCCTCTTGAAGTGTTGGCATACTATCCTTAATCCACAGCTTGGTACAGTAACTTTTTCGACTCAAAGCATCAGCTACCACATTAGCCTTTCCCGGATGATAATGTATCCCAATATCGTAATCCTTTATTAACTCAAGCCATCTCCTTTGCCTCATATTGAGATCGGGTTGAGTAAATATATACTTCAAACTTTTGTGGTCTCAGTATAAATCTCGCAATGATTACCGATCGATAATGCCTCCAAATTTTTAGAGCATGCACTACGGCAAAGCAAGCTCTAAATCATGGGTTGGGTAATTCTCCTCATGCGGCGCAATTGCCTTGAAGCATATGCAACTACCCTTCTTTCTGCATTAGCACGCAGCCCAATCCTTGTCTTGATGCATCACGAAGACTTCAAAATCCTTCCTAATATCAGGAGTGTTAACATCGGCGCAGACGTTAACCTCTTCTTCAATTCTTGAAAACTATTCTCACACGACTTACTCCATTCAAACTTCTTCTCCTTCTTTAGCAACTGGGTAAGAGGTCTTGCAAGCTTGGAGAAGCCTTCAATAAAGCGACGATAGTATCCTGCGGTCAAGAAAACTTGATCTCGGATCACGATTTTGGTTGCATCAATTAAGCACATCATTTACTTTCTCGGGGTCTACGGATACTCCTCTGCGGAAATCACATGACCTAAAAGGCTACTTTCCTCAACGAACTCGCACTTGCTAAACTTGGCGTACAACCGGTGTTGTCTAAGTTTTCCAAAACCATCCTTAGATGCTCAGTATGCTCTTCCTCATTCTTGGAATATATCGAATATCATCGATGAACACCACTACAAACTTATCCAAATATTCCATGAACACTTTATTCATCGAGTTCATAAAATATGCGGGTGCATTTGTCAAGCCAAATGACATCACTTGTATACTCATACAATCCATAACGAGTAGCAAATCTTTGTCTTTGGTATATCCTCGGTCTTATCTTCAACTGGTGATAACCTGACCGAAGGTCAATCTTGGAGAAGACACATGAACCTTTCAATTGATCAAACAGATCATCTATTCGGGGCAAAGGATATTTGTTCTTGATCGTCACATCATTCAGAGATCGATAATCCACGCACATGCGAAGACTACCATCTTTCTTCTTTACTAGCGATCTTGGTGCTCCCAGGTGTGAGCTTGGTCTCACAAAACCTTTATCTTGCAACTCTTCAATCTGCTTCTTAACTTCAGCCAAATCGTTCGCAGACATTCGATAGGGTCTCTTTGATATAGGAGCTGTACCGGGTATCAGGTTGATGACAAATTTAACTTCTCTGTCTGGCGGCATTCCCGGCAAATCTTCGGGGAATACATCCGGGTACTCACTTACAATAGGTACCTTTTCCAAGGCTACTCCCCTCACACTATTCAATCCACACCTATTCTGGGAAGAGGTGTTTGACTTATATCTTACTTGGATTCCGTCCGAGTTGGTAACCGTAACCGCTCGATCGGCACAATCTATCTGCCCTTTATACTTAGTTAACCAATCCATTCCAAGTATCACATCTAGACTCTTGGAATCTATTATGATAAGATTCGCTAGAAATCTAACTCCATTGATATCCACAGTTGCACTAGGGCAAACTGTGTTAGTCCTCATTTCCTTTCCAGGGGATTGGACTAGCATAGGGGTCTTTAGTTTACGCACATCCCAATTATATTTTTCAACAAAATCTTTTGACACAAAAGAATCACGAAGCTCGAGAATCAAATAATCTTGATGCAGTGCTGAGTTGACAAGGAACTTACCCAAAACTACGTCAGTGCATCACAGTCGCTTCATGATCACATGGTTGAGATGTCCTCTGCTCACCACTTGTGGAGCCCTTGGAGTCCGAGGGTCCCACGGCCTTGTCTGCATTTGGAGTTCGTCTTTGGTGTCGTTCCCAAATTGAAGCGGCTGGGGTCACAGTGGGCGCTCGGGGACGATTGCTAGCATAATGCCCCATGTTCTTGCGGTTGAAGCACTGCACTCCTGCTGCTGAAGTCCGGCTCTGTGAGGTTGAACACCATTGCCGTTCGGGGAACTTGTGAGTTTGGCGAGGTCCGTGAATGGAGTCCTTGGCACAATTGGTTACGAGGTTCTATGGGCGAGGTGGGTTAGGGCGGAATCGGAACTACTCGCGCCTGCTTGAGCTTGAAATTTTCTCTTCCTACTTTCATACAATTGGCGTTGAGCATCTTCTTGTACAAAGGCCTTGTTCACCATGTGTTGGAAAGTTGGAAAATCATTCGACACTAGCTGCACCTTGAGGTTGGGGTCGAGTCCTTGCATGAACCTCCGGATCTTCGTTGCCTCGATGTGATCTCTTGGACACATACAGTATAGTTGGGTGAATTTGTTCAGGTATTCGGAAGCGCTAAGGTTCCCTTGTTGCAGCTGGTAGAACTCTCTCTTCTTCATGTCCATTATTCCGTAGGAATATGCGCGATCTGAAAGCTTCCTTAAATTCATCCCATGCGATAGCTTGCGCATTTGATGGGCGGCGCGATAATTCTCCCACCAATTTGCAGCGGTTCCCTTGAGTTGGTGGGCAGCATATAACACCTTCTCATTGTCATTGCATTGGGCTAGGACCAGCTTCCTTTCCACATCCTTGATCCAATCATCCGCCTCCATTGGATCCACTTGAACCAGACAAAAGTAGGAGGCCTTGTTCTCATAAATTCTCCCATCCTAGGCCTGGGAGCTTGGTTGGGTGCTGCGAGCTTGCTGCACTTGGTTTTGAGCTAAAGCTTGAAGAAGCTGCATTGCATGGCCATCATCTGCTCCAAGTGGGGGCTTGAGCGGGGGTGGTGGAATGTTGTTCTCAGTGAGGTTGGCATCACGGCCGTTGTCGTGGTTGCTCCTTGTGTTCACCATCCAAGCGGTTTCAGTTTAGCATAAGGTAAGAGGAAATAGCAAAGGTAAGAGATTTAGGAGATTAAGTCACATCCCAAGCCAACACACAAGAAAGAAACAATCATTCAACTAAAGCGAAAGAACCTTTATTGAAATCAAACTAGTTTTAAGAATGGCTGTACCACAGTGCACTTAGGCTTGGTACAATCCATCTAGCACACCAAGCATAATAAAAGCGTTCTAATAACGTGGGCATTATTTGGGTACTCTGACTCAAAGACTACTAATCCTCTCCAAAGACGCGCTCCTCTGGGTCCTCCTCATACTCTTCTTCTTCTGGCTCCTCCTCTGGTTCTTCTTCTGGTTCCTCGTGCTCATTGACGTGATGCCGTGAACAATCACAAGCGGTCGAGGACGGTTGCATCGGCGCACGATCGAGCGGCGAGAAGGAGAAGGCTGCGCCTCTTGAGAGTGATGACGGGTGGCGGACTGGGGCGGTGCACCTTCTTGCGTGCTGTGAGCCTGGTACGAAGTCCTGCAGTCGCAATGGTGCGCGGTTGTTGGGGACGGTAGCTGGTACTGGCGAAGACGGCGTGTAGTCGGGTACAGCTTTGAGGCGTCTCAGTCCAAACTCGTCCGTCTGGTCCCGAAGAAGCTGTGCGCGAAGAGTGTCAGAGTGCTGATAGCTGGAAGTGAGAAGCATCCGGAGTTGTCCAATCTCCTCCTGAGCTCTTGCGTAGGTGACTGCCATCGCTCAGGTGAGCTGCACCTGATGTGAAAGTCGAGGGTCGTCAACTGGAATGTCAAATGGATCTGGATACCTCTGTCTTGGGCGAGGGTTGATGAAGAAGCAAAAGGGGGACTGATGTACAGCATCCTTGTGCAAATGGCACAACTTGTCAATGGCGAGGCGTCTTGCATCACGGACGGCGTCGAACAGTGGGACCGAGGGTGCTTGATGGGGTATTTTGGGAGTTGAATTCCCCATCCGTGCATACAGAATACCTCCATCGACCACAAGTCTCGATCCGAGGATCCGTGTCTTCCGTCCCCGAAAATGGGCGGTGACGGTACTCAAGCAACTGCATCAGCCGTCGGAGAAGGCTAGCGAAATCTCCAAAGATCCTCTCCATGTGAGTAGTAGTCCCACGAGCAGCGGCCATCTACAAAGTTGAATAAAAGAAAAGATTAGTAAAAGTTTTACAAGGAATGTAGAGACATGAGCGAGATACTAAGTAAGAAGAGAGTGGAAGCAAAGAAGCTTATAAATTTTTAATATATTGTTTTTATAAATATAAGTCCTTATGGTTTTGCCATTCCTAAGCTAGGTCACGTCCTCTGATCAAATAGGCTCGATACCATCTGCTGCCGGGACCCGGTTTCGAACCGGACCCTCGTATTATTCGCACTAGTCCCGGATCAAAGCTAGTGCACACGATTAAGCAAATGAATACATAACCAAGAACGCTTTATTACAATATTAAAGAGCGGCACGAAAGGTCTCATTATTACAATAGAGGTTTAAGACCTCGCACACATGAAACACAGTGGAAGCAAAGATAAATCCAGCGATGACCCATCAATACGCCACGGGCAATTGGTGGGAAGCGCGACCTAATCCTCGGAAGAATCCGTCGCACCACAAGCGAAGCGATGAGTCGTAGTCACCTTCTTGAGCTTCAACTTCCTCTGAGATTTTATTTTTAAGTGTAGCATGTGAGTACATAAAGTACTCCAAGTCTTGGGAAAAATGCATAGATGCAAGGCTTAACAAAGGAAGGCCATATGGTTCTTTTGCACAAAGCAATATTTGAAATCTCAATTACTACTAATTATTTTGAAGGCATCAAGTTAATGAAGTAAATGTTTTAACAATTAACTTTCTAGTGAAGGTTCAACTACCAACACTAGCTAACCAATTACCATTGGTCAAGATTTAAATGCGGGTTCCATCCACCCTCTCTGGCTCCATCCGCCAGATTCCCTTAGAGTTCCCTCCACCCTCGGAATACAAAACTTTTGATTTTAAAACAAAACCAGAAATCTACCATGTGAATGCATTCCTTGCCCGCCCTTGACCGTGGGCACGGCTATTCGAATAGTTTACACTCTGCAGAGGTTGTACAACTTTACCCACAAGAGATAAATTATCCTAAAAGTCAACATGCTTCCTTTGGCATGAGACCCGGATAAAATATCACAAAGCCTTTACCTTACTCTAATCTAGCTAGATACCACCCGGCGAGGTTTCACCGCAGTAGGCTAATCGCCCGAACCAAGCCCCTCTTGCGCCATATGAGTGATGAAATCCTGTCCCTCACTTGTGAATAACGGTCCATCCACAGCACCCACTTTCCAATGGTGGCACCTAAACTAGACTATCATAAGTTAGTCGGCTGGGTCGTACCCATATAGACTTGTGGTTATGCGGTTAATGCTCGATTTGGACAAACACAAGCGTCGGTCCTTAATTGACTAGGGTGGAACATACACTTAACAAGTTCTCGTGCTTACTGCACCAACCCAAACAGCCATCCACCTAATCTAAACCAACTTTCACATTTTTATTTTATTTTTAAATCACAGTGACAACTCAATTGCCACTTCACTTTCAAACACAAGGATTAAATAATAAATCATAATTTCCCATTTTCAAGATTTTCCAAAGTTATTAGATAGCAAGACTAAGCATCAACCTACCATTCTAATATTCACAAAGATTAATAGTAATCTCATTATTGAGACAAAGGGAGTTCTAGGGTGACAATGTACATGGCATTCAATCTCAATGGAGGGTATAACAAAGTTGGATTAGCTATCACCTTAAGATTTGAACTAATGATTTATGTAAATAGCAATGCACATAATTTAAAATATTTTAAAACATTTCAAAAGCATAGGTTCAAGATGATCAAAGGAGACTTGCCTTCTTGCAGGGTTTCGGTCTTCTTCTGCCGTGAAGAGGATAAATCGACAACGTTGGAATCTCGCGATAAAAGACAAAGCAAACAAAGCAAATAAATACACACGAAATTCAAATAAAATCCAAAAATTCAACAGAGGCCATATTTGGATAGATCATGATTTTAGCTGAATTTAGAAATTTGAATGGCCGAATTTGGAGTTGAAATGAGAAAGTTATGATTGTTTGAAGTTTTCAATTTGAATAAATCCAGAAATTAAGAAATTTCGACAGTGGGACCATCGAATATTCAATTTTAATCTTTTATTTTAATTCCGAGAGCAGCAGGTGGGACCCATCGAGCAGTAGACCCTCTGCGGTCAGCGACATGTGGGACCCCTCTGTCGATGACCTCATCTGCCTTGGTCATCGGCAGGTGGGACCCATGGGACTGGACCCACTTGTCGATCTTGACGCAGACGAGTGGGACCCAGGCGGCGATGGCCCGCCGCACGGCGGTGGTCGGCGGTGGGACCCACTTGTCGATCGCGAAATTAACCAAAAACTCAACCCGGCGCGGGCCGAGGGCTCGAACAGCGCACCGGGAGTTGAGCGCGCTGTTAACCGAGGGGGGGGGAGGCTTTGCCTACCCAGAGAGGCAACAAATCCCTTTGAGGATACCTTGGGTGGCCCGGCAGCGATGGTCGGGCGGCGGCGCGGCGGCGAGGAGGGCGGGGTGCTCGGGCGGTGCGTAGATTGCAATCTCCGCGAAGGGCTTTTACCGAGGGGTTGGCGAGGTCGAGGATGAGCGGAGACGGCCGGCGGCGAGGAAGCGGCGGAGCGGCTCGGGTGCTCGGTGCGGCGGCGCTCCGGCGGCGGAAGAGGTGGCGAGGTGTCGGGGAGGACCGCGGACGGCGAGGAAGCTCGGGCGGCGGCGGTGAGCTCTGCGATTCACCGAGGCGGCAGCGATTGCTCGCCGGAGCTCTTTACAGCGCGCCGACGGGAAATCGCGGCGGCGGCGCTCGGGGCTCGAGAGATGGGCGGAGGGTGCCGAGAGGTGGTGCGGAGAGGCGAAGGCCGAGGGGCTATTTATAGAGCTTGGGGAGAGGTGAGGCGGCGGGAATTCCTCGCCGGGTCGACGGCCGGGTTGATTCAAATTTGGGATAAGCGTCGAGGCAACGCGAGCTCGGGTTTTAGGGGATAAGGCGCTTATCTCCCGGGAGTTCGAATCGCGTCCAATTCAAGAAAGAGGCCGAGTGCGGGTAGGATTTGATCGCGGATTCTTCGGAGAGAGAAAGGGAAAGAGTCCGCGCGCGCGAGCAGCGAGGAACCGACTGCGGGCCCGCGATCGAGAGCGAAGCGCGTTGTGCGGATGGCGGCCACGTGGCTTGGAGAGAAGATCGGACGGCGGGATGGCTTAAGTGGGAGGAGCGGTGGATTGAGGCGGGCGCGAAGCGCGGCTCATCCGGCCGTCCACGCGCCGGCGAGCGAGAGGAGGAAGGAAGGCGGGTCGCCGACGGCCCGCCCACTGGCGAGAGGAGAGAGGAGAGAGCGGCTGGATCAGGCCGAGCGGCAACGTGGCGATCTGGTCCGTCCACGCGTCGGCGGAGGAAAAGGGAGGGTTTTATTTTCCGAATTTGATTTTGATTTTCGTAAAAGGCTAGGAAATTATTTAGGCCTCGAGAAAATATGAGAATACCTCCAAAAATTCCAGAAAAATTCACAGAAGCTCCTGGACACATTTTGGACTAAATAAAATTATTTCCAACTACTGTTGGCATTTAATTTTATATTTTTAATTTATTTTTTAACTTTTAAAAATAGGTTTTAAATTCCAGAAATTCCAGAAAATCCAATAAGAGCCATATAAACTTCAATTACTTTAAAATAATTAATTTGAATTTAAATTTTTCAAGAAAGCAAATTTTTGGGATGTGACAGTTAGATAAACTGGAATACATGTAATTGATTTATGTAGCTTCTTATTAGGACTGTGCATTCGGTTAGTTCGGTAAAATCGGTTCGGTATTA